>CM060630.1:2530000-3157500 GCA_030578275.1 Meda fulgida | reverse complement strand
AAAAAACAGCACTGTAGTGTAAAGGTCCTTGCACACTGAGTCCGAAATGTTCGTATTGTCATTTGGTGGCTCTGAATTGTCAAAACCCCTCTCAAAATGCTTGCTACGGATGCGAAAAGCGCAGAAAATCAAACTCGATCCGAATGTTTTTATGACGAACTAAAGTTTCAGAGGCAGTGTGTAAAACGTGATTGACACAACATGAGGTCGTATTTATTTTTTTAACGTGCGAAATTTCAGACAAGAATTTCGGACTTAAGAGATATGACCTACATACTACATCAAGATATGATCACGATAGCGGTATACACCAGGATATAGCTATTCTTGATGAATATAACATTGTTACGACACCATACTTTCAGATGCCATTGAAACGTCTAATTTCTTGATAACATTTGTGAAACAACAGTAAAAACTCACACTCGTCTAACTAATACAAGTAAAAGAATCTCAGGCTTGTTGAAGACAGTCAGTCATAAACTGAGAAACTGAATAAAGTGATGTAAACACCCTACATATTCTTCTCTGTATAAATAATTTTTGTTTCTTTATTGAACTTTATTGTTAATACTTTGTGGGTTATATTGAAAGCATTTGCGAGCATGCAGAACTCAAACTCAGCGGTGTTGACTGGATTCTGACTAACAAACACATCTTATTGGCCACTGCTTGCATGCGCTCAAGAGATATGACTGAATGGCCACAAAGCTCAACACTGCAGAAACATGTTGCAAAAATAAACATTAGATGCTCTTCACAGTGCACTTACACTGCAGAACAGCAGGTATCTTCTCAGTAAATGATCGAATACAAAGATTAATTTTGGCTGCTGGAAAAATATTTTCAATGCAGGAAAAACCCTGTTTTTTACCAAGAAATGCTAATGTCAGGTGTTGGTCAGCGTTCATTTCATTCATCGCAGCACATTCACAGGAAACCTCAGAACCTCGGTTCCCCACGTGTGTGTGTGTGTGTGTTGGTTCATACAATGCTCAGTTTTGTGTGTGTTCAGCAGGACGACTGTGCGGAGCTGGTGCCTCGCTCCAGTGTGGAGGCGGAGCTCAGTGCGAAGGAGCGGGAGATGCTGCAGCTGGTGGAGGATGTTCAGAGACTGCAGGCCAGCCTGTCCTCGCTCAGAGAGAGATACGACACACACACCGGCCGACTGCAGAAGCAGCTCCAGGACAAGACCACTGCGCTCCAGGTGCGCAACACACACTCATGTGCACTGCTGCGTTACAGGGACAGTTCACCCAAAAATGAAAATAAATTTAAGTCAAGTCTACTTATATAGCGCTTTTCACAATATAGATTGTATCAAAGCAGCTTCACAGTTTCAATCAAAATAACATAAGTGTTTGTTTCTTAGTGGAAAAAAGATTCACGTTTGGTACGGCTGATCAATGGTATTAATGATTGGTTAATTAATTTGAATATCCCCAACTGAGCAAGCCAAAGGCAACAGTGGCAAGGAACCGAAAAACTCCATCAAGTGACCTACTGGTGTCCTAAGCTCCATCAGGTCACCTACTGGTGTCTTAAAACTCCATCAGGTGACCTACCGGTGTCCTAAAACTCCATCCAGTGACCTACTGGTGTCTTAAAACTCCATCAAGTGACCTACTGGTGTCCTAAAACTCCATCAGGTGACCTACTGGTGTCTTAAAACTCCATCAGGTGACCTACTGGTGTCTTAAAACTCCATCAAGTGACCTACTGGTGTCCTAAAACTCCATCAGGTGACCTACTGGTGTCCTAAAACTCCATCAGGTGACCTACTGGTGTCCTAAAACTCCATCAAGTGACCTACTGGTGTCCTAAAACTCCATCAGGTGACCTACTGGTGTCCTAAAACTCCATCAGGTGACCTACTGGTGTCTTAAAACTCCATCAAGTGACCTACTGGTGTCCTAAAACTCCATCAGATGACCTACTGGTGTCCTAAAACTCCATCAAGTGACCTACTGGTGTCCTAAAACTCCATCAGATGACCTACTGGTGTCCCAAAACTTCATCAGGTAACCCACTGGTGTCCTAAAACTCCATCAAGTGACCTACTGGTGTCCTAAAACTCCATCAGATGACCTACTGGTGTCCCAAAACTTCATCAGGTGACCCACTGGTGTCCTAAAACTCCATCAAGTGACCTACTGGTGTCCTAAAACTCCATCAAGTGACCCACTGGTGTCCTAAAACTCCCATCAGGTGACCCACTGGTGTCCTAAAACTCCATCAGGTGACCTAATGGAGAAAAAAAACCTTGGGAGAACCCAGGCTCAGTCGGGGGCCAGTTCTCCTCTGGCGTTTATGAACTAGAGGCCGGATTTACAGTAACTGTAAGATAAAAAATGTATATGAATGTCTGGCTGAAGAGATGCGTCTTTAGTCTAGTTTTAAACTGGGAGAGCAAGTCTGAACAACGAACAATATCAGGAAGGCTATTCCAGAGTTTTGGAGCTAAATGCGAAAATGCTCTCCCTCCTTTGGTGGATCTGGATATCCTAGGTATGACCAGAAGCCTCGAATTTAGTGATCTTAAAGAGCGCGATGGATTATAGGGCGATAGAAGATCCGTTAAATAGACTGGAGCTAAACCATTTAGGGCTTTATAAGTCAGTAGCAATACCTTAGAATTAATACGGAACTTTACAGGTAACCAATGTAGTGATGATAAAATCAGTGTTATATGATCATATTTTCTTGATCTAGTAAGAACTCTAGCGGCTGCATTTTGGACTAACTGTAGCTTGTTTATTGACGCAGTGCTAAGATCAAGTAAAACTAGTATTGAGATACAGCCTTGGTCTGAAGCTAAAAGTTAATCATTTGTAATTTTAACTAGCGCCGTTTCTGTGCTATGATGCGGTCTGAATCCTGACTGAAACTTTTCATAGATATCATTTTCTTGCAAGAAAGAGCCCAGTTGAGCGGACACAACTTTTTCTAATATTTTAGACATAAATGGAAGATTTGAAATGGGTCTGTAATTTGCTAGGTTATTTGGATCTAATTGTGGTTTCTTAATATGAGGTTTTATAACTGCCAGCTTGAACGTTCTTGGAACATGACCTAAAGATAAAGACGAGTTAATAATATTGAGAAGAGGCTCTTCCACTATAGGTAACACTTATTTCAGTAGTTTAGTTGGTATAGGATCTAATAAACATCTTGTTGTTTTAGATGAAGTGATAAGTTTATTTAACTCTTTTTGTTCTATAGTTGTAAAGCATTGTAATTGTTCTTTAAGGGCGATAATTGAGGCTGAATTATAAGGCGTAAGCAAAGATTGAACGTTTACAATTGTGGTTCTGATGCTTTCAATTTTCTCAGTGAAGGAGTTCATGAAATCATTACTACTACACTGTAACAAGGTTTTTTGCTCTGGTGATGTCTGTTTATTTGTTAGTCCAGCCAAGGTGTTGAATAAAAACCTTGGATTGTTTTGGTTATTTTCTATTAGTTTGCGGAGATGCTCAGCCCTGGCTGCTTTTAGAGCCTTTTTATAACGTGACATACTGTCTTTCCACGCGATTCTAAAGACCTCTAAATTAGTTTGTTTCCATTTACGCTCTAAATTACGGGTTTCTCTCTTGATAGCATGCGTAGTATTGTTGTACCATGGTGCTTTAGTTTTCTCTCTGACCTTTTTTAATCTAATGGGTGCAACAATATCCAATGTTCTAGAGAGAATGGTGCTCATAGTGCTAGTTAGTTCCTCTAGTTCATCTGTTTGTTTGGGTTCAGGCAGCAGCTGAGACAGATCAGATAAGCTATTTTAGAAATTATCTATGGTGGATGGAAGGATTGTTCTGCCTGGTCGATAACGTGGCGCAGCACGAAATATTACAGAAGTACGTAATATGCAAGTTACCATGTAATGGTCAGTGACATCATCACTTTGTGGAATGATTTCTATATCGGTTGGATCGGTTCCATAAGATATAATTAAATCTAGTGTATGATTTAGACGATGAGTGGGACCACTGACGTTTTGCTTGACCCCAAAGGAGTTTAGTAAATCTCTAAACGCAGCCCCTAACGCATCATTTGTGTTATCTACGTGTATGTTAAAATCTGGATGTCTATATACAGTATCCAAGGCTAGAGATAATAGGGATTTCTTTCTTACATCTGAGAGCGTAACATTTAGCACAAGTACTTCAAACGAATTAAACTTGTCACCTATTTTCTGAGTAACATTAAGGATATCTCTGTAGATTGTTGCAACACCGCCGCCACGACCAATCAGACGGGGCTCATGCTTATAACAGTATCCTGGCGGAGTAGACTCATTTAGACTGAAATAATCATTTGGTTTAAGCCAGGTTTCAGAAAGGCAAAATACGTCGATGTTATTATCTGTGACTGTTTCATTTACAATAACCGCCTTAGGTGTGAGCGATCTAATGTTTAGAAGACCTAGCTTTAGAAATTGTTTTTGTTCACTAATAGCGAGATTTTCTGTTTTAATAACAATTCGATTTTTTCTAGATCCCGCAGTAGATTTATTATTTGATCTCAGTATCTATGCAATGTTCTACAGTAGTATTAATATCAATTAAATTGGTGCAGCAGAGACTGTGATTTGGATTTTTGGTTACTAGTCAAACGGTGTTTAACATCTTGGAGATGTTATCCGATAGAAGATCTGCTCCGATTCTACTTGGGTGTAAACCGTCAGCACGGTAGAGCCTAGATCGCTCCCAAAACAGATACCAATTATATACAAAGAGCAGTTTCTGCTCATTGCGCCATGCCATTAACCATTCATTTAGCGCAAATAATCTACTGAACTTGTCATGCCCTTGTCGGTACGTGGGAAGCGGTCCAGACACAATGATCAGTGTTTCAGGCGTTGTGCTGCGTACTGTCTCGATCAGGCTCCTGAAGTCTTTCTTCAGAACCTCCGTCTGCCGCAGCCTGATGTCGTTCACTCCCGCATGCAGCACAACAGCTCCGACGCGCTCGTCACCGTTCAAGATCTCAGGTACCCGCGCAGCGATATCAAAAACACGAGCACCAGGAAAGCAGTGACTGTGCACCTTACTTTTACCTAACGTAGCGTGGAAGTGTCGGACGGTGGAATCGCCGATGATCACAGCATCGCGTTCCGTTTCGCGAAGAGAGGAGAAGCGGTTCTGGGTGGAGATCTCAAAAACCGGGAGGGGCAGAGAGATTCTTGCTCTGGTTCTGGCTCGCGTCTTCCGCGGAACCACCCAGGCTTCGTGGTGGTGTGTCGGAGCCGGAGTGAATGAAACCATGGCTGATCGTGACCTGGGCGCTCGGGACCAATGCTGAGAAACGCACGGAGTAGACCAGGTTAGGGTCAGCGGGCTACTAACGTTAATCACTGATTTGTGTGCATTGGCGCGTGATGTTTCAAGAGCTAAACGCCGGCCTCTTAGCCCAGCTTGTCTCTCTAAAAGGTCACGGATCTGCCTCCAACAGCTTCCAGCTCAGACTGCACCGCGAGCAGCTCGAATTTGTTCTCATCTGCACCAAAAGGTAGATTACATACATCTGATATATTCGCCATTTTAACAAATGAACAGCAAGTTAGCAACGATGCTACCAGTGATGCTATTAATATTAATACTAATTGATGACTGAAGTCTTGGATATAATCCGTCTTTTTAGCGGTACGAGTGTAATGTA
Organism: Meda fulgida; assembly: GCA_030578275.1. Classification (NCBI taxonomy): domain Eukaryota; kingdom Metazoa; phylum Chordata; class Actinopteri; order Cypriniformes; family Leuciscidae; genus Meda; species Meda fulgida. The sequence goes on along the minus strand of CM060630.1, from coordinate 3,151,842 downwards.
GACGCACGATAGACGAGAAAATGTTCGTTTGTAAGTGAGTGTAAAGAAGACTCGCTCAGCCGTGACCCACAGGTGTAACCGGACCGGTGTTGGGTCACAAATCGGCTTGAGACGTGTCTGCTCAACAGTCCGAGTTGTAATTATGAGGTTTGAGCAGCAGTGCTTCTCCGTGAGGGAAAGTAGAAAATGTTCGTTGTAAGTGAGTTTAAAGCGAGATCACGGATTATGAATCAAATCGAAGGAGCTCCAAACACAAACGCGTTCAAACGTTATGTCACGTTTTTTTCAAAAAACGTTATTTTACGTCAAAAAAATTTACTCACCCTCATGTGCTTTCAAACCTGTATGAGTTTCTTTCTTCTTTTGAACAAAAAAGAATATATTTTGAAGAATGTCAGTAACCAAACAGTTGATGGGGCACCATTGACTTCCATAGTAGGAATACTATGAAAAAATAATATGGAAGTCAATGGTGTCTGTGAGACAACGGGTCTTCGCAGACTTGCTGTCCGGCGAAACTGATAAACTCAGGAACGCAATGGGCCTCTCTTCACCCGCATCTACCTGGCCCAGGACTGCTCCAATTCCCACAGCAGAGGCATCTAGCTGAATGATGAACTCCTTTGTGAAATCTGGACTTTTGAGGACAAAGCGTTGATACCACCCCACCAGTACCAAGAAGGATCAGACCTCCTTCTTTGTCTTCGGTCTTGGGCTGCGTCAAACAGCTTCTACCTTGCCCACTTGAGGTTTTAGCTCTCCATTTCCCAGGTGGTAACCAAGGTAGTTGGTCTCTGACTTTGCCCACTCGCATTTAGCCACATTTAAAGACAGGCCAGCCTCTTGGATCTTGCTCAGGGTCTTTTTGAGGTGTTGAAGATGGTCCTCCCAGGATTTGGTGTTATACCAGGTTGGTCCGCCCAGGCCTCTGACGGAACAACGAGGGATACCACTCCAGAGGTGGTGCAGCTGAACCTGTTTGGATTCTTCCAGATGAAGCAGATCAACATCTGCTGGCTGTGCTGACGCTCTCACCTTCAGTTCTGGTAGTTCCCCTGATCATCAAAACTAGATCTGATCAAGTGGGACTTATGCTTTTTTGCATTCGATAGGTGAAGACCCAACTCTATGCAAGTTTTGTAAGATTCCCCTCCCTGTTAAACATATTTTATTGGACTGTCCTGGGTTTAATACAAGTAGAATGCTCCTTTATGAAGTTATTTCACTTAAGGACTTATTTAGTAAGATTATGCCTGAAAAGGTTTAGGATTTGTTTTTATTATATGTTAATTTAATTAATTTTTAATAAAATGACTTGTGTATGTTTGCTTGGTTGTATTGTAGTTATATGATATTTGAATTTTTGTAATGGAATTTTTGCCATGAAAATAGCCTTAGATGCTGACATGGCATTAAATAAAATCTATCAGTCTATCCCCCTGATTGTCTTCCACTTCACGAATCAGCAGCAATGTTTTCTGTTTGCTGGGTAGCTCTTTCCATTCCTTCAGCAGATTAATTTGGTAAGCCTCTGTAGCCTTGCCTTTGTTGGGGTGATTAATCTCATACGTCACTGGTCCCATCTTGCAAACTACGCTGTAGGGTCCTTGACACTTCATCAGCAGTTTGTTCATAGACGTTGGGAGTAGTAACAAAACATTTTGTCCAGTTTGCAGTTCTCGGGATCTGGCATGTTGGTCATACCAAGTCTTCTGTGCCTTTAGTGCCAGTCGGAGGTTCTCTTGGACCTTCTTCTCTAGGGGGTCTGTCATCTCAAGGACGTACTGGACATTGCTCTTCTCAGACTTTGTCTGCTCTTCAGTCAAAGGGGCTTCCCACCTTTTCTGCGGTATCCAGCGGCCCTGGGACCTGCCATCCATACAGGAGCTCAAATGGAGAAAAGCCTGTCGACGCTTGTAGTACTTCTCTACCTACCAGTATCTGACACAAACTTGCAAAGCATGTTCTTGAGCGTCTGGTTAAAGCGCTACACCAGTTTTTCAGTCTGTGGATGGTATGGGCTGGTCTTTATTGCGGTGATGCCTAGCCATCAGTGCAGTAGCTTCATCACCCGTGATGTAAAATTTGTCCCTTGCTGATCCGTGAGAATCTCATCTTGTATTCCCACTCTGGAGAACAGCTGGACGAGAGCATTGATGATCTTGGCGTAGTGATTGAACTGAGAGGGAAGGCTTCGGGATACCTCGTCGCATAATCGCTGACGACCAAGATGTATTGGTGCCCTGCACAGCTTTTTTCCAGAGGTCCCACAATGTCCATGGCGATGCGCTGAAAGGGGACAGATAAAACAGGCAGAGGATGTAAAGATGCCCTATCCCGTCGAACCACAGCACTGTTTTTTTTTTTTTTATTACATGTGTGGCATGTGGTGCAGTATGTCTGTACATCAGTGTACATGGAGGGCAAAATAAATCGGGAACTTATGCGTGCATAGGTCTTTTGAAGTGCCATATGTCCTGCCCATGGACAACTGTGTGGTAGGTGTAACACAAGCGTACAACAACATGTAGGGACAACCGAACAAGTGCAATCAGGGGTTTGCATGTACAATACATCATTGATGATAACATATTGTTCTTCACACACATCAGCTTGTTGTCCCTCCAACACTTTAGCAAACACTCGTTTTTAAGACTCGTCAGCTCTTTGCAATTCTGCAATATTTTCTGGGACCTGCCAGTCATGAATTTCAAGACCCTCAGTTTGGATCTTAGGGGCTGAAGTACCAAGTCCTTTTTCCAGTCACCGTTGGTGACTTATCTTTTTGTGGCCCTTGGTCCCGCCTTGCAGCAGACTATAGTTTAAATCTGGCAACGGCTGCAGACCTGCTTTAACCTGGGCTCGTGTTACAACAGGACAAGCAACATCAACATTTACAAAGACTAAGAATAGAAGAAGTAGAATGCAACAGTTTAGTAAACACTGGTAAGTCTCTCCCCAAAATCATGTCAGCAGGCAAGTTGTCTACAATAGCCACATTGTGTTTTGTGCACATTGTTCACATTATTGTCCTCCTCTCTTGGGACATAACAAAATCCAGTCAATTTAGCTTTACGCACCGGACACACTGTTGCTTTGTGATCCGGTTTTTAGCAATAAAAGCAAACAAGTCTTTTCTCAGGAGCTATTTTCTGATTCAACTTGAGGTTCCCCAGAGCCGCTGGGAGAACTACTAAAGTTAACTTGTGTGGGTTGAGATCGCTGACTACCACGGTGAGCGTTGATATACTGCTGAGACAGTTTAGCAGCATCAAGTCCAGTTGTTGGCTTTTTTCTTTCATAGGGCAGAACACGGAGTAATTGCTCCAGGACTATTGTCTCAGCGATCTCCTCCTTGGTGTGCAGCTCAGGTCTCACCCAACGTCGATATAAGTTCTGCAACCGATGATAGGGTTCAGTCGGTGTCTCTCCACTTGGAGTAGTAGTGGCACGGAACCGCTGACGGTAGGTCTCTGGCGAGATGTTTAACTTTTCCAACAGTGCCTTCCTCAGGTCGTCGTAAACCTCTGTCGGTCCTCGTCCATGGCAAGGCAGGCCTCCAGCGCTTGCCCAGACAGCAGTGGAACCAGAAGATGACTCCACTCATCCTCTGGCCACCACCAGGTTCTGGCGAGACGCTCGAAACGGCGCAAGAAGTTTTCAATGTACTCCCCCTTTTGGAAGACTGGTAACCTTGGCTCCGTTCGTGGCGTCGGCTGGCTGTTGTACCTCCTGTCGGTTGGTGAGTCGAGGTCTCTCTGGCAAGGTGTAAAAAAAAAAAAGGTTATCTGCGCAAACCTCAAAAAACGCAAACCCGCGAAAACGCAGACTGAGTGCAAATGCGCATCACGTGTTTAGTCTATAGGTATGTGCGTTTTAATATATATGTGCGCAGACGTGTAGTGCTTCTTTACAAACCCTTAACCCTTTACCAACCCTTAACAAACTACTTGTCTGGCCTTAAAAATTTATAATAAATAATTATTTATCGCTTCCGCGTAGCCAAGTGAACTGGAATTATCCCGACAACACTTTATCTGTACAGAGGTAAAGGGAGGGAGGCCTTCACAGGGTAGAGACTCGTTGACACTTCAGGACTGCGTTGTCGTTGCGTCCAGGCGCAGGTCCTTCATCAGATCTGGATACGGCCCGGATCCGGCGGACTGCGGTAAACCTCGGGATAAACAGAGAGACTAATATTAGCGTAGACGCCATTCTTCTTATGATGTAACTAGTACATCAGGATTTATGAGAAGTGTTCCCGCTTCCGGCTGACCTAATCTATGCAGCATAACATTGAATTATAGAAGTATGCTAGGTCAAAGATATGTGTTTTTTGTCTAGATTTAAACTGAACTGTAACAAACAGTTTGGAAGCACATGAGGGTGAGTACATTTATTTTCATTTTTGGGTGAACTGTCCTTTTAAGGGCAGCTCACTATACTACACACACAGAAGTATCACATTACACTGTTCAAATTTTCAAGCTCAGTTCTGACCTGCAAATTCACATCATATGAACCGGATCTGCACAGATCAGTTTATGGCAGTGGTATTGCTGGGCATTTGCGTTGGCTAACACTCACAGATCATCATCAACAAGAACAATTATTTTTAGGTCAGAAATGTTGCTGTTATGACTTGCTTGTCACTTATTGGTGATCCGTTGCTCTTGTAGCGCACCGTATGCCTCAGATGGTCTGATCATAGACTTCAGTGGCCGCATAACGTGTGTGTGTGTGTGTGTGTGTGTGTGTGTGTGTGTGTGTGTGTGTGTGTGTGTGTGTGTGTGTGTGTGTGTGTGTGTGAGATTGAGCTCCAGTGCTGTACATTTGTCTTCATCACGGTCTCTTCATCTCTTCCAGCGACTGGAGGAGAAGCTGCAGACGCAGGCAGACTATGAGGAGGTGAAGAAAGAGCTCAGGTGAGAGTCCATCGCTCCTGACGAACATTGTAGGACTCACTCTTGGCTGTGGCAAACATTATTGCCCATTTTAATCAATTTGTCTACTTACTTGACGGGTAAACCACAAATAAAGAAATATCTGCACTTTTTGATTTTTATATATATATTTCTTTCATTGTTGGTTAAAATGTTGTTTTCAGCATCTCAGTTGGGCCTACTACAAAAACATGTTGTATGTTGTATTTAATCGTGGCTGAAGTAAGGCTGTCAGAAAGACTAGATTCGATTCTTACTGATCGGCTCCAATTGTTATTGACAGCATCCTGAAGTCCATGGAGTTCGGGCCATGTGACAGCGCCACAGCGCAGGTAAACATCAGTCTTTTGTGTGTTTTTAGTGTGTTGTTGGAAGTGTTGATGTGCTGGTCTCTCACAGGATTCATGTAAGCCGTTGGAGGTGCTGCTGCTGGAGAAGAACCGAGGGCTTCAGTCGGAGAACGCGTCTCTGCGCATCACTAGCACTGAAATTAGCCGTGAGTCTGTGGGGTATTTAAAGCGGGGAAAGGGTCAGAATAGAGGGAATGCAGTGACGTGACTTTCCTGCGGGAACACACTCCCTCAGCCGGACTGAGTAGCAGAAGAGCTGCTGAGTGACTGGATTGAAAAGAGGAAACTGTGAAAACGAGAGTAAAACAATTATCAGTTTAAACTAAAGATTGGACTCGATAAAGTGTCCCTTACAACTTACCAAAGATCCAGTGATCAGTGATATTGACCTGCAGCCAGGAATTGTGTTTCCTGACATTTATATGTGCCTAATTTCGACGCCGGGAAAATACATAAAGCAAATTTGCCTGTGAACGCTTTATATAAATACAATATAGGTCTAAATCCATGTTTAACTCATATCAATGTTATATCATCATATCGTCCAGCCTTAAAACTTGTATAGTATTTTGTCAGTGTTTATTTAAAAACATCCAGTTATGCAGAATATATGATGGTAAATATTTAATTCATGAGTTGTCAATACAATATATAACAATAAAATATATAGGATATGATTTTACCTCTAAATTCATCATATTGACACACAATGATAACTGCAAATCCACCTTTCACTTCCTCAATCCAGTTGTTTCTGTGAGCTGCAGTGATCCATTTGCTTCTCTGTTCTGTAGCTTTCAGAAGTCTGTACAAATATACCTCAGATTTCTTGTCAAATCTATCTTTACAGTCAATCTCAAAGCTCTTTCCTGTTTTAGATATGTTTTTTTTTTTTTTCTTTTTGCACACTCAGTGTGTGTAACCGCAGTCACTCCGGCCGAGGGGAACGTCCAGAGGTGTAAAGTCCAGGTTCAGAAAGTGTAAGTCCTCAGTATTTTGTTCCAATCAGCTGGATTTGCTAATTAGCAGTGTTTCAGCCAGGAGATAGAACTAATTAGTGAAATGGGCGGAATAAACATATGGCAGGACTTTTACTTTCTGACCCCTGGACCTCTTGTAACGTCACACGCACACCCTCTATAGTGAAAACAATTGTAAAGTTGAGTGTGTGTCTGCATAGCAATGAAAGTTAAAGCCCTGGCGATGGATAATGCAACCTAAAGGGTGCATGTTACTGATGAAGTGTAAAGGTCCTAGAACAGAGCCCTGGGGAACACCGTGCGATACAGGGAAATTTGTGGACCAGAATAAGACCATTCCAAGCAGAGTTTCCGCTAGAAAAAAATGGTGCCGGTCAGAGTGACCGGCAGAGGTTTAGTTTTACGGACATTTTGATGATATGCCGGTCAAATATATCGCATCTTAATTAGTCAAGTTGAGGAAAACTGGAGGCAGTCTATGTAACTTAAAAAATGACATAATCAGGCCGTATAGAATGCAACGTTATTATTAGCTTAACTTTCAAATAGACGGGAAAAAAACCATGAACGTCCGATTGGCGTCAATCAACGCCAATTGTTTTTTACTGTGGTTTCACACACATTCACTTTTTGAAACATTGAGGCACAGATTTACCTAATACATATAAATAAAACATCTCCAGTTAACTAGCAGATCATTCTTTTAGCCTGTTATTAAATAAGAGATCTAGCGCTAAAATCTTTTGTTTTTGAAATCAAGCTGAGCGCTCGTGTCCGCTGCTATCAGTTGCATGGACGACGCGCTGCGCGAGTTGCGCAATCTTCACTAGGACACACGTTTCAATCTATCGCCGTTGTGGAGACTCTATTAATTCCGGTGAAATCACAAAATAAAATTCCTGATTCACTATCATCTGGCCTCTGAAAAAAGCTTTTAAAGCTAGTCTGCCTGGGCCTGGCCATATTTGAAACGTCTCACTCAATCGTTCGTTGTTTAGGTCTATATTGTAGCCATTTTAGGCGTGCGCTTTATTTGAAATGCAGCATGCGATGTTGTTTCATAACTTTCAAACAATAGAGCCTATTCCTTTATAACATAGCAAAAGATCGGTGTATTTTTGCTTTATGCGTTTTAGGCTTATTCTCAAATTCAGATTGTGTTAGGGGGGGTAGGATTATTAGGCAATTTTAATCGGACAATTTGACCGGAGAGATTTAATTTTGTCGGACATTTAATTTTTTTACCGGCCAATGTCCGGTAATTACCGGACAACGGAAACCCTGGTTCCAAGGTTACCAAGAGAATGAAAATACTATGAGAAAGTGTGTCAAATGGAGAGGTAAGGTCTATGAGAATTAGGATACAAATGAAGGCAGAGTCAACAGCCATAAGAAGAAGGCAAAGTCAGAGAAAGTGTGAAAAGCAGTCCAGTGAGAGAATAGGAGAAGATTGAAGAGGGGAAGAGGTTATATATACTACAAATATGTTATTTAGGAAGAAGTGCAAAAACGACTCCCAGAGCTCTGCTGAGTTTCTCATGTCAGGGACAGGAGGGTTGGTGAGGTTACTGACAATGGAAAGCAATGTTTTGGGTCGAGAGGATGCATTACTAACAGGAGTAGAGTAGTGAACTGAGCATGCTGAGTTGTACGACTGTAAATGATGTAAACAGATAAGTGCACAGTTAAGCCGGTTTTCCTGTAGAGATGGCCAGCTGTTTTCAGAAGTGCTGGAGTAAACCAGGGAGTCGAGTATGTGGATAGGACAAGTCTAGTTTTAAGGGGTGTGGATGTCAAGGGCAGCAGAAACAGGGTTATCAAGGGGAGTGAGCGTGTTCAGTAATGTCAGTTTCCATCCACCTGTTTTAATGTGCACTTTGAGATATCAAAATCAAAAACTGCTGGATGGAAACGCAAAGATGTGCATACTTTTTAAAAATGCACATAAAAAAAACGTAAGCGCTAGTTTGAGTTGGATGCATTTTTCATCCGATAAAACGTGTAAAAACTATGGTGGAAACGTGTTTACTAAATTAATTCCTCAATGCACACAAAAAACAAATTGTGACTGCGATTGGACGGCATAACTAGATTGACCAGCGGACAGCATCTGAAATGCTGTTTTGGTTGTTCTGAAATGGTATACTTCCCTTCCTGAACTGACTTACACGACTGCCAGTTTATCCGGAAGTATTTATTCGGTTCTCTTTGACTTGCTGGATGGAAACGCTGCTTTATTCGCAAATGTTTTATGCGATATAAGTTAAATTTGCAACTTTGGATGGAAACAGCTAGTGAGATGAGTTTGTACAGATGCAGAAATCAATAACAGATCAGTAAATTAAGGATCATGATAGTTATGGTGGATTTCACAGTTTACAGTTTAGCTCAATGAACAGTTGATCAGACAGTCAATATATGGGAACCAAGCAGAGATACATTACATAGTCCAGTAGAGCAAACTATTAACAGTTTAGTGTGTGGGAAAGTCAACGTGCTGTACGAGACTGAAGCATTCAAGCGCTGACGGAAGCTCATGGGTTTCTGCAGTCGGTATATTAAGATGCGTGTTGAAAGCAGCTAGTAATAGTACAGAAGGAGACATGGCACAGGCTAGGGTTAGTAGGGTTGCGAGTTAGACAGTGGTTTTGGTGGAGAACCACAAGCATTGAAGATGGAAGCTAAATATTCAAAGGTTAAAGTCTTGCTAAGGTTGATCTTCTTGACTGGTAATCCGTGTGTGTGTGTGTGTGTGTGTGTGTGTGTGTGTGTGTGTGTGTGTGTGTGTGTGTGTGTGTGTGTGTGTTCAGGCCGGTACGCGTCTCTACAGATGGAGTTCTCTGCAGCGGTGAAGACCAGTGCTGATCAGAAAGACCTGATCCTCAAACTGGAGCAGGACCTCAGCACCATCCAGACGATGTCACGGCCCGACGCTGAGGTCAGACAGCAGATCATCTACACATTCACACACGTCACACACATCCTTTCCTGGGAATCCTCACAGAAACTCATGATACAACTTTTTGGAATAATTATATAATAAATTCTAATTATATTTATTGTAAGGTAACTAGCAGAAGATGTCATCAGATGTCATCAGTGTTGTATAAAGTACTAGAAAGCAATGCTTGAGTAAAAGTACAAGTATCGTACTAGAAAAAGACTTTGGTAGAAGTGAAAGTTACCTTTTAGAATATTACTTAAGTAAAATTCTTAAAGTATCTGATATATACTGTACTTAAGTATCAAAAGCAATTTTCTGATATTTAATGTACTTAAGTATTTGAAGTAAAAGTTAAAAAAGTAAAAAAAAAACTAACCCTTTCTCTGTTTCAGAGGGAGAGACCTTTAATGAGTAACTTTAGCTGCAAGATTTAAAAGTCACACAACACAAACAATTGTCATTTGACTGTTAATGACTCTAACTGCAATGTCACAAAACTTTCTGTTCATCAAAGGATCCTGAAAAATAGAATGTGGGGGATGCCCTTTAAAGGTGCAGATTTTACAATATGCACATTTAAGTATATAGGAGCTGATTGAACACTGCATGAGAATATTGCTTCAGGATAAATTATATTTACAACACACAAAAAATATCCGGACAAGCAACTTTTTTACTGACAGATTGTCCCCAGAAAGACAGATTTACTTGTGTGAAGGACAAGCACATGAAAAGGCTTAATGTCGAGCCCTATAGTCAATAGTAGGTTTTGTGAGTTCCTGTTGAAATCAGCGAGCAGGTGTTTTCTGGAGAATGTTGTCGAACACTGAAGAGTCAGTAACTGATACGCTCAGGTTGAGCTTGAATTTCGAGAGGCAGAGGAAGAAGAAAAGCACTGGCAGCAAATGACAGGTTTATAGTATACACAAGTCAACTCACCTTTATTTATAAAGCGCTTTTCACAATATGGACTGTTTCAAAGCAGCGTTACAGTGAGGAAATTAAAGTAATAGAGATTGTTTGATTTTACAGCAGCTCTAGAATAGAATTATTATCCAGCTCAAGTTAGTTGTGATTGATTCACTTCTGTTGTAAAAGATCATTAGTTCATTAGACACCGCTCTAACAGAAAACTTTTAATGTGTTCTGGCCGTTCATTTGCACGACAACAGTGTTTGGTGGCTCAAAAGCATCTTGACACGCGTCACATGGGAATCATTTGTGGACTGTGTGTGTGTGTGTGTGTGTGTGTGTGTGTGTGTGTGTGTGTTCTAGGGTGCAGACAGCAGTGCGGTGATCGTCCCAGAGCCCATTAAAGAGGCCACAGCTCTGTTCTCAGGTAAACATGCCTTACACACAATACAGTACAGACTGTAAGTTACACTTTTATTGCTCTCCTCTTTTGTAAGTGCTTTGGATAAGAGCGTCTGCTAAATGATTAAATGTAGATGACTGTTGGCTAGGGCTGTCAAATATATTTTTTTTTATAAAATTATAATAAAATGATCCCATAATTTACTAACCCTCAAGCCATCCTAGGTGTATATGACATTCTTCTTTCAGACAAACACAATCGGAGTTATATTAAAACATTTCCTGGTCGTCTGCCGAAAGCTAGTTATTTTAGTCGATAAAGTTTTAAATATGAATATTTTTCTTACATAAATGCATCGATTCACTTCAGAAGGCCTTTATTAACCCCTTGGGGCCGCGTGGAGCACTTTAATCATGAATAGATGCACTTTTATGATAGATAGATGCACTTTTATCATGGATGGATGTGCTTTTATGGATTCAAAACAGAAACCGCCATTATAAAGCTTGGAAGAGCCAGGACATTTTTTAATATAACTCCGATTGTATTCGTCTGAAAGTAGAATGTCATATACACCTTGGATGGCTTCAGGGTGAGTAAATCATGGACTAATTCTCATTTTTGGGGGAACTATCCCTTTAAGTATTGCTTTTAGAATTTGAATATAATTCAAATTTTGCTAATATTTAAGAAATAAATTCGAATTTAGCTTTCAGATCCCTCAGTAGTCTCGTGTGTGTGTGTGTGTGTGTGTGTGTTGAGGTGCTGGCGGCTCTCCTCAGGCGGATCTTCCTCAGGGTCAGATGGACTCTCTGCTGTCCATCATCTCCAGTCAGAGGGAGAGGTTTCGCCTGCGCAACCAGGAGCTGGAGGCCGTGAGTGCACATCACATGACTACCATCGCATGACTGTACCATCACATGACTTTACCATCGCATGACTGTACCATCACATGACTTTACCATCGCATGACCTTACCATACCATCACATGACTGTACCATTACATGAATTTACCATCGCATGACTCTACCATCACATGACTTTACCATCGCATGACTGTACCATCACATGACTTTACCATCGCATGACTGTACCATCGCATGACTGTACCATCGCATGACCTTACCATACCATCACATGACTGTACCATTACATGAATTTACCATCGCATGACTGTACCATTACATGAATTTACCATCGCATGACTGTACCATCGCATGACTGTACCATCGCATGACTGTACCGTCACATGACTGTACCGTCACATGACTGTACCATCGCATGACTGTACCATCACATGACTTTACCATCGCATGACTGTACCATCACATGACTTTACCATCGCATGACTGTACCATCGCATGACTGTACCATCGCATGACCTTACCATACCATCACATGACTGTACCATTACATGAATTTACCATCGCATGACTCTACCATCACATGACTTTACCATCGCATGACTGTACCATCACATGACTTTACCATCGCATGACTGTACCATCGCATGACCTTACCATACCATCACATGACTGTACCATTACATGAATTTACCATCGCATGACTCTACCATCACATGACTTTACCATCACATGACTTTACCATCGCATGACTGTACCATCGCATGACTGTACCATCGCATGACCTTACCATACCATCACATGACTGTACCATTACATGAATTTACCATCGCATGACTGTACCATTACATGAATTTACCATCGCATGACTGTACCATCGCATGACTGTACCATCGCATGACTGTACCGTCACATGACTGTACCGTCACATGACTGTACCATCACATGACTGTACCATCACATGACCTTACCATACCATCACATGACTGTACCATCACATGACTTTACCATCACATGACCTTACCATACCATCACATGACTGTACCATTACATGAATTTACCATCGCATGACTGTACCATTACATGAATTTACCATCGCATGACTGTACCATCACATGACTTTACCATCGCATGACTGTACCATTACATGAATTTACCATCGCATGACTGTACCATCGCATGACTACCGTCACATGACTGTACCATCACATGACTGTACCATCACATGACCTTACCATACCATCACATGACTGTACCATCACATGACTTTACCATCGCATGACTGTACCATCACATGACTTTACCATACCATTACATGAATTTACCATTGCATGACTGTACCGTCGCATGGCATGACTGTACCATCACATGACTGTACCGTCACATGACTGTACCGTCGCATGACTGTACCATCGCATGACTGTACCATCGCATGACTTTTCCATCACAAATTTATCATCTCATGACTGTACCATCGCATGACTGTACCATCACATGACTTTACCATACCATTACATGAATTTACCATTGCATGATTGTACCGTCACATGGCATGACTGTACCATCACATGACTGTACCATCGCATGACTTTACCATCACATGACTGTACCATCACATGACTGTACCATCACATGACTGTACCATCGCATGACTTTACCATCACGACTTTATCATCTCATGACTGTACCATCACGACTGTACCATCACATGACTGTACCATCACATGACTGTACAATCACATGACTGTACCATCACATGACTTTACCGTCGCATGACTTTACCGTCGCATGACTGTACCATCACATGACTTTACCATACCATCACATGACTTTACCATACCATCACGACTTTACCATACCATCACATGACTGTACCATCACATGACTTTACCGTCGCATGACTGTACCATCACATGACTTTACCATACCATCACATGACTTTACCATACCATCACGACTTTACCATACCATCACATGACTTTACCATACCATCACATGCCATCACATGACTTTACCATACCATCACATGACTGTACCATCGCATGAATTTACCATCGCATGACTGTACCATCACATGACTTTACCATCACATGACCTAATTATACCATCACATGACTGTACCATCACATGACTTTACCATCACATGACTTTACCATCACATGACTTTACCATCGCATGACTGTACCATCACATGACCTTACCATACCATCACATGACTTTACCATCACATGACTTTACCATCGTATGACTGTACCATCACATGACTGTACCATCACATGACCTTACCATCACATGACCTTACCATCACATGACTGTACCATCACATGACCTTACCATACCATCACATGACTGTACCATCACATGACTTTACCATCACATGACTTTACCATACCATTACATGAATTTACCATTGCATGACTGTACCGTCGCATGGCATGACTGTACCATCGCATGACTGTACCGTCGCATGACTGTACTGTCGCATGACTTTTCCATCACAAATTTATCATCTCATGACTTTACCATCACATGACTGTACCATCACATGACTGTACCATCGCATGACTTTACCACATGACTGTACCATCGCATGACTGTACCATCACATGACTGTACCATCGCATGACTTTACCATCGCATGACTGTACCATCACATGACTTTACCGTCGCATGACTGTACCATCGCATGACTGTACCATCGCATGACTTTACCATCACGACTTTATCATCGCATGACTGTACCATCGCATGACTGTACCATCACATGAATGTACCATCGCATGACTGTACCATCGCATTACTTTACCATCACGACTTTATCATTGCATGACTGTACCATCACATGACTGTACCATCGCATGACTGTACCATCACATGACTGTACCATCGCATGACTTTACCATCGCATAACTGTACCATCACATGACTGTACCATCGCATGTACCATCGCATGACTGAACAATCGCATGACTGTACCATCGCATGACTGTACCATCACATGACTGTACCATCGCATGACTGTACCATCGCATGACTGTACCCTCGCATGACTGTACCATCGCATGACTGTACCATCGCATGACTTTACCATCGCATGACTGTACCATCACATGACTTTACCGTCGCATGACTGTACCATCGCATGACTGTACCATCGCATGACTTTACCATCACGACTTTATCATCGCATGACTGTACCATCGCATGACTGTACCATCACATGAATGTACCATCGCATGACTGTACCATCGCATTACTTTACCATCACGACTTTATCATTGCATGACTGTACCATCACATGACTGTACCATCGCATGACTGTACCATCACATGACTGTACCATCGCATGACTGTACCATCGCATAACTGTACCATTGCATGTACCATCGCATGACTGTACCATCGCATGACTGTACCATCGCATGACTGTACCATCGCATGACTGTACCATCGCATGTCTTTACCATCGCATGTCTTTACCATCGCATGACTGTACCATCGCATGACTGTACCATCGCATGACTGTACCATCGCATGACTGTACCCTCGCATGACTGTACCATCGCATGACTGTACCTGGTTCCTGTGGCTCAGGCTCAGAGTCTAAGTGTTGTTGTTGTGTGTCAGGCGAGCGGATCCCTACAGCAGACCTTACAGGCTCTTCAGAGCGAGCTGGACAGTCTGCGGGCCGACAACATCAAGCTCTACGAGAAGATCAAGTTCCTGCAGAGCTACCCTAGCAGAGTAAGTCCTTCACGACATCATTAACCGCTCGCGACCAAACGGGAATTCGAAATAGTCCCTGGGAATTTGTGTGTAACAATAGACTATATTCTGCTGAGTGCGTTTTTGTGCGGGTTTCGGCCTGTCGTGGTCAGCTGACTCCCGAAGCTTTTCATATTCTTTATATTCTGTGCGATGGTCAGTTCACAGCTGTGACACAAATTTACTCTTTCATTAACCTAAGCTTGGGAGCTTAGACTTAAGTTTGGTCTCATTTTAAAGAAGACCCTTTGCAGATTGTTTTTGGAAGTAAAAAAGTTTTATGAACAATATTTTATATAAAATATATATTTTATGAAACATGTTGAACTCTAAAACTGCTAGAAAATCAAAGCCATAAATCTAAGTCGTGTTCCAAATTTGAAGTTGATATCTCAAAAATTGAGCTTTCAGTGAGATTTTGTTTGGGCGCAGTATCACATTTTGCCCATTAGATGCAGTGAAGCTCCACTGGGACA
Organism: Meda fulgida; assembly: GCA_030578275.1. NCBI lineage: Eukaryota > Metazoa > Chordata > Actinopteri > Cypriniformes > Leuciscidae > Meda > Meda fulgida. The sequence continues at coordinate 3,136,205 of CM060630.1, read as the reverse complement.
CAGTGCTGGATTTGGGATTTGCAGGAGAGTTTTTCTCTCCCAAATATTACACAAACACACACACACACACACACACACACACAATTATAGCTGCATAATTTATCCAATTGTCTCTATAATATGCAGAATACAGAAAACAGGAATAAAGTGAGAATTTTCATTATAAGCCAAACCTGAGAAAATGCCACCATCTGGTAAAAAAAATAATATTATATTTTATAGTTAAATGGCCCTGGGATTAAAAATTGCAGTTTTAATGGGTTTCAATGGGGACATTGTTGTCTGGACATTGTTACTATTGTAAAATAGATTAATTAAAGGAAATAGTAAAATATCAATAAAAATACTCACCTGTGCCAAAATGTATGCCGTTAGCATTAACACAGGCAAACTGATCAAGAAAACAATACTGAAAAAGACAAAAATGTCCATAAAGACGCTCAAGGGTTAATGGCTTTAATAGGTTAAGGGTTAATAAACATATTTTATGTCAAATTCTTAGATTTACTCAGTAAATAGAATTGGAATAATGAGACACAATAGGGCTGTTACCAATCTAATAAAATCAGCATCATTGAATATATGTCAATATTGTGTCTAAACTGTTGTACAAATCAGTCTCACATTAGCAATCGTGCTGATATTTGGGATAAAACAGCACTCTTGTTTGTGTGATACTCCTCTACTATATCATAGGTTATAAATATAAGATAAAACTTACAGGGGCATTTTTGTGATATTGTGATTATTATTGTAGACGATACAAACCCGCATGCCTAGTGCCGTGAATGTTGATGGTCTGAACATGGACTTGATTTAGCGTGACCAGATCATCTCTCTGTGTGTGTGCGTGCGTGCGTGCGTGCGTGCGTGCGTGCGTGTGTGTGTGTGTTAGGCTGGAGACAGTGATGAGACAGTGATGCGTTACTCGTCTCAGTACGAGGAGAGACTCGATCCCTTCGCCTCCTTCAGCAAAAGGGTGAGAACATGAACTCTCGCTTCTGAAAGTGCTTGTTGTTGTTGTTGATTCAGGTGTGATACTTTTTAATGTGATTTACTCTTTTAGGAGCGTCAGAGGAGATATCAGAGCCTCAGCCCGTGGGACAAAGCCACGCTCAGCCTGGTGTGTATCACTCACTCACACACACACACTATCGGCTCATGATCCACACAAACATCTCCATCATCTCTGTGAGTTTCAGTCGATTATAACTCAAACACCAACGGCCAAACATCCTCCTAAATCTTTAAAGAAAATAGTTTATGAAGATTTATAGTTTGTAAAAAGAGAAGTCACCGTAAAATTTAGAATTTATCCATATTTTTTTACGGAATATTGCAGTGTTTTATGATGAATGATCCTTTATTTTCGATTGATGTGCCCTCGTAATCTTTAATCAGAAACACAGTAGCCCCGCCCCTCCAGCAGCCTGTCACTCACATGACATCACAGCGCCTCATTAGCATACGTGAAACGATACAACAGTATCCAATCAGTTTTGTTTATTTGTCCCTGTTTCGCTTGGATACGAGCCACACTGAATTTACTTGAATAAATTGCCTGTATTTGTGATGTTGATGCCTATGGAAACGCATCACCACCGACTGTGTTCATGGGAAAGAAAAAAAACAACACCACCTTTCAGTTTCATCCTTGCGGTTTTCTGCCAAAAGAAAAGCTCTGTTTTAACCGTTGAAAGCACAGAAATTATGACAGCCATAAATATTACTATAGCAATTATTCTATTAAGATGTGTCTGTTTCAGGGTCGTGTGATCCTGTCCAATAAGACGGCCAGGACTGTGGCGTTCTTCTACACACTGATCCTGCACTGCCTCGTCTTCCTGGTGCGTCACATGACCCTCAGAGTAACTGTCCATTACTGCTCGTGTTGAGCTGGTCTGCAGCCTTATGACTGTGTGTGTGTGTGTGTGTGTGTGTGTCAGGTGCTGTATAAAACCGCCTGGAGTGAGAGTATCGGCCGGGACTGTGCTGCATTTTGTGCGAAGAAGTGAGTGTTTTCACCCAGTGTGAGATTTGATGGTTTTGAAGCTGTGTGTGTATGTGTGTGTGTCTGTGTGTCTGTGTGTGTTTTTGTGTCTGTGTCTGTGTGTGTGTGTGTCTGTGTCTGTGTGTGTTTTTGTGTCTGTGTCTGTGTGTGTGTGTGTGTGTGTGTCTTTGTTTGTGTCTTTGTGTGTGTCTTTGTGTGTGTCTTTGTGTGTGTCTGTGTGTCTGTGTTTCTGAGTTTCTGCGTGTGTGTGTGTGTGTGTGTGTGTGTCTGTGTGTGTGTCTGTGTGTCTGTGTGTCTGTGTGTCTGTGTGTCTCTCTGTGTGTCTGTGTGTGTGTGTGTGTGTGTGTGTGTGTGTGTGTGTGTGTGTGTGTGTGTGTGTGTGTGTGTGTGTGTGTGTGTGTGTGTGTGTGTGTGTGTGTGTGTGTGTGTGTGTGTGTGTGTGTGTGTGTGTGTGTGTTTTTAATGATCCACACACTCTTCCCGCAGGTACTCGGATCACCTGCACCAGTTCCATGAGAACGGAGACACCTGGCAGTAGCTGTTCACATCATCACATTTACATGACATCAGAATCAGAGGTTGTCACTGAATTACTGGGACCAGGACCGTTTGGGAGAATAGTGGGTTAAATATGATTAAATAGACAACAGGTTTAAAGGTGTTGCTTTATCACAGGTCATTCTCTCTCTCTCTCTCTCTCTCTCTCTCTCTCTCTCTCTCTCTCTCTCTCTCTCTCTCTCTCTCTCTCTCACTGTTCATGCATGACAGAAACAATCATCTGTAACGATCTCTTGCACTCATGATTCTACAGAGACTGATATCAGTGCTAACGGTTTATTAAATGCTTCATCATCGTACACCATATCTGTATCCCTATGGGACTTTAGATGTAGTCTCTTCCAATTAAATTAAAGCTTTCAGGGAATGTGAGTGTGGTTGTATGAGATTCAGTTATTAATAAAACTTTTTGAAAGAAGTCTCTTACGCTTATTTGATCAAAAAAGCAATATAAACTGAAATATTATTAGAATGTAAAATAACTGTTTTCTATGTGAATATCTAGTAAAGAGTAATTTATTCCTGTGATCAAAGCTGAATTTCCAGCATCATTACTCCAGTCTTCAGTGTCACATGATCCTTCAGAAATCACTCTAATATGATGATTTGATGCTCAATTACTATTACTCGGTTATTATTAATGTTAAAAGCTGTTTTTGCTGCTTAATATTTTTGTGGAAATTGTGCTAAATGATTTTGAAGAATAGAAAGTTCAAAAGAACAATTTATTTTAAATAGAAATCTTAAGTAACATTATGAATGTCTTTACTGTCACTTTTGATCAGTTTAATGAATCCTTGATGAATAAAAGTATACATTTTGTTCTTCAAAAACTTACCTGTAGTTGGCCCCAAAACGTTTGAAAGGTTATGTTCATGAACAAGTGATGCACAGGCCCAGACTTGCAGATGCTTCCAGAAGCGCTGCACTGATTATCTTTAGATGTGTGACATGAAGCTGATCTGTGAAATCACCATCAGATGAACGCAATCATGAAAGAACAGCTTCCTGAATCCTGTGCACGTGCAGAGAATAAAGCTCATGACCCACTGAAGCTATAGCGGGGCTGGAACAGGGCAGTGCAAGATACAAATAGAGGAGATACAAGGATTAGGTTTCTTAACTGCTTTAAATGGCCTTTTTGCTCACTTTTAGACAGATAATTGTAAAGAAAATGACATGCAGCGAGACAGTGGACTCTTCACATACTTAGATGACCAGTCATCATCCTAAATCCTGCAAAGCTTTTTATATTTACATTTTTTTGTAAATGTATGTAGCCTATATTTATAACATTATCCTTTGTATTATTTTACCTTTGCATCAAATTACAAGACTAGTTACCGCTGCTGTGTGCATTTTTCTATAGTAAAAATGCTGTAATCTTTGTTAATAGGCTTTCATTCTGTTGGCAAGGCTTACAATTTTAAATGTGTACTCTTTTTTTTTTTTTTAACCAGATGGTGGCATTTTCTCAGGTTATATAAAGCAAAAACTCGCTTTATTCCTGTTTTCTGCTTCTGCATATTATAGAGCCAACTGGATAAGTTATGCAGCTATAAGTGTGTGTGTGTGTGTGTGTGTGTGTGTGTGTGTGTGTGTGTGTGTGTGTGTGTGTGTGTGTGTGTGTGTGTGTGTCACCGGGTGAACAAACCCGGAACCAAAAAAAGGCCAATTCGTTCCTAGGGGGAAGAGATGCCGGTGTAACACCGGGCCGGCTGCAAGTACGCATGTCATGGCCGCCGACCATGATGAGCCCCAGCTGAAGCTAATGAATAGTGCTTCATTGAACCACATGCCCGGGAAAAAAAGGAGTATAAAAAGAAGGGCTGGAAGCACAGAAAGGGGTGAGGTTCTGACAGTGGGAAGCTTTGCACGAGTGCTCGAACAGATTGCGGCAGCGACAGCGGGCGTCGGCGAGTGCGGGAAGCGAGGTTGAAGGCCGGATCGGTGTGTCATGTTGGATCCCCGAGGCACGCTCATTAAAGGAAAAAGGAGAATGGCTGATAGAAAAGAGACTGGAAACCCGCTGTAAGCCCATGTGATTCACCGAGGAAAAATTATCCATCCTGTGAAGAGAAGAGAGACGAGTTGATTTATTTGCTGTGGACATAGAGTGAGTTTGCAGTGTCTGAAAGGGTGAAATTAACACGTGTGGAGATTTACAAGAGTGATCTATGCACAAGTGTGCTGTGTCCAGATTTGTGAGATTGTGTGTATGGTGCAGAGGAGGAAAGCTCAACACACCTTTATTATTACAGTTCACGAGTGCTGTTTCCCGCACCAAAGAAGGCCAGCCTCACTATTCCTTCCCGAAGGCGCCGCCTCTACCACGCCCAGAACGAGAGTGAAGGCCGGAAAGGGAGCCCGTCTCTGTTTCCTTACTACCGTCTGTCCCATTGGCAAATTGTCTGTTTTGCAGAGAAGCCACTGTCTGTCCCACGAGCCTATTCAACGAGTCTAACGACGAGAAAAGCCACTGTCTGTCCCACGAGCCTAGGCAACGAGTCTAACGACGAGAGAAGCCACTGTCTGTCCCACGAGCCTATTCAACAAGTCTGACGACGAGAAAAGCCACTGTCTGTCCCACGAGCCTAGACAACGAGTCTAACGACGAGAGAAGCCACTGTCTGTCCCACGAGCCTATTCAACGAGTCTAACGACGAGAAAAGCCACTGTCTGTCCCAGGAGCCTATTCAACGAGTCTAACGACGAGAAAAGCCACTGTCTGTCCCACGAGCCTATTCAACGAGTCTAACGACGAGAAAAGCCACTGTCTGTCCCACGAGCCTAGGCAACGAGTCTAACGACGAGAGAAGCCAATGTCTGTCCCACGAGCCTATTCAACGAGTCTAACGACGAGAAAAGCCACTGTCTGTCCCACGAGCCTAGACAACGAGTCTAACGACGAGAGAAGCCACTGTCTGTCCCACGAGCCTATTCAACCAGTCTAACGACGAGAAAAGCCACTGTCTGTCCCACGAGCCTATTCAACGAGTCTAACGACGAGGAAAGCCACTGTCTGTCCCACGAGCCTAGACAACGAGTCTAACGACGAGAGAAGCCACTGTCTGTCCCACGAGCCTATTCAACGAGTCTAACGAGGAGAAAAGCCACTGTCTGTCCCACGAGCCTATTCAACGAGTCTGACGACGAGGAAAGCCACTGTCTGTCCCACGAGCCTATTCAACGAGTCTAACGACGAGAAGAGCCAGTCTGTTCCACGAGCCTGTCCAAAGAGAGGTATACTTACCTGAAAAACGGAGAAGTACCTACCAGCATTCCCCTTCCCTTTGCCGAAGCCACAGTCACGAACATCTCTGCTCCTGTTCTTATCCTTTTTAAATGTAATAATAAAAATGTACCTTTTAAACCCATTCTGGTTGTCCGCCTCTTGGTGTCCTCCGGTGTCTGCTCCTCCGGAGTGTGGTAGCTCACCCCTGGCCTTAACAACTTGAACAGGATCATAACCAGACCGTGGAGTCGCCGGTGTGTATGGCTGCGAGTGGTACTGGTGCCCCAGGACTGCCTGAACTGACGGATTGGAAACAAGCTTTCCGTACAGAGCTGATGAAGGATGTTCGAGAAGAAATGGCTGAGTTCTCGAAGACTATTCTGGGAGAGTTCCGCCGTGGACGGCCAGAGCCCCCACTTTTGCGCCGAGACCGGTCGTATTCTGACGGAGAGAGAGATCCGGGAAGACGTACCGGCCGACCATTCAGTTCCAGGTTCCAGTGGGATGGGCAAGGGCGCCCAATCTGTAACAATTGCGGGGAGCCAGGACACTATAGCCGCCAATGCGGTTCCCGACGTAACTTGCAGGGGGGTTTTTAGGACGACCGGCCACTGTGGGTCAAGGGGTCGGGACCCCCCGTATGGACCCCTTTGTAAACTCAGCCCCACAAGACGGGCTGGTGGGACGTTGCCCCTCACGGAGATTAAAGTAAATGGAGTTACTGCTCGGTGCCTGGTAGATACAGGATCCCAGGTCACCATGTTTGCCGAGAGTCTGTCCAGAGAACTGTTCGATGCCCATCATTTACTGGAGGCTGAAGTCCCCTGGCTTACCCTGCGAGGAGCGAATGGCCTGAACATCCCTTACATCGGATATCAGGTGACCGATTTTGAGGTCCATGGTACCATGATCCCGCAGAAAGGGGTGGTGATTGTGCGGGACTCCTGTCTGTGGGAACATCGAGCCTTGTTGGGGATGAATGTAATCATGGACTGATGGGAAAAGCTGTTTCGGACTGGTCCTCTTCATTCCACTTCTGTAGCCGAGAAGCGAGAATGGGAACGTGTCATCACCGACTGTCGACGAGTACAGGTCGCCAGCTCCCAGCAGGATCGGGAAGACGCTGGTCGAGTAGTGTGCCGATACGCTGTCTCCATTCCTGCCCGGAGCGAGGCTGTGGTCTGGGTCCGTCTTCCTGAGCGGGCCTATGGTCCTGAAGCGTGTGTCCTTGTCGAGCCCCACTGGGAGTGTCAGGCCGTCGAGGTGGCTCGGGGGTTAACAGTGGCCCATCGAGGCCGGATTGCAGTAAAAGTGAGAAACACGAACACTTACCCTGTCCAACTCTATCGTCACCAACGGTTGACCCGTATTACGCCAGTGAGTTCCCATCAGGTGGTGGAGGAGCAGGAAGTCCGCTTCTGCCAAGTGAGCGCAACGGTGGTCGAGGTCGGTCTGGCAAGGGAGGAAGTTGGTCCTGGTCCTGCTGCGCACCACATGCCGACCCATTTGCGGGGTGAGTCCCTGCAGGGGGAGGGCCTACAAGAAGAACAAACCCGCCAACTCCAGAGCCTGTTGGCCAAGTGGCAACGCGTCTTCTCCACCCATGATGAGGACTATGGGTGCACCGACATCGTCAAGCACGCTATACCTATCGGAGATGCTCTACCCAGTCGAGAGCGGTACCGCCCGGTACCCCCAACTTTATATTCCGAGGTTCGTGCCTTACTAAAGGGGATGCTGGGGCGTGGAGTCATTCGAGAGAGCAGCAGTCCATGGGCCGCCCCAATTGTCTTGGTCCGCAAGAAGACGGGCTCTTGGAGATTTTGCGTGGATTATCGCAAGTTGAACTTGGTCACCAAGAAGGATGCTTTCCCCCTGCCTCGGATCGAGGATTCCCTTACAGGACTGACCAACGCCGCCTGGTATTCCACCCTTGACTTGGCGAGTGGCTACTGGCAGGTGCGGGTGGAGGAGCACGACCGAGAGAAGACCGCCTTCACCACCCCCTTTGGCCTGTTCGAGTGGGATCGTATGCCCTTCGGGCTCCGTAACGCCCCTGCGACCTTCCAGAGGCTGATGCAGCGATGCCTGGGAGGGCAGCTGATGGACTCCGCCCTGGTGTACCTAGATGATGTGATCATCTAATCCCCCGACTTCGATTCTCACCTGTTACATCTGGAGCAAGTCTTCCGGGCTATGGAGCGGTATGGACTGAAGCTCCAGCCAGGGAAATGCCAGCTCCTTAAGAGGGAGGTCCAGTTCTTGGGGCACCGCGTGAGCGCTGCGGGAGTGGCTGTCGACCCGGAGAAGGTGTCCGCAGTGCAGGACTGGATTTCACCAAAGACCGTCAGGCAGGTGCGGTCCTTTCTGGGATTCGTCGGCTACTACCGACGCTTCATAAAAGACTTTTCAGCAATTGCGAAACCCCTGAACCAGCTCCTGGCCGGGTCTGGCTCTTCACGGAGCCGGAGTTCCCCCACAATCACTTGGAGCCCAGAGTGTGAGACCGCCTTTCAGAGGCTGAAGCAGGAGTTGCTGCAGGCCCCCATTCTGGCTTACGCTGATTTTACCCGCCCCTTTGTACTTTACACCGACGCTAGTAACAGCGGACTGGGAGCCGTACTGGCTCAGCGACAGGACGGTACAGAGAGGGTCATCGCCTACGCCAGCCGGAGTCTCCATCCCGCGGAGCGGAATGACGCCAACTATAGCTCTTTTAAAATCGAGCTGCTGGCCCTGAAGTGGGCTTTGTGCGAGAAGTTTAAGGACTACTTGTGGGGAGCTGAAGTATTGGTGGTGACCGACAACAGCCCATTGGTTCACCTCCAAACTGCAAAGCTAGGGGCAGTGGAGCAGAGGTGGGTGGCCCAGCTCGCCAATTTCAATTATCGGCTGCAGTATCGACCAGGCCGTGAACACATAAATGCTGACGTCCTGTCACGATTACCACCGGCAGGGGAAGGGGGAACTCCAGGACCGGAAGCAGAGGAAGGGCTGATGGTAGGAGTAGTGGAGGCGCCTGGTGCACGAGCGGAGGGAGTACCGGCAAGTTGGGGATGGGACCCCCACCGATGGAAGGAGCGACAGGAACAGGATGAAGGGTTGGCTTCCCTGCGGACTTTCCTGGGACAGAAAAAATTACCTGGGACGGATGAACGACGGGGATATCCTGTGGGATTGAAGAAACTTCTGGGACACTGGAAGCGATTAAAATTGCGGGAGGGAGTCATCTGTACGACTGTCTTGGACTCGAGGACCCATGAGCTGGCATACCAGGTGGTAGTGCCTGAAGCCCAAATCCAGCCATTGCTCCAGGCCTACCACGATCGGCTAGGACATCAGGGCCAAGAACGAACGGTGTCACTGCTACGCCGACACTTTTTCTGGAGCGGGATCGAGGAATCCGTGGGGAAGTATGTGCAAGGATGCCCCCGCTGTACGCTGTTCAAGTCCAGACGAAATGTGAGGGCCCCCATGGTTTCGGTGAGACCCAGAGCTCCGCTGCATATGGTAGCTATGGACTTCTTGACTTTGGGTCGTCCAACGGATTGCTACCAGAACATCTTGGTAGTCACTGACTTGTTTACCAAGTATGCCTGGGCCATACCAACCTTAGATCAGACCGCCACCACCACTGCCAGTGCTCTGTGGAGACACGTCTTCCAGCCCTTTGGATGTCCTGAAACACTCCACTCGGACCAAGGGCCGAACTTTGAGTCCCGTGTCATCCAAGAGTTATGCCAACTGTATGGATGCAGGAAGACCCACACCACCCCATACCATCCACAGGGAAACGGGGGGTGCGAACGTTTCAATCAGACGCTTCTGAGTTTACTGGGGACTCTGGATGCGGACCATCAGGGTTACTGGACGGACAGCCTCCCGGCCCTGGTGCAGGCCTACAACAACAGCGTCCATAGCATAACGGGTTATGCCCCTGCTTACCTGATGTTTGGGAGACGTGCGTCTGCCCACAGATCTGCTGCTCGGAGCAGCAGCGCCTGAGGCCCCCGCTACCACCACCGAATGGGTACACCGACACCACCGCCAACTCCACTCTGCGTATGAGAAAGTGTCCAAGCACCTCGACGTGGCCGCCCAGAAGAACAAGCGTCTGTATGACCGTACGGCCCGAGAGGCCCCTTTGTTACCTGGAGAACGGGTGCTGGTGCGAGATAACCGACGCCAGGGGAAGGGGAAGCTCAGTGACCGTTGGGAAGCCGTGCCGTATGTGGTGGAGCGATGACAGAGACCTGACCAGCCCGTCTATGCCATCCGGCCAGAGGGGAAGACTGGCCCCGTGAGAATCTTGCACCGAAACTTGCTTCGCCCTTGCCCCAACTACCCTAGGCAAGAAGCTGAGGCGCCACCGGCGCCTGTGGCTCCTGCACTACCTTGGGTGGGTTGGGCAATGGTCCCTAGAGCCCCTACTCCTGAACCGAGGGAGGAAGAACCTGTCATCCCAACCCGACATTCCCAACGGGAAACCCGAGGAGTACCTCCAACAAGGTATGGAGAATGGGAGTCTGGACCCCGTTCTCGGGACTAGAACGGATCTGGTGGGTGAGGGTGTCACCGGGTGAACAAACCCGGAACCAAAAAAAGGCCAATTCGTTCCTAGGGGGAAGAGATGCCGGTGTAACACCGGGCCGGCTGCAAGTACGCATGTCATGGCCGCCGACCATGATGAGCCCCAGCTGGAGCTAATGAATAGTGCTTCATTGAACCACATGCCCGGGAAAAAAGGAGTATAAAAAGAAGGGCTGGAAGCACAGAAAGGGGTGAGGTTCTGACAGTGGGAAGCTTTGCACGAGTGCTCGAGCAGATTGCGGCAGCGGCAGCGGGCGTCGGCGAGTGCGGGAAGAGAGGTTGAAGGCCGGATCGGTGTGTCATGTTGGATCCCCGAGGCACGCTCATTAAAGGAAAAAGGAGAATGGCTGATAGAAAAGAGACTGGAAACCCGCTGTAAGCCCATGTGATTCACCGAGGAAAAATGATCCATCCTGTGAAGAGAAGAGAGACGAGTTGATTTATTTGCTGTGGACATAGAGTGAGTTTGCAGTGTCTGAAAGGGTGAAATTAACACGTGTGGAGATTTACAAGAGTGATCTATGCACAAGTGTGCTGTGTCCAGATTTGTGAGATTGTGTGTATGGTGCAGAGGAGGAAAGCTCAACACACCTTTATTATTACAGTTCACGAGTGCTGTTTCCCGCACCAAGGAAGGCCAGCCTCACTATTCCTTCCCAAAGGCGCCACCTCTACCACGCCCAGAACGAGAGTGAAGGCCGGAAAGGGAGCCCGTCTCTGTTTCCTTACTACCGTCTGTCCCATTGGCAAATTGTCTGTTTTGCAGAGAAGCCACTGTCTGTCCCACGAGCCTATTCAACGAGTCTAATGACGAGAAAAGCCACTGTCTGTCCCACGAGCCTAGGCAACGAGTCTAACGACGAGAGAAGCCACTGTCTGTCCCACGAGCCTATTCAACGAGTCTAACGACGAGAAAAGCCACTGTCTGTCCCACGAGCCTAGACAACGAGTCTAACGACGAGAGAAGCCACTGTCTGTCCCACGACCCTATTCAACGAGTCTAACGACGAGAAAAGCCACTGTCTGTCCCACGAGCCTATTCAACGAGTCTAACGACGAGGGAAGCCACTGTCTGTCCCACAAGCCTAGACAACGAGTCTAACGACGAGAGAAGCCACTGTCTGTCCCACGAGCCTATTCAACGAGTCTAACGACGAGAAAAGCCACTGTCTGTCCCACGAGCCTATTCAACGAGTCTGACGACGAGGAAAGCCACTGTCTGTCCCACGAGCCTATTCAACGAGTCTAATGACGAGAAGAGCCAGTCTGTTCCACGAGCCTGTCCAAAGAGAGGTATACTTACCTGAAAAACGGAGAAGTACCTACCAGCATTCCCCTTCCCTTTGCCGAAGCCACAGTCACGAACATCTCTGCTCCTGTTCTTATCCTTTTTAAATGTAATAATAAAAACGTACCTTTTAAACCCATTCTGGTTGTCCGCCTCTTGGTGTCCTCCGGTGTCTGCTCCTCCGGAGTGTGGTAGCTCACCCCTGGCCTTAACAACTCGGTGGTCACATGTGTGTTGGTATGCGTGTGATAAAAAAAAATTGTGCATGTGTGTAATATTTGAAAGAAAAACGTTTCCGGTTACTGTTGTAATCTCGGCTCTCTGAGAGACAGGGACGAGACAGAAGCTGGGCTACACGATGTCTCGTTCCTAATTCTCCGGTAACCGAGGTTACACCAGAGACGTTCCCTTTTGAGAGCGGTCACTTCTCACATATACTGTAAGTATGCACATAGACACGCACAGCGTCAACAGCTAAAGCGGTAACGGACTGTGCCCAGAAGCAGTTATTTAACAATAACCCAGAAATAAGTGAGGTTATTCACTCACCAAAAGCACTTGAGATGCCAAAGACAACTTGTAAAACCTGGCGAAAGTGTTCCTGTAAAGACCAGCCAGCAAGCCGAAGTAAGGGCAAGAAGAAAAGCAGTTCTCTTTCAAGCATACGTTTCGGTGTTTCTCTATGGGATACGCCCCTTCTGCGTATTCCTCAGAAGCCCTATTACATTACGCCAGCCCCAACTGGCTGGCAGACATGACATAGTGTCTGGGAGCGGCTACCCCTCCCCTCAGTATAAGAGGAGCAACACGACGTCATTACGACATTCAAAAACCTCTTCTCGCTTCACACCAGAAGCCTACAAGCTTACGAACTTCTGGACGAATTACTAGCCACCACGCTGTTTTTCGCCTAACTCCTTCGATTAGCATTCCAGCCGATCGCAAGGATTGTTCGACATTACAATGGCTGCAGCAATGCAGACTATCCCGGCTAGTGAGGGAGATCCCGTGCGACTGTTCTTGCGGGAAAAAAAATTCATGCAAGGACACACAACAGGTCTGCTCTCGGGCTGAAACATGCTCAATTAGCTATCGAGAATCCCGGCACGTGTGAACACTCCGCACACCATGAAGACCCTTCGTTGCAGGTTAGCACGCCAAGCTAGCCTGTCGGGCCAGGATCCCCTCATGACACCTAGCCCTGCGCCAGCTGCCACTCCGCAGGTATCTATTCCTGTAGAACTGCCCACCACGGCAGCTCTATCCTGGAGTGAGCAGCTCGACGTGTGCATGCCTTATCCCAGTCTGCTCAGCACGGACGAGGAAGAGGACGCGGCTAAAGGAGGGGCAATCGGACTTCTCTCAGATGAAGAGGAAGATTTAGAGGACTCTCCATTCTTCCCCCGGCCTGCGCACCCAGCACAACTCCTCGCTGCGGCGGGATCCACGGAAGAGGCGGGCGGGGTACCATCCTCCCCGCTTCTCAGCATTGATCTGCAAGACGTGTGCAAACGCACTGCAGGGAAACTAAATATTCCGTGGCCGACCGTGGTAGCAGAGACTGCAAAGTCTTGCTGTGAGGGAAAGAGGCTGCCGAGTGCAAAACGGGAAGCACGACAGTTCCATCCTGTTTTCCCAGAGCTACTGGAGGAGGTCGCGGTTACGTGGAAGGACAAGCCGTTTACCAGCAAGATGCCCGTGCAGGGTGGCTCAGTTCTCGATGTGGAAGGGATGGAAAGAGAAGGCTTCTCCGAATGCCCCCCATGGAGCCATTAGTTGCCACGCACTTGCAGCCTAAGCGCACGGCGGCTGCAAATCCGACGTTGCCATCTAAAGCTGACCGTTTCCAGTCGAGCATGACGGAGCACGCTTACAAAGCAGTCGCGCTCTCTGTCAGGGCTGTGAACGCGATCTCTCTGCTGACCGCATACCAAGCGGAGCTGCAGGACGAAGTGTCCACCATGGCAGGCCAGACACACTGGGAAGAGATTTGTGTTGTCACGGATCTCTCTCTGCGTCTTCAGAGATGCGTGGTTCAGCCGCTGGAAAAGCCATGGCCACAATGGTTATCCAGGAGAGGGGACGATGGCTTAATCTGGCTAATCTGTCTGACAGGGAAAAAGAAGCCAGAGTGGGTTTATGTTTTTTTTATCAGTTTTTAACTTACGTCATCGTTTTCAAATACTTCTGGCTTCCCAGTCCACACTACAACACGTAAACGGCGTTTTCAAATGTATCCGCTTCGGGGAGCGTTTTCCAAAAGCTATGTTTTTGTCGACTTAAAACGCCGTCTCAGGCCCTGTTTACACGAGAACGTTCGCGGTTGAAAACATAAAAATATTTTATCGCATGTGCCTTTTGTTTACACGGCGACGGCGTTTTTGGGGCTTAAAAATGCAAAAAAGTGAAACCACCCTCCAGAGTGAAAATCTTAAAAACGCTCCACCGTCGCGTTCCCGTCTAAATGGTAAAAACGCAAATCTGCTCACGGTGGCTCTCGTCGCGTAGGCGTTTACGTCACAGGCATGCACCAGTACAGGAAAGTAACAACCAACATGTCGGATTATTTCCATACGTCGGACCTTCAAGTTGCCCTCGCAGCTCTGATAAACGTACTAGAGTCTTTTCAGCAGTTGTGCAGAATATTCTCAGATATTGGTGTTGTTGTGTGTCAGTGCTTCACATTGCCACCTAGCCGCCTGGAGTGCATACTACATTGAATTTCACAAACTTTCGCGTCACCATATGCACGCGGATTTCCCCCCCCATAACGCTCGTCTAAGCGCAGAATAAAAAGTGATAACGCAACGCCACTTTTGCGTTTTCTCTTCAGATTGTTTCCGTGTAAACATAGCCTTAGTGTGGACATGGCCACAGTCACGGGATGCACCATAGACATCATATAGATAGACGCCCTATAGACCGCTACTGACTACTGGTGCGGACGAGCTGCGGCGCCACCATCTTAGACCGGTCACCCGCTCCACTCAGTGTAATCTTTATGGCAGGTGCAATGAACTGTCAGCGCATTTAATTAGTCATACCTCACTGAATACCAAACTGATTTTCACGCGGGTTTTTTGCTGCAAAGGTCATTCATGTAGCTATGATACAGGACACATGGTTCGTTGTATTTTAATACTCATGGTAGGCTTAACAACAGTAATATAATATTCTGATAAGATATAAAGTGACCAGACGTCCAAAATCAAAATATGTGATATAAGATAAGGTATTTTATAAATCATACACTATAAATATGATAAAGAAGCAGAAACAGATAGTTGCAGTAAAGCAAGATATTTTAATAAATTGAAGAAACTATTTATAATGATTTGTGACACACTTTCTCACACACACATACTCTAACAAACAAACAAACACACGCACACACAAACACTCTCTCACACACACAAACACTCACACTCTCTCTCACACACACACACACACTCACACACACACTCACTCACTCACTCACCCACTCACACACACACACTCACTCTCTCTAAACACCGGTTGGTGCAGTAAACATAGCATAGCTAACGTTAGCTGGCTACGATTTCAGTACAGTAATATCAAAGATCATTGCTCCTTCTCAATTATCTGGTAAGATTCTATTCACAAAATACAACCAAGAGTACGGTAATGTTAAAACTTTGTGAAAAGTAATCCCCCGGGCCCTGTTTGCGATGGTCCGCCGATTAGAGCAGAAAAATGCTCCACAGTGCTCTGGCATCTTAACAGAGTACGACCGGTTTAAGATGGCGGCCGTATTTCTCCGTGCCCAGTGGCCAATAGGGCATCTAGTCTCTATATAATATCTAGGGGATGCACTGCTTTAAGTCAGCCTTCGAGTCGAGCAAGCCTTTTCTTTCCGGCAGAATCACTTTATCAGTTTAAATCGGCAGATTCGGCACGTTCGGGGAGGAGCAGTAATAATTTATGGTGTTACAGAAGTGAAATTACAAACAAGAAATACATTCTGAGACATGAAATGAAATGGGTCCACTTTATATTAAGTGGCTTTATGTACTATGTACTTACATCGAAAAATATGTACAGTGTACTTATTGTGTTCATGTTGTATTGTAAAACACTTTTGCTGCTCTTGAGGTGTGATACGGGTAAAGTTAGGGTCAGGTGTGATACGGGTAAGGTTAGGGTCAGGTGTGATATGGGTAAGGTTAGGGTCAGGTGTGATATGGGTAAGGTTAGGGTCAGGTGTGATATGGGTAAGGTTAGAGACAGATGTGATACGGGTAAGGTTTGGGTCAGGTGTGATATGGGTATGGTCAGGGTCAGGAGTTATACGGTTAAGGTTAGGGTCAGGTGTGATACGGGTAAGGCTAGGGTCAGGTATGATACGGGTAAGGTTAGGGTCAGGTGTGATATGGGTATGGTTAGGGTCAGATGTGATACGGTTAAGGTTAGGGTCAGGTGTGATACGGGTAAGGCTAGGGTCAGGTATGATACGGGTAAGGTTAGGGTCAGGTGTGATACGGGTAAAGGTTATGGTCAGGTGTGATACGGGTAAGGTTAGGGTCAGGTGTGATACGGGTAAGGTTAGGCTCAGGTGTGATACGGGTAAGGTTAGGTTCAGGTGTGGTACGAGTAAGGTTAGGGTCAGGTGTGATACGGGTAACGTTAGGGTCAGGTGTGATAGGTTAGGTGTGATACGGGTAAGGTTAGGGTCAGGTGTGATACGGTTAAGGTTAGGGTCAGGTGTGATACGGGTAAGGTTAGGGTCAGGCGTGATACGGGTAAGGTTAGGGTCAGGTGTGATACGGGTAAGGTTAGGGTCAGGTGTGATACGGTTAAGGTTATGGTCAGGTGTGATACGGGTAAGGTTAGGGTCAGGTGTGATACGGGTAAGGTTAGGGTCAGGTGTGATATGAGTAAGGTTAGGGTCAGGTGTGATACGGGTAACGTTAGGGTCAGGTGTGATAGGTTAGGTGTGATACAGGTAAGGTTAAGGTCAGGTGTGATACGGGTAAGGTTAGGGTCAGGTGTGATAGGTTAGGGTCAGGTGTGATACGGGTAAGGTTAGGGTCAGGTATGATACGGGTAAGGTTAGGGTCAGGTGTGATACGGGTAAAGGTTATGGTCAGGTGTGATACGGGTAAGGTTAGGGTCAGGTGTGATACGGGTAAGGTTAGGGTCAGGTGAAATACGAGTAAGGTTAGGGTCAGGTGTGATATGGGTAAGGTTAGGGTCAGGTGTGATACAGGTAAGGTTAGGGTCAGGTGTGATACGGCTAAGGTTAGGGTCAGTTGGTTAGGGTCAGGTGTGACACATACGGGTAAGGTTAGGGTCAGGTGTGATACATACGGTTAGGGTCAGGTGTGATACATACGGGTAAGGTTAGGGTCAGGTGTGATACATACGGTTAGGGTCAGGTGTGATACATACAGGTAAGGTTAGGGTCAGGTGTGATACGGCTAAGGTTAGGGTCAGTTGGTTAGGGTCAGGTGTGATACATACGGGTAAGGTTAGGGTCAGGTGTGATACGGCTAAGGTTAGGGTCAGTTGGTTAGGGTCAGGTGTGATACATACGGGTAAGGTTAGGGTCAGGTGTGATACATACGGGTAAGGTTAGGGTCAGGTGTATGTGATACGGGTAAGGTTAGGGTTAGGTTTAATATAAAGTGGGACCATTAAATGAATAACAGGAAATTTTAATTACGTCAAATCGTCCTTTTCCCATTTTCACCTCAAAGTTTTGGGTAGGCTGTGCTAAAGGCTCATTTTGTAAACCGTGTCCTCCATCAGTCTGTGTGCGGGAATAATTCCGGCAGTGTGTGTGTGTGTGTGCACGTGTGTGTGTGTGTGTGTGTGTGTGCACGTGTGTATGTGTGTGGACTGAAGAAGGTGTGGCAGTGCTGTTGTGTTTCAGAAAGCACAGGTGACCATCTCTGTTGACCTCTGCTCCCCAAAAGCATCTCTGCTGTTTCAGTTCATCTGATTCCCTGTGACTGAGCTCTCAGCCCATGTGACCCGCCTCGGCCAATCAGTGCGTCCGATGCCAGAGACTCTGATCTTCACTGTCTGCAGCTGTAGATTATCAGTCTGACTGCAGACACTTGCGTGCTTAATCTGAGCTGTTTCTGTTTGTGACTCCCTGAACCTGCAGCATGTTTGATGTGAAATATTAACCGCAAAAGCATAAGACTGAGGTGGTACTGCGGGATCAGATGATAATGCCATACTGTATTCATGTAGGCTATAGAAAAATATGTCTGAAAAACATGGTGTTAATGAGAACAAACCCCAGTGAATAATGCTGAGCATATCACAACAACAGATTTATGATTATAACTTCGTGTTTAAACAAACACGTGCGATGATGCGCCTCTCAGACGCTCTATTCTTCTCTATTGTCTGGTGCAGTGAATGAATCTCAAACACATTTCACATGAGAATGAGTAACAGCTAGAGCTTCATTCGTCTTCATTCGACACAGAGTACGATGAGTGTTTGAGACTGAGCACATTCCCATGAATCCATGTGTCGTATGATGAGAAAAGCACGTGTGTCTTTATGAACGTGTCGTCCCACAGTCCTCCCACAGTTTCACACTGTGAGATTCAAGGCAGACTGTTATATAATATTTGTGTGTGCGCTCTTGGGCCGATATAGCATGCGTGAGCGATCTCAGATCTCAGAGTTTGTTTGGGGTCCTTCTGTGGTTTGATCGACACCAAAAACACTGAGGTCCCTTTCTGCCCTACTTCAACTGATCTGGGTCTGATTCATTTCAAATGTATATGCGAAACACCCTTAAAGCATTTCATTAAGACGAATTCTTAAAGTCCCCCTGTAGTCAATAATTTTATCACTTAAAACTCATTTTTGATCACCAAAATGACGTATTTAAACATTTTTTCCTTAAAAAAAAAATTCATTATGCCTTAAAATAGCTTGAATGTAACTCATTTGGTATTCGCGGTCCTATGAATATGCAAATGAGCCCCGCCTCCACTCACTCAGAGATCCACTGGTTGATGAGCACACGTTGATCTGATTGGTTACGAGGTAGTTTGTGATGTCATAAACACCAGCGATTTCACACCGTGTTTTTGAGACTGTCTTTGGTTCACTGCAGTTTTAAGCAGAAAATACTGAATTTTAAAGCACATTAAAAACACCATATAGACATATAAACAACATTAAAAGCTGGATTTTCACCACATGATTTGATCAAAAACAAGTGTTTGTGTTGACGCTCATAGAGTAATGTTAGATGTTTTCCAGCCTTTAGGGTCACTGGGATTCTCCAGCCACTGAGTAAATGAGAACAAGAAGACAGTCTCAAAGCCAAAATGAGCAGAATTTGGGTTACATTTTGCAACCCAACCTGCTGGGTTACTTTAACCATTGCTGTATAATATTTCCCTTACAATTACTGTATTATTGTGAGAGCATACAGTATAGTAGCCTATTAGCACATGGTGTTCAGTCAGTGTCTCCATTAACATACAGCAGCTGCAGTGTGTGTATGTGTGTGTGTGTCCACTCATGATGTGATGTGATCCCAGTGAGTCTCAGGCCTGATGGAGGAGGAGGAGGAGGATGATGCTCTGAATCACCTTCACTCAGTGGTGACCGATGACTTCATGACGTGGCCCATTTAAGGACCAATCAGAAATCGCGATCTTCCCCTTTAAGACCAGCTGCATTGCCTGGAGAGTAGATGCGCGCGCGTGCCGCGTCATGTATCAGACTCTATAGATGGATGATATAGCGATGCGATGTGCTGGACTCCTCCACAAACCCGCGGCGATGGACCTGGATTAACAGCACTGGCCTCACATGCAGTGACGCATTTAACGGAGGTGAGAATGGGCGCGTGTGATGATGATGATGATGATGATGATGATGATGATGATGATGATGATGATTCAGCTCGCAGCGTTCACAGGACGCGTTCAAAAACGCGAGTCGGAGCGCAAGAAAAACGCGTCCTGAATGAACGGCCCTTCGCACTCATTCATTGTGCGCTGCTTTACCTGTGTTCAGTGTGCGTTTAAGCGCGTAATGTGGAGTAACTGATGCTTGAATCAGTTATAGTGGGTCACAGTCGCTGGTTCTGGTTCAGTCTCGGTCCTCATCTGGACAGTGTTTAGTGTTGCGCTCGCGCGCGCGCGTGTGTGTGTGTGTGTGTGTGTGTGTGTGTGTGTGTGTGTGTGTGTTATTGATTCAGGCCTCGTGCACCGGCTTCATTCACAGAGATTCACAGCATCATGCATCACCCACCCAATAACAGACAACCTGGAATAATCAAGTGATACACACACACACACACACACACACACACACACACGGCCCTTCTGTGGGTTTGAGGGGCCATAACATAAACATACATAACACCACTGCACACAAGGACGCTTTTTCAACACCAAGATTTTAGGTTAAATTTACACTATGCTCAATATGAAAATGTGTGTTTGATATGGTTGCTATTTCTTTTTAGTTATTCACGATTTTATCACCTTTTAGCTTTCACAGTACACAAAAAATTGGTTTGACAAATTATTACAAGTATAAATAAAAAATAGAGTCTCTCTAATAATATGAGGACATAGAAACTGCACGAGTGAGAATTATACAGATATGTTGAGTGAAGGAAATTGTCACTTCTGCAAAAATATGCAATAAAATCAATGTAGGCAAAAAGAGGGGCAGAACTAGCCTATGTTTCCAGCGGCGTTTGAGTTCCTTCCTCATATTATTCCAGAAGTGTTTTCAAAGTTCATCAGTAAACTTGATTATCCCCTAACCAAATATTCCCATATTTTCTGTCAAACATGAGCATGACATTAGTGTGTACACAAACTCCTATTAATCTTTCAGAATATTCACAAAAACCTAACCTAAAAGAGTATTGAGTAAAAATCTAGCTGATGTGTGTTTTTGAGTTCACTTTATTGATTAAGCCATGACTTCCTGTTTCACTGGGCTGTAAATATGAGCAGACACACAGGCCAGATTCATACACTCCTCAAACACACATGGTGTTAAGTAAATACCGGTAGTTCAGTCATTGAAATGCTCTTTTCCTCCTTTTAGCCAATAATTAGGAAGTTTAAATCAACTGGAGATGTTAAAGCCAAAACTGAAAATACTGTCATTAATTTCTCACTCTCATGTCGTTCCAAACCCGTAAGACTTTCGTTCATCTTAGGAACACAAATGAGATATTTCTGTTCCCCCAATGACAGTCTATTCACCAGAAACTAAAGAGATATAATAAACCCATATGGAGCGGTTTAATCCAAGTCTTCTGAAGAGATATTTAATTAAAGTCCCCCCTGAAGTCAACAATTGTATCCCTTAAAACTAAACTTTGATCACCAAAATGACTTATTTAATATGCAGAACCATGAATATGGAACAAACTGAGGTGCAAATAGTATTTTTACATCGTGTAAATAGAATATATCGCTCAGAAAATATGCTAATTTCACTTGGTGTAAATAGCCGCTGCCATAAAAACATGTATATGATTAGGACGTCCCCCAAGAGCTTTGACACAATTCATACACTGCTGAGAGTGTTCGCAGATATTAATCAGACAATCTATTAATACTCTAATGACTTCTAGTTGACATAGAGTTGCAAAGTTACTGGACCATTGAAATAAAGTGTTAGCCACATTTGTTTGGTGATATTTTTATTCTTCCAAATGTTTTACTTTATTTAAAGGTTCGATTTTTGTTAATATTTTGAAGAGCTCAAGAAGATAATTTCCCCCAGTGTTGGTGGAGGGTGAGGTGTTGCACACTGGTCTTATTTTCAGACAGATGCTGGTCTGTGCAGTCAGTGTCATTCTCTGCTTTAAGATTGGAAAATAGATCTACTGTCCAGAGAGAAGAGAGCGCTGTGTGTCTGTGTCAGAATAGCCATTAATAACACACACACACACACACACACATATATATATATATATATATGGCTTAGTCACATAGTTGGAAACACACACACGGCCAGTACAGTAAACTCATTACAATAGTAGGCATACTGTATTTATTTAGCATGACAAATGTGCTTTGATGCAAAAGGCCCAGAGAGAGCAGATGCTTTGGTTAACATGAGTAATCTTGCAGTAGCTTCAGTCTGGTGTTCTTCTGCTGTTTCTCTGGGCTGTAACATTGACTCAATGGAGGCCTATGTTGAGTGAGTGTTGCATGTATGTTCTGTGGCAATGGGTGTTGATACATTTCAGTAGTGTGGGTTCGGCATGATGTTGTTTCAGGTATTGAATACATTTCCTTTATACTTCCAAGCATCCAAGATGATAAAATGTGTTTTTTAACAGTGCAGAAATACAGTCCTGCTTTTGCAGTCATAAGTAGGCTATGTTCAGATATAATAGATCTTATATGATCATATGGTATATGGTTCATATAGAGGCTTCATTCACTGATGTTCTGAAGAGCTGAAACTTTCCTTTCTCAGTTACATTTTTATGAAGCATTTTAACAAAATTAAGCATTTAAAAAAAAGTGTATACAGTCCAGTAGTGTCAATATTAACCAAGGCTATGACCATCCATGACAATAGTGCTTTTACTTGCACAAGTGTAGTAATTTTTATTTATTTAATAAATAATTAATTTAAAATTATGATCTAAACAAAATGTTTCAACCACATTAAATTGACTTTTCAAAATCACCCTCATGCATATAGTAAAGATGCTCATGTGTTTGTGATGGATGTTCTCTGATTAAAGTTTTCCTACCACATTTTGGTTGATTAAATGTTCTTAAAAACACTAAAAATAATCTACATCATAGGCTGAATCCGAAATCGCCCCATACCCTCAAATAGGGCGTTATTTAAGGGAACAGCCATTAGTAGTTGTATCCGAAAACATAGTGGACGTAATTGAGTGCACTAATTCAATCCCACAATGCACTGTAATAACGAGTGTACAACTGATGTCCAAATTCATTCACTCGTTTTTATTCACTCCTTCAAGTAAACAGTATTAGTAGACTAACGTAGGGAATCGTGAATGAGGGCCTAGGGGGCGATTTCGGATTCAGACATATTCTGACATTTTTTATAGTTCTTGACCAGTAGGTGGCGCTGTTCCCAGACTGCTCAGATAGCCTCAGGGCATGATGGAAATGACATACCAAGTTTCGTTGCGATGAACCAAACCATTTCCCTGATTTAGATTTTCTGAGGATTGGGGAAAATGCAAGGTTTCCCATGCAAGAACTATCTTTGTATGTAAAAAAGCTACATACATTTTTATGGAGGTAGTTTTGTTTATTTATTATTCAATCAAAAAGGTTGCTACAATCCAAAAAAATATTTTCAATTAAAAAAACCTTCACTTAAATGGAAAAAAACAATTTTCAATCAAAGAAAAAAATATTTGAATCCAAAAATATATTTTAGACTAAAAAAAATACATTTAAACACTGCTTTTCTTTGATTGAAAATGTTTTCTTTGATAGAACGACATCTTTCTGACAAAGTCATGTTCGCCACTCGCCAGCAAGTGGAGGGAGCAGCCGTGAAGTTGTCGGTAAGTAGATAAACACGGCTGCTCCCTCCACTTCTAAAAACCTCAAAAAACGACTGTCGACTTCTATCAAAGAAAACATTTTCAATCAAAGAAAAGCAGTGTTCAAATGTATTTTTTTGAGTTTAAAATATATTTTTGGATTCAAATATTTTTTCTTTGATTGAAAATAGTTTTTTTTCATTGAAGTGAAGGTTTTTTTAATTGAAAATATTTTTTTGGATTGTAGCAACCTTTTTTTTTTATTGAATAATAAACAAAACTTCCTCCATACATTTTGATCTAGAAAACCTGTGATTTGATTGGACTGACCAAATTTAGGCCACATCCACATGAAGCCTGAGCTTTCCCTATCCAATCTTTTTTTCCATCGTTCTAAAAAAAATTCCGTAAACACTGCGTAGTCTCAAGAAATATCTGCGCACACACGAAACCTGATTATGAATATGAATAAAGAATAATAATAGAGATACATAATATTTAATAATAAAATAATATTAAAAGATGAAATTTTGAATCTTCAACTGCGTAGTCTCAAGAAATATCTGCGCACACACGAAACCACTGAAACTGACTCAAAACACTGTAGTATAAATGCCAGACCAGTATGTAGCGCTGTAATTCTGCCACAGAGATACACTGAAAACGGAGAAGACTTGGAGTATGCCCAAAAACTTAATCAAACAACAGACAAGCATCATAGCATAAGAAAATCTAAATCAATAAAGAAGTAAAATAAAGAAATAAAATAAAAATGCATTCAAGTAAATAATAAAGAAATGAAAGCGGCTCAGTGGCTTCTGCAGCACGAACACAAGCATGTAGTCCGCAGTTGTGACGTAGCGGTGTCTGACTAGTTGACACGTGGGGTGATGACATTTCACAACATTGGTTGTACACACGAAAACGCAAGGGTGTCAGCTTCAGAGATATCCACTCTGGGACCCGGTTATAGCGGTTTCAGACGCCGATACAATACAACATTTTGCGTATACAGCTAATCGCATCTCCGTGTGGACGTGGCCTTAGACTTATCAGCATCACTGTCCCACTACAGTTGCTCTCAGACATCTGACAGGCTGTGACACTCTCTGGTTTACTGATCTCTCTCTGTCTGTCTGTGTGCCAGTGGTTTGCCGGGGCATTGGCATGGCCTAGTAATGAACGGCACCGGGGCTCCCAGCAGCCCGGAGCATAACTCCTGCACGCGGCCCGACTGGAAGGAGTTCTGTGAGCTTCACGCTCGAGCTTCCGCTGAAGATTTCGCCTACAAGTTCCGCCGTTTCATCAGCGAGAACCCATGCTACGACTCGCCCGGTGCTGACGCCAGCTTTTCGCAACACTTCGCGCAACACTTCTTGACCTGCTTCTCTGCGGCCCTCGAGCAGGTTCAAGGACTCGGCTCTCCGGGAGACTCCTCTGCTCCTCACTACAGCATTGTGCCCTTTGTGGGCATACAGAGTTGCACGTTACCCTTCGGCCACAGCCTCTACCAGCGCCGCAAAGACGTGGGGGCGTCGAGCGAGTCGCTGGATAGCATGGACAGCGGAGGAGGCGGAGCCAGCGGACAGGAGCAGCAAACGCCAACCCGTAAGACGCCATCTGTGAGCCAGTCCAGAAGTTCGGAAGACGTGTCGCTGGGGCGTCGCAAGACGCGCTTCAAGAAGGGCTTCTCCCTGCGCAACATGAGTCTGAGCGTGGTGGACGGGGTGAAGGAGATCTGGCACCGAAGGGCCTCCCCAGAACCGGACCCCTCGGGGGGCTCCAGGAGGACCAACGGAGCCGAGGCCATGGGGTCCGAGCACTGGAGCCAGAAGCTACGCCTGCCACGGGCCTCTCAGGGCCACCGGGTGGAGCTGCTGGAGATCCAGAGGGAGGGCGTGCTCAGGTACATGGTGGCCGATGACACTCACTGCATGGGGGCGGGGCAGTGGCAGAAGTGCCGGTTACTGCTGAGGAAGACGGCCGGGGCCTACCTGGACACGGGAGAGAAGTTCCAGCTTGAGTTCTACGTTCCACCAAAGGTACAAGAGCTCTCTGATAAAGCCCTGATGTGTGTGTGTGTGTGTGTGTGTGTGTGTGTGTGTGTGACATTAGTAAGCAAGTGTATGGATTGGGGGAAGAATAACCAGATCATTCTTATAGCATCCCCATAGTGTCGGCCCAGATTCAGACCCTCCCTTGATGATCCTCTTAAAATCCTGTTCCCACATTTTGGTTTGGGTTCAGAAGTGTTTAAAGGGATTTTGGGAAGCTGGTCTCACAGCAATTTTAGTCCCTCAAGACGTACTAATAACTTCCTCTTCCTGAACAAACTAAAGATAGGGTAAAAATAGAGGGTGAGTGAGTATCCTTGCTAACTATAATGTAAGCGGTCTGTGTTTGAGCTGAGTCAAGCTCCTGTATGTCCTCATAAATGCTTACAGTGTAGCATATCATGACTGTCAGTGAGATCGCCTCAACAGTCAGAAAATTGTGAGATACAGAAGCCCATCCAGAGATTTTTGTGTTTTCAGGCAGTACAGATCACCAGTTCACCAGATCACGCTCAGCACCAGTCTCACCAGTTCAGTGTTTTCAAAACAGACCTCGTCTTATAATCACTGAAACCAGCAGATGTGCACTAGAAGTGTTAGAAGCGACGGTTGATTGTAACAGCAAATACAGGGCTCACAGTAAGCATGTCCTTGTTTCAGGCCAGTTGACATGCCTGCTGTGTTTTGTTTGTTTTTTAAAATAATTTTTGCAATAATCTTTATTATTTGAATACATCAATATGTTTCTAAATATGCAAACTGTTCATCGCGAATTCAAAATAAACGTGTTAACCCTCGCTCTGAGTTTACATGTGGACATCAAAACATGTTTGTGTTCAGGAAATTACAGTGGCTGTAGTATTTCTATCTTTGGCCTAGAAGTGGCCGAATATTAAAGATTGAGGGAATATTTGAATTAAATGTCGTTTGGCGAATATTAAACAAGGATTTGATCTGCTGTAAAGTGTAACAACACCAGGCATTTGTTATAATACATCATGTAAGATGATTTATTTATATAAAGTATATTATGTAGCCTATTTTAAGTGTTGTTTTATAAAACCATATGATTACTTGCTTTTGATACTTTAAAATGACTGAATATACATAATACCAATG
Source organism: Meda fulgida (assembly GCA_030578275.1). Lineage (NCBI taxonomy): Eukaryota > Metazoa > Chordata > Actinopteri > Cypriniformes > Leuciscidae > Meda > Meda fulgida. The sequence goes on along the minus strand of CM060630.1, from coordinate 3,109,835 downwards.
AGACAAATAAACGTCTTTGCTTAGGTTTATTTTATTAGCCAAAACAAACCTGATTACTCTGTTAATCCTCAAAAATAATCGACCGATTACTTGATTACCAAAGTAATCATGAGTGACAGCCCTAATTGTGTGTGTGTGTGTGTGTGTGTGTGTGTGTGTGTTGGAATGGCATTGATTGTGTTGATGTGTTTGTAGTCGTCAAAACCCAAAGTGAGCGTCCCTCTGTCTGCTATCGTGGAGGTGAGGACCACCATGCCTCTGGAGATGCCCGACAAAGACAACACGTTTGTGCTCAAGGTACCATCATCTCACACTCTCATACACACATCGTATATGAAGCTGTTCTCTGGGAAATGCAAGAATGTTGCCTACTGGATCTAGATCAGTGTTGTCAGATCAAACGGTGGCGTTGTCTTGTGGGTTGCAGGTAGAAAATGGTGCCGAGTACATTTTGGAGACCATCGACTCTCTGCAGAAGAACTCGTGGGTCGCAGACATCCAGGACTGCATAGACCCCGGGTAAACAGAGTTACCAGCGTCCTCACACACCTTTACTTTCTCAATCTAAGAAATGCACATGGGGTACATTTACACAGTACATCTGAATCACGGGACACAATCGCTAACTAAAACGAGAGGCACACTGACTGACCATGACAATTCTTTGAGTCTTTGATAAGAGTAAACAAACACTGCTCTGTTTTCATATGTCCCAATCTATATAGAGAAAAGTAAGCAATGAATAAGTGTTGCAGTTAGTGAAATAAAGTAGATTCATTCTACAAGTGGTGGTTGGGCAATAGTGATGAACACCTGCTGTTAACAAGCAGAATCACTGAGGATAAGAGGAACACAAGAACAGGATAACAGAGAGGAGACAGAAGCACAACTACATCTGACTGACAGCCACACGGTCTTAGACGAAATCAACTGCAAATACAACCAATATCTCACCAGAGGATTATTAAACAACTCCAAAAACAGCATTGTCATAATCATATTCACTAATTACAAACCAGTTTGGCTTTATTTCTGTCATATGGTACATGTAAGGTTGTTGAAGCCCTTTAGTTTGGGGAAAGCGCTATATAAATTAAACATTATTATAGTTGGGCAATTAGCCACTGACTTTGGTTCATTTAATTGTCTTTCAGCAATTGTTGATCACTAAATCACTATTGACTACAAATATGTAATCATCCTGACAGCAATAAAGTCTATTTTACTATGTGCATGTTTGGAATCCGTGACAGCTGGACTTCCCATATCAGTATGAAAGTCTTTAAAAACGTATCATTTTGAATTTTCCCTATCAAGATGATATTAACTGTCCCACTCTTCTCACAACCCCTGTTATTGAACCAACTGCTTATGATTATGCTTTTATTGGCCAGTTTTCTTGGTTTTCATATCTCTAAATGTTTTTGTTTTGCAATGTACACAAGCTCTTTTGAACTGATGTGTGTACAGAAACAGGAGACACATCCTTTTAAACATTTCACTAGTTTGAATTTTTTCTTTGTGCAAATCTTCGGATGACATTGATTAATAATATAATCATAACTAAAACAATTAAAATGTTCACTTCTACTTTCAACAAAGGGAGCAAATTAAATTACAAAGTTGTAATCATAAATGACAAAAATAATATATATTTTTAATCATATATTGTTTTTCCGGTAACACTTTACAATAAGGTTCATTAGTTAACATTAGTTAATGTATTTAACTAACATGAACTAACAATGAGCAATGCATTTGTTACAGTATCTATTAATCTTTGTTAATGTTAATGATAAAAATCCAGCTGTTCATTGGTTGTTCATGTTAGTTCACAGAGCATTAGCTAATGTCAACAAATACAACCTTTAATTTTAATAATGTATTAATAAATGTCAAAATTAAAATGAACTAATATCATCAAATGTGTGTGTTTCAGGGACAGTGGCGATGACATCGAGCTGGCGTCGTGCGCTCTCGCGCAACCGCCCAGAGACTTGACGCTGGTGTCCTCCTGCAGCTGCGAGCTGCTGTGTGACGGTACGACTGCTCAGAAACACACAGTACAGCTCAGCAGTGTTTTCCACAGTGCCCGCTCTGTTTCTTTCTTAAAGGTGCATTGTGTAATATTGAGGAGGATCTGTTGACAGAAATGCAATATCAAATACATAACTGTTTTCAGTGGTGTATAAAGACCTTACTTAATGAACCATTATGTTTGTATTACCTTAGAATGAGGCATTTCTGTCTACACACACCGCGGGTCCCCTTACATCACATGTTTCTACGGTGGCCCTGAGCGGACAAAAGCGTTTCGTCACTGTGTTGTTCTTCATGCAAAGAAGCGAATAAAACACTGACACAATGATGAACAAGTAACAATAATATTCACAATAACATATCGTTTGAATAATTAAATAACTGAATAATTAAGTAAACCTAAATTCTTAATTTATCTTTGTAAAGAAATCTCATTGCTTAACTGGCTACTCTCTGCTGTCTCAGACGACGACATCACTTCCTGTTGGCCACTGTTGGGTGTCATTCACAATCTCACCACTAGATGATGCTAAAAATGACACAGTGCAGCTTTAAGCTGAAGACAGGAGGATTGTGTTGATGTTCTGGATATGTTGTTCAGGTTCTCATCGGGGGTCTGAGCGGTTGTGCTCTATTGCTGCGGATCAGCACTGCCACGAGATTACCCGGCATCCCTCACATGTGCCGTTAGAGCGGTTCCTGCAGTCGCCAGAGGACACACCATCAGGTACACACATGCCTTGTCCAAAAAAAAACACTAGCGGTCTTTACACATGACCACTTGCATGACGTATTTCCTCTTTTTGGCCCAAATGTTCAAGTAGGCGTAAAGACTGCAAGTGTGTGTAGATCTTTTGATTACTCTATGGGACACACTTAAAATCTTACAAAAAATGCAAGTGTTTACAGAGCTTTTATTTATTATATTTTCAATACTTAGCAATTTAGAAAAAGCTTCTACATGTGTGTTCAGTAGTCGCTATGTAACTAACAGAAGACACATTTAAAATGGTGGTGCTTCTAATTAAGTGATTAAAAAACAGTTGCAAATGTTGAACAAAACAGGCCTACACATACCATACTCATCTTTGCACCAATAAAATGTACAACACTTTGCTTTACTACCAAATTATATGCATCTATTTAATTTAAATTAAAGTGGAATGTTTTCCTCAACATCTCGCAATTTCGGGGCACTGAGTTCCCGAACATAATGCATGATGGGATACACTTAGCCTCGAATACCGCTCCGACGCGGTATTGGAGATAGAGTGGGTTTAGTGTGCAGGGCACTGCACTTTGGCATTTTTAAGACATAGGACAGTCTTGCACACACTCTCACTCTCAAGTGGCCAGGACCGCAAGTGTGGGTATTTGGACAAGGCAACAGTGCCAACCAGTCGAGTCCACTGAACAGTGGATTCACTGATTCAATTTCATCTTGTTAAAATTCAAGAGGATTTTTTAGATGCTTCTCAAAGGATTCTTTAAAAGAAATACTGACTTCACACAGTTTACTGAGGCAAAAGTAACTGCAAACACAGGACCTGCGAGTTAGAGAGCAGTTCACACAGTCTGCGAGCAAGTAGAGAGGTGAAATGTCAGAAATGTGTAACCACATGCAAATATCACAACATGAAAATATAGCTTTTTTGAATATCTGAATTAGTGGTTCCTGGTTTAAAGGGGCAGTATGTGTTTTAAAAAAAAAAAAAAAATTTTGAACACCCCATCATGAGTGGACACGCCCCCTACTGCCGATTGGCTCACTCTCTCTCCTCCCCCATCTCGAGTGACACGCCCCAATTGCTGGTTGGCTCACTCTCTCTCCTCCCCCACCATGAGTGGACACACCCCCATTGCTGATTGGCTCACTCTCTCTCCTCCCCCACCATGAATGGACACACCCCCATTGCTGATTGGCTCACTCTCTCTCCTCCCCCATCATGAGTGGGCACGCCCCCTACTGCTGATTGGCTGACTCTCCTCCCCCATCATGAGTGGACACGCCCCCTTCTGCTGATTGGCTCTCTCTCCTCCCCCATCATGAGTGGACACGCCCCCTTCTGCTGATTGGCTACAAGTGTATTTTGGTGGTCGGTCCAATCCGCTTTCAACAGCGTTTCTCAGAAATCACTTACTGCACCTTTAAGATCAGCAGGTTTGAGGCTGATTTACCCAGCTAGAACCACTTTGTCTTATTTCTGAAAACACGTGGCAGCGTTACAGTGTAAACACACACTCGCATTGCTTTTGTCATTTAGAAAGTCCAGGTGAAACGCAGAGGGACGTGGAAGGAGATGCCAGTTTGGCGGGTTACCCATGGTTCCACGGGACCCTGTCGCGGGTGCGGGCGGCCCAGCTCGTTCTCGCCGGTGGAGCACACAGTCACGGGCTGTTTGTGATCCGCCAGAGTGAGACGCGTCCCGGAGAATACGTCCTCACCTTCAACTTCCAGGGCAAAGCCAAGGTGAGACTTCATGGGGTCACGACCCCTGACCCCTGCATGAATTTGCTCTGCTGTTTCTGAGCTCTTACCGTATGTTCTGAGTGTGAGAGAAGTGTCAGAGTATTGTCCTCCAGTCATAATGAGCTGGTTTCTGTGGCTTTGAAGATCATTTGAGGATAGCTGGGAATGAACTTTAAAGGGTTAGATCACCCATTAATGGTGTCATCATTTATTCAAACTCATGTCACTCTCATTTCAAACCAATGTGACTTCCTTTTTTCAAAGGAACACAAAAGCAGATGTTTAGCAGAATGCTCATGCTGCTCTTTCCCATACAGTGACCGTGAATGAGGACGGACACGGTCACACACACCACTTATGGGTGAACTAACGCTTTAAACCAGCTAAAGTTTCTTTGTCCTGTAAGCAGATAAACAAACTTTCAGATCTATTTGTATAGCACAATACACATTGTTTCAAAGCAGCTTTAAAGAAAATCATAATGTTAATGTTTTAATACCTTCATGCTTATACATATATATATATATATATATATATATATATATATATATACAACTGTTAATTTATTGCTGGCCGTTAATATAGTTTAAATTTTGCGACCATGTAAACAATCAAGCAGTTTAGTTTTGCTATACAGTATACACTACCTGTCAAAGGATTTGGAGCGGTAAGAATTTTAATGTTTTTAAAAGAACTCTCTTTTGCTCACCAGGGCTGCATTTATTTGATTAAAAATACAAAAAACATTAATACTGTGAAATATTATTACAGTGTAAAACAGCTGTTTTCTATGTGAGTATATAGTCAACTGTAATTTATTCCTGTGATCAAAGCTGAATTTCCAGCATCATTACTCCAGTCTTCAGTGTCACATGATCCTTCAGAAATCACTATAATATGATGATTTGATGCTCAATTATTATTATTATTATTATTACTTGGTTATTAATAATGTTTCTTATTATTAATGTTAAAAACTGTTTTTGCTGCTTAATATTTTTGTGGAAACTGTTTGATGCTCAAGAAACATTTGTGATTATTATCAATGTTGAAAACAGTCATATTTTCATTACAGGATTCTTTGAATATAAAGTTCAAAAGAACATTTATCTGAAATAGAAAGCTTTTGTAACATAAAACTACCGTTCCAAAGTTTGGGGTCGGGGGAGGGTAAATAAAATAAATCAATACTTTTATTCATCAAGGATTAATTAAATTGATCAAAAGTGACAGTAAAGACATTTATAATGTTACAAAAGATTCTATTTCAAATAAATGCTGTTCTTTTGAACTTTCTATTCATCAAAGAATCCTGAAAAAAAAAATAGTACACAGCTGTTTTCAACATTGATAATAATCATAAATGTTTTTTGTGCATCAGATCATCATATTAGAGTGATTTCTGAAGGATCATGTGACACTGAAGACTGGAGTAATGATGCTGAAAATACAGCTTTGATCACAGGAATAAATTAAACTTTAAAATATATTAAAATAGAAAACAGTCATTTTAAATTGTCATAATATTTAACAAATTACTGTTTTTTTTGTAAGTATTTGTAATCAAATAAATGCAGCCTTGGTGAGCAGAAGAGACTTCTTTTAAAAACATAAAAAAAATTACCGATTCAAAACTTTTGACTGGTAGTGTAAATATTGCTTTATGAGCTGTATGTATCCTGGAAGGTTAGATATACTAATAGCACTAGTATAATTTATCAATTATTGATTTCGTTAATTAATTGGAGTTATTTATTGGTGATGATATTGAGGATTGTGAAGCCAGACAGCAACATGGTCTCAGGCCAGATCCGGCCCACATACGTGTTGAATCCACGTGTACCAGATGTGGCCCGGATCGGGGCCGACACACTGTTGCTGTCTGGGAAGCCTGAGAGTTGTTGTGGTGGTGATATTGTGGATTGTGAACCCTGTTGTTGAGTTGATGCGTGTGTGTGTGTGTGTGTTTGGCAGCACCTGCGGTTGTCTGTGAACGACAGCGGTCAGTGTCACGTGCATCACCTGTGGTTCCAGACGGTGTCCGACATGCTTCGGCACTTCCATGCGCACCCCATCCCTCTGGAGTCGGGCGGCTCCACCGACATCACGCTGCGCTCGTACGTGCAGGTCCAGCGCTCGCCCAAAGGTGTGTGACCAGCACAACACACGACACACACAACACGTGCAGGTCCAGCGCTCGCCCACAGGTGTGTGACCAGCACAACACACACGACACACAACACGTGCAGGTCCAGCGCTCGCCCACAGGTGTGTGACCAGCACAACACACACAAGACACACAACACGTGCAGGTCCAGCGCTCGCCCACAGGTGTGTGACCAGCACAACACACACAAGACACACAACACGTGCAGGTCCAGCGCTCGCCCACAGGTGTGTGACCAGCACAACACACACAAGACACACAACACGTGCAGGTCCAGCGCTCGCCCACAGGTGTGTGACCAGCACAACACACACAAGACACACAACACGTGCAGGTCCAGCGCTCGCCCACAGGTGTGTGACCAGCACAACACACGACACACAACACGTGCAGGTCCAGCGCTCGCCCACAGGTGTGTGACCAGCACAACACACACAAGACACACAACACGTGCAGGTCCAGTGCTCGCCCACAGGTGTGTGACCAGCACAACACACGACACACACAACACGTGCAGGTCCAGCGCTCGCCCACAGGTGTGTGACCAGCACAACACACACGACACACAACACGTGCAGGTCCAGCGCTCGCCCACAGGGGTGTGACCAGCACAAAACACACAAGACACACAACACGTGCAGGTCCAGCGCTCGCCCACAGGTGTGTGACCAGCACAACACACACAAGACACACAACACGTGCAGGTCCAGCGCTCGCCCACAGGTGTGTGACCAGCACAACACACACAAGACACACAACACGTGCAGGTCCAGCGCTCGCCCACAGGTGTGTGACCAGCACAACACACACAAGACACACAACACGTGCAGGTCCAGCGCTCGCCCACAGGTGTGTGACCAGCACAACACACACAAGACACACAACACGTGCAGGTCCAGCGCTCGCCCACAGGTGTGTGACCAGCACAACACACACAAGACACACAACACGTGCAGGTCCAGCGCTCGCCCACAGGTGTGTGACCAGCACAACACACGACACACAACACGTGCAGGTCCAGCGCTCGCCCACAGGTGTGTGACCAGCACAACACACACAAGACACACAACTCGTGCAGGTCCAGTGCTCGCCCACAGGTGTGTGACCAGCACAACACACGACACACACAACACGTGCAGGTCCAGCGCTCGCCCACAGGTGTGTGACCAGCACAACACACACGACACACAACACGTGCAGGTCCAGCGCTCGCCCACAGGTGTGTGACCAGCACAAAACACACAAGACACACAACACGTGCAGGTCCAGCGCTCGCCCACAGGTGTGTGACCAGCACAACACACACAAGACACACAACACGTGCAGGTCCAGCGCTCGCCCACAGGTGTGTGACCAGCACAACACACACAAGACACACAACACGTGCAGGTCCAGCGCTCGCCCACAGGTGTGTGACCAGCACAAAACACACAAGACACACAACACGTGCAGGTCCAGCGCTCGCCCACAGGTGTGTGACCAGCACAACACACACAAGACACACAACACGTGCAGGTCCAGCGCTCGCCCACAGGTGTGTGACCAGCACAACACACACAACACGTGCAGGTCCAGCGCTCGCCCACAGGTGTGTGACCAGCACAACACACACAAGACACACAACACGTGCAGGTCCAGCGCTCGCCCACAGGTGTGTGACCAGCACAAAACACACAAGACACACAACACGTGCAGGTCCAGCGCTCGCCCACAGGTGTGTGACCAGCACAACACACACAAGACACACAACACGTGCAGGTCCAGCGCTCGCCCACAGGTGTGTGACCAGCACAACACACACAAGACACACAACACGTGCAGGTCCAGTGCTCGCCCACAGGTGTGTGACCAGCACAACACACGACACACACAACACGTGCAGGTCCAGCGCTCGCCCACAGGTGTGTGACCAGCACAACACACACAAGACACACAACACGTGCAGGTCCAGCGCTCGCCCACAGGTGTGTGACCAGCACAACACACACAAGACACACAACACGTGCAGGTCCAGCGCTCGCCCACAGGTGTGTGACCAGCACAACACACACAAGACACACAACACGTGCAGGTCCAGCGCTCGCCCACAGGTGTGTGACCAGTACAACACACACAAGACACACAACACGTGCAGGTCCAGCGCTCGCCCACAGGTGTGTGACCAGCACAACACACACAAGACACACAACACGTGCAGGTCCAGCGCTCGCCCACAGGTGTGTGACCAGCACAACACACGACACACAACACGTGCAGGTCCAGCGCTCGCCCACAGGTGTGTGACCAGCACAACACACACAAGACACACAACACGTGCAGGTCCAGCGCTCGCCCACAGGTGTGTGACCAGCACAACACACACAACACGTGCAGGTCCAGCGCTCGCCCACAGGTGTGTGACCAGCACAACACACACAACACGTGCAGGTCCAGCGCTCGCCCACAGGTGTGTGACCAGTACAACACACACGACACACAACACGTGACGGGGAGCAAACACCTGAACAAACAGCGGGAGTAGATTACTGTCTGTCCGTCACGGCTCTGTTCGGTGATCACTAGCACTATTGCTCAAGCTGACCATGATGAGTCTCTCATAGTCAGACTTAAAAATTCTACAAAAAAATTAAATAAATTCTGTATTATGAATTTTTAAGGCCAGACAGGTAATTTGGTGAGGTCAATTTGTAAAGAAAGACTACACGTCTGCGCAAATATATATATTCAAATGCGCATACCTATAGACTGAACACGTAATACGCATGTGCACGCCGTCAGCGTCCTCACAGATTTTTGAAGTTTATACGGAGATGATAACGTTTTTCAAAATGATTCAACGCTTGCACCTGGGAACCTATTTCAAGGTTTGCGTTCTCGAGCCCAGGCACTGCTGTTGTGTGGATGAGCGGCCGGAGTACATTAAGAGTTTTCTGTTAGAATGGTGTCGTGTTAGCGGCCACTAAGTAAATAATGATCTTTGCAACGGAAGTGAATCAATAAAAACTAACTTTAGCTGAACAATAAGTTTATTCAAGAGCTGCTGTAAAGCCCAAAAAATCTGTTACTGTAATTTCCTATTATCACTGTAAAGCTGCTTTGAAACAATCTATATTGTTAAAGGTGCTATATAAATGGTGACTTGACTTGACTTTACAGCACATTGCATCTTATTCTGGTCAAAAACCATCCACTTAAGGCCCGTTCACACCAACGACGATAACTCTAACAAGAAACATCTGAATTAAGTAGGTATCAATCTCTGCTCTCTTCCTTTTCTGCTGATGTTTATGCTGCAAAATCTTCATAATTCTACAACAAGATCAACAGCGCCTCTAACACACAAACACTTTTCAAGACATTCAACTCTCTCCTCTGCCCACCTCCACCACCACCCACCTCCTCTTTAACTGCTGATCATTTTGCTAACTTCACCAACAAAACCACTACTATAAGCAATCAGTTCTCAGCTTCACACACACAGGAACCCAGAACATCCTCTCTCCCTACCAAAAACCTTCTCTTTTCCTTCTCTCCACTAACCGAGGAAGAAGTATCTAAACTTCTTCTCTCCAGTCATCCTACCACCTGCCCTCTTGGCCCTATCCCCTCACACCTTCTACAAGCAATCTCTCCCAGACTTCTTCCAGCTCTCACACACATCATCAACTCATCCCTCCACACTGGCATTTTCCCTACGTCATTCAAGCAGGCTCGGGTAACTCCACTCCTTAAAAAAAAAAACATTAAACACATCACTTTTAGAGAATTACAGACCTTTCTCTTTCCTACCATTCATTGCGAAAACACTTGAACGAGTTGCTTTCAACCAAGTATCATCTTTCCTGTCTCTGAACAACCAGCTGGATGTCAACCAATCTGGCTTCTAGAAAGGGCATTCAACCGAGACTGCATTGCTGTCGGTCACCGAAGCCCTGCGGATCGCAAAAGCTGCTTCCAAATCATCAGTTCTCATCCTCCTGGATCTGTCTGGTGCCTTCGACACTGTGAACCATCAGGTCCTTCTGTCCACCCTCTCATCACTGGGCATCACAGGTACTCCTCTCCACTGGTTTGAGTCCTATCTCACAGGTAGGTCCTTCAGGGTCGCATGGAGAGGCGAGGTATCCAAAGTACATCAGCTGACCACAGGGGTTCCCCAGTGCTTGGACCGCTCCTCTTCTCCATTTACACCACATCACTGGGACCCATCATACAGGCACATGGCTTCTCTTACCACTGCTATGCTGATGACACCCAGCTCTACCTCTCATTTCAACCAGATGATCCCACAGTAGCTGCACGTGTCTCAAGCTGTCTGGCGGACATCTCGGCATGGATGAAGGAACATCACCTACAGCTCAACCTGGCAAAGACCGAGCTTCTCGTCCTCCCTGCCAATCCGTCTCTACAGCACGACTTCTCCATCCAGCTAGATTCTTCCTCAATCACCGCATCAAGGTCAGTCAGAAATCTTGGAGCTATATTTTATGACTGGCTGACCTTCATAGATCACATTACAAAGACAGCTCGATCATGCAGGTTTGCTATGCACAACATCATGAAGATCAGGTCTTTCCTAACTGAGCATGCAACACAACTTCTTGCAGGCCCTGGTTATCTCTAGGCTGGATTGCTGCAATGCTCTCCTGGCTGAACTTCCATCATGTGTTACTAAACCTCTACAAATGATCCAGAATGCTGCAGCCTGTCTTGTCTTCAACGAGCCCAAAAGGGCCCACGTCACTCCTCTGTTCATCTCACTGCACTGGCTACCACTCGCTGCTCGCATCAAATTCAAGGCTTTGACGCTAGCTCACAGATCTACCACAGACTCTGCTCTGTCCTACTTTCACTCACTCCTTCAAGTCTACACCCCTACCAGAACCCTGCGATCGGTCAATGAGCGACGGCTCAAAATCACTCTCCAGAACATTCTCATTCACGGTGCCATGCTGGTGGAATGATCTGCCCACCCTCATCCGGAATGCAGTATCCCTGACAGCATTCAAAAGACAACTGAAAACTCATCTCTTCCGTGAGCACTTCACATAAAAAATAAAAAAAACTCTCCTTTTCCTTTAAATCCCTGCTTATCTGGCTTATGCTACTACGAGCAATGCCTGAGCTTTGTATTTTGAGCACTTCTTGCGTTGTTCTTCCCTCTTCACGATGACTCACTTGCTTTAGTCCTTAGTTGCAAGTCGCTTTGGATAAAAGCGTCTGCTAAATGTAAACGTATAGTTCTAAAAATCGTTCTGAATATTAAATCAACCAATTAGAATCCTTCCTGTTTTAAAACGGTCCTATAATGAATGCCCTTTTATGAAGTCTTGATTTTGTTTTTGGGGTGTACTTGAATATGTTTTCATGCCTTCTGAATTTGCTGTGATTGGTTAGCTGGCCCAGTGTGTTGTGATTGGCAGCACTTAGCGCGTGTTCGGGAAATGTCACTCCCCTTCATAACCTCGAGCTCTACTCAGATGTAAATAGTAATGATGGCATCAATTTCAAACCATTTCGAGGCCGATTCAGACCCTGACAATTTTAACAAACAAGAGGATTTTGCTGAACGGATTTCAAGCACGAACTTTGCAAGCACGGATTTCAGAGGATGTTTCAGAGTGGTGTATTTTTAAAAAAAAAAATTCTTATAGATCCGATGTTATCCACCATTTAATTATATTTATCAGAAAACTATGATAATACAAACAGTAATCAATCACACAATCATGGATAATTTTCTTAAGGGGCAGTGAACAGTCTTAGGGTCCTTCTCATTCCTTATTTGTGCATCCTTGTTTCCTTTCCTCGCGTCTCAGCTCCACCCCCTGTAGGATGGAGGAACGAAAAGGAGGGCGGAGGAATCGAATGAAAGCTTTTTTTATACATTGGAATACTTGATCACTCGAGCTTCACTCCACAGCGTCATCAGCAGCGCTAAAAGGATGTTGTTGAAGTTTGTTTATTTAAGAAATTCATAATAAATAATAATAAAGCATTAAGATACCCTGTTGAAATATGTGAGATGTGTGGTTTATATAAACTGCAAAGGTAAAGTATAAATTAAAATGATTGTGACCGATGTGAAGGGGGAGGAGAAAACGTGCGTCACGTTTAGTCAATAAAACACTTCCGCAAAGGATACAACTGTGTCCTCGATCCTGACTCCTCGCGGTGCAATTAGAGAATACTTCAAGATGGCTGAGCTTGATTGGTTTCTGGGTCATAGGATGGAGGAGCAAAGAGACTAGGAGGGATATTAAGAAGCACCCTTACAAAAGCAAGAGCTTACAAAAGCTACAGTAAACACTACATCAATACTATAATATTAGTTAACAGGCTAGCGGAGGCAAAGCTTTACATTATAGCAACTACATAATGCTTATAATTGGAACTGTAAATAGAAAACATAACAACAAATAATAAGTAGTGCTGGGCAACGATTACATTTTTTAATCGCGATTAATCGCATAATTTTCTTGCGATTAATCGCATTGTTGTGCACAAAATTGAATAATGAATTCTAAAGTAGTGCACAAAATTGAATAATGAATTCTAAAGTAGTGTATTGCGCACTTTTGATTTAAATGTACTGTTATATACACAAAAGTGCAATAACATGTGGTTTGCAAAAACTTTAAACAAATAAGGTGCTTTTATACCAGCAGTATTCCCTTTACACAGTATCAATAAAATATTTCTTGTAAATCTCAACCTAAACATTAATGTAATCAAATCAAATATTTAAACAAAGCTATTTGCCACTGCCAGGGCATTACCTTTTATCTAGCTTTTCTTGTTTTTTTTCTGAACAGGAATCAACAGGTATCTTGTATCAGGGAGCAGCAGAAACAGTCTATGTAGTCAGAGGTCATGATCACTACTACAGATATAAGTCGACCAACGTCACTTCTCTGATAGTAGCTTAGGTTTGATCATGCCATGGTTTCCCACGTAAGATTACATTAAACAGAGTGAGGTGAAGTGGTCGAGCACATGGTGCAGCGTCAAGCGGGTGCGTTCCTGTGAAACTGTTGCGGTCATGCTCGCCTCACGCACGCGCACGCCCGTTGCCGAAGTTCAATTGTCTATTTTTGTACACGACGCGCAGCACAAATCATTGGAAGAGAGACTGATCCTCGGCTCGCTGTTTGTGAGTTTCCAGAATCTAAATAGTTATCTATAGGTTTTATAGGTACTGTATAGAGCGCCTGTCATTCACTCGCGGAGCGCTGTCTCCCTTTCTGTTCACCTGAGAACCTGCCAACGCCTCTCCACTGCTGGTTTGGGTGGGTTATTTGCTGGCTGACCAACATCCCACCCCTCTTGTGATCATGGTTTGACTGTAGGCCTATGTGTATTCAGAGCCAGTGAGCAACGGACTTTCAAAATGAAAAAAAAAAAAAAAACGCGTTAACGTGCGATAAAAAAAATTGTCGGCATTAATTAATAAATGCGTTAACGCGATAATAACGCGTTAACTTGCCCAGCACTAATAATACAGGTTTTTTTATTCGCTTTGGTACTATTTTCACAAGTAAGGTGTACATTTTCAAAACTCTTAGTACAAAAATCCAAACTGATCATACTAGTAACGCTGCTAGTCATTCTTTCAAAACATGATCTCATGCTTTCATTACAGTTATACATTTTTCAGTCCACATAATCATTGTTTCAAACACAAGATTATTGTAATATGTGATGAGAACATTTGGTTTAATCACCGAAACACAACAGTATGATCTTCTTTCAGTTTAGTACTTTTAACAATCAGTTCATCCAACAGCAAACAATGCAAATAACATGTTTCAAATCGGCCTTAGAAGTGCTAAAATTAATACGCTACAGTACTATAAAAGACAGATTACACAGTTTTCACATTAGGCAATACACTTACATTACCCAACATTTACATAATCTGTCATTTCCAAAATATCCATCCTATGTGTATATCAAGTGAAGGATCAATGAAGACATCCTCTACAATCATTTGAGCAAATTAGTTTTTATTTTTCAGATATAATTGTAACATAGGTATTCTTTCTATAATGAAATGTAACGAAATGAGAACAAAACATAACATTTAATGCACACATTACATTACGTAATTTGGATCAAGCCTGTCTTGAGCATTTGGCCATAGATTCTCTTCCACATCACAATGAATGTTATCATTGTTCATGCACCTTGGGAAAAACCTTTTGGCGTGACGAATCCATGCTTGACATTGGTCTACACTGATGTCATCACATGCATCATCCATGGCCTGAAGGAGGGTGGCACGCTCAAGGGGTCGGCGATCATAGACCTTCCACCTCCATGCTGAAAAAAATTCCTCAATAGGGTTGAGGAAAGGAGAGTATGGAGGCAGGTAGAGGGTCATGAATCGGGGATGGGCCTGGAACCATGCTTGAACTACCTCTGCATGGTGGAACCTGACATTGTCCCACACAATTACATAGGTGACCCCTTCACCTTGACAGGCCGGCTCAATTTCATTGAGAAACTCAATAAGATGTGCAGCATTATAGGAGCCAAGTAATGGCCTACGTCCTACGACACCATCTTCAGAGATAGCTGCGCACATGGATATGTTTCCTCCACGTTGTCCAGGCACTTGGACTGTGGCCCGTTGGCCGATGATGTTCCGTCCACGGCGACGAGTTTTGGCCAGGTTAAAGCCCGCTTCATCAACAAAAATGTACTTGTGATGGTTCACATCAGCGTCAAGCACCATAACCCTCTAAAAAATATATTTTGGTTAGTTCTTTTTACAGTGTTGTTCCATATACATATGACATAAGTGATGCATCAAATAGTAACAGTAATACAATATATAGTGCTGTACCTGAACATACTCAGCCCTTAGTTGTTTCACCCGGTCATTGTTTCTCTCAAAAGGCACCAGGTAAATTTGTTTCATTGATACCTGGTGCCTCTTCAAAAGGCGGCCTACTGTTGGTAGGCTGATGGATGCCACATTGGCAAAGGTGTCATTGTTCTCCTCAATTGCCTGCTTTATTTCTGACAGCCGTATATCATTCCTGGCCCTCACCATTTCCACCACTGCCAACTCTTGCTGATCGGTCAGCACACGGCCGCGGCCACCACTATGGGGTTTTCTGTCAATTCTAAGCATAGAACAGAGTATACTGTCAATAAATCATACTGTACCAATATTGTAACATGTCTGATGAATTTACATGCATTACAATTTACTCTAAATGTAATACTGTAGTATACGTCCTCCACACTTACCGGTTTTCTTGGCGAAAAGTTCGGATGATAGAATTGACAGTTGATCTTTTTAGATTTGGATCAACTAATCTGGCAGCCTCTGCCATAGTAAGGCCTCGGTTCACCACATGATCAACGATGATGGCCCGGACTTCATTAGAGACAACAGTTCTGCCTCCCTCTCTCTGATGACCAACCCCTTGACGGGCTCCATGCCCACCTCTCTCACCTCTCCCACCTCTCTGCCCACCTCTCTGACCAACTCTCTGACCTCTCTGCCCACCTCTCCGACCTCTCTGCCCACCTCTCCCACCTCTCTGCCCACCTCTCCCACCTCTCTGCCCACCTCTCTCACCTCTCTGACCTCTCTGCCCACCTCTCTCACCTCTCTGACCTTTCTGCCCACCTCTCTGACCTCTCTGACGGATTCCTTGTCCACGAGCTCTTCCAATTCCTTGCGGTCTATCCTGCTCCATGTTGAAAGAAATTGCCAGTGTTTACCCCCCCACTGATAGTGGCCAATTGTGGTTACCACTATGTGAAATCAATTAGCAATAACGAGTATTCATCATGTGTGGTTACACATAATTTACGTAAATGTTCATACAAACACACATTTTATTTCTGTAGTTCTCAAAATCCATATACTCTATATTGCTGAAATGAAAATCTATAGTTTTACCAAATGATTTATTGATTAACCATTAAGATCAGTTAGATTAAATAATAGACAAATGTATTAAACTGAACAAAAAGAGATGCAAATCAAAAGTTTGATAGGAAGAGCTTTATGAAAGGCAGTAACTGTGAATGAAACATTTATGTAGATGAAACACTTATTTTGTGTTGTGAAAAGGATACTTTGTGATTTTGTGAATTGTACTAACACAATTGAAAACATGCTGAAATGTTTGAAAAAAGTGCACTTTTGATGATCTGTTGTGATATTAGCACTAAGAGTTTTGAAAATGTACACCTTACTTGTGAAAATAGTACCAAAGCGAATAAAAAAAACTGTAAGATATACCTACAAGTTGTGATCCATGAACAACAGATTGTCCCGACAAAATGGGAGTGGCTACATCTTTCAGGATAAGCTTTTGTGCGTTTAGCCTGCATTGTACTCTCTTCTGAATGCTGTTCTCCGTAAAATGTGCTGCGCACAGACAAACTTTGAGGTTATTTGTTCAGGAACAGTGTTAAAAATACATTTTTAAATGGATCATTTGTAGAGGTTTAGTTGCACATGATGGAAGTCCAGCCAGAAGAGCATTGCAGTAATCAAGCCTCGAAATGACCAGGGCCTGGACAAGAAATTGTGTTGCATGCTCAGTTAGGAAAGGCCTGATCTTCCTGATGTTGTGCATAGCAAACCTGCATGATCGAGCTGTCTTTGTAATGTGGTCTGTGAAGGTCAGCTGATCATCAAAGATTACTCCAAGATTTCTGACTGACCTTGATGGGGTGATTGAGGAAGAATCTAGCTGGATAGTAAAGTCGTGCTGTAGAGACGGATTGGCAGGGAGGATGAGACATTATCACATGCGATAATGACACATGTGAATCTATACTGGATAAATTCATACTTTCGACACTTGGACGAAGTACCGACTACTGAGGGATGTCCTCTTTATGCACACGCCGGTCTCTTCCGATTCCGATTTGATTCATTTGTTGCTATAGGAGAGGAACATTTTTGCAAATTCGTTAATTCATCTAAATGAACAACTTGTATGTTAGACCCTATACCGACTAAGCTGTTGAAAGAGATGCTTCCAGATGTCACAGATCCTCTTCTAAATATCATTAATTCGTCTTTGTCTCTAGGATACGTACCAAAAACCTTTAAGCTGGTTATGATTAAACCGCTTGTTAAAAAAACGCAACTTGATCGTACAGAATTAGTCAATTACAGGCCGATCTCAAATCTGCCTTTTCTGTCAAAGATATTAGAAAAAGCAGTATCCACACAACTGTGTTCCTTTCTTGAAAGAAATGATATTTGCATATAATATGCTATAATATGCAATATGCTATTTCTAATCGTTATAAATATTTTTTTGATTTCTGTAAATCGTTTTGCGGCATCCCCCAATCTTCTCAGAGAGACAAGTCTAACAACACCCAGAATATACCCGCATGGGAGGCTTAGGAATAGCCTGCTACCTATGCTGCTATTAATTCTACTTTTAACATCCACTAGCATTATCGCCTAATGCAAAGGCAGGGCCTAGGCTAGACGACTCTTGTAGAAAGAGGAGGCAAGTACAGGGAACAAACAAGACCTTACAGAGATGAGCTGTAGATGATCTAACTCTAAAGAGCCTATGCTCAGATACTGAGGGACTCGGGACTAAAAAGCTTCTAGCAGATCGTCTCCAACAGACTCCTAGTATACATGCCTAAGCCAGATATTAAGGCAGCCCTCGTGGGGATGGCACTTGAATATCCAATTTCTGAAGTTCCAAGCTAAAGTCTTAAACCAACTCTCAGAAGTGAGAGGAGACCTGCTATACAAATACAAGGTGGCTATCCAGGTCGCCCGATGCGGGCCAATGGTTGGTTGGTCTATCTGGAGCATATACAAAGGAGGCAACCCCTAAATGGGAGGAAGCCATCTAACGCTGAACAGAATCTGTTTAAAGCTCACATGCACGGTGGCCTCACTAGAGATGAAGCCAACCTGTACATTTCACTGGGGGACCAAGATTGGCACCACCTTCTACATAACTCTAACAACTCTATCACAAGTGGAGGCCTATGATAAGGTATGCAAGCATACCTATAAAAAAGGGAACTTCAGGGCCCTAATTCCTAATTCTAATATTTTCCTATCAAATATACCCCTTAAAACTTTCTAAAGAGTGAAGCGAGGACCACTACATCAGGGGAGAGACCCTGGCCCTGATCCAAATCCTTCAGCAGGTTGGCTTGCTATGCCCGTAACACTGAGAGTGTGTAAGGCAGCCCCAGCCTGACCTGCTACCGCGTATACCCTGCCATTCAAGCGAGATGTCATCTTGAGGTGCTTAGAAGGCAGGGCCGGAGCTTTTAGTGCCGATGCCTCTCCAGCTGCGAGATAGCTCGCAAATGTCTCGTCATTTGGGGGTATTAAAAAAGCTCCTGCTTTAAAAGCTCCCTCTTGTTACAGCAGGAAGGATTCAGTGTTTTTATCATTCATCAGCTGGAAATAAATCGTTCTGAAAGTGATTCCAACGCTATTGTTCCTCTCTGCTGTTGATAGTTTTGCTGTGGACTCAGCAATTCTTTTATATTCAGGACGATTTTCTAAAACTATATCTTTATCATTATCATTGTTTATCATCATTATCGGAGTTATTGTCCGTGGTGTGAATGGGCCTTACAGCTTGATGTGCTGAGAAAATTTATATTTTCCACTATTGTGTGCCAGACATTACTTGCCTTAACACCTTAAAATAACATATATATTGACCACATGATCACAGACACCAGACCAGACTAAACCACCCACAACACTGTAGTTACATTTTTCTCATACAAACACATCTCATATATAGTTCAGAATCTTTTTTTAAAATGCATGCATTAAAATACACTTTTGTCACTGTCTGATTTCTCTATTTTGTGACTAAATTTGACTAACATTTGTCAGCCGTTTGAAATGCACCAATAACACACTTTCCTGAAGTTGTGCAGGTACTATATTATTTGTGTGTGTGTGTGTGTGTGTGTGTGTGTGTGCACAGATGTGGCGTCTCCTCATGTCCCAGCTGCTGTCTCGCAGTGTGACGCTGCTGTGTGTCGGGCAGAACCGGGCCAGTCTCTGCATCAGCTGTCCGGTGCCGGCGCTACATCAGACCCGGCGCTGTCCTCCAGCTCGTCCTCGTCTCCGATGGCCCAGCCGAGCTCAGCAGGAGGAGGAGGAGCAGGTCTTCACAGCCGGAGCAACAGTGCAGAGAGACTGCTGGATCCCACCACTGCCACTGAAGACTATCACGACACCGACGGCTCGCGGAGAACTAGAGCTGTGGAGAACCAGTACTCCTTCTACTGATGCTGAGAGTCACGCACTGCTGCTGTCATGTTCCGTTATCACACACACACACGTCACAATGAGCTCGGACTCGATTTACCATGTTCAGTGCTGGCAAACACACCTCATGTATGTACACTGGCACTCAGAAGTTTGGGGTTTTTAAAAGATCTCTTCTGCTCACCATTTATTCTCATATGCTGATTTGCTGCTCAAGAAACATTTATGATTATTATCAATTTTGAAAACGGTTGCGCTGCTTCATATATTTTGCAGGATTCTTTGATGAATATAAAGTTCTAAAATAACAGCGTTTATTTGAAATATAATTTTTTTTGTAATGTTATAAATGTCTTTACTGTCACTTTCGATCTGTTTAATGTGTCCTTGATTAATAAAAGTGTTAGATTATTTAATTTCTTTAATTATTCTCACCCCAAGCTTTGAATGGTTGTACAATTTAAAAAAGCTGTTTTATGAACTCTTTTCAACACTGATAATAATCATAAATGTTTCTTGAGCATCAGATCATCATATTATCCTGATTTCTGAAGGATCATGTGACACTGAAGACTGGAGTAATGATGCTGGAAATACAGCTTTGATCACAGGAATAAATTACACTTTACTAGATATTCACATAGAAAACATCTGTTTTACACTGTAATCATATTTCACTTTTTTTACTGTATTTTTGATCAAATGCAGCACTAGTGAGTAGAGGAGACATCTTTCAAAAGAATTACTTGACTTTTGATTAGTAGTGTATTTTGGATCTTTACTGCACTGACCAACACAATGAAAATCCTTTTTCGCAGTCATGAACACACATCACTGGAAATGAAGTAGAAACGAGCGTCGAGAGCAGATGTCTGCGATCCGTCTCTCCATCATACTCATGTTGAGTCGGTCATCGTGTGTTTCAGGTGTTCATGTTCTCCATTCAGTGATGATCAAAACCCTAGTCAGTTGTGCAATGTGAAGACATTTATCGTCTCACAACATACACCCATCATCATCATCATCATCATCAGGATTCATGCGTCGGACTGGTTCCCTGTCACCTGTAGATGTTCTTGGTGGGATAGCCTGTTTGAAGTCTAGACAATGGAGTTGATTAACTAATGGTTTCAGATGCGTTCATAAGCCATCGGCAGTCTGTCAATTCTTCATTTTTATTCTTGAGGTGTATATTAGCAATTCAAACTTCATGCTAAACATATTCGAATTATGTTCATCTTTTTTAACCACATGCTTTTCTAATATCTGTCATTTAGGACACGGATAGATTTTGGGACGTTCTTTTTCTGTTGACTTATACAGTACAATTGAGTGTGAATTGTGATATTTTTCATCACTCATCTATCTGTATTTTTCAAATCAGAGCCAAAAAATGTACACTTTTTTTACGGGATGTGATGACCTGCACATCACTTCACTTTTATGTGAAACATTTTTTCTGCACAAAGGGCTTATTTAACAAGCACACACATCACCAGTGTGAACTCGGTTTATACAGTTACATTTCAAAACTAAGCTGTGTTTGCGAAATCAGACTCGCATTGGAGCGCTTCACAGATGAGGATCAGATCAGGTTTCAGGAGACTCTCCACTGGAAGTGAAGTCGAGCCGTCTGACTACTGTTTCCTGTCCTGATGTGACGTGCGTCGTCGTGCTGAACTCATTCCTGCTGATATGATTCCCACTGTGGACCATCTACGACATTCTTCCCATCATCCATAAAATCAACAGACCTTAACAATATTGTCTGTTTTAACCAGTGACTAGTGACGCATCTGTTTGAGTTCATGTTCCCATGAGTCTCATGAACTGACGAGTGGTTTTGTTTCTCATGTGTTTGGTTTGTGTGGTGTCAGAGCTCTTTCACTCGTGTGGTTGAACCTCCATCTTCTCATCTGTTGATAATGACAGAAGCACAATGGCATGTACCTCCCCTTTAACCGGATCATTTGTTGTTAAATGTGAAATAGTTGTGTTCCCGCAGTTCAGTGTCAACAAACCTAAACTTAAATTGTCTACGAGTCATGCTTCAGATTCAAGAGTTTGCTAAATGGAAGTTTTGAAGAAAAAAAATTGGGCTATAAAAAAAACGTATCAATGCAGCTATAGAGGTCGACCGAAAGTGGATTCTGTCAGCACGATAACTGCGATAATAAGTGGGAAACCGGGCCATTAACTGATTCATTGGCAGATTTAACATTATAAATGAAAGCCAAACCGAAATTATGCCAAACCATAGAACGCTCTAAATATGTCCTGTAAATAACTGCAACAGATTAGAGGTGAATTTATTGAACCATGAGTACATGTATTGATAACATGTATTCATATATTGGCTTTTTTTCCTCTGTCGATGTTTAAAATCCTCCACGGTTTGAAGAATGGATAGATGATGGATGGGTGGGTCGCAGTGTGGGTGAATGGATGATGGCTGGATGGATGGATATATGGTTGGGTGGGTGAATGAATGGATGGATATATAGATGGATGGATGGATATATGGGTGGATGGATATATGGTTGGGTGGGTGAATGAATGGATGGATATATGGATGGATGGATATATGGTTGGGTGGGTGAATGAATGGATGGATATATGGGTGGGTGAATGAATGGATGGATATATGGTTGGTTGGGTGGGTGAATGGATGGATGGATAGATATATGGGTGGGTGAATGAATGGATGGATATATGGGTGGGTGAAAGAATGGATGGATATATGGTTGGGTGGGTGAATGGATGGATGGATATATGGGTGGGTGAAAGAATGGATGGATATATGGTTGGGTGGGTGAATGGATGGATGGATATATGGTTGGTTGGGTGGGTGAATGGATGGATGGATGGATAGATATATATGGGTGGGTGAATGGATGGATGGGTGGATGGATGGATATATGGTTGGTTGGGTGGGTGAATGGATGGATGATGGATATATGGGTGGGTGAATGGATGGATGGATATATGGATGGGTGGATGGATGGATATATGGGTGGGTAGATGGATGAGTGGGTGGATGGATGAGTGGATATATGGGTGGGTGGATGAAGGGATCGATGATAGATCATTGGATGGATGGATTGATAGATGGATGAGTGCATGGATGGATGAGAGGATATATGGGTGGGTGGATGAAGGGATCGATGATAGATCATTGGATGGATGGATGGATTGATAGATGGATGAGTGCATGGATGGATGAGAGGATATATGGGTGGGTGGATGAAGGGATCGATGATAGATCATTGGATGGATGGATGGATTGATAGATGGATGAGTGGATGGATGGATGAGTGGATATATGGGTGGGTGGATGAAGGGATCGATGATAGATCATTGGATGGATGGATGGATTGATAGATGGATGAGTGGATATATGGGTGGGTGGATGAAGGGATCGATGATAGATCATTGGATGGATGGATGGATGGATTGATAGATGGATGAGTGGATGTTTAATACCCGGCTCTGGATCAGTATAGTCCTGTGTCTCAGTGGAGTCTGTGATTCCGCTTCTAGTTGTTCTGTCGCTGTAGATCAGTGTATGTCAGTTCTCTTATCTCACACAGTTCCGGAGAATCTCCAGTGCCAACAGTTTCTATAAACGACTGTCTGTGCAGATTAATCAGCGACAACAATATATAGGTCGACCTCTATGCAGTAGCACACTATTTAAATATAAATGTTTTTTGGTTGCAACAGTCTCAGCCCAACATTAGCCACTTCCTCCAGCCTGGTTAACTGGTGTGGGCCTTTCACACAGCAGTTCCCGTGGAACAGCTACTGTGTGCTCAGTTTTTACAAGTCAAGGCGGTTTTCTAGGGCGGTTCAAAAGACGAAGTTTATTGTACTTTTCGTCCACAACTTCATTTAGTTTTCTTTTTGGTGAATATTTAGGGGTCGCTCAAGCATCAAGAGTTTATGTATAATTTTCAATTGACTACATTTGAAAAGAAAAAAACAATTTCAATGTGACATGCTAGATACACTGTCACGATGACGTAAAATAGGCCTGCTGGTCTAATGGTCAGATCTGTCATGCTGGGATCGCTGTAGTTGCCGATAGCTATATCAGTTTGTGAGGCGGTCACGGGACTCCTCATTGGTGGCCTAGTGGTCTTTCACTGTCGCTGTTTAGTCACGGTGCGGTCAGACGCGGATCCTTGAGTGACCCCTAAACACACACCAGTCTGCTTCAGAGATGGATTATGTTTTATTTAGATGAAGTAGAATGGATGTGGTTGTGTGACTTGTTCTCTTGAGCTAGATCTTCATGAACCCTACTGGAAACACACTTCTATTTGACGGGATTGTTAGTCATTCCTCTGAGGACAGAGTGTGTGTCCATCAGCTTCTGCTCTTCCTCGCCCCAGCCTCAGGAAAGCATCGAGATGCACTGAGGTTTGTGTTCACTGGAATACACAGACCCGTCCATCAGAGGGCCGGACAGTGCACTTTCCCCCGCTGATATAACCATATTTCACATTTATGAGTCCTAGAATCGCACATTTGGGGATAGAGTATGTTGTGCTCGATGTCTTATTCAACATTTACAGGCTGGTACATGCGCCAATCATCATCATCATCATCATTTTAAAAACTGAAAATGATTGCTGTATTGTAGTTTGCATACATTTCCCTCATTTTATTTAGTCACTATTTCTTGTCTACTACTGAGTTTTGATTTTATATTAAGTTTTTATGCTAGTAGTGGAATGAGTTTTGATCATTCTGAGCTTTTGTATGAAGTGATGACGTTCACATTAAACTTTATATTTCTGTGAATAAAGCGACTGACGAATGAAGAGATACTGTCTTCACACTAGATCAAACACTACAACTGAAGCAGGACTAGATCTCCTCAAACATTAATCAACACTCTTTTAGAAATACACTTACAGCGTTTAATGTTGTTTATGTGTCTATGTGGTGTTTCTATTATGCTTTAAGACAAACCATGTGTAAATTCATGTCAACACCATTGCTGAGTTTTTCATGTCTTAAAATATCTTGAATGTAACTCGACACCCTTGCCTCATTAAGTATGCACGCCTCCACTCACTCACTCAGAGATCTTCTGGTTGACGATCACACGTTGATCTGATTGGTTACAAGGTCGTTTGTGACGTCAGAAACACCAGCGATTTCACACCGTGTTTTTGAGACTGTCTTTGCTTCACTGCAGTTTTAAGCAGAAAATACTGTCGACTTATGAACTCACACATGTGTGTCTTAAAGCATATTAAAAACACCACATACAGGGGTCTACAGGGGGGCCATTTCAGACACATTTGGGACTGAAAATTACTGCATGCGTCTGAAAAAGTTTTTAGGAGCTCGGTCTGACACCAGTGCGACTGACCCGATCTGGCCCGGTTCTATGAGGTTAGGTTTCACCCTCAAGTTAAAAAAACAGAATATTGGCCGAACAGATTTGGAAAAGTGCCTGTGTATATTTGTGTTTGCACTCTGGAGAGTGTGATGAGAGAACGTGTTTGCAGCGTTGAGAAATGTAGCCAATCACAGATCTGTTGACATCTTGAGGCACAATGGCCAATCAGAGGCGTTTAAGTTAAAATGCACTCGCCGCTCAAAACTCTGGAGTTTGATCGAGTTATGCAAGCTCTCGAATCCTCTCATTATAACAAAGTACAGACGCAATGTAAATAAGAGATTCGCTGTGCAGTCTACACAACTTCTTCATTGATTAGAAGGGAAGATTGTGATGAACTGAGACGAGTAACAGCTTTTTAATGAGTTTGCAAATGTAATATTGTTTTTATACAATAATTCAATAAACATGAAGTTAATGTTTAGTGGCTTACATTTTAGAATCAGTTTTGTCAGATTTTGCTCTATTTCGTCACAGAAAAATGAGTTCAAAACTAAATCACAGCTGAATCGCTGCGTATCTCCGAGCAAACATAGGTGTTTCGTTTATGAATAAATCTGCGTTTTCCAACGAATCTAGTGAGTAAATGATTCAATGACCCATTCATAAACACTAAGGGGGTAATCCAGCACCGGAACCTGAAGCCTCCCGGGCGCCGCCATTGGCTAGCAAGCCTTCACCTGCTGTTAGCATTCCATTGAGTCCCATTCATTTTGGTGTCACTTCGACAGCGAATAACATCTGAGGCGTTTAAAGACTCCATTTGTCCATTAGTTATGTCTAAAGAAACACATCAATGTATAAAAGTGAGCCTGAAAAGTGAGTCAATGTGAGCCTGCAGTCGCTCAGCCACCAGGAAGTGAGTGCTTCTAAAGGGCTTCAGTTCTCCCCGTTGAAATCAAGGGTGTCCTGTGTGCTCTTCTTGTACTGTCTATGATGAACAGTCGCTTCATTTGTTCCTGAACAACTCGCTTAAATGAATGATTCAGTGACAAAAACAGTGACATGCCGCCCCCTACTGGCAGGTTTTAGTTTCATTTATTTAAATCATTTAATATTTCTATATTCAAACCTTTCTGTTTAAAACATTAATTTCATAACATTGTTATAATGAATATAAATACACTCATGCCACTTCTGAGCCTCAGCAAACAGTCTGTAAATATACCTAATGCCACCTCTGCAGCGCAAAGGCGAATTTTGTAGATGTTGATTTAATTTGATTGGCAACTTTTCTTCCTGATTACATTTATTATTCTAACTCAATTTATAAATACAAATGATTTTGACAAAGGATTTTAATAAGGTTAAAAAATGCCCCAGCAAGTCATTTTAAAGAGTTAAATATCACCTCGTAATGGGAAGGTTAATTTCAGTATTTGATCAGAAGGCGCTCCTGCATTTCTTTAATTAGGAGCACAAATGCTCCTAAAAAGAAATGTAAGCATAGAGCCCTGACTAATATAAACTACAGTGCGTTAACCTAGCGTTGTGGCCGTGTCACCATGTATTCTTTCATACGTGTCTGTCAATGTTAGATATGGTCTGTGCTGACTTCAGACGTGTAAAATTGTCTCATGGGACGAGCTATGATCGACGTTTTTTCCTGTTCGTTTATTGTTGTATTCACAGAGCAGACGTCACGTGACTGAAACGGGTGAATACACATCTGTAGCTGCAGACACACACACACACACACACACACACGTGCGATCATATGTGGGACTAAATCCCTGGATTTCCTCTGTTGAACAAGGCAAAGCAGATTTGCCAATATTAACAGATGTTAGTTAGACATCTGTCCGGAGTGAAACCGTGTTTTAACCCTAACACTGCATTGAGTTCTGCCAAAAAAACATAAGAACGGTCCATTTTGGTTTCATGGTGACTTTAACTTGTCAAGTGCTTCCAGTCCCTTATACTGGACATCAACATAATCAGAAACAGAGAGACTAGTGGTTTATTATTCTTGTTTTTAAGCTTAATTAGGCTAACAAATCGCACATTCACAGGAAATGTGAATAACAATGTACAACTGTTCCTCCAAAAGCACCAAGAATAATAAATCCATTCCTGGAAATAAATAACCTACATTCCGACAGAACAGAAACAGAAAGCCTTTCACTGTTAAAAGAGTTCAGATCCATCTGTGAATCAGTCAGTCAGTAATTCTCGTTTGTTTTTAAACACACACACACTCCCTCAGGAGGACCTCAGGCTCATGAGAACAGCAGTTCCACAGATCAGCAGGAACGTCACCGTCGCATCCAACATTCTCCCCTGTTTCCACTTCCGGAAGTTGTCCTCCTGCAGCTTCCGGTGGAGCTCTTCCCGGTGTCGCGTCTGCCTCTCTCTCTGCAGCTGCTCGCCGTAATGCGCCTGATAGAACGCGTCGAAGTCGAAGTGCGCGTTGGCGGCGCGTCGATGCCGCTGTCCGGACGCGCCTGAGGAGCCAGCTCTCCCGGCGCTCTGCACGGCGCTCTGCTCGAGTGTGCCGCGGTCGTAACGCCTCCGGAGGCCGGAGCTGCCGAGCACACTGTAGGCCTCCGCGACCAGCGCGAAGTTCCGCGCCGCCTCCTCGCTGCGCCCAAGGTTCCGGTCCGGGTGGTGCAGGAACGACTGCTCATAATAGGCGCTCTTGATCTGCGCTTGCGTGGCGTTCGGGGAAACCTTCAGGATGTCGTAGTACGTGGTGCGGCTGCGGTGGAGCGGCGCGGAGGAGTCGGAGTCAGCGGCTGTGCTGCTGTGCGCGCGTGTTCCCGGTGGCGCAGGATAATGATAGTAATGCGACCGTAGTGTTCTAATAGCGCAGAGTTTGTGAGCGCCACTCCTCACACAGCCGCTGACCTCCGCCATCACCACAGTATCACCGGACCTCACTTCCGGCACAACAATGAAAATATCAACCAATCAGAGACAGGATACAGTGAACACGGCGTACTATTGGCTAAAGAGATCTTCTTCTTTATTTGTAATGCAGAGATTGTAGGCGCATTGCCGCCTCCTGCTGGTCAAGATCGCACAGTCAACAACTTCTTTATATAATTTTTCTTGTTTACCATTGAGCTGTAAATTGTTTATTTTCTGAACGTTTGTCTGTTTTGTATCTTACTTTTTTTAATTTGCATAAAAAAATCATTTTCAGATATTGCTTCATTCACCATGTGAATTTTTAAAAAATGTTTGTTGTTTTAAAGTTGGAAATCAAACATTTCCTTTCATTATTTTACTTTAGATATCAATAATGTTCTCTACAGTTTCTTTCTCTTTTTTTATACAAAACTCATAAACTGTCAATCGTATATTTGGTCATGTTTCTATACTGGACAACTTTGGGAAAATATTGAATGACACGTGTTATAGATCATATCCAACGTGATATAACCATCTTTTTTTTATACATTATTTTGAATACTTTGATTTTGACCCTACTAAAGATAATGCTTGTGTTATTTGCTAATTGTATATGCATAAAATAAATCATGTAAGTTTTTACAAAAAAAAGACATTTTTTGTGTTTTTGAAAGGGTTTAAAATGTATCTTAATACAATTGCATCTTCAGTAAACAACTAGATCGTCTTCCATTTGTAAGGACTTTAATTTATACAATGTACCTGATATATAGATTAATATGGTTCTTTTTTAGTTTTCCGCTGTTTAACTCTTCTTTTCTCATGTGTATTCTGAGGACACTGTACATTTTATTAATGCATTTTGTATATTGAATTCAAAGTTGTATATCATAAACATGTAAATGTGTATGTTTTGCAAGAAAAAATAAATAAATTATCAAATGGGCAGGGCTCGATTGTTGTCTCTAATTTTTCAGTTAAGTTGGGTTAAAATAACAGTTCTCCAATTTTAACGCTCGACCGTAATATAGGTAATCGTTCATAATTTCGACGTAAATAACGCATCTGAAGTGACGTAGGTCACGTCGCAACTGTTACTTTTCTCAGCGCTTTTCAGATCGGACAAATCACAGTCGACTGTGATTACTAGTTAATTATTTTTATTCTTTCACTCAGAGGCTGGCGCGTAAGATTTTCGTTTGTATACCAGATACCAATTCTTAAAAGTATGATATTCTCTAGATTCTCATCGTTATGGGGAGGATTGTGCTGTTTCTGTCGCCCGGAGATGACGTCATCAACGCTCGCCAGGCTCTGCTGTTCTCCACATGTGTTGTTACAGTAGTGTTGTGATCTGAAGTCGCTGGTTACAGGATTATTTTCAGTCAGTATCATCATGTCTTGCCGTAGACCTGAGCATATGGCTCCTCCAGAGGTGGTGAGGGAACTAACTTACTCTTCTAGTGCTGAGATGTGCTTTTATGGTTGAACATGTACACAACAAACAATATACAAAACACATACACACACGAGCCTGTCGATCGGTCCTTTAATAACTGCGACACTGACACGCTAGTTATGAGTTATTAGACTTTATTTCCGCCATAGTTGCTGTATATTTCAGTCATTTCTGTGTTCTGTTCTTCTACATTAGTTTAATTTGCTAAATGATCCAAATAATTCATCATAACAATGATCAATGATTGAATCTGATTTAGTTTGGGGTTTTAATGAATGATCTTGGCATTCAGTAAACATTTAAAGACCTTTTCAGAATAAATGAAGACATTTTAAACTGTTGCATTTGTAAAAGTTCATTCAGGATAAGCCTTTCAATTATGGATTTTGTTGATATTGATTTTATTGTATTTGACTGGTAACAGACAGCGTTGTATTTTTCTATTAAATGTAGGAATTTGTCAGAAAGAGGCATACATCATATAAAAATTTAACTCAAAAGATGCATATAATTTTGTTTTTCATAACATAAGGTGTTAAAAAAGCCATTTATAAAGGTGAAACATCCACTGGACCCAGTTGTTCAATAGATTAATCTGGACCAGAATGCCTCGGATTGGGAAATCTCCAGTTTCGCTGTCCAGGATCAGGTTATCCGTCTTTCTTTTGTGCCGGTTTGTGATTGGATCGCACTGATCCCGATACACACTTTCCCAGATGAGCAGATCCCTGAGGAACAGCCGGGCCCTACAGATCAGTTTAAGGTGGCAAATATCAGCCCTAAGTGCAGGAAAAGTCACAGTGACCTGACCAGTGCACAGAATATGAAGAGTATGAGAAAACAGCGCTTGATTGAGTGTGTGTGTGTGTGTGTGTGTGTGTGTGTGTTTGAAGGAGCCAGTTGGCCCATCAGATTTGACAAAAAACTATTTAGTAGATTAACAACAACCAATCATATGATGCTGACAGAAATGAACATGAATCGAATGTTAATCGTAGTGTGTGTGGCTGCACTGTATGTGCTGGTGTGTATCGTTTCTACTAATGCTTGTTGTTGTCTGCACATTTACAGTACTATAATGAAGAGGAGGCAAAGAAATACTCCCAGAAGTGAGTAGAGATGCGGATTGATCCACCGCTGTATTTACTGTCTGCACCACATGGACAGTTATTTGTGCATTATACATTTTATTTAAATTAGTGTGTGTGTGTGTGCGTGTGCGTGCAGCTCCCGGATAATCGAGATCCAGACTCAGATGTCGGAGCGAGCGGTGGAGCTACTCAGTCTGCCGGAGGATCGGGCCTGTTATCTGCTGGATGTCGGGTAATAGAAACACACATTCCTGTTTCAATAAAGAAGAAATTATGTATTTATTTTAAAAATATTTATTTTTCACATCCTGCCCAATGTTGTCCCACATTAAAGGCTATGAAAACAGATATAGTGAATGTGATATATATAGCTGTGCTATATATGTGCAAAAAGGGTTAAAATAACATTATAATTATATACATATTATATACATTGTATACTCATCACTGTGATCTGTACAACAGAGTTGGTTGGTCGTCATTATCAATACGCAGATGTAAACATTGGAACCTGTTTACTTATCAATTTATAACCATATCTTTGCGGTCTTGCCCAACACAAACCTGCTGGAGTTTATTCTTTGCGCTCACAGGATTTTAAAACGGATAGTTCCGGTCCTTGATTCTGACTGATTGAGCCGCGTCTGAAGCCGTTGTAAATGACTCCACACACACACACACACACACACACACACACACACACACACACCTGTGACCGCATTACATCAGTGTTACTGCGTAACTGCCGTTTGCGATGCTTTGTTGCTGCATGTGTTGCTTAGCAACCTCTGGAACTACACTGCTTTGGCGGAGGAATACATGTGTTTTATTTTTTGTTTCTGATGTCTATTGTATGAATAAAATATTAAAATAAATATTTTTGTGTAGTAACCATTTTATAAAAGCAATAAGCCCCGGCCCATGAAGCCGTGTTTTACAGTGGATTTAGACCAACTAAGGGGGTTTAACTCCGCTCCACGGCGAGTAGTTTTTACTGTAAATCACGGCTTCAAGCGGCATATTGCTTTAATATGGCTACAATTATTTTAGTAATATGTATTTTTAGTCAGAATTATGGCAGTCCTCTTCTACATGGGCTGTGTCTGTCTGGCGCTCGTTCACTGAAGCGTGAAGTTTAGCGGACTCTCGTGTGTGAGACTCATCCACTCTTGACAGCTAGATGCAGATATCCTGATGCTATCGTTTTGCTATTTTTATTTAAAAAAAAACAACATTATAAATAATGTAAAAGTCTGCTCTGCTCATCCAGCACGAGTTGCCGTTGCAACCAGTGCAGCACGAATCACAGTTCACTGATTCGTTCACACTAAACGTCTGATAAATGTCTTATCTTGTAGAGTGCACGCTCAGCACCGCTGCTCCCTGTACACAGAGTACGCGATCAAGAAAGTGAAAGTAAAAGTAAAACATAAGCTCCCCGATGTGCATTGCGTACAAATTAGTCCGAGAACATACAATAGTCCGTCTCCCAATACCCATCTCTGGACCGCTTATTTCCGGCTATGGTCTCGGTTTGCACTTCGAATATTGAGAGAGTAGGCTACTGTAATGTCTTAAGGACAACAGACAAGGGAGGCTCCGTTTCTGAACTTATAATCGGAAAGCAAGAACAACTGTAGTGACAAACACACCAGCCTCGTTTCTCTCTACCGGCCCTTTTCCGAACTCACCGCATTAACCCTATAACTGCCGGGGTAAAATAAAACAGCAATTTCAAAACAATTATAAAGAGTCTGTGTGCTAACTTCGATTATGGTTGCACTTATTGTTTGCACTTAATAGGACTTCAAGGAGTTCAGTTAGGAGGTCACACACAGCCTCAATCAGAAGGTCTGAAAGCTCTTAAATGTACAGTAAGGTCTGAAGAGACTAATGTGAAAAACCTTTTACAGTGCTTGTATATTGTTTTCTTTCAATGCATTTGATAATTCATACTCCTAGAGCATGTAATTTCAGGTCTACTTTATAAGATTATTAGTTAAACATTGCAAAATGCACCTGCATACTATTTTTCCAGTCATGAATTTTGTCATTGAGGAATTTTGAAAAATTGTGCAAAAATCTCGTCTCGTCTCGTGAGATAAGCGTCTCGTCACACCCCTAATGTTTCATGTTTAAGATAAATTGGATGATGCAGCCTTACTCTGCATCCTCCACTAGTTTTCAGATGCACTTATATTAAACTACTGTATATCACTATAAACGGTATTGTCTCATTACATATTGTTTATAAAAAATCTATTGATATATCGTTCAAACTCGATACTCCGCCCAGACCTAGTTACACTGCTAACTTATTGCACTGTTAATACTTTGGTAATATACTTTTGTTACTTTAGTACACTGTTATTACACTGTTGTTACACTGTTGTTACACTGGTAATACACTGTTGTTACACTGTTGTTACACTGGTAATACACTGGTAATACACTGTTGTTACACTGGTAATACACTGTTGTTACACTGTTGTTACACTGTTGTTACACTGTTGTTACACTGGTAATACACTGGTAATACACTGTTGTTACACTGTTGTTACACTGGTAATACACTGGTAATACACTGTTGTTACACTGGTAATACACTGGTAATACACTGTTGTTACACTGGTAACCGCATATTGACCTGTTTCTCCTGCTTGAACCGTCAGCTGTGGATCTGGACTCAGTGGAGATCATTTATCTGAGGTCGGACACTACTGGGTCGGTGTGGACATAAGCACAGCCATGCTGGGTGAATACGCTCACTCTCACTCTCTCACACACTCTCACACATACACACACACACTCTCTCTCTCTCTCTCTCTCTCTCTAACACACACACACACTCTCTCTCTCTCTAACACACACACTCTCTCTCTCTCTCTCTCTCTCTCTCTCTCTCTCTCTCTCTAACACACACTCTCTCTAACACACACACTCTCTCACTCTCTCTCTCTCCCTCTCTCTCTCTCTAACACACTCACTCTCTCTCTCTTTCTCTCTCTCTCTCTAACACACACACTCTCTCACTCTCACACATTCACACAACTCCCAATATTAGCGAGATTACATAGACACAAATAAATACGTGCTTAAACACGACGTCCTTCATGTGCAAATTCAGTGTATTGTATCAATTAATCATAACATATATACAAGTCCCAACCCCTTCACACAACAATGTTAGATGCAGGATTAACACAGTCTCAGTCTCTATATGATCTGATAGTCACTCCAATATCAGCTGAAGCAAATATCTCTTACTGAGTAAAAAGTCTGTCTCAAAAAAGATATTCCAATGCTCATAGTGATGGGTCCAATTGTATATCCAAACAGTCATGAAACACTCCAAAAAGCACAGGTGAATCCAGCCAGCGAGGCTTCGCAGCAAACTTGGAGATACGCCTGGTAAGCTAGTGGTTCGTACATTGAAAAAAGGGTCCCCGTTAGAACAAAGTCTCTCAACAACAGTTCCTACCCCCCTGTATACTGAATCATGGGGACTAAATACAATCACCAGACACAAAGAGGAAACAGGAAGCTACAAGTGTTACGTCCCGCATGAGTCTAGTTTTAAAGGCGGACGCAACAAAATAATAATGTTTTAAGAGTGCTGATCTGAGTCCTGCCACAGCACCACAAGCCAACAACGTATCATAAAGGTTCTTTATTGTTATTAGCTCATGGAGCAAGACACGGTATTATAGAAAAATACACTTTAAGGGAAGCATTGGCTTCAGGAGAGGGCAAGGTCAAAATAACAAACAAAAAGCAATCTAACTGGGCAATTTAAACTTCTCACTAAACCACCAAAGAAATTGTTGGTGTTTCCAAAAAAACACCAACTGAATTGTACCTGATCTCCCTTCCTGGTCCCAAAACAGGAGAAAACAGAGTTCAACAAAAATGGCACCTCCCTACAGCTTTCAAATAAACAAAATTAGCATCCAATAAGGTAACTAATAAATTTAACTAAAATATTAAATAATAACTAATAAATTTAATAAAATCAACTAGATAAGACCTGATAAAGGTAAATAAAGGTAACCTCCACACTTAAATTGAAAAGAGTAACTGTTGGAGACACTTACAACAATAAAATAAAAATACAAAACCACAGGGTAGCAAGTTGAGCATTTATCATGTTCAACAACGAGATTGCAAACTGAGAATATTATGACAATAATAATAAAACGTCTCTGGACGTAACACCCCCACCCGCAGACACAAACTATGAATTTGCCAAAACCTTAGTTTGAAAAGAAAGAACTTACATCGTCTTACACGAGCGGGTTAGTCAACGCAATGAGCTCTTGACGAAGCATCCGCTACTACATTGTCCACTCCTTTTTTCTACCTTATATCAAGAACAAACTCTTGCAGAATCAGTGACCATCTCATTAATCTCTGGTTTGAGTTTGCCAGAGGGTTTACTAGAGGGTTGTGGTCAGTGTATACAATAATAGGGGCTGTATTACCGTTACACTGGTAGACTTCAACATTTTGCAGTGCCAACAACAAGGCTAGAGCCTCGTTTTCAATGGTGCTATAGTTTCTTTGGCACCTGGTGAATTTCTTCGAAAAGTAGCATACTGGGTGTTTGCGCCTTGTCTGCTTGTAGCAGCACTGCCCCAGCGCCAATCCCGCCAGTAGCATGTCAAAATTTGGAGCAGACAACACAGGAGCATGACATAACAGATCTTTAGCAGAATTAAATGCAGTTTCACACTCAGCCTTCCACACAGATTTACAGGCAAGCACGGGGAGCTCCATGAACTCACTCATGTCTTGGCACTGTGAAGCTGTGATCAACAAAAGAGTTGAGTCACAGGGAGCTCTGGAGAGGCTCCATCAAAGCCTGAAATCTCTGTTGTGTACATACTGCAGTGCGACTGGCAAAGACTGGGTGGAAGGGTTTCCATTTCTGATGTTCGCTGTGAGAGGAACCGTTCAAGAATCCTTAGGTTTTAGCCTCGCTTAGGAGTTTAACCAAATGTCCTAAAACCAGATAAGTGAGCAGTTCCTAGCTAAGGAATACCCTCTTAAGTCTGTGTCATGGCTTCACGGTGCCAAGACAGAGTCCATGGGGCTCACCGTGCTTGCCTGTACTCAAACCAGATGGCTCGTGGCGATTGTGTACGGATTTCCGCAAGGTGAATGCCGTAACTAAGCCTCATTCCTTTCCTCTTCCTCGAATTGAGGACTGTGTTGACCGGGTGGGATCAGCTAGTTTTGTTACCAAGCTGGTTTTATTAAAAGGATACTGGCAAGTTCCTTTATCACCCCGTGCCTTGTAAATCTCAGCTTGTGTGACCCCCGAATGTTTTCTTCAGTATACGTCTATGGCTTTTGGCATGAGAAATGCACCAACAACTTTCCAGCGTTTGATGCTAAAGGTGCTGTCAGGTGTGCCAACCTCTGAAGTCTATGTAGAAGACATAGTTATTTACTCAGCAACTTGGAAGAAACATGTACAAACTCTCAAGTTGGTGTTCAAGCCATTGCTGAAAGAACCCATCTTACCTTGAACTTAGCCAAGTGTGAACTTAGGCAACAGGGATCGCAAAATTTCAAAATTGCTGGTAGCCCTTCGGGCAGGCACTCTTCAGGTTTTGGTAGCCCAGAATGAATTTTTCTAGCCCAAATTATTAGAGAATTTTTATTGTAGAAAATTGGTCAATTGAGTCCAAACATCAATCAAAAAAAAATTCAAGACCCAAATATCAACATTCAGATATAAAATAATCAAATTAGACTCATCAATACAAATGTCTGGTTCTAACTGAACTAAAATTTATGAGAACAGTATGGAGCATGAATCAGTCTGTGTCAGAGTCTGAATCGGAGATCTCTACTGAAGTAACAGAGAAAATGCCACTCGATGTTGAGGGCATAGCGTCTCCATCAGCTTTCTCCTCCTGTGCATCAATCTCCACTTCTCTGCTCTTTTTTGCTGGGGTTTTATGTTTCAGGTGTCTTGAACCAATTCCAGAAAACATCCAGGAACTAACTGCCTTGTCGGGGCAAAAAGATTCATCCTCTTCCCCGTTTATGGAGAGTTGCATGAGATCATTCAGTGTTTCAGACTGTAGAGAAGTACGATATGATGCTTTCGCTCGGTTCATGCAGGAAAATCCTCTCTCACAGATGGCTGTCGATGGACTTAGTGTCAGCATTAAATTCACCAACAACAAGATATGAGATAGGTGTTCTGGATTCTCAGTGAGGAGATCTTTGTACAAGCAATCTTGCTTGATACCCCGGTGCTCTGAAAGCCACATTTTTAGATCCATCCATTCCTGTGGAATTTTCTCCTTCTCTTCCTCATTTAGCAAACTGGCAAAATGTTTGACTATATAATCCACCTTTTCGTCCCCATAATTTGCCAGCTCTTCTCTGGAGTGGGTGAGAGTAGAAGGGTCAAAGCTTTTAAACAAGACAGAGGTTCTTCAAACAGATTTTTAAATCTGCTGTCCATGTACTTTACTGTCTTGTCAATAATCCTCTGTGACTCAGCACCAATGGTGAGTAAACGTGATGTGGTGCTCTCAACCAGCTGACTGGTCCGCATGATGTATAAGTTGTCATGTTGAAAACCAGTACTGCACATGGATAATATGTTGCTGTAGTCCAACATGAAATGTAGGAAACGAACAAATTTCTGTCTTCATCTCCTGCACCACCCCCTTTGCTTTGGCAGCTTCCTCTGGTTTAATATCACTTCCTCCTGCCATATTCTCCATATGCACAACAGTGGGAGTGTAATTTTTTTCAACAGCCTTCAGACATCTTAGCCTACTTGGGAGCCACCGTGTGCTTTTCAGTCCACTGAAATGTGCCACTTTCTCATTAACCAATTCACTTATTTCAGTCAGTTCTCTTCGCTTCTTTGGGGAATAGTAGTACATCTTAAAGATGGTTTTCAGTGTATCCTCAACTTTTACCAGGTACTCACAGCCTTTCACACCATCCAGCACGGCTAGCTCTAATTTGTGTTGTTTCAGTCTCCCAGCTACATCTGTTTTCGCACCCATCATCACTGCTGCTCCATCAAATTTTGCACACACTACTTTCTCCTTTCATGTGTCTTTCCTGATACCCATGGTGTTCACTGCCTCATCAATAGCTTCTAAAACAGCTGGAGCATTTGAGCTCTTGACTGGCTGACATTTGATCATGTATGTGGATATGTCACCATTGTCTTTCACATACCTGACTTGAACCAACTCCTGTTCTATGATACCAGTGTCTGTACTGCCATCTGCAAGAATTGTTAAGAACTTGCTATCTTGAATTTCCTTTTCAATCTGGTCTCTTAGGGTTTGTGCTATTGCTGCAATAAACTCTCTGCATGGTCATTGTGGTAAGTGGAGCCAAGGTCTAGGCCATTTGCCGTTTGAAGTTTACAAAGAGTGCTAAATTGGCCAACGGTAATTCATTTTTTGCAACATAGTATGCTGTTCTGAATTATTTTTTCAGGATTTCTTGTTGTGCTTGGCTCATTTTTAGTATGTTTTTTGCGATTGGTGTTCTTTCTGGGAAAGACACTGCAGAATGGGCACCAATGCACTTTTTGTGATGCAGGAATTTGTCATGGGTTCTGATGGGGTCTTTCCTAAAATGACTGGTTCCAGTGACAAAAACACTCATTGAGTCAGAAATAGTGGGGAATTGACGACAGTTGACTCGACAGAACATTGTGTCGTTTACCTTGTCATGTTCCAGCCACAGAAATTATTTTGTCCATGACACCAAAAAGCTGCGCTTTCTTTTTGCCTCATAGTCAGATTTTTCTGAACTCTTTCGCTTTGTGGCTGTCTGTTTTTCTTTGTCTGTCTCTTCATCCTGACCTGTTTTTTGGGGCCGAGTAGAACTGAAATATTGCCGTAAATCCATGCTCCTGTTAACATCGTCACCCGCGCGCACACGATGTTCGATATGCTCTCAAGTGCGCACGCAACCTGTCACTTACCAACAATACATAGACAACAATAAAGGGGCGGAAGCACCAGTTGTCTTTCCCAAACGCTCAGAACTTGCAGTTGGATGCCGGATGGGATGGTGAAATAATTACTCTTTGAAGCTTTGATATGTTTCTCTGACTGTTTCGGTACAATATTCTAAGCATCGGGAGTTTTGAAAACAGTTTCACCTTGTGGCAGATAAAATGTATAGCTGCCATAAACCAGAGTGTGAAGCTCTGTTTTAAAGTTAATCTGCTAAAAGTGTTAATTTTCTCAATAATTCACATATTGAAGTGTAGCAATACATAAATAATGATAATACCAGACTTTTTTGAGGCAAGAAAATGGTGCTCTAATTATTTTATGCTGTTTATGTAGCAGAATGGTCTGAATGATGTTCCAGTCACATTTATTTACTCAGCGCTTTTTATTTCAAAGCAGCTTTACAGTTACACGCAAACTAAAGCATTCGTGTGAAAGTGGAGCTTTAATTTTTATTGATCATGTGTACAGACATGGAGATTCATGAGAAATTGTGCTGCGAGTAAATCAGCATGATCAAAAACTTGCGCGGTCATATTTTGCTTTAGGTCGGCGGTTGCGGCCGGCGTGAATGCTTCATATCAGTGCAAAAGAGACTCAAATAACTCCGTCGATTTTTGTCATACAGGTAAGTGTTATACAGCATTTAAAACTGTCCTTCTTTTATTTGTGATAATAATAATAATAATAACAAAATGTTGTGTTTTTTGTAAAATAAAGAAAATGAACATGGTGCACGTTCTACCGTCTCACTTTAGTTCATTCTGAAACGCAACAAAAAATTATCTTTCACATGTCTCTACTCTAGACTACCCTAACTCAGTGAATGTTTTCCACACTGGCATGAGACATGTCTTTAGTTTTAAATGATGTAAAAAAAAAAAAAAAAGGACAAATATTCTGTTTAAGTAATCCGTATGAAAGCAACGAGAGGTACAGTTTCTCAATGTGACCACAACCGCAAGAGCTGTTCAAAAGCAAAATATCCTAGTGAAGAAACCTTGTGCTATTTATCGAGTTTGGAAGACAAGAACTTGAATTTGATTACACTATTTCAGATAGCCCGTCGGGCCGGCCGGTTATGCATTTTGGTTGCCTGACTGGAAAACACAATAGCCCCGGGACGTCGGGCTAGCGATTTTGCGAGCCCTGGGCAAGTTTGACCTACCTTGGCATATTAGTTGGCCAGGGCCAGGAGAGGCCTGTGCAAGCTAAGGTAGAGGCTATTGTGGAGTTTCCAAGGCCAAGTAACACAGGATCTACGCCAATTTCTGGGGATGACTGGATACTACCGTGGCTTTTGTAAGAACTTTGCTACTGTTGTCATACTCTTAACTGATCTTCTTAAAGCAGAACGAAAATCTGTGTGGAAGGCTGAGTGTGAAACTGCACTTAATTCTGCTTAAGATCTGTTATGTCATGCTCTTGTGTTGTCTGCTCCAAATTTTGACATGCCTTTTAAGCTACAGGTGGATGCTAGCGGGATTGGCACTGGGGCAGTGATGAATTTAGAGGTGAAATCAGACCCCTGGTCACTTTGAACTACTCTCGTTAATATAAGCCAAAAACTGAACAGAATTTAATCAGTTCACGAGCTACAGTTTTAGCTTGGATAGATTGCAGAGGAACAGCTTCAGGATAGCGAGTACTAGCACACATGATCGTCAAAAGATATTGGTGACTAGTTTTAGCTTTAGGCAATGGGCCTACAGAATCAATAATGAGCTTCTCAAACAGTTCCCCAAAAACTGTAATGAGCTGTAGTGGGGCGAGTGGAATTGTTTGATTGGGATTTCCATCATCAAACCATCATCTGAGGGATTAAAGCCTGGTCTACAGTACCACCATAGATATATACACTAGATGTCGCCTAGGCTACGGCAGTTCATTGGAACGAATGCATCAATAGAGCTGCCATCATGGAACAGGGGAGCCCCTCCTTTTTAATGCATCAGCGTCAATGTAGGCAAAGGTCTAACGGAAATACAATCACCATAAATCGTCATGAATGTGATTTTCTAGTTTTTTTGGTTCGTTCCAACGGTCAGACATGTATTTATCATTGAGTCCAGAGAAAATGTAACAAAAAATTTTTTTTTTTAAACATTCTTCCTAGATTTCGTTCGTGTGAACATCCATACGCAGCACAAAAGTCGCAGCGTTACCTAGCTACTTCCTATGCCAAGACCCCTGTTCCAAGATGGCGGCGGTTTTGACGCATGCTTAGAACCCCAAGCTGACATCTAGTGTGTATATATCTATGCAGTACCACCAGTACATGTAGCAAGCGGCGGATCGGGACGTTGTGCAGCAGCTAACTGGGCTCACTTTTAAAGAGAGTTTACCTTCGCTGCCCGCGCCATTTGATTCTGACGACACAGGACTGATGTAGAGTTCACCCAGTCTGTGGGGAAGATAACAAGAAATCAGAGAGATCGATCACATTTTTTGTGATTTGACAAACTTTTTTGATTGAGCACGAGTTACGGCAAACGCTGGGAAAATAGCAGAAAACAATTGGTGAAAGAAAGACTTTGCCATTCCCTAAATAATTTCCTAAAATCATGCTTACCCCTTCAACAGACAGTTGCGGACGCACGCCACTGTTCACGAGAACAAAAACCAGATCAGACTTTAGATTAATTCTATGCAGGGGACTGAAGTGTTAGAACCACTCTACAAGACGGCAGAGAACGAAAACACACTGTCCAAAATTAGAGTCTGCGCTGCTCCCGTATCGCTAAGCATCAGGATTGTAGAGAGAGCTGCCAAACTTCTCATTACAGATGGACTGAAAGTATTCGGGCCAGATTGTAAGCTTATGGCACTACTCTCAGGAGTGACATTGACGAACGCTACGCTCTTAGACTTAGAGTTTTTCTGTTTCCAGGCTATGCGATTTGAAATGAGATGCCCTTGGTCGCGACAGTAAAAACATATCCGCTGATCCTCGTTTTCTTTGAGCCTTGGAAAATAGGTTTAACAGGGTTAGCTACTGACACATTCTTAAGTGTTCTCTTCTGATGAGAAAGCTTTAACAGAACGCACAGAAGGGAAGACCGCACATACTCGTCTGCTACAACTGCCGCCTCAGCAAGCGTACTCACTTTCCGTTCGTTTAAATAAACTACAACGCCTTCCAGAACACAACTGTCCAAGTCCAGCACTGCATTATGGGAAATGGAGTTAATATAACATCATCGTTTTGTCAGTCAAGAGATAAAGACTTGACAACCATAATTCTTTTCACTTTACATATATTACTGACATTAAATATTAATATGTAGAGGTGCTACAACACAGACTCACTCTCTCTCTCTCACACACACACACACACACACCTTCTCATTATAGCATCAGATTGATATTCATATATATTTCACTTGCAAATCAGTGTTAGATCGTGTGTGTGTGTGTGTGTGTGTGTTAGCAGACGTGGCGCTGCGGCGGGAGGTGGAGGGAGATCTGGTGCTGGCAGACATGGGTCAGGGGATGCCCTTCAGACCGGGCACGTTCGACGGCTGTGTGAGGTATATGAGCTTGTGGAGAGGTGTGTGTGTGAGCTTGTGGAGAGGTGTGTGTGTGAGCTTTTGGAGAGGTGTGTGAGCTTGTGGAGAGGTGTGTGTGTGAGCTTGTGGAGAGGTGTGTGAGCTTGTGGAGAGGTGTGAGAGCTTGTGGAGAGGTGTGTGAGCTTGTGGAGAGGTGTGTATGTGAGCTTGTGGAGAGGTGTGTGTGTGTGAGCTTGTGGAGAGGTGTGTGTGTGAGCTTGTGGAGAGGTGTGTGTGTGAGCTTGTGGAGAGGTGTGAGAGCTTGTGGAGAGGTGTGTGAGCTTGTGGAGAGGTGTGTGTGTGAGCTTGTGGAGAGGTGTGTGTGAGAGCTTGTGGTGAGATGTGTGTGAGGTGTGAGCTCGTGGAGAGGTGTGTGAGGTATAAAGTGTGTGAGATACGAGCCCGTGGAGAGGTGTGTGTGAGGTATGAGCTCGTGGAGAGGTGTGTGAGGTATGAGGTGTGTAAGGTATGAGCTTGTGGAGAGGTGTGTGTGAGGTGTGAGCTCGTGGAGAGGTGTGTGAGGTATGAGGTGTGTGAGGTATGAGTTTGTGGAGAGTTGTGTGTGTGTGAGGTATGAGCTTGTGGAGAGGTGTGTGAGGTATGAGCTCGTGGAGAGGTGTGTGTAAGGTATAAGCCTGTGGAGGTGTGTGTGTGAGGTATGAGCTTGTGGAGAGGTGTGTGAGGTATGAGGTGTGTAAGGTATGAGCCTGTGGAGAGATGTGTGTGAGGTGTGAGCTTGTGTAGAGGTGTGTGTGAGGTATGAGCTTGTGGAGAGGTGTGTGTGAGGTATGAGCTTGTGGAGAGATGTGTGTGAGGTGTGAGCTTGTGTAGAGGTGTGTGTGAGGTATGAGCTTGTGGAGAGGTGTGTGTGAGGTATGAGCTCGTGGAGAGGTGTGTGTGTGTGTGTGAGGAATGAGCTCGTGGAGAGGTGTGTGTGTGTGTGTGAGGAATGAGCTCGTGGAGAGGTGTGTGTGTGAGGTATGAGCTCGTGGAGAGGTGTGTGTGTGTGTGAGGAATGAGCTCGTGGAGAGGTGTGTGTGAGGTGTGAGGTATGAGCTCATGGAGAGGTGTGTGTGAGGTATGAGCTCGTGGAGAGGTGTGTGTGAGGTATGAGCTCGTGGAGAGGTGTGTGTGTGTGTGAGGTATGAGCTTGTGGAGAGGTGTGTGTGAGGTATGAGCTTGTGGAGAGATGTGTGTGAGGTGTGAGCTTGTGTAGAGGTGTGTGTGAGGTATGAGCTTGTGGAGAGGTGTGTGTGAGGTATGAGCTCGTGGAGAGGTGTGTGTGTGTGTGTGAGGAATGAGCTCGTGGAGAGGTGTGTGTGTGTGTGAGGTATGAGCTCGTGGAGAGGTGTGTGTGTGAGGTATGAGCTCGTGGAGAGGTGTGTGTGTGTGTGAGGAATGAGCTCGTGGAGAGGTGTGTGTGAGGTGTGAGGTATGAGCTCATGGAGAGGTGTGTGTGAGGTATGAGCTCGTGGAGAGGTGTGTGTGAGGTATGAGCTCGTGGAGAGGTGTGTGTGTGTGTGAGGAATGAGCTCGTGGAGAAGTGTGTGTGAGGTGTGAGGAATGAGCTCGTGGAGAGGTGTGTGTGTGTGTGAGGAATGAGCTCGTGGAGAAGTGTGTGTGAGGTGTGAGGAATGAGCTCGTGGAGAAGTGTGTGTGAGGTGTGAGGTATGAGCTCGTGGAGAGGTGTGTGTGAGGTATGAGCTCGTGGAGAGGTGTGTGTGTGTGTGTGAGGAATGAGCTCGTGGAGAAGTGTGTGTGAGGTGTGAGGAATGAGCTCGTGGAGAGGTGTGTGTGAGGTATGAGCTTGTGGAGAGGTGTGTGTGAGGTGTGAGGTATGAGCTCGTGGAGAGGTGTGTGTGAGGTGTGAGGAATGAGCTCGTGGAGAGGTGTGTGTGAGGTGTGAGGCATGAGCTCGTGGAGAGATGTGTGTGTGAGGTATGAGCTCGTGGAGAGGTGTGTGTGTGAGGAATGAGCTCGTGGAGAGGTGTGTGTGAGGTGTGAGGCATGAGCTCGTGGAGAGATGTGTGTGTGAGGTATGAGCTCGTGGAGAGGTGTGTGTGTGAGGAATGAGCTCGTGGAGAGGTGTGTGTGAGGTGTGAGGTATGAGCTCGTGGAGAGGTGTGTGTGTGTGTGTGTGTGTGAGGTATGAGCTCATGGAGAGGTGTGTGTGAGGTATGAGCTCGTGGAGAGGTGTGTGTGAGGTGTGAGGTATGAGCTCGTGGAGAGGTGTGTGTGTGTGTGTGTGAGGTATGAGCTCGTGGAGAGGTGTGTGTGTGTGTTTGTGAGGTATGAGCTCGTGGAGAGGTGTGTGTGAGGTATGAGCTCGTGGAGAGGTGTGTGTGAGGTATGAGCTCGTGGAGAGGTGTGTGTGAGGTGTGAGGTATGAACTCGTGGAGAGGTGTGTGTGTGTGAGGTATGAGCTCGTGGAGAGGTGTGTGTGAGGTATGAGCTCGTGGAGAGGTGTGTGTGTGTGAGGTATGAGCTCGTGGAGAGGTGTGTGTGTGTGAGGTATGAGCTCGTGGAGAGGTGTGTGAGGTATGAGGTGTGTAAGGTATGAGTCTGTGGAGAGGTGTGTGTGAGGTATGAGGTGTGTAAGGTATGAGCCTGTGGAGAAGT
The DNA here is from genome assembly GCA_030578275.1 of Meda fulgida. Taxonomy (NCBI): domain Eukaryota; kingdom Metazoa; phylum Chordata; class Actinopteri; order Cypriniformes; family Leuciscidae; genus Meda; species Meda fulgida. Next base: position 3,064,914 of record CM060630.1, on the reverse strand, counting down.
GTGTGTGAGGTGTCAGCTTGTGTAGAGGTGTGTGTGAGGTATAAGCTTGTGGAGAGGTGTGTGTGAGGTATGAGCTCGTGGAGAGGTGTGTGTGAGGAATGAGCTCGTGGAGAGGTGTGTGAGGTATGAGGTGTGTAAGGTATGAGCCTGTGGAGAAGTGTGTGTGAGCAGCTTGTGTGGAGTCACATGGTGAGTGTGTGTTGTTGTGTCAGTATTTCAGCGCTGCAGTGGCTGTGTAACGCAGATAAGAAAACACACAGTCCTCCGAAGAGACTGTACCGCTTCTTCAGCTCGCTTTACTCCACACTGGTGAGTTTAATCATCACTTTCACACGGCAGGACATCACAGACTGATGATGATGATGATGATGATGATGTTGTTGTAGGCGAGAGGAGCGCGGGCCGTCTTCCAGATTTACCCTGAGAACTCAGAGCAGGTCAGGATCTCAGCGCTTATGATATTATTCCTGCTTTCTCTCATTGCACAAAACCTGCTGGATGTACTATCAATAACTGCAGATCTGGATGTTTCTCCTGCTTGGTTGAGTTAAAGTCCCTCTGTAGTCAATGATTTTATCCCTTATAACTCATCTTTGATCACCAAAATGACATATTGAAATGTTTTTTCCTTGAAAGAAATGTCTACATGTCTTTAATGTAACTCGACACCCTTGCCTCATTTTGTATGCACGGTTCTATGAATATGCAAATGAGCCCCGCCTACACTCACTCAGAGATCCACTGGTTGACGAGCACACGTTGATCTGATTGGTTACAAGGTCGTTTGTGACGTCAGAAACACCAGCGATTTCAAACAGTGTTTTTGAGACTGTCTTTGGTTCACTGCAGTTTTAAGCAGAAAATACTCAGACAAACCATGTGTAAATTCACAAGTCGACAGCATTACTAAAACCATATTAAAAACACCACATAGTCATTAACAACATTAAAAGCTTTATTTTCACCACAGGGGGACTTTAAAAAAGCGTCATCTCTTATTCTGGTCTGCCATCTTTTCTTTTTCCCCCCTTCCTTTTTTCTGCTTTGAAAAAAAAAGAACTTATGATTATGATTTGTATTTGTAATAGTTTTACGTTTTTCCTCTCAGCTGGAGCTGATAACGGCTCAGGCCATGAAAGCCGGTTTCACAGGCGGTTTGGTCGTGGATTATCCCAACAGCACCAAAGCCAAAAAGTATCTACTTCAGTACCTATCATCATTGATCAGAAAACATTTTTAACGGGATTGTGTTTAGTGTGTCATATTGAGTGACGCTGCAAATCTTTTTGTCCAGTAATGCAAATCTTTTTGTCCTGTAATAGATTTTTCCTGTGTTTATTTGCTGGTGTATCAGGTGTTTTACCCAAGGTGTGTACAGCCTCAGTATGAACACACACACACACACACACACACACACACACACACACACACACACACACAGACAGACAGACTCTCTCTCTCTCTCACACACACACCCTCACACTCACACACACACACACACACACACACACCCTCACACTCACACACACACACACACACACACACACACAGGGTGTTCATGAGCTTGTGTGTGTTCTGCAGGGTTTGGAGGTGGAGGCGACTGACAGAGGTGTATCGAGTCAGGCTCAGTTTACAGCACAGAGGTAAAGCACATCTATGAATATACATGATGATTTATGAGCCAGTATTTCAATATTTCTCAAACGCTTTCCTTTTGTAACATGATGCAAAACTATTTCAACCTAATTATGAATGATATAGAATGTTTGTGATTTTAACATTTAAATTCATTTTGTGTGGTCTTTATTATCATAATTATATTTTTTTCATCCATTTATATTTTTTCTTCCATCTAAATATGTTCCTTTACTGATTTGAATCCGATAGCTATAGACTATAAAAGTACAACTATACAATTAGAAAGATATAGTGGAAATGTATATTAGTTATAATATAATCTTTTATTGTCAAAACTATCATAGTATGAGAGGCTCCAGCAGAGAGCAGTGACATCAGAAGCCAAGCCTCACGCATTGAATAATTCATAGCACAACATGAAGAGAAGAAATATTGTGTGCATTGCATCACACATTTTCATCAGAGCTGTAAATCCCAGTTCCCATGCATGTACACGCTGTTTCACCCAGTACACATCCTGAAACGCCATGTTTCCTCACCATCTGCTGTTTCTCACGAAAGGTCCCGTTTCAAAAATATGAAAGGGAAGTCAGTGAAGAAGAGTAAGGACTGGATCGTGGAGAAGAAGGAAAGACGGCGCCGGCAGGGGAAGTATGTTTCAGCTTTTGTTATTGTGAATACATGTCGCCGTTTCAACCCTTATTCACCGGCTACTGAACACATCAACTCTTATCCTCAGTGCCGGTTTCTTCGCTGTGATAGAGACAAGTCATTACGGCTTTGGACACTGGTCTGTAATGAAAGACTGAGACACTGCGAAGCCTTTGAGAAAATGAAGGCATTAAATGAGAATGATTTTTTAGGAAGTGCTGATTGAGTTTAGCGGCTGTTGCTCGTCTGGGTTGTTGGATGTTCAGCTGTGGTGAGTGTTGTGTTGTTCTTCTCTCAGGGGTGTGAGAGCCGACACTAAATACACCGGGCGTCACAGGAGACCTCACTTCTGACCCTCGGCGGCTTCAGTCACACGCTCAGGCCAGCCAGAGGGAACCAGAACCAGAACCAGAACTATGTGCTTCGAGGAAATATATCGCAAAACAACAGAAAAGCATGTGGAGACAATTCATGGACTCCTCGTCTTATAAGATCACTCTCTGGATTTTATGTCTGGATTTACAGAAGCTTTAATAAACCAGATTTCATCTTCTGAATTGTTGATTCCTTAATAAATGTGCATGTAACCCATTGTGGTGCACATTTAACATGAACCTGGAGCTGTGCATAATCTCCAGCAAATATTGATCAAAAACAGCTCTCAGTTCTCCAACAAAAAACTGTGTGTGAATGAAAGAGATTTGGGATTGTTTAAGATTTGATGCTGTGGGACCTCATTTGCAAGATGTTGCACCATGTTAACATGATGATGATGATGTAGGAACAGAGAGCTGGGTTAGGTCAGTCGTCTATACGTCTGTGGTGACGGCATCACACACAGAGAAACCGCAGCGCTCCAGGGGCCAGCTCCTGTCTCTCAGATGACTTCATGACCACACACATTAAGGGAGCTGGTCATTTTGTGTTTCTTTAGGATGGGATGATGGAGCGTTTGAAGCAGGACGGGACTCAATGCGGGGCTAATTGATTGGCAGATCAGACATTAGCCTACTGGTTGCGTTGTGTTTGTCCGCTTATTACTTTTAAACGTTTTCAAAACAGGTGTTATGACACATGCATCTGTGGTGAGAACGTTTCACCATAACACTGGAACGGTAAACACCGTTCATCTAGCAAGTGACATTTCTTGTCTTCCATTTTCTCCTCTGGGACACCCCTCTCTCTCAAATAAAGTCCATCTTGGGAGTTGGTAAATTAATGATGGCAATTTCAAAGACGTCATCGTGCACATATGATATACACCAGTAACATTCACAAGGCTCAATATTTTCTCGCGATCATGTGTAATTTGCGGGTGGGACGTTTTTGCCGGTATTGTCCCCACCAATTATTGAAACATCTTGTGGGACAGATGTACTTAATACTAATGAAACATCTGCAGTTGACTAGCTGAATATTCATTTTGTTTGTTTGTTAAACGAGGCTTTCTGGAATGTGTTTTTTTTAATCATGCTGTTCGTCGCCGCTGTTATGCAGTCTTCATGCACAGCTTGCTTAACACTGTTGCAGAGACTCTAATTGTAGTGAAATCACAAAACAAAATAATAATATATTGTATCATAGTAGATTTAAAAGACGAAACTATCACATTAAACATGACTTCTATGTAGATCAATTAAACTCTTGAAATTTAACATTAATTATTGTACATATCTTATACAGTAGATATCCCCCACACACACTCCTGTCCCACCCACTTTTTAAAACAAAGTAACAAGAAAGAAAGCCAAAATAATAATTATGCATGGCCTCTTATGGCATCCGTACTTTATTAATAACTTTAATGTTTAAACGGACAAGACTCAAAAACACGTGAAAATGATCAGCTTTCATGAGGAAGCAGCACTGGTGATTATAGTTTTACGGGGGCTGAAACCCACATAAAAGATCCTAGAAATGCCCCTGGTTACACAGTGGTGGCACACCGTGAACAGTCTCCTCTATACAGTACGTCAGGACACATGTTGTGTCTTGTTTCCTCTCTTACAGGATGATTATCTCCACCCTAATGGTCATGTCTGAGATCTCTATCTCCTTGGCATATATTACTGTGGTATCAGATGAGGTACTTACAGTATTTTAAGGCATGAAGAATTTTTTTCAAGGAAAAAGAAGTTTAAATATGTAATTTTGGGTTTCAAAGATGAGATTTAAGGGATTAAATTATTGACTACAGGGGGACTTTAAATGTTGTAATGTACTTCAAAGAATATCATAGCTTAAGCAGGAAATGTTCTGTAAATGTTCAGTTTAACAACTAAAGGGATTAAACTAAATTTGTACTTTTATATAGTACTTTTATTACTAGTTTATTACATTTATATAGTAAATAGTTTACTATAGTACTGCACGTTTTGACTGTGTAGATCCCAGCTGGCAGTAGTCTGATACATCTCTCTGGGGCACAGAAGAAGAGAAACCACGGCAAAAACCAAACAGACCAGACCACCTTCCCTCCATCCTTCTTTCTGCAACTAAAAACAGAACACTTTTTATGTGTTTTGGCCGTTCATTTACGCGCCAACAGTGTTTTGGGGAGCCTGAAAACAAACTTAAGTGGTTTTGATTTTTAATTGAGTTGCAACACATTTTGTGTAGGACTACCATTGATGAAAAACAGCAGTAAAACTTGCTTAAGAAAATACTAATTATGTGGTTTATGATGTGACTGTCACGTTTGTTATACTTGATCCTTTGTGTTGTATTTTTACTTAATTTTACAAAACAATAAAAGATGCGATGGCACAAGAATTCCTGCTCACTCCTTTTAATCCAGATTGAACTCACATGTACATCTCAGTCTCTCTTGTCTCTACACTGATCAATCGCCCTCTCTATCCCCCTCTAGTGTTCAGTTCTTGTAATAACAGTTTATGTAGACACAACATTCCCCCAATACGCAAGATATTTTCCCTCCCATTCAATCTATCAGTAATTACCATAAAACAAAAAGATGTTTCATTCCAACATTAAGCAATAACCCAAGGAAGTAAAATTGTTTGAACAGTATTTTTTTTTTTTTAGAATATATAGCTTGAGCACAAAAAACTAGCTTATCTTAATTATAAATTGCATAGCCTATAGCTTATACGTTCTGTTCCTGTTATAACTATACATTTACGGCTCGAAATCTTTTAGCCATGAGGGAGGTTTGCGCATTCTTGACGGACGTCCCTCAGCCCACGGAAAAGTTATCAGCTTCATTACAGAAAGACCTTTGCTCCGCAAGCTCAGGCCTCTGAACAGCTCGTGCCAATCGTGAGGAAAGCCATTTCCTTCCATCCTCTAGCAAGTAGGTATTCAGACCCACTTGTTTCTCAATTTCAACAGGATCAGAAAATTTGCAGTGTCCCTTCGGCACATGAAAGGGCTTGTGTACTCGCACCCTGTCCCCCTCTTTGAGGATAAGCCGTCGTGCTACACGTTTTGCATCAGTATAACGCTTCATTTGAGATTGCTTAAGAGCAACTCGCTTGCGAACATCCGTTGGCTGGAGAGTGCTTGCAGGGGAATGAAGGGCAACGTTCAGTTTTGTTCTCACCTTCCGCCCATGGAGTAATTCGAAGGGTGAAACTCCCGCGGTGGCATGTGGAGTAGAGCGATAAACTTGAAGAAAGTCTGTAACAGTACGTTTCCATGGCTTAGATTGCACTATAGCTGACTGTACACAGTCCTTAAGAACTGTTAAAACTTTCTATAGCCCCGTTCGCGGCTGGATTATAGACAGCCGTGCGAACTGCCGCAATGCCTCTTTCTCGCAGAAAGGGGGTGAACGCATCCGACGTGAATTGTGGCCCATTGTCCATAACCAACTCTACCGGGTAACCATGGCGACTGAAAATGCCATTGAGAAAGTCAATAACAAGCCCTGTCGTCACAGCCGATGTAAAGGCAACTTCTGGCCATTTGGAATAGTAAAATCAGTTCAAGTAATAGCGTACTTACAGTCCCAACCAGCAGTGTCAAACGGGCCAACAATGTCCAATCCCAGTTTACTCCATGGTGCATCTGGAAAAGGTACCGGTTGGAGAGGCGCGGTAACAGTGCGAGCAGCTTTATCCAGCCTTTGACACAACTCACACGAGGAGACCTGAGTCTGGATCATCTGATCCATTCCAGGGAACCAGTATAGTTCGCGTAAGACCGTCAGCAACATGATTTGATGAGCCAGCCCGATACACAACGTCATAAGTGAAACACAGAAGGCGAGATGACCACCGAGCAATGCGCATCCCGGCACGTCCAGCCCCCCGCGTAGACAGCAGTGTTGTCAGCGCCTGGTGATCAGTGCGCAGCGTAAAACGTCTGCCCCAGAGGTATGTGCGCCACTTCTCGACGGCCCAAACACACGCTAAAGCCTCTTTCTCCACAGTTGAATAGCGCCGTTCGGCTGAGGTTAAGGTTCGTGACGCAAATGCCACTGTGCGTTCACTGTGATCTGGGTACACCTGCGATAATATCGCTCCCAGACCACAATTTGATGCATCAGTGGACAGAATGATCGGCATTTCTGGGTTAAATAGGGCAAGTGCTGGACTGTCTACTAAGCATTTCTTAACATCCATAAAGCTCTGTTGGGCATCATCAGTCCATTAAAATTCAGAATCCTGGCGCAGGCATGCACGCAACGGCTCAACGAGAGTGGCATAATTAGGTATAAACTTATTATACCAGGACAACATACCCAGAAAGGAGCGCAAGCTGGTGACATCAGTTGGAGCTGGGGCCTGCATTATTGCTTGCAGATGATCTTCATCAGGTTGGATACCATTTCCATTCACCATGTGTCCAAGAAAGCGCAAGCAGGACTGACGGAAATTACACTTTTTCTCATGCATTCGTAGACCGGCCTCGCTTAGACGTTTGAGGACAGCATCCAGAGCAACGTCATGATCTTGCAGTGTACGTCCGAAACAGATGATGTCATCCAAGTAATTCTGTACATTGGGAACATCTTTGAGTATTATTGACATCATTTTCTGGAATGCGGCCGGAGCCGATGCGAGACCATATGGAACACGGCAAAAACGAAACAGCCCGTCGTGCATTATAAACGCTGTGAGGTCACGGCTATCTGGATGGACCGGAACCTGGTGGTAAGCGTTTTCCAGATCAATGGTAGAAAAAACAGTTGCACCTGACAAGGCAGCCAAAGTCTCATCCATGTGTGGCAGAGGGTAAGCATCCACTATAATAGCCTTATTAGGCTCCCGCAAATCAACACACATTCTAATTCCTCCTGTCACCTGCGCTGAGAAGGCGGTTCAGTTCATCAGACACAGCAGCACGTACTGATGAAGGAAGACGTCGCAGTTCTTGTCGCACAGGTACAGCGGAGTGTAAGACTTTCACTTTATGCATGAACCCTTTCACACAACCTGTCGCAGGTGCAGAAGAGGAAAGCTCTCAAAAATACATTTATTGTTTTGCTAGAAATCATATTTAAATGTCTGAAACCTAAAATAAACATTATGCTGTTAAAAGCACTAAATAGTTGTGATATATGACAGCGCTGAGCGCGTCTGTCTTTGAGTGTACACTAATTTTCCCTTGGCCTTTATTTAAGACCGGCCTTTATTTGTCCGTGTTGACCACGCCCCCCGCCACTATCAGAGGCCCGCCGTTTGATTGACTACCGGTTTATATTTGAGGAATTACGGTAATTTGTGGGTAGGGCGGGTGGGACATGTCCCCACCACTTTTTGCTAAGGTCGATATTGTCCCCACCACTTTTGAAATTGACATTTGACAATACAAATAAATGAAAAATCTCCAGTTAACTAGCAGAGCATTCATTTCGTTCGTTTGTTAAATAAGAGGCGATCTAGCGGTGAAATGTGTTGTTTTTTAAATCAAGTGATCAAAGTGCTCGTTGCCGCTGCGATCAGTGGCGCGGAGACTGTTCTCTTGTGGCTCACGCAGTCTTCACTCGGACGCTCGCTTCAATCCGTTGTGGAGACTCTCTATTCGTTACGGTGAAATTAAAAAACAAAATGCACACAAACATGTCCCTGGCTGATATACAACCACTGATAAACATAATCGGTTTTGATTAAAACAATTTTTTTTTTAAAAACCTATTCGAGTGCGGATTAGAACCCAGAACAATGTATTTATTCATGTGAAAATTCTCGTGATTTAATTCAACATGTGAACACACATGCAGAGTGTGCTCTGCGAATCTGAGAGCCCCGCTTTTTACATACACAGCGGTCTTATCAAGAGTGACATCATCTGAGCTCTTTCTTAATCGTGTTAGTACTATGTGCTTTATTAGACAGGAGAGCAGATGTACATGAAACTAATCTATGTTATATAGCTCATTCAATCTACGCCTTTGTTTTTGTTTTTTAAGAGGTTAGCGACCCCTAGCTGTGAAAAACTACATATTGTACCTTTAAGTCATAAGTCCTTGTGTATATATGGCCCTCATGTTTTGGTTGTTCCCTGTCTAGCTTTGTTCCTTGTTACTACTGTTGGTGAGTCCATGTTAAGTCGAGGTAAGTCCAGGTTTATGTTCATGTTTATTTCAGGTTTTAAGTAATGTCAAGCCAAGTCTTGTTTATTTTGTATCTGGTCAAGTTTGGGATTTAACTTATCTGACGGATAAGGCAAACAACTGAAAGAAATACCCTGCATGTTAAATGACGATAAAGGTGTGCATTAAAAAGTGATGCAGATGGGTCCTGACCAAATGTTTCAATTTAAAGGGAAAGGGAAAATTTCTCCAAAAGGAAAGTTCTATTGGAGGCCCTTGGTATACTAGAAAATGCATTTACCTGGAAAATATTGTAGTTCAAACAAGTCAAAAGGAAATACATTTCAAGTTTTTACATAAAATATACTGTCAATTCTAATATTTCTAAATGTTTGGACACTGATAGCTCATGTTCTTTTTGTAAACAAGCAGAGGAGACATTTGCACATCTGTTTTTTGGTTGCCTTACTGTATATCCAAACAGTTTTGGCCTGACCCATACGAGTTCTCATATATTTGATTCTGTAAATGTTACAAACTCTTTTAGTTTAAAATACTTTTTTATCATAATGATATTAAAAATAAATCCCTGGACTATAGTGCTCATTTTTCTTTTTGTCGTTTATATGGCAAATTCTTCATACAAAGTTTGCAAATGGTATACCATCCCATCCCCACTTTAAAATTGACTTCTTAAATCTCTTTATTTTATAAAAGAAAAGATTCGCTTAAATGTTATGAAGAAATATTTAAAGAAAACCCATGAATTTAGATAGCTTTTGCTAGTTCATCAATGTCTGTAGCCTATATTATTGCATGAATACAGTTGTAGTTTTCCTGTCATGTCGTTTTGTCATTTACCCCCTCCTAATGCCTTCCTTCAGTTGTATTTTTCTTTTACCTCTTGTTTAATTCATTATTATTCTTATTATGTAAATGTAACTTCTCAATTTGTTGTAATGTGTGTGTGTTAATCATGTAGAATTATCCTATTGTTGTTGTTCATTTTATGTATTTGTTCCTGGATAATGTTCTTTATGTAGTTGTTATTCGAGCATTAAAACAATAGATTGTTGATGCTTCTAGTATGTGGAGTGACGCGTCGCGCGCTGTAGGGTTAGGGGCGCGACTCGCCTCACTTAAAAATGACGCTCTTCTCAGCGAGCGTTAAACGCGTCAGACTGACTGAATGAAACATGAGGGACCGCACGCTAGAGCTCAGACATGTAAGTATATGAGTTTATATACTTTATATTGATGCTATGATGGACAGACACGCACAGCTCATTCTGTCGACAACGTGCTTTTTTGAAGATTTCATATGGATCCATTCTCAGAATCTTTTAGATCGATATGATGTTTAATGTTTGTTGTAATAGTTGTAATTAAGGCGTTGTCGTTGTGTTTGAAGTTTGTAAATATGAGAACGAGCACTATGAAGATATTTGTTTTATTATAGCCTACTTTCACACTGACTGATTTCATTTACGTTGAGCTGAATAGAGAGAACGTTCAGAAAATCTTAATTCCTGAGTTTGTCTGTGCATGAAAATAACTGAGATGTTTATTTACCAGGTTCCTTGAGATTTATTGTTAATGTTAAAATAAAGTTTTGTTTTGTATGTGTTGTACAAAACTGAATCACGCCATCAGCAGTCAGAGCTGAAAACAGATTTCACATAATAAAGTTCACTGAGCAGATGAGACTGGCTGGATCTTTACATGAGAAATGAAGCTTCATGTGTGTTTTTCTATATGGATTGATCGGAGTCGAGCACATGAATCATTAACCAGTGTTTCCTCACTATCACTGAACAAACAGAGGACTAGAGAGTGATTCTGTCCTGTTGTGATTCTGGTTGTGTCTCATGTATATGGCTTTACTTCAGTAGTTCATGTAAGGTTCAGAACAGCAGCCCACTGCTAGTATCATTGCATATGACACATTGCATAAATGAACACTTGTTATCGCCCATCACGTGGAGTGTCTTCTCTTTGACCTCTGCATGGATCATGGGTGTGAATAACAGGTTGAGGGCAGCAGGATGACATAACTGGCCGAGGGGTAAAACTGACCGTCTGTAGTGTGTGAGATGCTGTGATACTGCTCTTCTTCTGCGTGTGTTTTTGTGCTGGTTTAGGCCTGTCATGGTCAACTGACTCCCAAAGCTTTTCATATTCTGTGCGCCAGTTAGTTCACAGCTGTGACTGAAATGATTTTTTTTCATTAAGGGGCAGTATTTGCCACATTAAACTGATTTCTAGGTTTATTTTTTTTACCTTTAATAAGTGTACAATATCTGATTTACTATCATAAAGATGTAGCCCTATGCATCATCTGTTATGCCAAATTCAGAAGTTGCATCTGAAGCATTTAAATGTATTTAATAATTCATTACATTTATATAGTGTTTTTTTCTGCACTCAAAGCGCTTTACATAGAAGGGGGAATCTCCTCAACCACCACCAATGTGCAGCATCACCTGGATGATGCGACGGCAGGCATAGTGCGCCAGAACGCCCACCACACACCAGATAGTGATGAAGCCAATCAGTATATGGGGATGATTAGGAGGCCATGATGGACAGAGGCCACTGGGCAAATTTGGGGTTTTTGTGACCACAGAGAGTCAGGACCTTGGTTTAACGTCTCATCCGAAGGACAGTGCTGCAATTTACAATCCAATTACAATTGCATAAATAATGCTGAGATGAATGTTTAAAACTTATATTTTGAATAATGAAATTTGAAATAATTAAAATAAAATATGAAATTATACTTTAAATATGAAAATAAAACCGCCAGTAGGTGGCGGCAAAACACGTTCTTAGTGAGTTAGTCTTGGTCGGGAATCCTTTTGCAGAAATGACTGCTTCAATACGGCGTGGCATGGAGGCAATCAGTCTGTGGCACTGCTGAGGTGTTATGGAGGCCCAGGATGCTTCGATAGCGGCCTTAAGCTCATCCAGAGTGTTGGGTCTTGCGTCTCTCAACTTTCTCTTCACAATATCCCACAGATTCTCTATGGGGTTCAGGTCAGGAGACTTGGCTGGCCAATTGAGCACAGTAATACCATGGTCAGTAAACCATTTACCAGTGGTTTGGGCACTGTGAGCAGGTGCTAGCTGCATTGACCCTGCCCTTGATAAAACACAGTGGACCAACGCCAGCAGCTGACATGGCACCCCAGACCATCACTGACTGTGGGTACTTGACACTGGACTTCGGGCATTTTGGCATTTCCTTCTCCCCAGTCTTCCTCCAGACTCTGGCACCTTGATATCCGAATGACATGCAACCACTGAGCAACAGTCCAGTGCTGCTTCTCTGGAGCCCAGGTCAGGCGCTTCTGCCGCTGTTTCTGGTTCAAAAGTGTCTTGACCTGGGGAATGCGGCACCTGTAGCCCATTTCCTGCACACGCCTGTGCACGGTGGCTCTGGATGTTTCTACTCCAGACTCAGTCCACTGCTTCCGCAGGTTCCCCAAGGTCTGGAATCGGTCCTTCTCCACAATCTTCCTCAGGGTCCGGTCACCTCTTCTCGTTGTGCAGCGTTTTCTGCCACACTTTTTCCTTCCCACAGACTTCCCACTGAGGTGCCTTGATACAGCACTCTGGGAACAGCCTATTTGTTCAGAAATGTCTTTCTGTGTCTTGCCCTCTTGCTTGAGGGTGTCAATGATGGCCTTCTGGACAGCAGTCAGGTCGGCAGTCTTACCCATGATTGCGGTTTTGAGTAATGAAACAGGCTGGGAGTTTTTAAAAGCCTCAGGAATCTTTTGCAGGTGTTTAGAGTTAATTAGTTGATTCAGATGATTAGGTTAATAGCTCGTTTAGAGAACCTTTTCATGATATGCTAATTTTTTTAGACAGGAATTTTGGGTTTTCATGAGCTGTAAGCCAAAATCATCAGTATTAAAACAATAAAAGACCTGAAATATTTCAGTTGGTGTGCAATGAATCTAAAACATATGAAAGTTTAATTTTTATCATTACATTATGGAAAATAATGAACTTTATCACAATATGCTAATTTTTTGAGAAGGACCTGTATAACACAGATCAATTTAAATGTATCTTTTCCATCAGGTTAGACATTGATTATTAATAACAAACCCATTTTAGGGTGTCTCTACTTAAAAGCCCATCTCACACATTCCACCATGTTTGTATTTCTTTTTATTTGTGTTTTTAGTTCTGAGCCAAATCCTTCTCCAAAACAAGGATAAAGTTGTGCGCTGTGGCGCCGCTAGGGTTTCTGGACCCCCTGGATAATTTGTAATCTGGGCACCAACCCCCAATTATATTATCTTTTTGCCACATGTAACAACAATCATTATCTATAAGCATATCATTTATTGCATATTTAACAAGAGACAATAAATAACTAAATTTGAAAGTTTATAAATTAACTGAAATTGATAGAATTTTAAAAAGGCCAATTTTCTTTTTACTGTATTTATTGTATTGACAAAACACTATTCCACATCCTGCCCAACTCTATCCTTCAAACAAATGTGCCAACATGCTATGAAAACATATATAGTGATTATATCTGTGCAAAAGAGCTATGAAGCAAAAGGACATTTTAAACATGAAAACATAAAAAAATTAAGATAATAAAAAAAAGAAAAACTTAGTTTTAACAGATAAGAGGAATGTTCTGCAGGAACACACACATTCACTCTTGACACAGTAACCACAGTAACCTGTAATTTCTCAATCCTGTAAATGTAAGAAACATTTTACATTTATATTCAAATACATGCAGTTATCTCTTTACAGTTATCATGTTGACTTTTAAACCTAAATTTAACGTCCAACAACAGATATCTCAGCAAAATTTATATTTTTGGAGTTAATAAGTTAGCTAAAGTTCGGGAGCAGGTCCACGCCTCAATCAATCAGATTGTTCCCTGTCTGTATATTTATACTGAACAAACCTTCACAACACGGTTTGTTTCAGTTTCTCGATGGTGTCAGTATCTCTACGGACTCACTTACCATGGATCCCGAGCTGCAGATATACCCCTTCGAGTCAGAGGACGATTTATTCAGAATCAATCCTCCTTCACAGAGAAGATCTTCACAACAATCCGCATGCAGCCAAACTTCACATCGGCTGCGTTCCGCCGTTCAAATTCCTCAGTCCCGCGAGCAATCACACCATAGTTCGCTATCGGTGATTTCTCCAACCCCGAATCGATCACGAGATCCCTCCCCTCCGCACACAAGAACTACTATCCCAATCGCTCTCCTCGTCAACAGCGTGTCCCACATTCATCCAACCGCACTCTTCTTCAGCGCGCTCACAGCACATCTCCCAGAACAGAGACTAACATTAATAATTGGACCATGGCTTGCCTTCAGTAAGCTCTTAAGGATAAAGGCATCAATTTCAGCCGCTCTGACAATAAATCAAGATTATTTCAGCTTTATACAGCATTCACTAACACTTCAGTAACTTTAAACCAAGGGGGTAATCCATCAGCCGGAATTTGAAGCCTCGCGGGAGCCGCCATTGTAGCAGAACTTCACCTGCTGTTAGCATTCCATTGACTCCCATTCATTTTGGCGTCACTTTCACAGCGAATAACTTTACATCTGAGGCGTCCAAAGACTTCATTTGTCCATTATTTATTTCTAAAGAAACACGACAATGTATAAAACGCTCCATTACTTTGTATCTTACGTTATGGCCCCATAGAAGCCGTTTTTGTAAAAAAAATAGGCTAACGATTGCGTCATAACCACGCGACTTTCTGTCGCACAATAGAGACATTACCGTAGAGACAGGAGGAAGCTCGCAGGCAATCTTTTACTGTCTATGAGGCAATCGGAGGAAATTGAGGCGTAAAGTCAAGGGAGAAGCCCAAAGATAGAGAGTCCATAAAAGCAACGGGACAAAATATTTCAACAACGTTTTTGAGGAACTAGGTGATTCAGATTTGTCTTGCCACAGCTACTAGAAGATTTACAACTGTCAGACTGTCGTCACGCTCAGTTTGAGACTGCGCAGTTGCTCAGCCATCAGACAGGAAGTGCAATAATCGGGCTTCAGTCTTCTCCGTTGAAATCAACGGGGTCGCTGTGTCCATTTCTTTTACTGTCTATGCTTTAAACTTAGAGCCTTCAGCGCTTCCGGCATTCACACGCGATTCTCCCATCGTCACTCGTGACGCCACTACACGCCACCTAGTGGAGAACAAGCAAATTTTCAATCAACATCAGCTCCTACCTCAGATTTATCTAATTGTATCACATCCTTCTTTGCATTCTTATGCTCACAAACAGCTCAAAATGCTCATGGACATTCATCCTTTCATCCCACCATCCATTCCTCTACCCTTCCTTCTGCCGTGAACAGCAGCCCTGCTCCCGTTATTTCTGGTTCCTCTCTACCAACCAACCCAAATCAAGTCCCTTATGCAGTAAACCCAGGGATTCTACCTCTCAATGGACCTTTTCAACCTCCTCATATTTCTCTTTTTTCCAACTAATCCTTCGCCCCAAACCTCCTCCTCACGCAAAACATTAGTATTCAATAGATTATCTACAGCAGCCCCACCTCTTCCCATAATTCCAAAACCCCTCGACATATGCAGCTTTACAGAGATAACAGGACAATAATGCAACAAAGTTTGTTTCCAGAAGAAAATAGCTCCAGCTTAAGTAAGTGTAACGACGAGGCTGAGGTGGCGTTAGAATCCATTTGCAGATGTTTATTAGCAGCAGGTTTTAGAGACAGAAATATTAATCCAGGCAATAGGTCAAAACCACAATAGCAGTCCAATCTAGTGACATACACAAGGGTAATCCAAAAGGCAGAGGTGAACAAACAGGCAAGAAGTCCAAACACAGTTGTAACCCAGGTGGTTTCTGCCTTGTTTTTCCTTCTCGTGGCTCCACACTATGTTCACGTTGTCGCGAGACTTCGTGACAGTATTGCGAGGCTCGACACAGAGTTGCGTCATTTTCCTTTAAAATGGCCGCGAACTGTTGTTTGGTGTGTGTGGGAGCCGGTGTGTCGAGCTGCTGCAGGTAGGGGTTTAGCCCTGTAAACATTTTATTTATTAGACTGCTGGTTTAACTGTTATGCCTGCCAACTTTTTAGATGCCTCTACCATTCAATTGACTGTGCTGTTTGAGTGACTTAATGATACAGGAACTGGTGAGTGTCATTGTTGTATTATACGGCGCTGATAGTGTATGAATCTGTTAGCTGGTGCTGGCTGTACTTGTTTAAATTGTACTGAATCTATGACTATATATTGTGCCTATTTATATGAACAATGCATTAATAATTAATTAACCTTAATTTTAATCTTAATATTGATGTTGAATTATGAAGTTCCTGTCAACCACTCTTTGATTCTGAGATGTATTTTGAAGCTATTATTGATAATATTGTCTATTTATAGGAGTACTCTTGCTGATTGTTAAATTATTTATATTGCTATATGCAGTATTTAAATTGAATCATGTGCATGATGATGAAGTGAATGAACTGAGATTTTGATTATGATAATATGATGACTTTATGGTATTATGATTATGGTAATAGTGATGATGCTTGGAATCAGTATTTATAATTAATTGGTCCTGTTTTGTACAGGCCAGGTTCTTTGTGTGGATGGCGAGCCACTAGGCCCGAAACTGATGCTTTGGAGTGCATGCATCTGCCGGTGTGGTAGGAGGCGCTGCAGCTGCTGCTTTTGATACACCTGCGCACACACACCTTCAGACATATTTACACCTGCACACACTGTCCGACATATTTGCACTTAAACACATTCATATTTATCTCATGGACTGTTCCATCATGGACTCATTGGACTCTGCCTGTTTGTTTGTTGTGTGGCGTGAACTGCTGCGGCTTCAAGCATTGATTATTGAATGAATTCTGAAATTTGTTGTATGCTCATTAATAATTTTGAACTGCATACTACCTATGTACACGTGTAAATATTGTAAATGCTCGTTGTTGTCTTATTTATGTAATACAATTCACAATTGCACTGCAGCCTTGAGTCTGTGTTCATTGAACTCTACCCTTTCCTCCTTGAGCTGAACTAAGATTTTCTGATACTGGTCCACTATTTTTTCATACAATTGCAGCATTTATATGCTACACAGTCATCTGTTCAAAAAAGGCAACCAAAGCAGAGGGTTTATCTGATTTATCTGATTTATCTGATTTATCCAACAGGCGTAAATCAGAAAATCAGGCAGAATCATACACAAGATAATCAGGCAGAAAACAATGGAAACGCTCGGTAAGGCAGAGGGTCCAGGATATCGCGGCCGGCTACCCACAATCTCTCCTCAGGTCCATAGCCCTCCCAGTCCAACAAGTATTGGAGCTGACCCCCTCTCCATCTTGAGTCCAGTAAGTCATTCACCTTGTAAGCTGGAGTCCCATCAATGTCCAGTGGTGGTGGTGCCTTTTGAGCCTCAGTGTTGTGGTCAGCCCCCGGGTGGACCGGTTTGAGGAGGGAAACATGAAAGGCTGGAGAGATATGATAATTAGCAGGAAGCTATAATTGGTATGTGACCTCATTTATGGTGCTGGGTAGCCACAGCTTAAGGTCCCTGGTAGAAAGCCAGACCTGCTGTCCTGGTTGGTAGGGAGGATGTGGGCGACGTCATCTGTTGGGCGGGAGTTCTTGTACTCTTACAGCTCTCTGAAGACGGACTTGTGCGCTGTCTCATAACCTCTCTCTAAGCCGGATCAAATCGTCCACTGCAGGGGCCGATGAGGGTTCGCCAGACCATGGGAACAAAGGAGGTTGATACCCAAGGACGCACTAGAAGGGGGTCAGGCCAGTTGAGGAGTGCGTAAAAAGAAAGCACAAAGCCTTTCTTTAAAGTGAATTTCGTTCTTTATTAATTGTATCGTAATTTGAATCAATGTTTCATCAACCAATTGCCTGGATTTAATAAATAAGAAGTAAATATAGTAGAAAATAGATCATCATGACACGGAGGCGCCAGCGCATGAACTGGACTCTCGTCTCATAAATAAACCGAGACTCAACGTATAAGGTAGCCTATACTTGCCTCACAGACCTGAGAATATATATAGAAAGCTTGAAATGTCTACTTAAAAAAAGAACAATTCAAAACGAAAGAAAACAGACTGCTCTCTGCTTATTTAATCCGTATGAAATCTGCATTTCTCTCTGGCGCGTTCACTACTGCGAAGATCGTGAGTCAGCATCGTCAACTTCCTCTTTGCAGCCGACACACTGACACAGAAAACACTTGTTTATTAATAAACAATTAAAATGTCTCCTTGCTATATTTGACATATTCATAATCATTACTTTTGCCGGTTCTTTGTGGCAGCTTTTAGATACTTTATTGGCAGCGCCACCCTTACATGTTACATGAACGTGTCACAACTGCATCAGCACCGAAAACATGATTTTTTTTCAAATCTAAAATCAAAAATCCTGATACAAACTGAATTGTAGTTTTGGTCTATCGTTACAGTCCTAGTAAGATGAGAAAGCAGGAGTTTAGTTGTTTGCCATGGTTTTAAAAAAACAACCAGCTATCTGAACATCTTTGCCCAGCGCAAACCAGTAAAGAAGTAATCAATAAATTATCGGGGAGGGTCATGCCTTTTTTTACAATCATTTTGGAGGGTCATCGAAAAATGTATTACTGGCGAAGGGAGGGTCAAGTCTTTTTTGACTACAGATCTCAAAACTACTCCGGTAGCCCCTTAAACAAAAAACGAACAGTGATACACGAGGTAACACCGGATTAAATAAAAAAGGTTCCGGATCCAACGTCGGAGGTGCCGGAACATGTTGCCTCCCTGCCTCCCACCACATTCACACTATGGGTTTCATGTAAAAAAATTAAATAAAAACACGGAAATATTACTGTTTTGGTCTGGGTACATTTAGATAAGACTGCCATTTTGTTTTTGTCCCTCCCTCTTTTTTTGTCAATAGTCCCTATTTTTAAGCTCTCCATGCAAAGAGGATAAAGAAAGAAAAATAGGGAGACAGAAGTGACAACCAATTTAAGATAGAAGAGAAGATTCACCCTTTGTGACATTAAAAATACTATCAGTCCTCTCCTTAATTTTGTTTCAAATTTCTTTACTCTAAACCTTTTTCGGTAACGCTTTAGATTACAGCCCTAAAAGTACTGTGTAATTAAGAGGAATTTACAGAGTAACTCTGTAATTATAGTGTACCTATAAAGTACTTGCATGTAAGTATGAGGGAACAATGTAAATGTTTGGGGAATAAAGGAGTAACAACCAGGAGAAGTAAAAAATATTTTTTATAATGTAAGTATTATAGAACTAAGGGGTACTTATTCTACTATTATGATACAACAATCTTACATTTGGGAGCAATTTAGCAAGAACATACACTGCGTACCTTTTTGTAATAATTGTGTACCAATACATACTGTATAGGCTTTTTTAAAATGACAGGGTACATATCTATGCATTTATTAAAAAAAAAAAAAAAAAAAAAAAAAAAAAGTGCAGATGTTTAAGTTTGGCCTAACATGTTTCAAGGCAAGAAAAGCTAAGACTATTGCAATTTTTTAAAAAATATTGGGAAATATATTTTGTTTGATGAGGTTACAGGGTAAGTGGTGCTTGTATAATAAATACTTACCCTGTAACTACATGGAACAAGAGAGTAACAAGCACCACTTTAATTTATGGCCCGCAATGTCACACTTACCCTGTAACTACATGGAACAAGGGGGCAGCAAACATTAAACAAGAGTATCTTTCCCCAATATTTAAGCAAAAGTTGCAATCGTTTTTGTTTTCAGTGCACTATTGTTAAAAAGATTACTTTATAAATGCATAGATATGTACCCTGTAATTTTTAAAAAGCCTATACAGTATGTACTGGTTCACCATTATTTCAAATAGGTATGCAGTGCATGTTCTTGCTAAATTGCTCCCAAATGTAAGATTGTTATATCATAATAGTAGAATAAGTACCGCTTAGTTCTATAATACTTACAGTATACATAATTTTTAATTCTGCTGGTTGTTACCCCTTTATTCCCCACACTTAAAATATTGTTCCCTTATACTTATATTGTAAGTACGTTATAGGTACACTACAATTACCGAAGGTTGCGCGGTAAAATCGCTTTATTTAAGCAGTACTTTCCGGGCTGTAATCTAAAGCATTACCCCTTTATCTTCTGCAAAGTTCATCAAAACCTACTGATTTCTGTATTTTCATTACTAAAATTAAGAAAAACTCTCACTTAAAATGTTCTGCCAAAAGGATCATCCAGGGAATCATTGATTTCTTTTACAGTGTACAGCTGTTCAACTTTTTTTTATTTATAAAGCACTTTCAAAGCCATTAAAATGGACCAAAGTGCTGTCCATAAGTAGTAAATATCTATAAAATACATAGAAACATAAAATTACATCAAGACATGACACCCAGAGAATCAAACCACAAATCACTCATCGTTCTCAGACATAATCAAACGCCAATATGAAATATGATGAAATAAATAAGTCTTCAAGTCCTTTTTAAAAATGTCCATGCTTGACAAGGATTTTAAAGATAATGGCAATGCATTCCAAAGTGCAGGAGCCGCAACAGAGAAGCCGCGATCTCCACTACGCCTCAAACGAGACCGTGGGACGGTTAGAAGCATGTTCTGAGAGGAGCGTTGGTGACGTTGAGACTGATAAGGAATTCAGGAGCTTGATCATGCAGTGCTTTAAAAACAAACATCAAAACCTTATATTGTATTCTGTATTTTACAGATAGCCAGTGAAGGAATATCAATACAGGTGTTATATGATCCCGTTTTCTGGTATTTGTTAAAAATCTCGCTGCAGCATTTTGGACACGCTGAAGACGAGTAACCAGTGATTCACTTATGCCTAGATAAAGAGCATTACAATAATCTAACCGGGTTGAAACAAAGGCATGTAAAACAATCTCCAAGTCCTTGTATGAAAGGATTGGTTTCAGTTTAGACAATTTTCTTAACTGAAAAAAAAAAATGATTTCACAACGCTGTTAACTTGTAGATCAAAGCGTATTTCAGAATCGAAAAAGAACTCCAAGGTTCTTCACATAACTATACATATTGTTGGACAATAGTCCATAATTCCCAGCCAGACCATTCCCAAGCTCCTTGTTCCCAAACATAATAAACTTCTTATCCTCATTTAATCTAGCCATCCCTTTACAGTCAAGCACTTATAAAAATTAGTAAAAGATGTACATCTATCACACTCCAAAGGAAAGAAGAAGTAAATCATCAGCATACGTACAAGTGATAATTTATATTATGCTGCTTATGGACTCCAAGGGTAGCATGTCCAATTAAAACAGAGTTGGACCAAGGATTGATCCCTGAAGAACCCCCCAAGAAATAGTCGCGGATGCAGAGACATAGTTTCCAATTTTAACAGAGCATGTCCTGTCATGCAAATAAGAGGAAAGCCACTTAAGGGCTACACCATTAATCCCTACATAATCTCTGAGGCGTTCTATTAAAATTGCGTGATCTAAAGTATCGAAGGCTGCACTTAAATCTAACATCATTAAGCCAACACTTTTCCAGGAATCAATACTTAACAGAATGTAATTTGTCATCACACACATCATCACATCACCGGACAGGCTTTTTAGGCGCGACGATATTTCTCCACAGTCCTCTTTTTTTTGACATGCTGGTCAGCTCTTCGTGCAGTCGTTCTTTATCTAGGTCTAGATGTTCGTAGTGCCGATAAACGTAATCCCTTTATGATATTCTTGGTCTACCCCCCCGGTTCGATGCAACTTCCGACTTGTAAATAACATATATCTGCGCTGGTTCATTGTTTCCCATGTGCAGGCAGTGTCCTATGAACTGGTGCTGCCTTCTCCTGATGATGTCACTAATTAACTGTTGACCTGTCATGCTGTATAGTTGTTCATTTGTCATGTGAGACTCTGCTTGGTTGCTTCCCAGCATGATTCGGTAGCACTTTCTAGCAAAGATGTTTAGTTTCTCTTCAAGGGCTTGAGTGAGTGCCCATGACTCGCATCCGTAAAGAACCACTGATATGCACGATGCATGGAATAGGCGCATCTTGAACTTTACATGCGGCTTGCGCAATCTCAAAATGGTCTTGAGTTTCGTGAATGCGACCCAAGCTAAAGCTATATGGTTGTTGACATCTTTTTCGGTCGACACTATGTATGATCCCAAATACTTAAACTCGTCCGCGATTGCGATCGGCTTTCCATCAATTGACAGATTGGTCTTTATTTTGGATTTATCGTTAAGTTGGACTTGAACGTTTTTTTCAATGCTTATCTCGAGACTGACGGCAGAGGCATTTTGCTGCATTACTGTTAGCTGTTGTTGTGCTCGGGTTGGATCGTTCTCGAGAAGCGCTATATCGTCTGTGAATGCGAGGTCGTTGAGTTTTCGTTCGATTGTTGTCGCTTTTCTCTTTTTGGCACAAGATCGTTGTGGCCGGGCGTTTTCCGATCGGGGTGGGGTACCCTTGTGTGTTAGGTAACCGAAATCGCCTGCTGATTGCTTTGAAACATAGTCGATGACAATTATTAATAGGTACGGTGCAAGGACGTCTCCTTGTAGAACTGTTGTAATTGCAAAGGACTTCGAACACTCTCCTCCAACGTATACTTGGCTTGTCGACTTGTCATACATGATTCTGATTGCATTTACAATATCCGATGGAATTCCATAATGATGTAGGATGGCAAACATCATCTCTCGATCAATTGAGTCAAACGCTTTCTTGAAGTCGATAAAGGTAGTATACATAGAATGTCTTGTGCGCACGCTCCATCCATGATCCTACAAAGGATGTGGATCTGTTGAGCACATCCTCGGCCTGTTCTGAAACCTGCTTGGTTGTTTCTAAGCAGTTTGTCGACCGGGCCTCTTATGCGATTGAGAATTACTCTATTGTAAACTTTGGCTGCTATGGACATTAGGCTGATTCCTCGATAGTTCGTCATAAGCTGTGGGTTACCTTTCTTCGGTATTGACTTTATCAAGCTTGATGTCCATTGTGTCGGTGCTGTGAGATGTTCGTAGACCAACTGACAGATGTTGTGAAGTTGATTTACCACAAATTCACCTCCGTCTTTTAGTACTTCGGCTGTCATGGCATAATCTGGGCCGGGTGTTTTGTTACAGTTGAGTGTAGTGATGGCGTCGTCAACTTCTGCTCTTGTTATTTTACCCAATTTTATACCTGGGACGTCCACTGTTGGAAGTGGGCGGTTGTTCGGGTTGATTTTGGAACTCTTGTTGTTCAGGAGTGTTAAGAAGTAGTTGGCCCATTCTTTTAAAAGATCTTCGTTTGAGCTTGGGATGTCGCCATTGAGCATTTTGACTTTGCTAGATCTTTCTAGCATCTTTCTGCTTTTCACTGATGTCATGGATAAGCTTCCAAACTTTGTGATGTTCATGTTTGCTGACTGCTCACTCTAGGGCATAGAGTTTAGAGTTGATATGTGCCTCGTTGTTCATATCGAATACTTTCGAAACCTCGTTTTGCTTTTAACGCCATTCTTCTTTGTCTTTTGAATTTTGTGTGCGCTTGTATCTTGCCTTGAGATCTCCTTCTTCGTTGATTAGCTTGATGGTGTTGGGGCTAATCCAGCTTGGTTGTTTGGATTTCGGCCTTTTCTCCAGAATTTTCTCACAGGCACCGACAAGAGCGGAGTCTAATGCTGTCTGTTTTATGGATTCCGGTGGGTCTAGGCGTGCTGTTTCATCGAAGAGTGCTTCAAATCGATTCCGCACCTCCATATTGAACGCGTTTTTCAGTTCTTGGTCTTTGAGTTGTTGTACAAAATCGCGACTCCGTGGCATTTATCAGATGAATTTGAATGTGCCAGGGTCCAGCTATGGTTTTGCTTGTAGTAAATGTAGCCCACCGTGTCGGATGTTTTGAGACGTGCTCTTGAATGGCAACGATATCGATGTTACGCCTCTCGCAGTGTGCTATCATTCTTTCTACTTTGTGCGTAATCCATACGTCGGTTTCCTTGTTATAGGTGTCGTTCAGCGTTCTCACGTTGTGAGTGGGTACAGAGAAATATTTGTTCCCTTTCGTAGTCACTCCGAGTTACGTCGGAATGACGACGAAATGGGGTTTCGCTTAGAACACCCATCGACTTCGAGTATACAAAAACGAGCCAATGGCAAAGAAATGCCATGGGTCTGCGGAATTTGCATGACGTACTCCGCCCCACCTCGTGGGTATAAAAGGAGGACGCCGGCAACATGCAGATATGTTTTCGCTTCGGAGCCAAGAGTATCTCTTCACTCCACAGCCATTTATGACTTCACTCTACGAGACGAGCCATTCTCTCCGGTGTTGGTGTGGTAGCGATCTGCGGCGAGTTCACATTGCCTGCTGATCTGTGCAGTGATCTGCCAGTGAGTGTGTTCTCCCCGCTCGCTTAGACATCGCTGAGTTTTTTTCTCCTCTCACAAAAGAGCTCGCACGCGGCACGTCTTTTTAAAGACGGCTTGCCCGTGCATTTAAAAAAAAAAAAATGTGGCGGCAGATTGGTATCGGACTCTGATGGGCACGAGCGCTGTCTAGTGTGTAGGGCTTTTATCATGCTTGTACAGCGCTCGTGGGTGATTCATGTTCTCTCTGGGAACGCGATCATCGCGTCATTTAGGTCGAGACTCAATGAACTCGCAAGAGTGAGAGTCCCCTCATCCACACCCCGATCTAGCGCTCCCCCGAGGAGTGCTACTTCGGCTGGTGGCCAGGGTGACCTGAGGGTTATAGTCTGGATCAAGGCGCCGACTATCTGTCCGCGACCCCAGCTTCCTCCTGTGTGACGGTGCCCGCTAGTGAACCTCCGATTCCCGCGAGTCGACCTTCGGGTGGCCCGCGAGTTTCGGTTGAAGCTACAGAGAAAGATGCTATGTCTGTTGTAACATCATAAGGTGGGCTTGGTTCTTTTGGAAGTGACGACTCGTCACAGCTGCCACCTTCTGGTGTGTTATGCTGTGCCTGAGTCTGATCCGGAGACGACGGCCATGCTTTCCTGGGACGATTGGTTTTGGGTAAGGCCGCCGACCCGCGTCCACGGCAAACCCCAATATCTTTCCTCCCGGACGTGCATGATGAGATCTCGATGTCCTGAAGGACCCCCGTGTCTTCTCAGGACCGTTCGTTGGTCTCATCCGCCTTTCCCCCCTCACGGGGCCGCTGCCCATGGGTACACTGGGGTCCCCCCGGTTGAAGCGCTCTGTTGCGATGCTACTGTGTCCTCAGAGTACTTCCCGGCGCTATCCTAGCACCCGTCCGAAGCCTGTAGTTCTTTTCGTCTACACTAATCTGTGGCGAATTCCTATAGTGCCACAGGACAGGCAGCCGCCTCACTGCATTCCGTGACCGTTCTGTGGTCTACCTGGCCCAGATGCTCACGGTTTTGCAGGAGGGCGGGACTGACTCGAGGCTCTTCATGAGCTACTCAGCGCGCCGCCGCTGACCTTGCTCTCCGAGCGACGAAGGTGGCCACGCGCTCTCCGAGTCAGGTGATGTTTACCACTCTGGGGCTGACTGGTCTGATGTGCTGGAGGTCGGTAGATTCGTCTGCTCACCCCCACGTCCCAGGTCGGCCCCTTCGGCGGTGCGGTTGAGTTCTTCTGCCCAATAGTTCTTAACCGCCCGGGAGCAGATTGAGGTTGTTCTGCCGACGGCCCCGCCGTCCGCTCGAAAAAAGGGCCCCTCAGTCTGCCAACCGCCGAAGGCGTCCTCCCACGGTCCTAACCCCGCCCGTTCATCTGGGCTGGCTTGGTACCGTGGGGGGATGCCTCAGCCCTCTCCAGCCCCGCCCCCCGCTACACGCCGGGTTAAGCGGCGCTTTTTGAGATGGGCTGCTCAGAGATGGGACTCAGTTCTTTCCAGGAGTTGGTAGCAGGGCCACTCCTTTCCCCGGTGGAGGGCTGGGGAAGAATCTTTACTCAGAAAGAACTGACTCTCTCATCTCTGAGCACACAGAGTTCTCGGACGACCCAGAGCGCCGCCCACCAGCCGTGCTCTCCTCGTCCCCCTCTGTCCCAGAGTCGGTTGACACGGCGTGCCGCCCACGGGCCGTTTCGTCCTGTCCCACTCTGTCGCCAGACCCCTGGCAGAGCAGGCCCCCGTGGAACGCTGGTCCTTCCCTGGCCTCCTCTGTCAGGGCGCGGATGTTAACTGCGCCCCCACACCGGATCGCTATGCCGTCCACGTCGGGGCCAGTTACTCCGCTTCGCTGCCCCTCCGGGGGGACGCCGGTGGTCCGCATGACCCCGCTGGTGCAGTTCCTAGAAGCCTGGCTAGAGCTTCCCCAACTGTCCCGCTGGGTCGCCCGCACCATCCGGTTCGGCTATGCGATTCAGTTCGCACGGTCTCCTCCCCGATACAGGGGAGTCCGCTCCACTTTGGTCGGTGGCAACGCCCCGGTCATGCGAGCAGAGATTGCCACTCTGCTGGCGAAGGGTGCAATCGAGACTGTCCCTCCAGCCGAGATGAAGTCCGGCTTCTACAGCCCTTACTTCATTGTCCCCAAGAAAACCGGTGGGTTACGACCAATCCTGGACCTGCGAGTTTTGAATCGCTCCCTTCTCAGGAGGCCGTTCAAATGCTCACCGCCAAACGCATTTTCGAATGTGTGCGGCCCCAGGATTGGTTTGCAGCGATCGACCTGAAGGACGCCTACTTTCATGTCTCCATTCTCCCTCGTCACAGACCGTTCCTCCGGTTTGCTTTCGAGGGACAGGCATATCAGTACGCGGTTCTCCCATTCGGGCTGGCCCTGTCTCCTCGCGTCTTCACGAAGGTCGTCGAGGCAGCCCTTGTTCCCCTTCGGGTTCACGGGGTTCGCATCCTGAACTATCTCGACGACTGGCTGATCCTAGCTCACTCTCGAGACCAGGTTTGCGAACACATGGACCTTGTGCTCCGGCACCTAGCCCGTCTGGGCCTTCGGGTCAACTGGGAGAAGAGCAAACTTTGCCCCGTGCAGAGGATCTCTTTTCTCGGTATGGACATCGACTCGGTCGCCATGTCCGCGCAGCTTACGAGCGAGCGCGCGCAGTCACTGCTGACTTGTCTGAGACAAATACAGGGCAAGAGTGCGGTTCCACTGAAACATTTTCAGAGGCTCCTGGGGCATATGGCATCTGCAGCCGCGGTCACGCCGCTCGGATTGCTTCATATGAGACCGCTTCAGCTTTGGCTTCGCGACCGAGTCCCGAGGTGGGCATGGCAACAAGGCAAGCTCCGAGTTCCAGTGACTTCGAGCTGCCGTCTGACCTTCACCCCGTGGTTGAACCTCAGTTTTCTCAGGGCTGGTGTCCCCCTGGAACGAGCGTCGAGGCATGCTGTTGTCTCAACAGATGCCTCCACCACGGGCTGGGGCGCCATGTGCAATGTTCATGCTGCCGCGGGCTCCTGGACAGGACCCCGCCGCCTATGGCATGTGAATTGCCTCGAGTTGCTGGCAGTACGCCTTGCTCTGCACCGCTTCCGAGCGCTGCTCATGGGTCAACACGTACTAGTCCGATCAGACAATACCGCCACAGTAGCGTACATCAACCATCAAGGTGGTCTACGCTCCCGCCGTATGTCGCAACTCGCCCGCCACCTCCTCCTATGGAGTCAGAAGCATCTGAGGTCCCTTCGTGCTATTTACATTCCCGGAGCCCTGAACCGTGCTGCCGACGAGCTGTCACGGCTTCAGCCCCTCCCTGGAGAATGGCGACTCCATCCCCAGTCGGTCCAGCTGATTTGGGACCAGTTTGGCGACGCACAGATAGATCTGTTTGCCTCCCGCGACTCATCCCACTGCGCCCAGTTTTATTCTCTGACCGAGGGCACGCTCGGCACGGATGCACTGGCGCACAGCTGGCCGAGGGGCCGCAAGTATGCGTTTCCCCCAGTGAGCCTTCTTGCGCAGCTCCTGCGCAAGGTCAGGGAGGACGAGGAGCAAGTCCTTCTGGTCGCGCCGTACTGGCCCACCCGGACTTGGTTCTCCGAACTAGTGCTCCTCGCGACAGCACCTCCTTGGCCAATTCCTCTGAGGAAGGACCTCCTTTCTCAGGGACGGGGCACTCTATGGCACCCTCGTCCCGATCTCTGGAACCTCCACGTGTGGCTCCTCGACGGGACGAGACAGGTTTGAGTACCCTACCACCTCCGGTGGTGGCTACCATCACTTCCGCTAGAGCATCGTCCACGAGACATGCCTACGCGTTGAAGTGGAACCTATTCGTCAATTGGTGCTCTTCTCGCCGAGAAGATCCCCGGAGTTGTTCGATCAGTCTCGTGCTTTCCTTCCTTCAAGATGGGTTGGAGCGAAGGCTGTCTCCCTCCACCCTCAAAGTTTCTGTTGCCGCTATTGCCGCTCACCACGACTTAGTGGAAGGTAAGTCCATAGGGAAGCACGACCTGATCGTCAGGTTCCTGAGGGGGGCGAGGAGACTGAATCCTCCTCGCTCTCCTCTCGTTCCCTCTTGGGACCTCTCAGTGGTTCTAAGTGCCCTGCGGAGTGCTCCCTTTGAGCCTCTGCAATCAGTGGAGCTTAAGTTCCTGTCAATGAAGACAGCGCTCCTGATTGCATTGGCTTCTCTCAAGGGGGTCGGGGACCTGCACGCATTCTCCGTTGACGAAGCGTGCCTGGAGTTCGGGCCGGCCGGTTCTCACGTGATCCTGAGACCCCGGCCTGGATATGTGCCCAAGGTTCCTACCACTCCCTTCCGGGACCAGGTGGTGAACCTGCAAGCGCTGCCCTCGGAGGAGGCAGACCCAGCCTTGGCACTGCTCTGTCCAGTACGCGCTCTCCGCGCTTATGTAGACAGGACGCAGTGTTTCTGGACCTCAGACCAGCTCTTTGTCTGTTATGGTGGGAAGCTGAAGGGAAAGGCTCTCTCAAAGCAGAGGTTGTCTCACTGGATCGTGGACACCATTGCTTTGGCTTACCAGCAGCAAGGTCGACCGTGCCCCCTTGGTGTGACCGCCCACTCCACCCGGAGTGTGGCATCCTCCCGGGCGCTGGCGCATGGCGCCTCGCTGGCAGACATCTGCAGAGCTGCAGGCTGGGCGACACCTAACACATTCGCCAGATTCTATAATCTCCGAGTGGAGCCAGTGTCCTCTCGTGTTCTCGCTTCAAACAGCTAGTTCCGGACCCGCTCAGGTGTCTTCGCTTGCTCGCCATTCCACTCCGCGGACTGGATACGTGCGATATTCTGCTCAGGTGAGCTTCGCCGAAAGCCCTGAGTTCCTCCAGCACCCCTGATGCTAGCGCCAGTGTCTATTGCCTGGGCGTCGGCTAGGTGCCTCCGTGTGCATGGTCCCTCCCGTGAGCTACCCCCACACGTGTATTTCCACTGTAAGCCTCTTTGAGCATGTGTCTTTCCCTCGGCAAGCCACCTTGCCACCCCTGAGGTTGAAATATTCCACCTGCGGCTGGACACCTCAGAGTTTCCCCATATGTTTCCTTCGGGTCATATGTGTATTTTCAAATGCCCCCCCTCTGGGTTGGTGATAATTGCATATTTCCCCTTAAAAGCTTGGGATGTGCTTCCCAGTGTACCTTGGTATTCCTGTGCTAAATAGGAGTCCTTCGTCCTAATATCTCAAGGGCTCAGATTTACGCAGGGCACTGGAAGACAGCTGTGAAGGTGGCGTGATTAGACTGGTAACCCCATTTCGTCGTCATTCCGACGTAACTCGGAGTGACTACGAAAGGGAACGTCTCGGTTACGTATGTAACCCTCGTTCCCTGAGTAGGGAACGGAGACGTTACGTCTTCCTGCCACCTCCGCTGTGCCGCGGGGATCGCCGAGTTCAGTCTTGGCTCCTCAGCGAAGAAACATATCTGCATGTTGCCGGCGTCCTCCTTTTATACCCACGAGGTGGGGCGGAGTACGTCATGCAAATTCCGCAGACCCATGGCATTTCTTTGCCATTGGCTCGTTTTTGTATACTCGAAGTCGATAGGTGTTCTAAGCGAAACCCCATTTCGTCGTCATTCCGACGTAACGTCTCCGTTCCCTACTCAGGGAACGAGGGTTACATACGTAACCGAGACGTTCTTCTTAGATTTTTCAGCATACTTGTCAGTGGCTGGCAGATTGGTTGACCAACCACCACGGTCCTTGATTACCTGGGCGACGGCCGACCCAGTATAGTTTTGATTTGGTTATGGATTCATATCGTTTACTACGTGGGTTTTCCTTTTTCCAGGTATGACTGCGTAGGGACAAGACACCTCATGCGCAGAAAAGCAGTGGGTTCGCCTTTCCAAGGTCTCCTTGTAACTGCCTCACCCTTTCCTCAAAAGCCTTTCTGGGGTTGTACCACTTATTTGCCTTTTGAGGTCAAAGTGTTATTGCTGCGTCCCAATAACACTTCGATAGTTACACTAGTTCGGTCCCCATAACCATATGGATCAAAGATCTTCTGGTAGGCTATCCATCTAATCCCTATCGGGTCAGTTTAACGTCATGACCAGGACCGACGTCATTTGTAACCTTTAATAATGCTGATTCTGTGCTATGTTTGGTCCTAAATTCAAGCTGCAAAATATCCATTATGTTATTTACAATTAAAAAGTCTGTAAGTTGATTATGGACAACTTTCTCTAAGATCTATTTTTAATAGTTTTTTTTAAAGTCTGGCTCAATAACAGCATGCTTAAACCCTGATGGTACAGTTCCTTAAAATAAATTACTATTGATAATCAATAATATACTGGGACCGGGAGAACGTCATAGAGTGAGGTAGTCGGTTTTAAATGCACTATTATCTTTTCCAACTGAGCTAATGTAATCGATTCAAATTAACTTAATGAAACGGATTTATTATATCGACTACAATATTGCCTACAGGCACAATATTCGACTGAATAAGAGCAACCTTATCGATAAAATATTTAAAAAAAACTCAAACACAGATCAGTAGACAGGGTAGGAAAATAATTAATAGACGGACTCAGTACCTTATCTATGGATGAAAATAATACCTTCGGGTTATTTGCATTATGTGATATAATTCGCAATATGAAAATCTAGCGGCTCTAACAGCATTTTGATCTACTAAACAGTCAAGTCAAGTCATCTTCATTTATATAGCGCTTTTAACAATTTAGATTGTTTCATAGCATCTTTACAGAGATAAACATATAGTTTAAGGTAACAGAGATGGTTTTGGCTTTATAGCGGTTCTTGAATAACGTTATTTCCAGCTAAAGTTGTAATAGTCACCTATTCTGCCTTCATGTACAGCTTTTTGAGGTGATGGTAAACATGCTTTGTGGGTATTGTTTTTCCTTCACATGTAAAAAAAGAAAGAAATAACTGTTATATCAGATGCCTGTGGAGTAATCACGGACTGTTATAAGGACTTTTCTGTATGTTTCTTTTTGGTCACTATTTTGCCACCAGTTTTAAAAGGGAAGTGACGTGGGAAGAGGACTCTGGAGTTCAATCGTGGAAGCGGTCTGAGTTTATTGGGCTCTGTGGAATGGTTGCCTGAGGAACGCAACAAAGGGACAAAGAAACTCTTTTTCTGTGGATTATATGACAGGTTCTTCTGGACTACTACAGCATCCCATCAGCTAAACAGACTGTGGCGAGGTTGCGTAAGTTTACTGAGGAATATATTGACTGCGGCACCTCGCCACGCTTCGCCTGGTATTTATTTTGTTTTGTCTCTTTTTTCTTGTTTTCGCCACGGAGGACATCTAGTTCAGTCCGGACACTTTATATTGGTTGAATGAACATTTGATCTGCTGGGACATTGGGTTTCTGAGGGTTAAATGTGTGTGGAAAATTTTGATAACGTGTGCAATGTTTGTTTGAGGTATCGGAGAGCGGCGGCGTCTCCAGCGCTGAATATCTGTGTGTTGCCTGACGTGGTATGATCCTGGTATATCTTTCAATACACGTTGTTGAACTGGTGCCTTGTGGTTTTTTCGTTAATGTATAAATATTTTAAGTCCATACATGTGCAGATTGATTGCTTATTTAGTTTATTCAGGGGTTGTTTAACAAAAGTAAGCTGGCCACTGGTTGTAATTACCCCAGCAGGTTTCAGATCCGCCCGTTACCTTATGTTTGGCGTGTTGTACTTTTCCCTTGCTGTTTAGTGTAAGGCAAATTGTTACAAAGTTAGTTTTGATTGATTCACTTCCGGCGAAATGATAATTTGTTATTAAATTAGGGACCGCTAAGACAACGCCATTCTCTCTAAACAGACTTTAAACGCGAACCTGTGATTCCCAGTTCCGGCTGACCTAATCTATGCAGCCTAACATTGAATTATAGAAGTCTATAATGTATTATGAGTATGCTAGGTCAAAGAGATGTGTTTTTAGTCTAGCTTTGAACTGACAGAGTGTGTTTGCTTCCCGGACAATAGTAGGAAGACTGTTCCAAAGTTTTGGTGCATAAAAATAAAACAAACAAACAAAAAACAGACATCCTAAATGTGAAGTGACGGCAAGCCAATACACAACCTGGCGGCATCTTTCTCACTTTCTCATGTCAAGCTGTTCATCATTATCTTCGCCTCTTTCCTCCATTCCATGACCAATTCCCTCTTCCTCCGTCTGTTAAACAAAAAAGCAATCATCACTTTTATCACCAATAAGTACAAGTGACTTCAGATTTCCCCACTTCAACACTCTTCTCATCATTTTTCTGAACTACTTCACTTACTAGCTGTATTTCTGTTCATCAGGGAAAAGACCCGGAAGAGGTGGCCGTTGTTATTGAAAAAGGTTTCATGGACGAGTTCTTTGAGCAGGTTTGCATATTTACATTGCTTATTTACTAATGAAATACACTGAAAATCCTCAAACTCATCCATAATAGGGCTAGGTTTGAAAGAAAGAGAGTTGAGGTGAGGCACTATTCGCAAACGGCCTTATCTTTTGTATTTACTAACTAACTAACTAAAGGCACTCAGGAGAAAGGGGTATTCCAGAAAGCAGGCTATGTGACTTACCTGGGAAGCTAACCTTGCTTTCTGGAATACCCCCCTAGAAAGACGAACAGGAACACAAATCAACATAATACACAACGAGAACATACAAAGAACTGAACCAAACAACAGGCTAAATGAGAAATAAAACAAAGGGGGACCAATCAATCAACCAATGAGTAATTATGGGACCAAAAAATCCAGAATTAAACACAGAGATTAAAACCGTTCTCAAAGAACCAAAATTTCACAGACAATACATGACACAGATGTCCTCAGTTCTACTGGGTTCTGTTTCCTAATCGGCCTCACACGGAAAGACTATAATAATAATAATAATGCAAGAGGAAAACCACACATTACATTAGACACATCAAGACTGCTATAGAACAGGCACACAGAAGAGCTTAAATAAAGTCTGCAGTTGTGTTCTGTTTATGAAATAACACTGATTGCTTCTTTTAACCGCTTCACTTGTGCATGTTATAGCCTATTTAAGATATGCATGCATACATTTGCATACTATGATTTAATTGAGTGGATAGTTTAGCTAAGTCTGCTTTCCCATATGATTACTTGTGTTTCATTTAGGAGGCACACTGCATCTCTGTGTTTGAGTTTCTGTGAAATGAGTTCTTTCTGTCTTATTCCTTCACCATAATGAACATTGAGGCTGAGGTAGAAGTTTAAATCCTTGGAAATTGGTTGAAGCTATAATGTGCTACGATTGCTAAGCACCACGTGGTCATTATCTGATTGCCTTGTATAGACGTGGGTGTTAATTTAGTGTTAATGACAACATGTGTTTGAGCACATTTCCCTCTTCTCTCTCAGGTAGAGGAGATTCGAGGGTTCATTGACTCTCTGACAGAGAAAGTAGAAGAAATGAAAACAAACCACAGCACCATCCTGGTCTCTCCAAATCCAGATGAGAGTAAGACCCTGTTACACACTCACAATAAAGTCTTTCATCAGCAGCCTCCATAAAGTCAGAAACGCACATGGAAAAGATCACAGTCCTGTCATTCAGCTTCACCGTTACAAAACATCTTTGTGTCTCAGTAAGAACTGAAGTTAATTTTTCACTTCGTTTCAGACATAAGACATTACGAGTTGAATTTCTGTGTGTGTAAAAGCTCAATGTTTAGTGCATTTGTATGCAGATTTTGTTACTACATTGGTTACATAATTTCCTATATCATTCTCTTGCCTTTCTAATATTGTGACGTGTTTGCAAGACAGCTGTATGTAAAGGGGTCATGACATGAGAAATAAATGTTGCCTTATCTTTTGACATATAAGAGGTCTTTGTACTATTAAAATATCCTGCAAGTTTCATAGCTTAAAACGTCCTCCTTGTAATAAACATAGCATTTTTTAAATAAAGCTCCCAAAATGTATTGTTTGATATTTTGGGATCTGTGATGTCACAGTGGGGACACATATTTGCATATCCCCGCCTCCAGAACAAGACATCGACCAATAGTTATACATCATCACACCATAGACCCCGCCCACTGGCGTTCAGTCTCTTAACGGCTGACATTTGCCTACACTGGATGTGAGCTTTGTTTCAAAAGCAAATAGAAGCCATTATAATCACTGAATGTGCATCTGTATACTGTATCCAGTGTAGACACTATACAGATGTGCATTCAGTTTCTGACATACTCAACGTACTTGAGTCAGTTGAGAAAAAGAACAAAGGGAAGAGTGAAAGAACGTTGGCTCTGACCGTCCAGTTTAAACAACTGGTTTGCATCTCTGTACAGACTTTAGAATGATACCAGCGTCTGAAACAAGTGAATGGTATATTTTAATGGCGTCCCGGATTGCGTAAAAGGATTTTATGTTTGTTCGGAGCATGTTGTTTTGTAAACGAGGCACAATATAATGGAGAGTTAGCAAAGAAACTTTTGTTGACAGATGAAGCAGCCGACTGTATTGGATCTGACAGCAGCTGCATCACAAACTCATCAGCCTGACTCCACCCAGTGGCAATAGTTGAAAAATGCTGGAAAAGTGGGCGGAGCCCAGCGGAGATAGAGGGGACGAACCGATACTCTATCCTGATCGTTTTCAATACTCGCAATTCCAACTCTCGACTCGCTACAGTGGTTTTGACGAAACAATATGGTTTTTATACTGCCAAGGGCGTGGTAGCTCGTACCAAGGGCGTGGTGAGCTGGAACCTGCTTACGTCACGAACCACCGCAAACATTCAATAGGAAAATTCAACTGCAGTAGCCACCGTTCAACCTGAAGAGGGCAGCACTAAGACGTTTTTACACCATATATTGTAGAATTAAAACACTTTATACCCAAATGTCAAAAAAGTTACTTGAATCAATGAACAGCATTAATAAAGCCCCAGTCTTACAGATCATTAACTAAAAAAAGTTGGGTAAGGGTTTAGTTACCCTTTAAGTAAATTATTTTATAATGCTTATAATAAATTCTATAAATGATGTTTTTCCCCATATGTAGAACTTGTTTTTTGTGCAAAAATTATTAACATTATAAATGAGCCTCAGGGAACATAAATAATATTAAAATAATAATAATAATAATAAAGTCCATGTCATGACCCCTTAACCCCTTAAAATTAAAATCAAAATCTAAATTTACC
Organism: Meda fulgida; assembly: GCA_030578275.1. NCBI lineage: Eukaryota > Metazoa > Chordata > Actinopteri > Cypriniformes > Leuciscidae > Meda > Meda fulgida. The sequence goes on along the minus strand of CM060630.1, from coordinate 3,029,511 downwards.
TAAATGTAGCATGTTCACACATCTAAAATGTGGATTGCTCCAGGACCAGGGTTGGGAACCACTGCTCTATAGCCACAACTGCACCAAAACACTCTCTGTGCAAGCAGATGGGATCCAACTGTAGACGTCACACTGAGTTGTTGTCTGGTCGGGTTGTGCTCTTGTGACTGACACACTAAATGCCAGTGTTCTCCTACAATCACAGCAGGGCTACTCTGTTCTTTAATTTACCCACAGTAAATGACTGTACTCTGTACTGGCTCAGGAAGTATTGATGGATAGCATAGCACTTCAGTCTCACGCTAATTTCACAGAAGCAGGAAAGTTGTATACATCTCAGAAGGCAATGAGGGTAAATGTAAAAGATGCATAAATTATGAGAACATTTCTGGGTGTACTTTGTTTTCTCTTAATACAAAATACAGAATAGCAAGAGACATGGAATTCCTTCTTGGGATTAATCAGTGGAAAGAATGAAAAAGAAGAAGAGGAACAAAAGGAGGAAGAAGCCAAGCAAGAGAAAAAAAGGACGAAACTGTCAAGTAGTTTCTGTCAAGACTTAAGCATTTGAAATGAAATGTTGATTTAAAAAAAATGGTTTTAAATTAATAAGAAGTGTTGTAAATCTTTTTTTAATTTAATTGTTTTTCAAATAAAAGTTTCAGAGTCAGTGATATCAGATTGTGTCTATGTATTTTTATTTTACTTACCTTGTAACTTCATGTAACAAGCTCCATTTACCCAGTATATTTATATTATATAAACTAACTATATATTAGTATATTTCCCAAGTGTTTAAAAAAAAAGTTTAAAAAAAGTTGCAATAGTTTTAGTTTTACTTAAAGCTCATTTTAAAGCCTTGAAACAATGAATACCAAACCAAAACAGCTGCAATTTTGCTATCAACGATGTAAATTCGTTTCACTTGCACAGTACTTTGTGGGCTGTAATCTAAAGCGTTACCTTATCTAGTTATGCTGAACGAGAGCAATTCAAGCAGTGTCCAAGGCCAGGCTCGTGCTCCTCACGGTTCGGGTCAGATTGTGGGGGATCGCAGAAGGAGCAGGCAGAGGAGTTTGAGATAGCTTTGGTCATTTCTTCTCCCTCGCTTTCGGCTCCAGCGCTCCCCTACGGGATACGGAAGTCTGCTCTGTAGCTTCTTCCACCCCGAGCGAGAGCACGATGTTAGGACTGTCTAGCTCCGAGGAGGAAGATGTCCTTGACATCAAAGTGGGGGATTTCTTGCTGTGGCCAAACCTTAACAGAGCTGTAGCTCCCCGGCAGTTTCCCGGGTTAGGTGTTTTATTACGAGAATCTATTGATATATATTCTACAATGCTCTCATATTTGTATTCTTGTCGAGTTGAGGGTTGCAATCTCCCCCAAGAGGTAGTGGTACTACAGAAGGTCAAGTTACTATTTTCCACTTGGTCAGTTCTCCCTGAGAGCTTTCTCTAGATAAGAAGCTGACAGCTTCTCTCTTGGGGATATGAGGATATATCTTTTAAGGATATGCCTGTCCCTGGGACTTCCCTTGTTACAGTTGATCGAAGCTCAAGTATATTTTACATTATTAGAAAATATTAGCTTATTGAATGGTGCCACTAGACAGTCAATGTAAGTCTTTAGATGTGCCTTGAGGGTGGACGCTCTGACTCTGGCTAAGTAATTCATAGAGTCAAAATCTTCCTATGGCCATTAAGTTTTTGCCAGGGGCATTTCTTCCAAGGAGGCAAGGAAGGTTAGCCTGACTTCGTCATACTCATATTCTAGTCAGAATGTGAGTCTGATACTTAGGGCTGGATGATTTTGGCTAAAACCTCAATTGCGATTATTGAACGATTATTTTAAAAAACTTTCTCATATGTCACTGGCAAGGCTTATACTGTAAATATGTATGTATTTTTTTCTAATGAAAGAGTGCATAATCCTATCTTTGTGGTTCTAAAATAAGGAAACACACAGATAGCTTTTAATGCTTATTAAATATTTCAAAATATTAAAAAATGTAGAAAATAGTTATTTTTGTAAACAAAATAAATTATTGTAAATATTGCCATATATATTGTAAAATATAACTTGTATAAACTAAAAAACGAATCCTTTTCATATTTTGTAGCATTTGTAAATGCTTTTGTTATCGAAGGCTGCTTTGTGGAGTGGAGGCAATTGTTGCTGGGCGTTTGTCAGTCTCTCTCTTTTTTCGCGTGTTTCTTTGGTACAAGCAGCTCCTGTTGCTGAGTTGACTCAGTATTTGAGGAATCAGAGAGTGCGTTCACACACAACCCGCAAAGACATGTGACATGTCTCAGCGGCGTCTATAGTTTCTCGAGAAACCGCACTTGTGCATTTTTTGTCTCTGACTCGATCATAAACTAGCGCATTACGTACCGTTTCAGGCTGGCGAACGATCCGGGCTTAAGCACCATCATTACAACAACGGCTTTTGTTCACACAGTGCGTGTTTCGGGACTGAACACGGCAATGTTACTACCGTATGTCCCCAACCTGGCACCAATCCCGGGTCGTGTTTACGTTCACACAGAAGGTGTTTGTTATGGCAATTGCCCGGGATCAACGCGCTGTGTGAAAGGAGCTCATGTTGCTTCAATGTCGCAGACTGGACGGGCGGAGTTAAGCCAAATTTATACTTCTGCGTAGAACTCACGCCGTAGCTACGCCGTAGGCTGTGTGTAGCGCGCGTACCCTACGGCGTACCCTGATGTGCACCTCTCCAAAAATGTAACAACGCGTCAGTTCTATGCGGACGCAAGCGCTGTGATTGGTCTGCTAGATCCCCTCCCTCGGGTTTCACATGCTCCCTCTGCATGTGTAATTGCAAGTAAACGCGGACAACGACGCAGAAGTATAAATGAAAACCAACCCGTAGTCTATAGCGTTGAGGCACCGGCGTAGGTCCGACGCAGAAGTATAAATCAGCCTTTACGTGACTACACACGCGGTAATTATGTTTAAAGGGGAAAGTACATTAACACACAGTGGGCGGAAATACTAATAGGATTCAAAAACCGAAATAACCGACATGGTAAATGACGTCGGTTATAGGCTCTGAATTTCGGTTTCGATTATTTTTCGATTAATCATCCAGCCCTACTGATACTGCTCCATAGGGCTTTGATTATGAGGCGTGTCTTAACCGAACCAGGAAAAAAACAAACTCTGCACTCAATTGGATAGACCTACAACCAATCAGAGCAAGCAAACGGCAAGGAAGGACGGCAAACACATCTTTACGATCGACAAATGCCTTGATTGCAGTTCTCTGTTCGTCTTTTAAAATGAATGCGCTGTCGATTTCTTTTACAACAGACGCGATAGCGGAATCTATACATCTCAATTCTCCAGCTGCAGTCATCTTTGTTGTAAACCAGTTCAAACCAAGCTCTCTTTAATGACGTGATGAATACATAACTGCAGATCATCTGTCCACCATCGTATAAAGCCCGCCCTGGCAATTTGATTGGCCCGACGATTTCTGAACCGATCATAATTACTCCTCAATGGATCGAGTCCAGACCGAACTTCCCGACCAAAAAATGTTGTGGGCGGGGCTGGCATCCAGGCTAAAGGAAGGTAGTACCTCCTCACAAATTTATATGAGAAAAATAATCCATATTATGTCCAACAGTGACACTAGTAAGGCTGTAATCTCCCAGTCGATTAGTCGATTATTGGTCGATACGTTCTGGCTCGACCAAAGTTCTGATTGGTCGATTTTTTGCCGCGTTAATTTCATCAGTTTCGCCGCGTTCATTTCATCAGATGGAAAGCACTAATTGCTAATGGGGGTGTTTCAGAGCACTCCTGTTTCACAGGTAACAGTCTTCAGAACACCCCCCTTGTTTTCATTTCTTTTGGATTAGCCCAACCCACTGGAGAAGAGAGACAGATTGAAGAAACTAGGCTACTAGAAGGTTTGCTGAATATTATCTATTTAATTGTGAGAGCATTTAATACATGGTCAGTCCTCTTCTACCATGTCAACAAAGACATCGGCAGTGTGGCAGCATTTTTTTTAAAGTTAACAGTCTATTTGTGTCTTAGCCGCGAAGCTGAGCTCTTATGTTCAGCTGCACAGAGCGGCTGAAATTATAGTGTCTGTCAGTTATTATAATACATATGACAAAAACAATTGTCTAAATTATGTTGCATATTCCTCAAAAGTTCTTGTGATGATATCACTAGTTGACAACATAGTACTATTTTTGGAAATCATAGGCTATGACTCATTTCAGTGCAAAATAATTAGGTCAAAAATGATTTAATATACTGCAAATAGCCTACTAGTTTATTTATAATTCATTTAGGCGGACAACAAGGCTACCAAGTACTGTGCACAATGCGCAGCTAATTCATTTAACATTTTTTTCCTAATGTCATTTGTAGTCGATTTTTAGTAGAAAATTTCAGGACTTCAGTCGACCAAGATTTTCTTTGGTTGATTACAGCCCTGGACACCAGTAAGTAAAGTTACAGCGGGAGTCCATGTCTCTTGTGCCTCCCCTGAGCCCATTGAGTTTTAACAGACCCTCTAAAGTGAGTGCAGGGAGTTTGATAAGGGGTAATTGAGACTGAATTGGGGAAAGTCACGTGAGAAGAGGAAATTACTCCGGATATGACTGGTTATGATTGTATATGATTGGTTTGTCCGATAAATAAGCTCTTAAAAATCACATGACTGAAAATGTCTAACCCACAGAGGGCCCATGACACATGCAAAACTGACTGAAAATTGTTTAGTTTTAGTATAGTTATGTCATGACAACTTTTGGGAGATTGGTATGGTAATAGAGATTTGTATGGTAATGGAAATGGCAGTGTTAATGTATTTGGTATTGGCAGAATAGATCTGCTACACTGCTGCTGCTCCAGAGCAAGTACCGAGACTTGGACTTACAGGTGGAGCTGGGGAAGGGGAAGGGTTCTGAAAGCATGCTACAGACTGTTAACAGCAAACAATGCCAAGAATGTTTGATGCAGCAAGCTCATTGTAGATAACCACATGATTGCTACCAATAGGTAAATACCTATCAACCTGCATCATATCAGTTTCATGGCCGAACTATGTATTTTTTTTTTCTGACATTTTTTTGCGTAAACACTGAAAATATGAAAATATTAGGGCTGTCAATTTTCTTTTATACATTTTTGCTTTTTTTTTAGTTTAATGAATGAATGCTTTAATGCAATTAATGCAGCAGCAGTTTTTTTCCTGTTATCCTTTGGCTGTGCTACGGTATATGATTACTTTATCATTCATTCAAGTGCTATTAAACCATTCAAGCACTAAAAGGCGCAAAAAATAACTCAAATCTCTACTGTCACTCTCTGTGAAATGACTCTCTGTGAACAAACACCTGAAATGTATGATATGCTCATTTTAAATGAAAACAATGTCAATTGCATGTAAAGATTTATGAGAAAATAGGATGTGTGTCAGTATCTATGTAACGGTCACCAGCTGGAGTGCCCTTGAGAGCCACCAGAGGGCACTCCACACCAGACTATTATCACTCCCTCACAAACTACATTTCCCATAACTCACTGCCTTGACTCATCATCACTGATTGCATTCACCTGTGTCTCATTACCTTGTTAGTCTCAGCCTATTTATACCATGTTTACTTATTCACTCACTGCAAAGTTTTGTATGTTGTTGCACTGCATTTCCCCTGGTTTCATGTCTCTTGGTTTTTGGATTTCTTGCCTGATCCTTGGATTACTCTTTTGCCTCTGACCCCTGCCTGTTTTGTTTGTTTGGCCTGCCTACCTGTGTTTTGACCTATTGCCTGTATATTGAATTACGTGTCTGGATTGCCCCTTAATAAAAGCTGCATTTGGATCTCCACCTTCGTGTCCCGGAGCAATTCGTGACAGAACAGTCTCTGGATCGGCAGACGTGACGTGAACAGTCTCTGGTTCGGTGGCCATGACGTGATGCTTAGGCTTGGCAGGACTAACGTGAAGTGCAGACTCGGCAGGACTGACGTGAAGTGCAGACTCAGCAGGACTGACGTGAAGTGCAGGCTCGGCATGACTGACGTGAAGTGCAGACTTGGCCAGACTGACGTGAAGTGCAGGATCGGCGTGAAGATCAGGCTAAATAGGCATGATGTGAAAATCTTCAGACTTGGCAGGCATGACGTGAAGAGCAGGCTCGGCAGGGGCACTCCACACCAGACTATTATCCTTCCCTCACAAATTACATTTCCCATAACTCACTGCCCGGACTCATCATCACTGATTGCATTCACCTGTGTCTCATTACCCTGTTAGTCTCAGGGGGCTTTCACACTGGCAGTTTAGTTCGGAACGGGGCACGGTTCGCATGAAAAATCGCTAATGTGAGCGCTGTCATGGCACCCGGGTGCGCACTGGGGTATCGAACCCGAGGAGGTGGTCTGAGTTCGGTTGCTCCCGAACCATGGCGCGGTTCGCGTGAATGTGCAAGCAACACGGACTTGGTGCGCACTTGTTCAGGAAGTAAAGTGACCTGAGCATGCGTTTTAGCTGATTATGATGTATTTAGTTAAATAAAACACATGTAAGGGATGATAGTGTTGATTGCCTTGCCTTGCCTTGCCTTGGATACGAACGAGAGTTGAGCCTGCAGTGTATTCGTGCATTGCACGTGTAATCAGGGCAACACATTTGGAAATCCACTGTCTCCTCAAAAGAGTGTTTGCAAGCAGCAGAAAGCCAACTTATGCGACACACACACAGTAAACCTGTGTTGTTCACTCAGCTGCACATATATAGCACAGAATAAATAAAAAACACAATATTTTGACCCGCATTCTGTTTTCTATCATGCGGCGTACACGTTTACGATGGCATAAGATGCACCAGGGTTCGATAGAATCAAGTTGAGTGTGAAACCAGACCAACGCTGTGGGGGGGCACCGAGAACAATCGGACCGCAGCAAACAAGCCCAGTGTGAAAACACTCTCAGCCTATTTATACCATGTTTACTCATTCACTCACTGCAAATTTTTGTATGTTGTTGCACTGCATTTCCGAGCGTTTTCCCTGGTTTCGTGTCTCTTGGTTTTTGGATTTCTTAATTGTTCCTTGGATTACTCTTTTGCCTCTGACCCCTGCCTGTTTGGTTTGTTTGTTTGTTTGGACTGCCTACCTGTGTTTTGACCTATTGCCTGTATATTGGATTACGTGTCTGGATTGACCCTTAATAAAAGCTGCATTTGAATCTCCACATTCGTGTCTCGGAGCAGTTCGTGACAATCAGTACTGGTATCAGTAATGGCCTTCATTCATAGTGCTTAGTAAAAAGATGCCATTAATGACAAATTTAAAATACACTGTCTTTATGTTGTTTCTACATAATTTTGGAGGTTCAATGTGAAAGTATTGCAGTATAAAAATAAATTAAAAACTTTAATTTCAGGTGCAATTAATCATGATTAATCACAAACAAATGTGAGATTACAAATTTAACTCTCTTCATACTGTAGTGTTACAAATTTATTAAATGTTTAATTTAGGTTCCAATACAATAGTATCTAAACTGAGAAAGTTTAATAGACTGAATTTAGCATTTGAGTTATAAATGATGATTATATCAGCTGAGATTCCTGCCAGTCCTCAGTCCTGTTTCTCTCTATTGTAAGTTAAATGAGTCAGATTACTGAGACTCTCACCCTTCGACTTTAATGGCACTCAGAGCCCCTGTCCCAGTCATTGAATAGTCAGGCTGATTGGATTACCACCTCACACCGTTATGCCGATGAGATCAGGGCTGGGGAATTTCCAGGAAGAGTTGACTCCTGTACTTAATTTACATGCTTTGTTTCAGAGAGTCTCCACCTCTATGTAACTCCTCCCCCTTGAAAGGTATATTAACTACAATGTATATTCCCTTAGTTAGACTTGGATGAAATGCTTTACAGCGATGCAACCGCAACTTCTGAATAAAGAATCCTGTTGAAAGATATCCCAACGTCTCCTGGTCTGCGCTTCTGACTTTTCTACACTTTAGAAGAAAAAAGTTCACTACAGATGGTGCCTGTGACCCAGATAGAGATACTCACCAGAATCCAGAACTGAATCTCAACAAAGCTGACTGAGTTCCAGAACTGAATCTCAACAAAGAATGAACCTTTCTGACTGAGTTTTCCTGACGGAATCTTTCCGTACAACTAACGATTTGGTAAGTTTCACTCTATTCAAAGAACCACTGCAGACCAGTACAAATGTGTTATCCTCTGCGCCGTCAGAGAAGAGTTATCAGACAGCTGTAGAGTTTGGTTAACTAAAGTTACCCTTTAAAAGTTTTCTTTTAGACCAACAGTCAGATGAAACTTCTCCTGACTTACAAGCTTTCTTTGAAACAGATGTAGCCATTCAATCAGTAACTGATGAGCCTGTAGACTCAGTAAATGTATGTGGGGCTAGAAGATCTCAGGGAATTGAGGGAACAGTTTTGAGTCTGCTGTTACTTCTGAACTGCAACAAGCCAGTAAAGATGAATTGAGAGAGGGAGTTCTGAGAGTGTTAAAGAACATTGTTGGACCAAACATGGACTGGTCAAAGATCACTAGTTGTGTACAGAAGAAGGATGAAACTGTTAATGAGTACACTGAAATATTTTGTCTGACACTTCAGAAAAGGTGCTTGGTGATAATGGTCCCTTAGTTCGCACATGGTTTGATGGTCTTTTGTCAGACCACAGAAAGGCATTGCCTTTCTTAGACTTCACATGGTCCACTAGAACCCTGCAAAACTACTTGGACAGTTTAGCTACTTGGGAAAGAGACTCTGATGTCAAGAAAAGCGTAAAACTTGCAGCAGCCTCCTTTAAGGTCAACACAGAGAATCAGAAACAGAAACAAAAATGTCCTAAGAGAGAAGGCAGTTGTTATTACTGTGGTAAGCACGGACATTGGAGAAAGGAGTGTAGGAAAAACAAAAAGAACTTAAGACAAGTTAACAATGTTCCGCAGCTTCTACTCAATCTGCTTGCTACTCTAAAGCAACCCCTCCCCTCATCATTAAACTCGTTGGGCAGCTTGTTGAGGTGTTAACGATTTGGGCTGTGAGTGCTTAATTTCGCCAGTCACTAACAACAAAGATATGATACTTATTTTTGTTTAATAGAACAAAAGGAAAGTGACTGTCTCAGCCTTCCTTTGGGGGACACTGTTTAAGTAGACTCACAGCCTTAAATGTTATGGTACAGCACAGGCCCTTTATCAGTAATAAGTTTAGGTCAGGCTGTAAACGTAAAATGCCCTCATGTAGTGACCGCAATAATAAATCAAGCAAAAGTCACTTTTGTCACTTCCGCCCGTTGGGGAAATTGGTTAACTACCCTCACAGCCCCAAACATTGTTTTACAGCATGCACCAGTCACGAACCCATCCTCATGTATGATGTCTGCAATGACTGAAGTTGTGTTAGAGGATGAAGGAGAAATGACTCACGATTGTGTTACGCAGATCAAGGTACACACTTCACAGGACAGGTAGTCAAGGAAGTGTCTAGAATGTTGCAAGCCATTAGAGCCTAAGTGGCACGGACCACATCAAGTGATGTTGATTACAGCAGCCTCAGTATTGTGTCAGGGAAGGAAAACCTTGACTCATGTGTGTGTGTCACACTGTAAAGTTGTTCCCCCACCTACAGGAATAGGATAGGACACGGACCAGTGAGGAGCCCAGGGAAGAACCGAATGCAACAGGCGTCGGGGGCCAACCCTGCAGTGTAGACTCCCTCATAGGCCTTCCCCCTGCACTAGTCCATCCTTACCTTACTGTTCTTTAGGTGTCACAGAAATTAAGAAATAGGGAAAGAAGGAATAACAATAGCAGACTCAGAAAAAAAGATACAACCCTAGTGTTCGAACAAATACTGCTCTGTCATCTTTTGTTTTCTTTCTTCCTCTGTGCAGATACCACTTGATGGCTGTCCCGGGACCCATACGCACCAACCGCCTCACCTGCGTATGAAGCCACAACTTCCAGAAAACAACTAGACCCACTGCCGAGCCAACTATCACAAAAGAAAAGAAAAAAAAATACACAACGCAGAGACCCACTTACGGAACCTTCAGTCATCCATCAACATGATAAAGATTGTCGTACTACTAAACATCATGGACATCGCACAAAGTGTAGACTCCAGAAAAAACATATTCCTAGAGCTGATGAATATGTCAAAAACGACTTGTTTGCTGGAAAGAACGTTGCAGGCCACACCCTAAGATGGCTGCATTCCAGGACTCACTTGTGCACAAACATGGTGGTCAAGAACTCTTGGAGCATTAATCCCGTCTTATGGTGTCATGCAAGCCCTTGATCAAGTCAGAAGCTTATCGAATTCTGTACAGAAATTGGCCAATGGCTTTGGCCCTTGGTAACATCACGGACACTCTCGCTTCGCACAAGATAATGATCTTACAGAACAGAGTGGCCTTGGATTACATTCTAGCAACGCAAGGAGGAGCCTGCACCATCATCAGCCCTGAGTGCTGCACCGGTTTAATGGATCCCACAGAGAACTTGAACCAAATCCAACAAGACATTCTTGATCTTTTAGCAAACTTACACCAGATGACTGAAAATAATTCTTCATGGTTCGGAAACTTGATTGGGAAACCCTGGCTGTGGATCAAGGAAATAGCAATTCTGTTGTTGTTTCTCCTACTGGCGTACTATCTATGCGTCCACAGTATCAAGTGTTTCATTCAACAAATGACTCACGCCTCTCACGAGAAAATCGCAGTTCCAACCAGAAAAGACTATTACCCGTAAGAACTTCACGGACCCTAATTGCATGTTTGTTTCTGTGTCAGCATGCAATTACAGAAAAGCAAACACAGAGCATGTTTGATGTGGCTGTAACTATCACCAGTTACAAGAATGAACTTTTAAGTGTCTAAATGTGTATTTTGTGACAGTTATTAGAACTCTCAAAGGGGGAAATGTAGTGTTACAAACTTATTAAATGTTTAATTTTGGTTCCAATACAACAGTATCTAAACTGAGAAAGTTTAGTAGACTGAATTTAGCATTTTAGTTATAAATGATGATTATTTCAGCTGAGATTCCTGCCAGTCCTCAGTCCTGTTTCTCTCTATTGTAAGTTAAATGAGTCAGATTACTGAGACTCTCAGCCTTTGTCTTTAATAGCACTCGGAGCCCCTGTCCCAGTCATTGAATAGTCAGGCTGATTGGATTACCATCTCACACCTTTGTGCTGATGAGATCAGGGCTGGGGAATTTCCAGGAAAAGTTGACTCCTGTACTTAATTTACATGCTTTGTTTCAGAGAGTCTCCACCTCTATGTAACTCCTCCCCCTTTAAAGGTATATTAACCACAATGTATATTCCCTTAGTTAGACTTGGATGAAATACACTACAGCGATACTACAGCGATGCAACAGCGACTTCTCAATTAAGAATCCTGTTGAAAGATATTCCAACGTCTCCTGGTCTTCGCTTCTGAGTTTTCTACACTTTAGAAGAAAAAAGTTCACAACAATACTTTTGTCTAAACACTATACACATGCAACATAGCACACCGCAACAAGAAGTTATACCCAAAACACGGAAAAATTAAGTCACATTCACACTTTCTAACCACATACACGGACGGAGCACAAGTGGAACCACACAAAACCCAAGTTTGAGCCAAATCGCACATTTCAACAAGAATTTACAACCGAAACACAGAATCTTTTTCAGATGTCTCCCTTATCTGACCCCTCTATTTCTGGTCTTGGAGTCTCTTTTAACGAGCTGGAAGTTGGAAGAGGAGTTTGAAAATGTGTAGTGTTTGTGTGCCAGGAACAGGATTGGAAAACACTGCATTATAAGACTGTACAAAATTACTAAAAAATACATTGTATTAAATGAAGGACATCTTCAGTGTTTCTAGAAGAGAAGAGTTGAGAAATAATGTTACCTTATTCAAATATGCTGAATAGCCTACATTACATGCAGCAATATTGGAATATTTCATTAGTTGAAGATCAGACATAATGTACAAATAAACATTATGTGTGTCTCTCTTTAATTTTCTAACAGAAGCAAAAGCAGAGTTGGAGGAGTTGATGACAGATATCAAGAAGTTGGCTAATAAAGTGCGCTCCAAGTTAAAGAGTGAGTCCTTCATCCTTAAAAAACATGCATTTAAACTGCAACTGTAGTCATGTTACACACAGAAGCATCAGAGAAACAATTACCACATGACTTCAGTGCATCTTCACGTGTGAGTCACAGACAGCACTGGCTTTCTTTTTAAAACTTGTGAGCTGCCTTACTCTAGAGATGAGTCTTTGGTTTAAAGTTAAACTGTCTGAATCCTGAACAGTGCTATAGGAAGGCTATTTCCAAGTTTATGTGGCAGACAGAAATGCCAGTAGGGGTATGTGGTCTACCCCTATTGTAGATTTTCTGACATTCTGGGTATCATTAATTGGCCATAATTTTGCTATTGCAAAGAATTTGATGGACTGTAGTGTGATAAGAGCTTAAAGCTTTATATGTAGCTAGCAGTATTTTTAATGTGTCTGAAACGCAGTAGACAGCAAATTTAGTCAAGCTTTAGCTGGTTCAGTAGCTAATTCAATAACCCTGAAGGAAATTCTCCAAGTAGTGCATTACAATAATCTCATCTTGAGTCATGAACACATGAATTAGCTTTTTGGCATTAGAAATAGAGAGTTGTTCATATCATTAGCATTCAACAATTGTGGTATCATTTGATGCATCTCTCCCACAACATCATTGCACTGATAGCAATACTCACAATAACACATCCCAGAGGGATTTGGAAAAAGTTTGGTTCTTATTTCTTGATCATTAACATGCTGTCTTTAGAGCATGTAAATGAATAACCACAGGGGTGTTTTCTCTTTTTTTAAGGTATCCAGCTGACCATAGAGCAGGAGGCAGTAAACAGTGAATGCCCATCAGCTGATCTGAGGATACGGAAAACACAGGTGAGACTGCATGCCAACACGTCAGTCTGTTACTCACTGATGACGGGCAGACACATGTGGTTTTGTGTACATTATTATAAGTGGTCTCTGTTTTTCAGCACTCCACATTGTCACGTAAATTTGTGGAGGTGATGTCTGAATATAATGCAACACAATCAGATTACAGGGAACGCTGTAAAAGACGGATACAGAGACAGCTGGAGATTAGTGAGTAAACAAACATACACACACACACACACACACACACACACACACACACACACACACACACACACACACACACACACACACACACTATTAACTATTAAATAATATTAACAGGCTATTCATTAAACCTGTTTATTAGGACTCAAAAATGATTAATTCGGACATTGCAAAATTCCAAGGTCAGTTATTCCTCGATAATTCATAATATTCTGTATCTTGTGCCTCAGTTATCAACTATATTTACTAGGGGTGTAACAAAATATCATTATTTCGATAGATCACAAAATAAAAATGTGACTGTGTATGGAGCGGCTATGAAGAGAAATGATTGTTTTATATGATGAACAGATTAAGTGTTGCAATTACCCTGTGTCTATGTTCAAGGACTTTTATTGTCATATTATTTTGTCTTGATGTGCCTGTGTCTAATCCCTGTGGTTTAGTTCCTATTTCCCTTGTTTCTATTGCTGTCTTGTAAGTTTCCATATAAACCCTTGTTAATCTCCATGACAACTAATCACCTTCACCTGTCTCTCACTAGCCCCTAGTCATCTCTTGTATATAACCACTCAGTTATCTTCTGTTTATTGTCTTGTGCCAACATTGTTATGCTGATGACACTCAAATATATATTTCATCGCGGCCAGATGAATACGCTAAATTATCCAAATTGACAGATTGTGTTAAAGATATAAAAGATTGGATGACGCGTAATTTTCTTTTATTGAATCCAGACAAGACAAGAGGTACTACTTATCGGTTCTAAAAACCGTCCACAAAACCTTTCACAGCATGACTTTAACATAGTAGGATGCCCTGTTACTTTATCCTCTACAGTAAAAGACCTGGGTGTTATACTAGACTGCAACCTGTCTTTTGAAAATCATATTTCATGTTACAAAAACAGCCTTTTTCCACCTTAGAAACATTGCTAAGCTACGTAATATGCAATCAGTTTCTGATGCAGAAAAGTTAGTTCATGCATTCATGACCTCGGGACTAGATTACTGTAATGCTTTATTAGCTGGTTGTCCTGCATCCTCAATAAACAAGCTACAGTTAGTCCAAAATGCAGCCGCTAGAGTTCTTACTAGGTCAAGAAAATATGATCATATAACACCGATTTTATCATCACTACATTGGTTACCTATAAAGTTCCGTATTTATTATAAGGTATTGCTACTGACTTATAAAGCCCTAAATGGTTTAGCTCCAGTCTATTTAACGGATCTTCTATCGCCCTATAATTCATCGCGCTCTTTAAGATCACTAAATTCGAGTCTTCTGGTCATACCTAGGATATCCAGATCCATCAAAGGAGGGAGAGCATTTTCGCATTTAGCTCCAAAGCTCTGGAATAGCCTTCCTGATATTGTTCGTTGCTCAGACTCGCTCTCCCAGTTTAAAACTAGACTAAAGACGCATCTCTTCAGCCAGACATTCATATACATTTTTTATCTTACAGTTACTGTAAATCCGGCCTCTAGTTCATAAACACCAGAGGAGAACTGGCCCCCGACTGAGCCTGGGTTCTCCCAAGGTTTTTTTTCTCCATTAGGTCACCTGATGGAGTTTTAGGACACCAGTGGGTCACCTGATGGAGTTTTAGGACACCAGTAGGTCACTTGATGGAGTTTTAGGACACCAGTGGGTCACTTGATGGAGTTTTTCGGTTCCTTGCCACTGTTGCCTTTGGCTTGCACAGTTGAGGATATTCAAATTAATTAACCAATCATTAATACCATTGATCAGTCCTACCAAACGTGGATGTTTTTTCCACTAAGAAACAAACACTGTTATGTTATTTTATTGATACTGTGAAGCTGCTTTGATACAATCTATGTTGTGAAAAGCGCTATATAAATATACTTGACTTGACTTGACTTAACACTTCAGGCTGGTTTTTCCTCTGTATTATTCCTAAAGTTTATTAAATGTGATTTCATCGTTCTTCTGCGTTAAACCTCTTGATTGTGGATCTATCAAAGCAAGACAGTGCGTGACAGAACAAGACCTTTTTAACAAAGTTCAGGAGCAGCAAATTTAGATAATCTACCCAATGAGTGCGAGAGAAGGCGTATAAATATTTAGTGATTGGAAACCGAGGCTTTCTGAAGTGTTTGAGGGTTTCATTAAAAATTGTGCTGAAAAAACGGTTCATTACTCACAGCTTTTTACACAATGTGCATTAGCGATGGGAGACTCTGTGTGGGTCCTAACGCCCCAGTGTAGAGATGGGGGAGATGGGGACACTATACTGTAACAAGCACTGTCCTTCAGATGAGATGTTAAACCGGGGTTCTCACTCTCTGCGATCATTAAAAATCCAATGGCACTTTTTGTAAAAAGTAGGGGTGAAACCCTGGTGTCCTGGCCAAATTCCCTCCATCGGCCTTTATCAATCATGGTCTCCTGATTATCCCCATTCACTGAATCAGCTCTATCCTTCTCTCTGCTCTCCACCTATAGCTGGTGTGTGGTGAGCGCACTGGCGCCGTTGTACTATGGCTGCTGTCGCATCATTCAAGTGGAGGCTGCACACTGGTGGTGGTTCGGGAGAGAACCCCTGATATGATAGTAAAGCGCTTTGGGCGTACAGTAGCACATAGTAAAGCGCTATATAAATGCCTGATTTAATTTAATTTTCATTTCAATTTGTGCCAATGAGAGCACAACTCGTGTCATGTGTAGCCTGGTCAATGGATTCACTTATTGATCAATGTTTAATATACAAGTATGTGATCATAATTAATAATTGACGTGAGTAGTTGAAAAAATATTTTGGGTAAGATGTTTAACCCTTATGTTCTGTTCCGGGTCTCTGAGATCCCAGCTATAAAACATGATTAAATGCAATAGAGGTATGACATGCATTCAGTTTCTGTCTGGTGTTGAGGTTATAGTTAACTCAACTATTCTACTGAATCCCAAATAAGTGCACATGCACACACAAACACACACGCACACACACATGAATGTTTGAGGGATGAGGCTTGTGCAATAGTGCAAAGGTGAACAAAGGTGTCTTTTTTTGTCAGGGAATGCACTTGGGGTGTAGACTGCAAAGGCCTTAATATTTTTATTCAAAAACAGGATCTTTTCCAGTGTATTGGGGTTCAGTTTTTGATGATTACTTATCCAGCCTTGGAAAATGCTCTCTCACATGGGACAGAGGACATATGTGTACACAAGTAGTGTTTAGCCAGGTCATGGATGTGTAGATAGGCCATCTTCTGTCTAGACAAGTATTCAAGTGGATCAACACAACGTGGCAGAATGGGGTCCCCAAGGTACTTCTGTACTTCCACTGTAGCGTCTGCCGTGGCAATGTTGTATCACTGCGGAACACTCGAATGCCTGTTCGGGGTTTTCCATAGGTCTACCACCACAATGTTTGATGATGCTGCTGAAGACCCCTGCTGGTGCTGCTGAGGTTCCTGGTGTTGGTTGAGCCTGTGGTACTGGTGTTTGTGGTTGCCTCTCAGGTCTTGAGGATTGCTGCACATTGTGAAATTAGATTTTATCGCAGTCTGGGCACAGGTGTTATTAATAAAAACAACCATTTTAAAACGTGGGTGACAAACCTCTCATTCAGTTATTTGAGCAGGTTTGCAGCCAGTCGTGAGCCCATATCTGATGTAATTTGGGTACTCATCTCTCAAATGGATGTTTTCAACATTGTGATCATTGGGATAGCTTTGGATCCTGACACCCTTTTCTCCTCTGACATTTCCACCATGGCTTGGTGAAAAAGCCGAAGAATCCCAAGGCACTTTGAACGGGGACAGTCTGTCCTCGGCCGTGGTGCTGGATCTGAAGAGAGCCATAATCTTGCTCCCTAGGGTACAGAGGTCTTCTATCTCAGGAGTTGAATCAATTGCCTTCTTCACCACCAAGCCCTGAAGCCTTCACCACAGAAAATGGCTGAGTGTCCTTCACAACCATTTGGACAAGAGCCTCATTCAGCTCTTGTTGTCTGGACCCTATTAAAACATTTTTTTTTAAATTAGTTACGTTTATATTATATATATATATATATATATATATATATATATATATATATATATATATATATATATATATATAATAGATTCCATTATATACAGTGGTGGCAAAAATGATTAGAACACCTGACAGATCTGAAAATATTTACTTTTTTTTGCCTCCAAAACAGGATATCATTTCATAATGTCCATGAAAAATGCAGATGGTTGCTCTGAGCACAACACATATCAGATGAAGTGAGTCATACTGTTTTTATCCACTTTTAACTTTAATATTTAGTGTCCAACAGCACATATCTCTGACATAGCGTCTGTATATTTCCTGAAAACTTTAACAGTAATGTTATTCTCATGCCTTCTGCAACTGAAGCCAAAGGCTTTCCTTTGAAAGTAAAATAGATCTGTCCAGTTTATTTTCCAACTCACCCCAAATTTGCTCAATGGGGTTGAGGTCTGGACTTTGATGGGGCCAGTCCATCATTTTCAATGTTCCAGCAGATTTCTTCCATCACAGGTAGTTCCGGAAATAGTTAGAATAATGTTTAGGGTTATTGTCCTCTTGGAAAATAACTGAACCTCTTAAATGTTATGTTCTAATAATTTTGGCCACCACTGTATAATCTTAAAATTAAAGTTAGGCTACTTACAGGCCTTGCTGCAGCACCTGCACCATAGGGTGGGGGTGTAGGGGTCTACATGCCTAGCCCTAAGGTGCATCAACATTGAGGACGTATTGATGTTGTAAGCCAATTGTCGAGTACAAAGCTAGTATCGAGCCTGGAAAAATATAAACATCAATACAATTATTGAAGATTAATTATCACACGCATTAGCCTACCTTAGTAGGGTATGCATGTCGAAATGCTCCCAAACTATGGATCGACCTCCTCTCTTTCCTACTCTTGTACCACCCTTCTCCATTGTTCTCTCTCTCACTCTCTCTCAAAATACAGTAATTTGCATGTCTTAATCTCGAAGTGAACCCTCTTTTATGCATCAGGTGGGGTCGTAAAGTGCCAATTTTTTCAAACCAGCTGTCCCCATCTTCCAATACTGAATGACGTTAGAATCTCCAAACGGTATCAATCACGTGGTGTTGTCATTTCGAGACAAGCATTGGTAAGTGTGTGATACAATAGTGCTTTGAAAACTGCGTTGGAGCATCACTATTTATTATAGCTGACTGACTTCGGTTCCACGTCAGTTTTCCAGCATCCCTCCTCCACCCCATATATGCAAGTGTATCTTGTATCCCCCTGAAGAGGTTTCTTTTGCATAACAATCTACTAACTGTACACTAGTATTCTTGCCATGTCCCCCTTTTTATTACCCTGAGCCCCCCAGTTTGGAAACAGCTGACCATCTGTCTGCTGGGCCTTTCTGTGTCATGGGCTTCAAGCTGGAACCATAATCATCCTGCCATCCTGGGTGAAAGAACGCTTGTGTTTTCAGTCTGTTACTGCCTACCAGAATAATGTAGTAAAGCTGGCCAGCTGGGTCGCCCAGCTCTCAAAACACACATGCCATGACAACGTCTGCAGTGAAGGTCTGTATTTAGTGTATTCAGTGTTTAATCAAATCTGAGTCATGGTACATACAGATCAGAGATCTGTGATCACGTCAGACTGTTCATTATTAACTCAGTGAGCTACTAAATTAGAGATTGTCGAGGATTAACAATGTTCTATGTCACCTCATTGTTTCAGGCTAGTGATTATCTATTCTTAATTCAAAAAGGGCAGCAGTTTCATCAGTAGATTTTTTATTTGTTTAATTATCCATAATTGCAGTCTTAGACAAACATTTGCTCCATTTTTTTTTTGTCATTTGACCTTTGCATATAAACTTTGATGATCTTGACCTCATAGCTTGATGTTCCCATTTTAGTGATTTTCACACAAGGCACCAAATTATGTTGTGAGTTTTGGTCACACATAATTTACGGTGAATGTGAGAATGTCAGATTATCCCTCCTTACTTTTATCTCGGGGCACCAGCTAAGGAATGTCTGCTTAACAATCATCAACACAATGAAGACAATTAGCAAATTAATACCATAGAAAATAAATAAAATGCATAAGACGCAAGTGATTGATGTTGCTATAGCAGAATTATATTATCATATGGAAATATAAACTGATGTTTATCAGTAAATGATATGGTGAGGAACCTTATTCTGCATTATACACATAAATCTGTATATTCTTAAAAGGATAGTCTGTTTATAAATCACAATGAGTTCCCAGATGTTGATGCTCCAGCCCAGCTAACAGGGAACGTTCCCATAACTTTCACTAACGTAATGTAAAAGTTATGTTAATGTTAATAAAAAACGTTCCTAAAATAATGTTTCTGGAACGGTCTTATAATTTTTTCATAGTTCTCATAATATTGAGAGAAAATATTCTTGGAACAACATTCCCAGGAAAACACAGTTCTTCCCATTAAGTTATGAAAACATTATTTTTGAATAACGTTGAAAACGTTTTTGTTATATAAGAACATTTTTTTTCTAGGTTTGTGAACGTTAGAGGAACATTCCATTCAATCATTGTGGAAATGTTATGAAATTGTTACTGAATGTTGTCCTTACATTTACATAACTTTTAAAGAATGTTAGTGAACGTTATAGGAGCGTTCTCTTAAGGTTATAAAATAAAACCTACAGAGAACGTTCCTATTTGGTTCCCAAAAAAATAACTAAATGGGAATGTTCTGTATGTTGGGTTCCTTGTTAGCTGGGATTGAACCTAATGCATTACACTAATCAGTCAGGACTTTGATTTCCCCTTCAGTAACAGCATTTCATCTGATACTGAACTAAATTCTCTCATTGTCTTTCTATCACTCACAACTCTGCTCATGCGCTCCATTCCACGCATCTAAAAGCAAACATCCAGCGTCTCCAGACAACCGCTACACTTTAAGGTCTTTCTTCAGCCTGAAGCATCACTGTAAAATGACAATGTTGAAAACGCCATATGAAACGATTCATAGACACAGAGCAGAATTTTGTGGTGTGTTCCTTTTCTATTGTGTTGTTTTCCATATGTCTTGTTAGATTTGACTTGTTTGCTGTCTAGTTGTTTGTTTGAGTTTGTGTTCTTTTTTCCCTTGTGGTGGGGTTGTGTTTTTGGTTTAAAAAAAATTTAATGTTTGCTCTTTATGATTTCATGTTTTTGTATGATTCCCAGAGACTCTTATAAAATTCAGTGTACTATTACAGTAAAATGTGAAGTCTTATCTGTTATTTGTAACTTAAATATTTAATGGACTTAGAAACTTTTATACTCTGATAAAATGTAAACCCTCTGGAAAATGAAAAAAATGTGTCAACAGTTTTTGGTATTAAAAATCCTATTACTTTTAAATCCTTACCTGTGGCTGTAATAATTTATAAAAACATAAATATAAACAGGGCAGCTCAGTGGGTAGCACCAGCACCTCACAACAAGAGGGTGCCTGGGTCGAGTCCCGGCTGAGCCAGGAGTTCTAGCATGTTCTCCATGATTTCCTCTAGTTTCCACCACAGTTCAAACACAAAGGGAAATTAGCAATACTCAAGTGTCTATGTGTGACGTTGAGGCAGGAATGAAGTGGAGAGAATCCAAGTGCAAGCATTAATTTAATAAACAGGTAATCCAGGATAAAACAAAAGAACATGAACTCAGAACTGGAACATGGAACAGCTACAAGCAACAACGACCGACAACCAACAACTGAAGCACGGAGGTTTAAATACACAGACAAACAAGCTAAACAAGATAACAAGGGGGCGGGGCTAATTAGAAACACCTGGAGAGACTTATCAACATAACAGAGAACTGCTAATATGGGACAAGACGGGAACACATGACAGACAAGAACAAGACACAAAACCCTCACCGTGACATAGCCCCCCCTTTAAGAGCGGCTTCCAGACGCTCAAAAAAAAGTTCAGGAGTGTGGTGAAGCGGAGGTGGTCTTGGGGGAGGGATGGAGGGCCTGATCCATGCAGGGGAATGGGACCAGGGCATGCAATGGTCCCATCGTGGGCGGACCTGGGTCGTGGGCGGAGCCGGCTGTGCAGGCGGCCAGGGCGGGGCAGGACATGCAGGCGGTCAGGGCGGGGCAGGATGTGCAGGCGAAGACCCCTCGGGCGGCCACGCCGGGGAAGACCCCTCGGGCGGCCACGCCGTTGACGACCATGACAGCTCAGGAACAGGGACCGGCTCAGGAACAGGAACCGGCTCAGGAACTGGCTCGGGAACAGGAACGGACACAGGCTCAGGAAGAGACACCGGGATGGCCATCTTGTCCAGAGACAATGGATGGGCAGGCGTGACGTGAATAGTCTCTGGCTCGGCAGGGCTGATGTGGAGCTCTGGCATGACGTGAAGAACGTAACGTTCTTTAACGTTGAGGCAGGAATGAAGTGGAGAGAATCCAAGTGCGAGCATTAATTTAATAAACAAACAGGTAATCCAGGACAAAAGAACATGAACTCAGAACAAAGAAACTCAGAACAGGAACAGCTACAAGCAACAACGACCGACAACCAACAACTGAAGCACAGAGGTTTAAATACACAGACAAACAAGCTAAACAAGATAACAAGGGGGCGGGGCTAATTAGAAAAACCTGGAGAGACTAATCAACATAACGGGGAGCTGCTAATATGGGACAAGACAGGGGAACACATGACAGACAAGAACAAGACACAAAACCCACACCGTGACACGGTGTGTGAGCCCGGTTATGGACGGGCCATCTGGTTAGAGTCTTTTAAACATTCTGAAAATAACATTTTCAATTTGAGTAAATGGAATATTCCTTTAACGTTCACATTAACCAAGGAAAACAGGTGTTTCACGAATTCACACTTACATACAATTAAAGGGAATAAAGTATAATGCGTTTTTGGCGTGCTGTCCGGGGGGAGGGCTCCGAGCTCGGAATTCGGCCCGAACCCAGAGTACTCCCCCCTGTATGTACAGTGGTTTAGGACTAGAAGAGTGGAGAAGGGGTGGTGGAGGGACGCTGCTAAACTGTCAGAGAAATGAGGTGAGACTGCTGAGTCTATATATGCGTTTTAATCATGATTGCTGAGTGCTCTCAACCCGTGTTAATTATCTGAACGTGCTTCTCCCGAACTTTGTTAATACAACATCATGTGTAAGAAAAATCCTAATAATATAAACTCAAAGTTTTTTTTACATGAAATGAAAGTTTCTATTTTCTAAATGCATGTTATAGATCATATTGTTAACAATTAATTAATGCATTGCATATGCTTGATTTTTTAAAGTTTAATCTGGTATGTTCAATCAAACTGTCATATCTGGACTTTCTGGTGAAAATAACATAGTTCTGTTGATGAGTGCAATATTCTTCAACCATTTAGTGCGCTTAAACCCGCCATTGCAAGCTCATGTTTATCTGCCTGCACTTACTCCCACATGTCAGAATCCAATCATTAACTGATCCATAAAACCAAGTCCCCACCATACACTCGGATGTCACAATAAGAAAGATCAAATCTTTTGCTACTAAGATTTCATTATGGCTTTAACTTTTATTATTCCAAATCATTAAACAATGTTGTATGATCTGCATTTATCAATTTATTAATGAAGCAAGCATACACATATTTGAAAAGTTTTGTATGATGCAAGGATTGAATAGTTAAGCATTTAAGCTAAAGCTGGCATGAAAACATGCATTTTAAATCAATAACAGCAGCAGGAAGAAAACTGCTGCGGTTACAGCCAAGCACAGCTTTTTATGAGAGTGCAGGTTTGCATGTTATCCTAAAGTTTGCTGTTTGTCACATGACCATACTTTTGGATAGACTCTTCAAACCCAGGAAAATATATATAAATTCATGCTGTATGGAGGTAACTTTCTCCATATCAGCTTGCGATGTCATATCATTTTTCAAAGTCATGCATTCTAATTAATTACTTTTGAGCCATATTTGCTCAGGCACAAAAAACTGGTTTATGTCAATAGTTACTCAAACTAGGTTCACATTGCTAAAGTCACTAGTAAATAACTCTGATAAAGATAAACAGAAGTCTAGTCAATGCACTATATTGAGTCGTTTGGCACAGCAGGCCCAGGCCACACATTAGCCGTGTTTCCCCTGTCTGGCTGTAACTAAGTTTTCTGTCACTGCATCATTTTTTATTGTAAAACATTGGTCAAATATCGATGCTGGAGTCTTTAGTAAAGAGCAAAAGTTCGCTTCCGTCATGTTTATTTTGCCATCTAGCTAGTTTTCAGTGAGCTGGTGAAATGGTTATGTGACGTTGTTGTATGGAGGCGTGTTAAGAGCGGGTTTTAATGTGGTGCTGTGGGGCTACTGGCCCGACAGTGGAAACGCAACTTGATTTTGGGCTTGGTGCTTGAGATTCGAGGCTATTGGCCCGGCCCGGCCCGGCACGCTGTTAACCCTGGCTCGCACTGGCCCGACAGCGGAAGAGCGCCTATTGATAGTATATTCGCAAAAATCATCCAATATACATTGAATGTGTGTCAATGTATGTTACTTCAACTACTATAAAGACAAACATTTACACTTATAATGCTTTATGTGCTATAGCACAAACAAGCTAGTAATATCATGTTTTTTTCTGTGTAGCCGGAAGAAATACAACAAATGAGGAGTTGGAGAGTGTTTTAGAAAGTGACAACCCCATCTTCACTTCAGGGGTGAGTGGATACAGCATCATTAACTGGTCATTACAAACATACTATATTAGTCAGTTGGAATAATAAAAAGCTGGAATAATCTTGTTGTCGGAGTGGCAGAAATGGATGACTTTACTTTTATGAGCTCACTGAAGGTGAGCCACAGTCCAGTTCTTGACTTTGGTCTAGGAGACTTGCCCCAAAAGGCTATCGGCTAACATCTATGGTAGTGGTCATGACCTCTGGCCAGAGATAGTCCTGCTTTAAATGAGTACAGATCTATTGAGACTAACTTAAATACTTTTACAGAAGAGCAAGCATGGGCACCCATCTAAATAGAATTAATCAATTACCTCTGTCGAATGACCCAGACTAACGAGTTCGTGACCGTGAGATTCGTGAACTGGCCGCAAGAATCTGAGTGACATCTACGTCAGTCATCTACGTACAATTTACGACAACAATCAAAAGTAAATAGTTAAAAAGGATTATCAAATGTCTAGGGAAATAATCATTAAAATGACCAATAATCAATTGCCATTCTAACCTAAATTCTTGGTCAGGATAACATGGGAGTCAGAATGTTAACTAGAATGAAATACTTTGCTCACTGAAAAGACAGTACGCGCAGGAAACCTTCAGCCACACCATTGAATTCAGTCATTGGACCAATGGTGTGGCCCTTACAGGACAGTTTTCAATCACCTTCTCAGAGCATACTGCACTTTTTTTCTTTCTTTTTTTGCGTTCAGTGAACCCGCTCTAAGTGATTGAAGCAGATTATGTTGGAAACCTTCAGCATCGCCACTTTCTAATATCTTAGAAATATATCCCTACAGATCATCATGGACTGCAACATCACTGAACAGGCCATGAACGAGATTGAGACGCAACACAATGAAATCATCAAACTGGAGAACAACATCCGTGAGCTGCATGATATGTTCATGGATATGGCCATGCTGGTGGAAAGCCAGGTGAGAGTAGAGCTGATCACACTGATACAAATTAATCATTGAGACTGTAACATAAACAAGTGTGTAAGTGTAATATAAAGAAATCAATCTTTTTTTTCTTTTTTTTTTTTACAAATACATTTTTGTTTGGTATTTTACTTGGATAATTTGGTGTAGCTCACTTATTTTGGAATTATCCTGAGTAATCTGGACATGTCTTTGAAGACATGCATTACATTCAGTACATTTACTTAAAATATGTAGATAGAATCACTAATTGTAAAGGTAAATGTTCTTGACGTGTCGCAATGCGCTGCTCGCATCTGGTGTAAACATGGTTTAGCACTATTATTTGTTTAATTTTAAAAGTTACCCAGTGGCGGTTCTACGTGGAATTACACTCTGGGCGAGACCCCCTTCGAGCTAAAACCTGACCTTTCTGGCCTTCCTTGATAGAAAATCATCAATGATGTCATCGTATGAAATCTGCTCCCCTATTGAGTGATTGATACTGATGACGGCAAGGCCAGTGACATGGGACATGGTTGACCTCAGGTACGAATTGATCAACTTTAGTTTTGAAAAGCTCCTCTGCTTGGGCCACAGTGACTGTCAGAGTAAGTGCAATCCTGAGAGCAGTCCAAAAGTTGCTGTAGATCTCCGATAGAACCTTATCATGCATAAAAGTGATAAGCTCAAGGAGGCTCATTGATCTTTGATGGCAGGTCAGGGAAGTTCTTAATTTCCTGCACAAGCTCTCTACTGTCTAAATCAGAAGTCCCCTTAAAGTGCAGTGTGCTGCCTAGTGCCTCGCATTGCTCTGCCAGCTCCTCACCTGCAAGACTTGGGAAATTTGTCAAAACCCTGAATTTCTTTCCCACATTTTCCAATGTGGAAAATCTCTCCTTGATGGCTGACGTGGCTGCATCATGTGATTCATTTGAGAAATTGCGCTTTGTGGACCTCAGCCTTTTTTGTTTTAAAACAGCCTCCACTACATTCATTTCTTCACAAATGTCTTTGGCTGCCATCTGTGCAGTAACAAATCCACTTGCCCTGTAGCTCTGGAGATCTCGCTCAGTCTTCTTCAAAAGACTCACAGCTAAGTCTAGAGATGCACCGATACCATCTTTCTTGGAACCGATCCGATACAAAAAATTCTGAGTATCGACCGATACCAGTGCAGTTTTTTTTAAGTAGAATTTCTATAACTTTGTGTTTAACACACAAAAGAGTGATTATCAGTTCAACACACAATCTACTTAATACAGACAACAAATCAAACAACAAATTAAAAAAATATATGATCATAATCTATGGCAGAAATGCTATTATAAACTAGATTATTGCATAATTCAGCAGTAAAATTTACTCTAGAAAAATCACGAGTGCACAATAATTTGATAAAATCTGAACGTTTAGTGAAAAAATTTTTTTAGTGGGGAACAAATAAGAGACAATAAGTGTAGTACTAAATCTGGTAAAACGTTACACCTTGCTCTTTGTATTGTTTTAAAATACATTCATGAAATCAAAAAAAAATCAAAAAGATAAAAAAACTTTTAGGCTATATACTATAAAATGGAGAATTTTTTAAAAATGTATAGTGCAGCTATTTAATGAGAAAGCAACTATAGATAGGACAGAACAAGAAAAGCTAATAATAATCTTTCATTGCGCAAAAGTATTAAGATTTAAAAGGCATCCCGTTACTGTGCAGGTGTAGAACAATTAGTGCTCTGCATCTACTCCATTGTTGTGTCTAAGAGACACCCGGTAGAAAGTAACATGATTAAGGTACAGCAATACAGTCAATGCAAGATAAAGTCATTTTATGCAAAACCATAGACCTTTATCTACAGATCAAGTATATTAATAATAGTAACATTGAATCATCTTGTTGAGAGTTTCATCGTGTTGACTGTCGTAACCGAACGCGACGCGCTGTGAATGCTGAATGAAGAATGACTGACAGCCGCAGCGGAGGGAAGAGTTTACGTGAACTTGAATTTAACGGCTTAAATGTTCATTTCTACCTCACATTATAATATAGAATGTCTTCTGAACACTTATAATATAGTGCACGAAAACTTTACTGTGCTTTATAATGTTTGTGGGGCTTAACAATAACAGAGATTAGTATACGCACAATTTCGGATTTGGATCGGCCTATTCTAACCGATACCGATCCGGCCAAGAAAGGCAGTATCTGAGCCGATACCGATACTCATCCCTAGCTAGGTCCACATACATATTACGAGACTGCATGAGTTTGCTGGTATGCTGTATTGCAGATAACATGTCAAGTCAAGTTAAGTCACCTTTATTTATATAGCGCTTTTTACAATACAGATTGTACCAAAGCAGCTTCACAGTGATAACATGAAAATAATACAACAAAGTTTGTTTCTAGAAGAAAATTGCGTCATTGTCCACCTTAAGTAAGGCAGATCAATAATATTGTTGAATATTAAATGTCTCCAACTAAGCAAGCCAAAAGCCAAGGCAACCGTGCAGATGCTGAAGCGGTACAACCCCACCTCCTTAGAGAAAGACTGGGCCTTAGCCTTTATAGCAGGGTCTTTGGTGTGGTCTCTCACCTCAATTAAAGCCTCTCTCACGGCAGCTCCCTGGTACCTCATGGGCTCGACACTCTTGACCTTGCTCTCCCACCTGGTTTCTGCCCACATCTTTAAGGTAATGCTCACATGGTTCTTCAGTATGGCCCATCTTTGGGTGGAGGCTGAAAATAATGTGTATAGCTTTTCCAGGACACCAAAGTAACTTATAGCATCAATAGATCCCTTAGCAGCATCACACACAACTAAATTCAATATATGCGCCCCATTTGGTACAAACAGAGCTTGGGGTTCTATTCTAAGAGCCTGGCTTAAACTCCCTTATTTTTGCCTTTCATGTTTGCCCTGTTGGCATATGACTGTCCTCTGCAGTCTTCAAAAGGAATTCCCAACTCCTCAAGATCATGGATGCCAGGTGCTGGCCTGTGGACTCCTCTGCCTCCAAAAATCCCATAAAATGTTCCCTGATGTCGGGCTTCTCCATCAGTGACACCACTCTAATGACCACTGACAACTGTTCTGTGTGGCTTAT
Source organism: Meda fulgida (assembly GCA_030578275.1). Taxonomy (NCBI): domain Eukaryota; kingdom Metazoa; phylum Chordata; class Actinopteri; order Cypriniformes; family Leuciscidae; genus Meda; species Meda fulgida. The sequence continues at coordinate 3,001,577 of CM060630.1, read as the reverse complement.
ATCTGGGGTGCAGTCCAGAATTACTGAAAAAAACTTTGCCTGCTTGATGTCATCCACTATAGCAGATGTGATTTTCCTGCTCAACAAATCAATCAGCTCATTCTGCACATGATGTCCTAGGTAGCTGTTGTGACTTGTTGTTCCTCTTGCGACACAGTTAAGGTGATTTTTCATAATGGGATCAAACCTGGCCGTAAGATCGACCTCTTTGAGAAAATTCCCATTTGATGGTGTGAACTGTATCTGTGTGTCTCCATAGAGACACATTTCGAACTGCCAGTGACTGAACGATAATAGTGAGACGTGTCAGCAGCACTGCTCTCATCTCACCCTCTCAGCAGGTCCAGACGTGCCATCTCCAGCTTATCAATAGTTGTCCCACTATTTAACCTCACTGACAGTTCCTTCCATGCTTTCATGCAATTGATGTGTTCTGGACTGTTTTCATGTGAAGTGAGGTAATTGCTCGCATGTTTCCAATTTGACATTCCTGCACTTGTTAAAGTAATGTTCCTCTTGGAAAACAATTTGCAGCAGAAGCTTAAGCTTTTGAAAGTTTTTCATTTAATAAATCAGCCAATTTCTTGCCATCTTTTCACCACTTGCTAATGTCTTCTTACAATATTGGTGGTGGCAACTTCTCCCATCACTCTCATTTCTACGGAAAACAAAGCCAGGTGGCACCTTACTTGGTCCTCTGCGAACCAGCTCAGTCCGAATCCTGTCAGTCAGATGTGAGGGCCAGTTAGCAGGGTTGACAGAGGCTCATCCTCAGCAGTGGGGCTCAGTGGGGGTTCAGCTCCTGGCATTTTTATCAGACAGCATATTGGCACATTACTCAAAGCATATAGCAGTGGAACATAACACATAAGCCTACTTAGAAATGATCAGAAGTATTAAAATTACATTAAATTGCAGTTGTCCAGTTGTCTTGTAGCCTAGGCATACTCCCTCCACACACACACACACACACACACACACATGCAAAAACCCACATGAAGGCGAAACTGTCTTTGTAGTGTTAAGAGAAGGAGAGCTATATGGGCGATTTTGTTTTTTTGCCCCTCCGCTCCTCCGTGCGTGTTCTTAAAGAGAAAGACAAAGTCTTTTCAGCTTGCCACTATAAATTGTTATTTTTCTGCACTAAACTAGTGAATTTTCCCAAGATATATTCAGAGATGATAAACAAGATGTTATAGAATAATAATTTATTGAAAACCCAATTTTGACAAAAAACTGACATTCTATCTAATTTTAGACCTTACTGAAAACGTACCAGCGCGACATCCGACGGGTTTTCCCAGATCGCATCACATATGTGTAGCTGAGGACTTAGATGGTAGCTCATCCTGAATGGCTGTTGGCTAACTACAGGGCCTAACGCCCTGCTGATGGAAAAAAATAATAACTGAACTTGTAACAATTTTGTTGCAAAGCACAATATTATGGTGAAATTAGATCTCGTGTTTGTTGAGTTAAAACCGAACTATTTTTGACTATAGTCTACATAAATACGGCATGTTACCATTAACATATAACAATCTATAGTTTGAAGGATGACTTACTCTCTTCTATTAATGGTTTAACAACAAGCACAACAACTAATAATAATATAAAAGTACACTATTTTTAAACAGACAAATTTGATTAAAACATATGCATATATCAGAGGGGAACCATCAGGGCCCTTTGTCATCATATTCTGCTGAAATGCACACACTGATTTTGTGATGATGCCATTATTTGTAATGAGGATTTGAGGGTAATGAGGATTTATTACATTTTGTTTTATTTTGGTGATAGCTCTCTAACTTTCTGTGCCGATTGCTTGTTGCATTCTTGTCAAAGGTAACTTATGCAGTACTATGGAAGATGACATGGTGAGCTAGGATCATTTTAGGTGAGTGTGTTACAACTTGGCTGTATGCACGAAGATAAGGAATAAGGATCAAAAGTCTTTATTAATCCACACTGAAGGTAAACCAAAAAGGCAGGCAAACGAAACACAACTGTTAACATAAGCCAGGCTTCCATCCAAAGATTTTTTTGCTAAAACAGGTTTAACGCATCACAATTATTACCGATATAACTGATGGAAATGCCAATTATCGATTATTTTATGCAAATGTCAACAATCTTTTTCCATTTAACTTTAGCAAGTCGATACTTCAAATGTCGCAAAAAGCTTTCTTTCTGTAAATCTTAAATCTATTATATATATACAGGTCCTTCTGAAAAAATTAGCATATTGTGATGAAGTTCATTATTTTCCATAATGTAATGATAAAAATTAAACTTTCATATATTTTAGATTCATTGCACACCAACTGAAATATTTGAGGTCTTTTATTGTTTTAATACTGATGATTTTGGCATAAAGCTCATGAAAACCCAAAATTCCTATCTCAAAAAATTCGCATATTTCATCCGACCAATAAAAGAAGTGTTTTTAGTACAAAAAAAGTCAACCTTCAAATAATTATGCTCAGTTATGCACTCAATACTTGGTCGGGAATCCTTTTACAGAAATGACTGCTTCAATGCGGCATGGCATGGAGGCAATCAGCCTGTGGCACTGCTGAGGTGTTATGGAGCCCCAGGATGCTTCGATAGCGGCCTTAAGCTCATCCAGTGTTGAGTCTTGCGTCTCTCAACTTTCTCTTCATAATATCCCACAGATTCTCTATGGGGTTCAGGTCAGGAGAGTTGGCAGGCCAATTGAGCACAGTAATAACATGGTCAGTAAACCATTTACCAGTGGTTTTGGCACTGTGAGCAGGTGCCAGGTCGTGCCGAAAATGAAATCTTCATCTCCATAAAGCTTTTCAGCAGGTGGAAGCATGAAGTGCTCCAAAATCTCCTGATAGCTAGCTCCATTGACCCTGCCCTTGATAAAACACAGTGGACCAACACCAGCAGCTGACATGGCACCCAGACCATCACTGACTGTGGGTACTTGACACTGGACTTCAGGCATTTGGGCATTTCCTTCTCCCCAGTCTTCCTCCAGACTCTGGCACCTTGATTTCCGAATGACATGCAAAATTTGCTTTCATCCGAAAAAAGTACTTTGGACCACTGAGCAACAGTCCAGTGCTGCTTCTCTGTAGCCCAGGTCAGGCGCTTCTGCCGCAGTTTCTGGTTCAAAAGTGGCTTGACCTGGGGAATGCGGCACCTGTAGCCCATTTCCTGTCCACGCCTGTGCACGGTGGCTCTGGATGTTTCTACTCCAGACTCAGTCCACTGCTTCCGCAGGTCCCCCAAGGTCTGGAATCGGTCCTTCTCCACAATCTTCCTCAGGGTCCGGTCACCTCTTCTCGTTGTGCAGCGTTTTTTGCCACACTTTTTCCTTCCCACAGACTTCCCACTGAGGTGCCTTGATACAGCACTCTGGGAACAGCCTATTTGTTCAGAAATTTCTGTCTGTGTCTTACCCTCTTGCTTGATTAATTTTTTGAGAAGGACCTGTATATACTTTTTAAAAAAAAATTTTTTTACAGTGTATATATTCAGAATAGACAGTAGTTGTTCCCATTTTTAAAAAAAAAGCTTATTAGCCAGCATTCTTTTCAATCTATAATCTAATAAAAGTTCATCAGAAAAAATAATACAACTGCACCCGTTTCTGAATATTGCTTGATGATCATGTCTAAATAGATTTTATAACGAAGTATAAAAACATGACACTAAAAATAATTAATGTATACAATTTAATAATATATAATAAAGTTCTTAAATGTATGAGGAAAATATAGCGTCTTGAAAATCTCTGCAGCTCGTCAAAACTAAAAATGGGGCGTCAGTCAAACAAAGGTAGGCTGTTGGAGTTTCCCAAGCTGACAAAAATGAATAGCCGAAGGGGTGGAGGCGTGACGATATCTGACCCAGGTTGAGTAAATGGTCCGAGGGAGCTCAGCGAGGCCGAATGTCTGATGGTAAGTGCAGACAGAGTGAAGAAGGAGCTGGGGCGACGGGTTGAGGAGTGGAGTGCCAGAGGCAGTAGGCAGAGCAACGGCTTCCCACACAGAGAAAGAGATGGTTCCCAGCAGGACTGCGCTGTTGCTGAGGGGCGGTAGCCATAACTGGGTGGTTGGAGTAACTGGGGACTGGAGAAGGGACTGAAGACATACACAGTGACTGATGAAACACTAAGAGGGGGTGGGGGAGTGAGGGCGGGGCCAGCGGGTCCAATGAAGACGATACATATTCATTCAAGAATCAAGGGATGCAGGGTATTCACTACTCCAAACACAAGGTCACTGTCCAATAAATCCAACACGGTGTAAATGGCGGGAGGGTAGGCAGGGCTCACTTCCATCCCCTTAAACTCCACTAACACTCCCTCTGTGATGGATAAAGCCGCCGGCTCAAACACCTGATCACACTGGCATTGCTCAGGCTCAGTGGCGGTGTTTTGCTTCATTCACTCTCGTGGGCGCTGGCTCTAACGCGATGGCGGCGTTGCTCTCGCTGCCTTCGGTGGGCTCAAGCTGTAGATTCTCGTTGGCTGGGTGTAGTTGGCTGGCCACTGAATTGTTAGTGGGGCTGCAATCGTCATCGATAGGTCAGACGGCGAGCAGCGATTTGCAGGAACTAGAGCACCCTTGAGGACCTTCGACGGACATCTGCACTATGGTGGCAGTGTTCAAGCCAGCAATCAGGAAGGAACAGAGGCAGTTGTTCAGGTACAATGTTAAATTTGAGAGGAGAGAAATAGTATAGTTTTACTTCAGTGATGATAGACCTTTGCCCCTTTCACACAGCGCGTTGATCCCGGGAAATTGACGGCAAATTGCCAGAGTGCCTTCTGTGTGAACGCAAACACGACCCGGGATTGATACCGGGATGGGGACCTAGTAACATTGCCGGGATCAGTCCCAGAACGCGCCCTGTGTGAACAAAAGCCAGGACCAATGCCGTAAGGGGTGTGTCATAGTGATGACGCACGTGCCATCGCACGACTCTGTTGCTCTTAGAAGAAGGTTTGTGTTCGTCATCAACAAAGAAAGAATGAAAAAATGTCTGCAAACTGTAACGAAACAGAGACCAGGAGCTCCTGACTCTCCGCGCTGAAGCTGAGATCGTTCGCCAGCTTTGTGGAACGGTACATGCGTATACATGTTACACGTCTCATCCTGACGTCATGTGTCTTTACGGGATGTGTGTGAACGCACTCACATATCCCGGAAAATCACTGGCAGTGTGAATGAACCAAAATCAAACGATCCCGGGACACTTTATCCGTGTAGTTTCCGGAATCTCTGTGTGAAAGGGGCTCTTGTTTAGGTATCAGGTATTTAGGTATTTTACGGCAATCCTTCAGTCACTTTGGTGCATTCGCGCTCTGTACTTTCTTTTCTCTTGAGGCATCGACAACACAGCTGACACAGGTAAATACACGTGCTGGAAGAGTTCAGTCCGCCTTAACATTCTGGTACCGCTTCGGACGCCACGATGCCATCAAGCGGTATGTCTGGTCGTAAATCAGTCCATCACTGACCAATCAGCATCCATTAGCAGAATACTAGCATGTTATGGGGAACAACAACTCAACCTGTAAGAAATCGAAAGGACATAAGTTATGTTCTTGCAGTAGTAACAGAAGTAAGTTCTCACTTTTTGCAATAATAAATGACTCTTTGTCATTTGGGGAGGTGCCAGCAGCACTTAAAACTGCTGCGGTTACTCCCGTTTAAAAAAAGCATAATTCTGATATGAAAAATCCGTCAAATTATCGCCCAATCTCAAATCTCTCATTTCTGTCAAAAATCTTGGAGGGTGTGGTTGCAGCACAAATAAACAAACACTTAATTCTGTGATTATTATTAACAAACAGAAATTCTGTGAAAATAAACTATTTGAGCCTCATCAATCAGGATTTCGAAAATTACACAGCACTGAGACTGCATTGGTGAAAGTCGCTAATGACTTACTAATTGCCTCCGACTCCATATCCACGTCCATTCTCATTCTCTTGGATCTCAGTTCAGCCTTCGATACTATTGACCATGGCCTAATACTCAATCGCCTCGAACATGTATTTGGTTTGTCAGAGACTGTTCTTGACTGGTTCAACTCCTATTTCACTGATCGCAGTCAATTTGTTTTTATGGGTGGTTATAGGTCCAAAGTTGGTTCTGTTCATATGGGTGTTCCACAAGGATCAGTCTTGGGTCCTTTGCTCTTTAGTATGTACATCTATCCACTTGGTCAATTACTACAATCTCTCAACCTTAACTATCACTGTTATGCTAACGATACAAAGATTTATATACATACTAGACCGGGTCAGCAACTGAACGTCGGGTATCTGTCTAATTGTATTGCTGAGATAAAGATTTGGATGTCCAATCATTTTCTGTCTCTAAACGGCTCAAAAACAGAGGTTATGCTCCTTGGATCTTCTCATCAACTGCGGAAGGTTGGGTCTCCTACTCTATCTGTTGATGGTGTTACACTGAGTTTAAGACCAAATTAAAAAATCTGGGTGTCATATTTGATGCTACACTGTCATTTGAGCCTTTTGTCCAGAATACAGTTAAGACATCATTTTATCACCTTAGAAATATAGCCCAGCTACGTCCTGTTGTCCTTCTCGGTAGCTAAGAAGTTGATAAACTCTTTTGTCTTTTCGCGCATTGACTACTGCAATGGTCTTCTAACTGGGGTATCTAAATCATCATTGGATAAATTGCAATATCTTAAAAATTCAGCTGCTAGAGTGCTGTCTGGGGTCAGGGCTAGGGACCATAAAACCCCGGTCTTGGAGTCCCTGCACTGGCCGCCTCTTAGGTACCGTATTGATTTTAAAATCCTTATGCTGGCCTGTAAATCTCTGCACAATCTGGCACCGGACTATTTGACTGATTTATTAATCCCTTACACACCACGTCGCAATCTGCGGTCCACTCAGAGTGGTCTTTTGGTTGTTCCGAGGACACGGCTTTATACGTGGGGTGACCGAGCATTTTCTGTCTATGCTCCTAAGCTCTGGAATTCCCTTCCGGCCGACATCAGGGAAGCAATACAATTTTAGGATTGCTTTTACATTATCTTAATTTGATGTGCTTATTTTTGTATTTACATTGTGTTATTCCTCTGCTGTTATTCTTGTCTGTAAAAAGCTTTGAGAAAGCTACTTTTAAAGGCGCTATACAAAATATAAATATATTATTATTGTTATTATTAAGTACTCGTTCATTCAACTTTCAACCTATAACTAGGGATGGCTGACGCGAAACTGACGTTCCGAAGCTTTTCGAGATCCCAAAGCGCAGATGTTTCAAAACACTGATCCAAAGCGTGATTCAAAACACCCATGTCATGTGACTAGGGCTAAATGAAGCTTCGGAGTGTTTCAAACATCATTTCACAAGTGTTTTGGCATGGTCCGCCGAATCAGCGTTTGATTGACATGGTCGGGAAGACCACACAATCGCACATCTGTATAAAAGTGTAGTCAACGCAAAAATCGACCAACACAATATTGGCAATATGGTGGTAGTGGGGAGTGGGGTGGTGATGGTAGTGACAATGGTAATAGATAATAAATGGTTACTTTGTTTACGTATACACACACATACACATACCCACACTCACACCCGCTCACATACACACTTAGATCAAACACTTAAATCACTTTTATGTCACTTCTGGAATTATGGATTTACAAGATTGCTCACTACTGCACTATGTTGGTTTGTATGTATGTCTGACTGTTAAAAAAAAAGAAAAGAAAAGTGTAGTCAACGCTATTGTGACCTTGTGGGATTTTTGTGAGAGGAGTTTGATTTTGAGATTTATATCACTATATCACTATTTGTGATATAGTGACATTTATAGTGCGATTTGATTAGTTATATTTAGGCTTATATTTAAATTTACTCATTGACTGATAGGCTAGAGACAGAGTATACATATATTGACACATTAATATGCATAGACAGAAATATATATAGACAGATATAGACTACAATCAAATCTGAGATTTCTCAACGGCAATCGGGTGAAAGAGACACATTTAGCAGTCTAGCTCCATAGACTCCAATTCATTTAGCACTCGGAGGATCGCCCCCAGTGGAACTCTGGTAGAACTACAACCAAAATTCGGTACAATAGGACTTAATAGGGAGTGGCCAGGCTCTCCGTAGACGGGCTCTGCTGTTACTCTGGTATTTTTTGTCATACTCGCTAGGAGTCGCATGAGTGCAGAACCTCTTGTATTTAAAACGGGTAGTAGTACAGAAGTCAGTTTGTTTGGAGAGGGAAGCATGGGTTTATCCTAGCACCTCCAGCAACACTCATTGGAGTCCTGATTGAGAAACTTTGTTTCCAGTTCAATCATGTTTTCCTAATGTTGTGCATTTTTTTACATGATGTATATATGATAGATTTATTTTATTTTTTTTAGATGGACTCTTTAAACATTACTTTATATTTTGAGGTTTGGATCCGTAAGAGTTGCTAAGACTCTACTGATATGGACATAAAGTGGTTTCTACCCGATGGATTGTTCTCACGGCATTATCAAATATCCTAACTAGAAGAATGAGACTCTGTGGGCTATCTTGTTTTTTTGGGGGATATATGGAAGAGCACTTGAAGGGCTAATGGGACTTGGACATCATCCTAAACTTTGACTATTTCAACTTTTAGTGATTCCATACTTACCCAAAGAATCTTTTCATTGTCATTCTTTTTCTATTGATTAAGTCTTACTTTACAGAACATCTGTGTGAATACTGCTTTCATTTCAATTTATGTTAATAGGTTGTTAGAAGGTTGGGTACGTTGTGCCAACGATCTCTGTTTGCTGGGAAGTGTCGAGGTGAGCTGACGAGAAGCTGGACTGAGCTTGTGCTGTCATGAGTTTCAAGCGTGATCGCTGATGAACTGCGCGTCAGTGTGATACGAAGAGTGGCATTGCTCATCGTGCTGACTGCTGTGTTGACCCGAGTGTTTGTGTCCAATTTAAGGGAGCTGAGGTACTGTTTGTTTTCTTCATTGTGGTTTAACCACAATTGACATCCAGAAGAAAAACACGGGACATTATTTTTGTTGCTGCTATAGAATAAAGCTGATTCAGAACTTGTGGTTTTTGCCACTGTTGTTTCGATGAAATCCTTGCTCGCCATTTGACACATTAGCGCCGCTATGTGGACGCAAGCGGCACTGCAAACTCTTTGAAATAATTTTGACAGTATTTTCCTTCCTATTTTGAGTATTCAGCCATTGCCCTGTGAATTATTTTTCCTTCTTTTTATATTTTCTCTTTAATTCATTTTTTTGGACGCTTTGCAGTATTTTTGTTTAAAGGGGTCATATGATGGTTCTAAAAAGAACATTATTTTGTGTATTTGGTTGCAATGTTTACATGGTTTGTTTGTTTGTTACAAGGTTGTTAAAAAAGTCATTATTTTACACAAACTGTATATTATTGTTGCTCCTCCTTTCTGAAATGCGTCGATTTTTACAAATTTCATCGTTCTGAAAAGATGTGTGCTCTGATTGGCCAGCGATCCAGTGCATTGCGATTGGCCAGCGATCCAGTGTATTGTGATTGGCCCAAAAATCTTAAGCGTGTGACGGAAAAGTCACGCCTGTTACCATATTTGGAGCATCAGCTCCCAAAGCAATGATGACAGGTGATAATGTCGGTACTACAGCTATCAATTTAAGGCTGAATCATTCTGAACCGGATAATGCAGATGTCCAAGCTGATCGATCAACTTTGCCAGCGCAACTGGACCAGATTGTATCAGATTGGTAAGGTCGTATTTCATTGTGGACGTAATTACTGATTATAATGACTAATACTGTCTTTTTATGCGTCGCGCCACACTTCGAGGGGGCGAACACTATGTAAACAAATTGCAGATTGCAAATTAGCTTCAGCTAGAAACCCTATATGCAACACATCTGTTCAAGTTACTGTAACCTGTTACAATGTGTCTCTTTTGCATTGTCCCTGACAAATAAACAAATAACAAAAAACAAACAAAAAAACTAAAAGCAAGCGCTACACTATACTGCTAAAAACTCACATTTGAATAGTAATAGTAGCAAATTCTTAAAATATGAAAACACACTTACAGGCTGTGTCTGTGAGTCAGAAGCGACAGACTGTATTTAGCGCCAGCCTTGTACTCTCGCAGGTTCTGGAAACAGTCCTCCGAAAAATGTTCCAGAACAGTGTTGAAAATAATGCTTAAGCGCTGTTTTCTAATTGTGTCCTCTTTTGGAAGGCCAGAGTAAGTTGTTTGACACTTTGAGCTTTGTAATTCTGCAGTGCTTATACTTGTACTAACAGCTACATAACACACTAAAGAAAAAGGGAAAACAAATTGCATCATTTGACTTTGAAATTCTTCTTGGATGGAAACTTGCATGGACTTGTGAACTGACATTTCGTGTTTTTTTCCAAGGGACTTCTTGGAATGTTTGTGAAAATATTTTTCCTCTTGTTTTTTTTCTAAACATTAATTTTCCTGTGTTTGAAAAAGGAAGAGACTTGCTATCTTTAAACAGGTTCCTGATAGTTGATCTGATTACCCTGCCATACCGGAACAGTCCAACACCAGCCCAGTTCTGCAGCGAGGTAAAACTAAAATCTTGGGTTGTGAATCTCACTCAGGTATGTTGTTTGACATGAGGAAAAGTATCCGATGTGAAATATAACATCTTATCAGGGTGTGGTGCAGGCAGAAGGAGAAGAGGAGTCCAAAGTTCCAATGCAAAGCTTTAACTTACAATAATGTAACATAAACTAGTACAGACAGGAAGAAGGTTAACACACACCAAATACAATAGAGATCAGACAAAGACAGAGTGAACAGGAGGAACTAAATAGCAAACACAGATGATGTCAATTAATAGGACACAGGTGATACTGATGAACTAATGATGGTAACCAGGGAGACAGACTAGTGGCGGGAAACTGAGCAAAGGAACATGACAAATACACACCTGTTATGTACTTTTGAGAGAACTGGGACTGAGGCCCCGTTTACACGAAGGGAAAACGCAGATATTTCCCTGCGGTTTGGCCTCTGTTTTTATCACAGAAAACGATTATTTCTAAAAACTCCAGCCAAAGATTTCTGAAAACGCTGGTTATGTGTTGCCGTGTCAACTGGGAGAAACCGGGTTTTAGGTTCTCTCTTGTCGATTCTGAGGATTCTGATTGGCTTGCATGGCTTTATCCTTCTCCCTGCACTGCCGCCCATAGGTTTGGCATAGTTATGATGGCGCTCGACGGCGTATTTATGCGGGTTGTGTGCACAATGTTAGTATTGAAAAGGGAGGGGTGGGAAATATTTGTTTCTCTAAATACCCGGCTATGTGTAAACGTGGCCTCATTTGAACGTTCGATTGGAACTGTTGTTTTATTGTTTCTGTTTGACTTGAGTATTGTTGCAGAAAGGAAAGAGACTGAACAAATACTTGAAATACTTGTTTATTGCTATGATTTTTATTTTTATTTATTTTAATCATAAGTGATGTGAAACAAGGGTTTATTTGTGGTACTTGCTACAATTACATTATTTTATTTTATTGAACATTTAGAAAAATAAGTGTAAAACTTGTCATCTTAGAGTAGGGACATTCCTCCTGTCTTGTAGGCTTGTAGTAGGGAAAAGGTTAATACATTTTATTACACTCTGGGAAAGCTACCGTGTGCACTTTAAGCCCTGCAGCCTCCTCCTCACCAGTCGCTGCTGAAAAGAAAGCATATTTTATCAAGGCTTAATCTGCTTTGAGGCAGATTAAAACATACTTCAAATAACAAGTACAGGAATTAATTGTACTAGGAGTGGGGACTTAGATCCTGTCATTTTCCTCGGCGTCCAAGATATTGCAGAAGAAATACTTACCTCTAGATTGTAATGAAATTCCCGCGACACTTGGAATGTCCCGCAAATGTCAATTAGCTGTGCAAACTTGTGAACTCCTTACTTTTTTGTGTCCAGGTTACCATCTCAGCCAGTGTCTGCAGTGCTTCCATGTTTTGTTTTTCTTTGATAGTGAACTTGCAATCCTTGTAATGTTGACAGATACGCTCGGTGGCAGTCGCATCTGTTTGTTTTAGAAAAGCGTGAAACTTCCCTGTCAGTCTGGTTACATAATCTGTGCCATGATCAAAATCGAGTGTTGAATCCAGAGTTTCTAGGCGTAAAGCAGACCAGTCTTTAACCTCACCTTCAGGAAATCCAGCATCAAGATGGTAACTGGTTTAATGGACAAACAGAATAATGTCAGATGTATTTACTGCACGGTCACTTGTTTCCAACAGCTCATTCACTCGACTGCTGCTATAAACATGCTGTCCGAGATACTGAGACATGAGCTTTCCATCTTGGCTCTGGCAAAGCAATGGGCATCAATGACTCTACACAGTAAATTTGAGATCCGCAAGTGATAAATTTGAGTTAATTTCAACACTTCAACAAGTGTATGTATATATATATGGGAATCACCCACAAAGTGTTAGTTCAACACTTTTGAAAAGTGTTGCCTCTCGCAACACCAAGAAAGTAAAACATTAAAACCAATGTAGATAACAGCACTTTTACAGAGCTGGGAGCAGCTTTGTAGCAAACACTGCCAGAGTTAAAATATTACACCATCCTGGTGTTGATAGAACTCGCTTTTAGAAATAAAAACAACACTAAGGAACTTACTAGTTTTTCTTATTTGGGTTCTGCATTACCCACTTTAAAGAACTGCAAAATAAACGGACAAATCATTTAATCTGGAAATAATAAATTCACTTTGAAATAAACGCACCACTCTATTCCAGCACAGAACACCAAGCCATCAAGCCAGTGCCTTAAATTACATTAATACATTTATTACAAATAACAGTCCAAAACGATATAAAATAGACTTGTCATTGCCATTGGACATTTGTAAATAAAATGGCTTGTAGTTCAACAATTTTTCAGGTTTTTTGAGTACAATACTGTTCTCTTGGGCAACAACACTGAAAGCATAAAGATGTTCAACAAACTCTGATTCCATACATGATGCCAAAAAATAAATTCTATATTTAATAAAAAATTGTAACATTTTTTCCAAAGACAGGTGCATCATCAACCAAGTCTAAGCAACAACAAGACCCCTTGTTATATTCATCACCATGGCACTTATCCCGGGGTGTGACCATTACCTCTCTAGAGAGATCAATGTGGAGCTGCTCTGAAATAAAATCAAAGTTTTCAATGTTATAAACAGGGCCACACTCAATACCTTTCATAGTACAGAACTCCCAGTGTTAGGCAATGGCTAGCTGTTGTTTTTTTTATTATTATTATTTTTCCTGCAAGTAATTTGGCAGGTTTTTGATTATTTATTTTTCTTTCGTGATGCATTCAGGGTAGTGGATCATAAGGTGATGTTCTGAAATCAGATTCCTAGAAAGATATAACTCCCTGAACAATCGATATTGCTCTACTATCAGATGCTTCAAAAATATTGTCAGGCCTTCAGAGATGCAAGGAGAAAATATAGCTGCAAGCAGCAATCCGGGGCCAGGCCCTGGAAGGCACCGCAAGCAGAACAAGTACAGCAAGCTAAGTACAGCAAGCACAGCATCACATCAATTACAGCAGCACAGCAAGTACTGTAAGCACAGCAGCGCAGCAAGCATTTAAGCACCAACAGCAGTGCAGAGCAGGAAGAACAAAACAGCAGAAATTGAATGTACATGAAGAACAGATCGGCTCAGAAGTACAGATAGGATGAAATCAAAATGAACAGAAGGTCTGATGAGAACGAACACAGAATGAAGAATTAAGAATTTGAAGAAAATGCAGAGCATATTGTATTTAAAAGGTATAATTAAATCATCCAAAATTGGTCAGATTACTACTCATTACCATCTCTACAAGTGTGCCAATTTTCCTACTTGTGGTTCATAGGGCTGCCATTGACAACCATTCTGGAAGAAGAAGAACAATGAATTGTACGTAGAAGCACTGCATGTTGTGTGTGACAGCTTCAGATGAGATCATTCTTAGGCACAATGCCTGGAACAGATACAACTTCTGCATCTTTTCCTGCCTCAGTACCTCATGCGGTCTGGGCACGTGTCACACTGAGTGGCGAACCCACGACGCTAAGCATCAGATCCGTGGTGTAACACGTTGAGCAAATCACTCATGCATTTCACCAGCCTGCTGAGGAGAGGTTTCCGTGTGAGAATGAGTTCACAAAAAAGTTCCATAACATGTTAACCAGATTAGTATTCTATGGTAATGTATCTTATGATTAACTTGATAGGTGAAGACCCACATTAGAAAGAATGGCAACTGGTTAGCATGGTAACAAAGTATAAGGTAGCATAAGGTAACAAACACAGGCTAGGTCAACTTCAGAGAGGAATATCTCGGGAACGGTGGCAATTATCAAAAATCTGTTCACTCGTTTCTGTGCGGCTCCGTCCAAAGATCATCTGATCACATTTTGGACAAAATTGGGCAAAATTCGTAGGAGGAGTAGCAAAAAAACTTTTTATCATTTGCTCAAATATGGCGGACAGTTACATTGTTGGAAAATGACAAATGAGATATCGTCGGAATCGGCATAAACAAAGGAATATAATGACATAAATCAAATTTTGAAGTATGATTTCAAAAGTTATGTGTTTTTGCAAAAAACCTTATATCTCAGGAACACTAGGTGGCGCTGTGTTCAAACTTTGCATGTCCCTTCAGGACATCTTGTCGATCATCCCTATCAGATTTTGTGCTGATGTGTGAAACAGTTTAAAAGATATCGCAATTTATGACAAAATTATAAATGGCGGACACATTGGCGGACACACGGGTACATTCAATCCTGGCAAAATCGATATCCACAGAATCGACATTAGTCAAGAAATCCAAAGATACCACATTTAACAAACTGTTCAAAAGTTATTGGCCAAAACAGCCATTTTCCATATATCATGACCTGTAGGTGGCGCTGTTCTCAACTTTGGCATGGACCCTCTGATCATGGTTGCAATTAAGCGTACCAATTTTCGTTTCCATTGATCAAAGTTTGGCCGAGCTATAGCTTCTGAACCAATTTTGGGTTGACCTTGTTAAGTTTGCGACATCATAACTTTTGAACAAAGATTAATAAAAAAAAATTGTTCCCTCACTTCTGTGCGCCTCAGTCCAAAGATCATTTGAGCAGATTTTGGACAAAATTTGACAAATTTTGAAGGAGGAGTAGCAAAAAAAACTTAGTACAGTACTTTTCAAAATGGCCACTACTGTAATGGGCGGAGTCCTAATGTACATTATTGATTGCGATCACCATAATGAGTGGATTCAGGTGTACTAAGATTCATTTTTCTAGATCAAAGGGTTCAAAAGTTATAACCATTTCAATGTTGAATTTTTTGAACTGGTGGTGGCGCTATAGAGATGGTCCTAGAGACTCAAAAATTGGTCCAATTACTATTCCTTACCAGCACTACAAATGTGCCAATTTTCATAATTTTCCTACTTACGGTTCATAGGGCTGCCATTGACTCCCATTCTGGAAAATTTATTATAATAATAAGAAAGCTAACAATTACAATAGGGGCTTGGCCCCTAAATATAATATTAACAATGTGAAAGAGGAGCAACATAAAATGCCAGTGCTTATCTCCCTCTGGGACTACATCTCCATATGAGAGGGATGTACATGACGTGTCTGACTGGCATTGAGTCCAATGTTGTTTCCTGCTTGGTGAAGGTTGACCGTGGTTGGGTGGATATTTTGTCCAAATAGCCATAGTTGAAGGCATACAATCTTTGAGGAATGGAATCACCAGAAATTAGATTACAACACATTTATTAAAAATGAAAATTCTGTCATTATTTACTCACCCTCATGTTGTTCCAACCCCTTAAGACATTCGTTCATCTTCGGAACACGAATTAAGATATTTTTGATGAAATCTGAGAGCTGGATCACTCCTCCATACTAGTTCATAGGCTTCTTCAAGGATTGAAACTTGCCGGCCTCAAAAAGTTATTAAAAACATCGTTAAAATAGTCCAAGTGACTACAGTGGCTCAATCTTAAGTTTATCAAGCGACGAGAATACTTTTTGTGCGCAAAAACAAACAAAAATAACGACTTTATTTCAACTATACATTTTCAACACTGATGGTATGCCTCATGTTGCTTTATTTAAGAGGCAGTAACTGTGTAGTTACTGATGCAGTGACATATAGTTACTTTAATTCATGCGCGTAGTTAAATGCAAGAGATTCGCTTTTCACAGTGAATATCTTTGTTAGCAATAATTGAGGAAATACCTGTAAAGTAATAGTGTTTTTCTATAAAAAATTAAATGATGTACTTTATTTAAATTAGGATATTTTACTTTTAATTTTCCGTTTTTTGTTTGGCAGCCGTAGCTGACAGCCATTGGTTGTTTTTTTTACAGTGTAGATAAGGCTTGGCTAAAATAAAAGCTGTATGTGGACTAACAAGAAGTTTTCAGTTTTGAAACTCACAGGATAGTCTTATAGTAGATTACCTCTTATATGTCAAAAGCACAAGAAAATTTTGATTTCTCAGTTCATGACCCTTTTAATTAATCACTTAATTATCTCATTAACTACAACACTGCTTTAATGTTACCAAGATTCATTCACACTGTCAGTCTCAATACGATTATTTGTGTATCCGATTGGAATCTGATCTAAACTATTGTCACACATCACCTGCCACACCGTGTATCGCAACTGTTCAGATCGTATTACATGCTGCTCTTTCTCTTTACGGAATATCTGCATTGGTTTCTATGGCAATGAAGTTGTGTTGGTAGGTATACGGCCTACACAGCAACAACAACAACAACAACAACAGCAACATAGAGGGTTTGCAATAGAGATGTTGTCTTATTTCCATGATATATGACACTGTGTAGCCACTGCGCTTGACTACTGCGTCTTCTGAGGCAGCGGCAGAAGCATAGGAGGCTGGTATAAGCGGCGTGGTGGTAACACTTTTCAATAAGGTTTCATTAGTTAACATTAGTTAACTACTTTAGATAACAAGAACTAAGAATGAACAATACTTCTACAGAATTGATTAATCTTAGTTAATGATAATTTCAACATTTACTAATACATTATTAAAATCAAAAGTTGTATTAAGTGTTTAGTGTTTGGTAGATTAATGGTTTAGTGAGCTGTATTTTCCTGTCTTCTTTTAGGGAGAGTTAATAAACAATATAGAGAAGAATGTCTGCAGTGCTCAGGAATATGTGGAAAAGGCCAAAGACGAAACCAAAGCAGCTGTCAAAGTCCAGAAGACTAGCAGGACGGTGAGATATAGAAAACCATCCATTAAACTCCTGTGAAATCACCTTTCTCTTCTTCTCTCCTCTTTCTCTGGTGCCGTCCATCTTCTGTTCTGGTCAGGGAGAGATGATAGACTGTATAGAGTATAATGTGGAGCTTACAGTGGATTTCATTAGGGACGCAGTGCAAGAGACCACAAAGGCTGTAAAGTACCAGAGTAATACACGAAGGGTGAGTGAAAGATACGTCAGTGCCTGCCATCCGTCCTGCATGAGCATGTGTACGTCTCACTTCCCGCCTTTTATCATTCCCACTCCTTATACTGTTATGTGAAGCTTTGTCTGTGTGCTGTCAACATTATTCTAATGCAGATGGGTCGATTTGTTTTCTCATTCGTAAAGAGCTTTCTAAATGCACAATAATAAACATAAAGTATAAAAGTGTCTTCAACGTTCTCTGGCCACCTCTCATACGCAAAAAGACAATCTGACATGAAAATCCACCAGCCACAGTTTTCCATGACATGCAGGGGAAATGAATCAGCAGGGTTGAGCTGAAGGGGATGTTCCTTCATCCAGAGACATGAGCAACAAGCTGAGACTCATCAGGCTTGAATACATCAAGAGCTGGAGCAACTCAAGCCAGCGAAGGGCTATTCCCGTGCTGACCAGGGGTGCGTTTCCCGTACAACGCCGTAACTCGCTGCTGCACTACCGCAGTACGATGCATCGTTGAAGAAATCAACTAGCTAGTCACAACTGTTTCCCGAAACCATACTGTCGCAAATTGGTCGTTCAACTGCGTTGGTTTATGACGGCACGCACGTGGTGGAGTAATAACTTATTTTAATGAAAATGTTTGAGATCGAATTAATGCTAGATGTTTTGATATAAATTACAGGCATGCATCTGAGGACTATTTCAAAATTTTCTCAGTTATTTTGTTTAATTTCCAGATTCAATCATAGGCTCGTTCTTACATAGTCGAGCACGTTCGCACATGCGCAGTCTCCAATAACGGTGCTTTAAATCTCTTGACAAACTAAAAGACGTAAATGACATTTGTATGTATTCTAAATAAAAGATATCGATTTTCCTGAATGTCAGCTTGCTTATTTTGCTAAAGATAAGGATTTATTAAGTCCACATGTCATGCAATCAAGAAACTCTGCTTCTAACCACAGCTGGAGAGCTACCGTTCCAACCACACAACTTTGTGATGCTGTTTGCGAAAGTTTTTGTTCTAACGAAATAAAAGTTCCAGACGGAACTTGCGACCATAGTTGGCTAACAATGCTTTCGGGAAACGCACCCCAGATCAGTGAGGTTGTTGGACAGGAGGAACTGATGATTCTCCATGTCAGAAGCAGAGGACAGGTCCAGTAGGACAATGACAGATGACTTTAATGTTAATTCTTGCAAGCTGCAGTGTTTCAGTGAGCGACGTACAGCAAGATGGCCAGAATATGTTAAAAAATGGACAAGCAGACCTATTGTAGGTTTCCACTGAATGAAGCCTTAGCTTTACGCTTTATCCACTCCCTTCGTCCACATCCACTTCAATAAATCCACAGGACAACTCGTGAAAAATATCTCCGTTTACTTGGTTATCAACAAAACATCAGCGCAGGAAAATTACAAAAAATTAAAATTATTAATCAAAGAGAAAGAAAGGTAAAGGACAAAAAACTGTGTGGCTCCACTCTGCTTGCCTGACTGTTCACATAGATAACTTCACTAACTCTCGCTCACTAACTCTCGCGAGAGTATTCCCAGCACTTAAAGGTGTATGCAGTTAAAGATAAAAAAAATGCTATGGCAATCCTCTGTTCCCAAAATATCACCAATGTAATGTAAAATACACTCTACATTATCCACACACATTTTAGATAATTACACAATTAACTCCTTGCATTACTGTAAATATTAACTGCATCAAAATGTAAATATTGTAAATATTCACTTAAATTTTCTCCACATAAAATGAATCATGCAAATTACTGTTTAACGCATAAATTAAATTATTTATCAATTAACTGTATTTATGCTCCTACACACTTGCTGAAAGAGTTTAAAGGTTGGTAACAACCTTTACCAACCAGGGGGCGGGGCCAGAAGCCACGCCCCCTGCACCTGACATCATATCAACTGTCAGATCACACGTGGCCCAACCTGCAGCAGTATCACATGAGACAGTGACTCAAGAATGTAAACTACCTGCGGCAAGATGAGTGATGAGGTGTTTCGCAAATATTTTTTTCAAATATTGTGTTTATCATGCATAAATGCCATTTGTTTCCCCTGTGTATATGAGCGAGGTAAGATAATAATCTAATGACTGGCTGTAATTTGTGAGCGTTAGCCAGTTTCAGTCTAGCTCACTAATAAATTCAAGTCGTTCTGCTCAACTTCCGCTCATGTATTTGAAAGCTGCTCTTGGGTCATAGAGGGTAAACATATTATGCGACTGCACGTTACTTTACGGAGAGCTCTCGACCTACTAGCTACGTTCTGACTTGCGCACAAATGGTGCAACCAGTTACTAAGCCTCTATTGTGGATTTTACATGCCAGTTTAAGCAAGAACTTATTTATCTGCTGGTGCAACCCTACCCTGGGTAATCCAACATCCTTAACTGTCAACTAGCAACAATCTGGGTTATATTTGAAGACATGCAAGTATTGAATCTGGGATGAGATTCAACCTGGGTTTCCTGCTTGGAAGAAGAAAGATCTTCACACTTAAGGAAAGAGCGACAACCTACTGGAACTAGTTCCAGTGGTTTCCCAGTCCCAATACTTATAATCGAATGGGGACATGAGGGGGAGTAATTGATGACCAGTTTTATTTCTGGGTGAACTAAACCTGAATGGCAAATGGTTGAGAAGGGTTGTAATCCTTTCAGCACTAAGATATCATGAATGCATGGGCTAAAGTGAAGATCTCTTCTTTCTGTCCATGTCCTCCACAGAAGTTGATCCTGATAGGCAGCTGTGTGTCCGTCTGTCTTCTCATCCTCATCATCTCTCTAGCCATTGGATTGAGCTAACCAAGAGACTTTAGTCAGATTGACTTTACTCAGACATTACAAAGGGAGTAGCTTGTGCCAGACTGGAGCTCAGGACCATCTGTTTTCATCTTCTCTTATTTGTGATATTGCCAATAGATTCTGTAGAACAAAGAAAGTGTGTAATAGGATGAAAAAAACAGGTTTGTGAGATGGGCTAGTGTACAGTGCCTAGAAAAAGTATTCACTTCCCGGATGTTTTTTTTTTTCAATTTTGTACACATTTTTTGACTTTGATCAATAAAAATATTCTATTACAGAAATGTATCATAATTTATTGCCGTGATTTGGCCACTTCTGTTTTCTCCATTGCTTGTCGAGCTCAAGCACAATGAATTTGAGGTCTGGATTCTGACTTGGGCTCTGCAGAACATTGACATTTTTTTATCAAGCCATTCTTGTTTGGCTTTGCCTTTATGCTTGGTGTTGTTTTCTAGACCGCTGTAATCATCTAAAACAACTCCCGCACCCTTCCATAACCTAATATAATCATAAGTTGCCCTTACCTGCTGGTTAAAGGTGTTAGAAGCTGTTTCAGGGTCCTCGGCGCTGTCCTATCAAAACCCCTTCGTTTTAACAGTCACCTCATAAAAATGGTTACCAGGCCATTTAAATTTAGGGTCTGGGTATCTAGTAGCTTCATGGATATAGTTATCATTTGCATCGTCATGATCCACACATAGCCTCATCACCGCCTTGGAGAACCAAACCCTCTGCCGATTCCGGTCGAGATTTTTTTTTTCTCGAAAATTTTCGAGATTTTCCGGTCGAGATTCCGGTCAGAAACTGCTCGAAGGTCTCTCCAGCCATCCAGCCTCCGTTCTCCTGGATCAGCACCTGAGGCATCTATAGAATACACGCCATTTATCAACAAATGCCAATCCAAAAGCTCCTTATTCCACAGACATTTTTGTTTTTCGTTAAGCAACCCCATCCCAAATTGTGATTTCATTTTCCTTCAGGAATTCAATAATCTGGAAAATACATTTAGATATCCTGCTGTTTTCAGAGATCGTTTCCCACTGTCGTCCAGGAATACATAATTTGAACCATGAGGGAATCACATATTGCCCAAATCTATCCATGCTTAACGTGATTTCCGAGAAGCCATGTAATTTCAATTAATTTCTTAGGCAAAGCCCTTGTCGAACACTCATACTTGTTACTCAATCCCAGGTATACGTGTCACCATCAAACATTTTTTGTACAGTTTTGTTTTTGTCATTCATACAAAATCCACACCATTTTTTACCATTAATTCAAAGTACATTAGTCTTATCAATCTTCTACACTCATCAGAACTATCCCCCCAGACATCTCTCTCAGCTGTGATTTCAATGTCATGCTCATTTTCGTTACGTCATTTGTTCTCCAAAATTTCAATCTGACGTCTCAGCTCCTGAAATTTAGGCAGACATTTAATTAGGACCTACAAAACTAAGATTGATCCAACATTCTTTGCAACGTTTTATCGGCTTTTTAAGTTAAAATTGCCAATAGTAAAACATTTTCACTGGGAATAAAAATTCCCAAAGTGAAGATACTCAAGGTTAATGTTCCTATCATAATCCACACCCTTGCTTCCTTTCCACGTCGAAATATCAACAATCCAGTCAGATTCAATGTTGTGACTGCGATTATTGCTTTCTCGCACCAGAAGGTCATTTTAGGTTTTTTAATTTTCAAGGCAAGGCAAGGCAAGTTTATTTATATAGCACATTTCATACACAATGGTAATTCAAAGTGCTTTACATAGAAGAAATTAAAACAAAAGAAATCAGAAAAATTAAAACAGTTTAGAATAAAAGATAAAATACAGAAATAATCAAATAAAATCAGAATAATTAAAACATTAAATAAAATACAGTACAAACAGTCGGACGAGCAGTGGCACAGTGCTCATTCAGTAAATGCACAGGTAAACAGATGTGTTTTGAGTCTGGATTTGAATGTGACTACTGTAGGAGCACATCTGATCTCTTCTGGAAGCTGATTCCAGCTGCGGCTGGCATAGTAGCTAAAAGCAGACTCACCATGCTTAGAGTGAACCCTTGGTATTTCTAGCTGATGTGATCCTAGTGATCTGAGTGATCTGTTGGGTTTATATTCAGTGAGCATATCTGCAATGTATTGAGGTCCTAGGCCATTGAATGATTTATATACCAGTAATAAAACTTTAAAATCAATTCTATATGTAACTGGCAGCCAGTGTAAAGACCTGAGGACTGGTGTGATGTGTTCATATTTTCTGGTTCTGCTCAGAATCCTGGCAGCATCGTTCTGTATGAGCTGCAACTGTCTAATGGTCTTTTTAGGAAGGCCAGTGAGGAGTCCATTACAGTTATCCACCCTGCTGGTGATGAAAGCATGCACAAGTTTCTCTAAGTCTTGACTGGAAACAAAGCATCTAATTCTTGCAATATTTTTCAGATGATAGTATGCTGATTTAGTTATTGCTTTGACATGACTACTGAAACTAAGGTCTGACTCTAGAGACACGCCCAGATTCCTGACTTGATTTTTAGTTGTTTGACCCCTAGACTGAAGGTAAGCGTTCACCTTGAGAACTTCATCTTTGTTTCCAAACGCAATGACTTCAGTTTTGTCTTTCTTTAACTGAAGAAAGTTTTGGCACATCCAATTGTTTACTTCATCAATGCATTGGCAAAGGGAGTCAATGGGGCTGTAATCGTTAGGCCATAGGGCTAAGTAGAGCTGTGTGTCGTCTGCATAGCTGTGGTAAGAGATTTGGTTCTTTCTCATTATTTGGCTCATTGGGAGCATGTACAGGTTGAATAAGAGTGGCGCAAGAATTGAGCCTTGAGGGACTCCGCATGTCATAGATGTCCACTCAGACTTATGCTCTCCTATAGTCACATAATAACCTCTCCCTTCTAAGTATGACCTGAACCATTTTAGGACTATCCCAGAAAGCCCGACCCAGTTTTCCAGCCTGTCAAGAAGTATGTTGTGATCGACAGTGTCAAATGCAGCACTGAGGTTGAGTAGTACTAGAACTGATAATTTGCTTGTGTCAGTATTTAAGCGAATATCGTTTATTATCTTTATGAGCGCTGTCTCTGTGCTGTGATGCGGTCGGAAACCAGATTGAAAGTAGTCAAAGTATCCATTCGAGCTTAAGAATTTGTTCAGCTGATTGAAGACAACTTTGATCTTCAATGATCTTGCCTATGAAAGGAAGATTTGAGATCGGTCTATAGTTGTTTAATATGGTCTTATCCAGATTGCTCTTTTTCAGGAGGGGCTTGACAACTGCAGTTTTCAGGGAGTTCGGAAAACTCCCAGAGAGAAGTGAGGCATTTACCACTTCTAGGAGATCTGCTTTTAAGCTGTGTAACACAGTTTTGAAGAAAGATGTGGGAAGTGCGTCAAGGGCGCAGGTTGATGTTTTAAGGTGCTGTACGATTTCTTCCAAAATTTTGCCATCAATTTCTTTGAAATCAGACATAGTGACTACTTTCTCAGGCTGTTGTCTGATCTGTCTGACCCCAGTGCGGCTCAAGGATGTGCTGATCACCTTTCTGATATTATTGATTTTCTCAGAGAAGAAAGAAGCAAACTCACTGCACTTGCTCTCTGAGAGCATTTCACTGGGAATCTGGCTTGGGGGGTTTGTCAGTCTCTCTACAGTAGCAAAAAGAGTGCGTGTGTTGTTTATATTGCTGTTTATAATATTTGAGAAGAAAGTCTGTCTAGCTTTGCCTAGTTCCTTATTAAAAGCATGGATGATGTCTTTGTAGATGTTATAATGGACTACACGTTTTGTCTTCCGCCACATGCGCTCTGCTTTTCTGCATTGTCTTTTCATATTTTGCACTGCTGTTGGGTTTCTCCAAGGTGCTTTCTGTCTGCCATTCTTTCTCCTGACTTTCACAGGAGCAATATCATCAATTACACTCTTAACTTTTGAGTTAAAAGAATCAAGGAGAAAATCAACAGAGTCAGCAGATATGCTTGGTGTTAAAGATATAGCCTTCATAAATAGTACACTAGTGTTCTCATTTAAGCATCTCTTCTTGACAGACACAGATCTAGCTTCAATGGCAGGGGAGATCAATATATCAAAGAAAATACAAAAATGATCAGACAGTGCTACGTCCTTAATAACAATCGATGAAATGTTTAGACCTTTACTGATAAGTAAATCTAGAGTGTGTCCACGATTATGTGTGGGTCCATGTACATGCTGAGTCAGATCAAAAGTTTTTAAAACAGTTTTGATTTCTTTTGCCATATTGGTTTCTGCATTATCTATGTGAATGTTAAAATCTCTAGCAATAGCAAAACGGTCAAACTCTGAGGAAATTGTTGATAACAGTTCTGTAAAGTCTTCAGCAAAGGCTGGAGAGTATTTTGGAGGCCTGTATACAATGATAAGTAAAATGCGTGGAGCACCTTTTAACACAATACCCAGATATTCGAAAGACGGGTAATTCCCAAATGATATTTGCTTACATTGATAGACAGCTTTAAAAAGAGCAGCTAAACCTCCACCTCTTCTTACAGCTCTGCAGACACTCATAAAAGTAAAGTTAGGAGGGGCTGTTTCATTGAGGACTGTTGCACTGCAGCTGTCTTCTAGCCAAGTTTCATTTAGCAACATAAAATCCAGGTTGTATGTGGTTATTAAGTCGTTGACTAGAAGTGATTTATTTTTAAGTGAGCGGATGTTTAAAAGTGCTAACTTAACAGTCTTACTTTTTGTCCCCACAGCAATCTTGGTTTGGCGTGTAATAGGCACCAGATTAAATGGGTTTGCGGTACGGCTTTTGAGGGCCTTAGACTTTCTATCATGTAATCGAACAGCAATAGAGAAAGATAAAGATACAGGCACACTGGGTTCCCGCTTGTTCTGTAAACATTTGAGAAAGTTATTGTTATCGTAGCGGGGACCCGACACATATCAATGAGAGCTGGTATCAGTTGTTTTTGGTTCACCTCGAGCCGATGGAGGAGGGTGTGTGCCCTGGCGCAGTGGCAGAGGCCGAAGAGCTCTCGCAGGAGGAGGGGGAGGGCGAGCTGGGCCTGCAGGCTTTGGTGGTTGTGCGGCCTGCCGTTTTTTTGTTGGTATCTGGGGGCTTGCAGCAAAAGAGTGGGATAGTCTAGTTCCAGCATACACCAGTTGTTCCATTTTCTCTGAGAAGCACAGAAGTGGAGATGCTGGAGAGATAGAGAAACTGTCTGGTGAGAGGGGCTGTTGCTCTGGTGTTATTGGAGGCTGTAATATGCTGTCCTGGTTTCCCTCGCTGTTTTCCAAAAAAGTCGTCCTTGGGTGCTGAATCTTGGAGCAGTGCTAGTATGTCACAGTCTGTCTGTGGTGAGCTCTGTGGGCAGGGCTCAGCTGAGATTGTGTCCGTGAGCAGAGGTTGTTGTGGCTGAGTGGTGTTATCATTGTCCTTGTGTGATGTGTCAACCGCATGCCCATTCAGGTGCTGAAGTGAAATCCTGTGGTCATTCATACTGTATCCAGGTGTGTGTGTGCCATTCAGGTTGAGTGGATTGGCACACATTGCAGAAGGATGACAGAGGGAGAAGTAGATATTGTCTTTTAGCACTCTTGAACCAAGTTTGTTTGGGTGGTGGCCATCCTGTTGAAACAGTTGCCTCTGACTCCAGAAAAGATTGAAGTTGTCAATGAAGTTCACTCCTTTTACATAGCAGTTTTTTTTGCAGCCATGTATTAAGCCCAAGCAACCGTGAAAACCTGTTTGTTCCTCTTGCTGGGAGTGGTCCACTGATGAATGTTTGAACTTTCAGTCTTTTAAGTGTTTCAAAAAGTTCATTGAAATCCTTCTTAAGGAGTTCCGACTGCTCTTTATGAATATCATTCTTCCCCACATGAATGATGAGTCGATTTGCAGTCTTATGTTTCATCAGAATGTCCTGAAGTTCTCTGTTTACATCAGAAGTTGTTGCTTGTGGAAGGCAGCATGTTGTTGTATCCCTGCTACTAATGTTTCTGATTATGGAGTCGCCCACTATCAGAGTCCTGGGTCCGGCTGCGCTCTGAGCTGAGTGCCGCTGTCTGCTCGACCTCGAGCGCCAGTTAGCATCAGTGTTAGCTACTGGCTGATTCAGTCTGTGTTCGATCACATTCATCAAATTTGGGGATTCCTCATTCATTAATACTTCAAATCTGTTCTCAAGATGTATAGGCGGTGGTAGGAGACCAGTGTTTGCAATCCTTGTCAGAGCCGTATCTGGGGTAGAGGATGCTACTGCAGCAATATATGATGCTCGTGACAATCTGATGTCTCGAGTGCCTTTGGGTCTCGCTCCCTGTTTGTACCATCGATTTGTAAGTCGATCGGCTTGTTTCTCTACACTCAGTATAGCCTGTCGAGGAGCATGAGATTCATGGGAATCACCGGCTGTATGCTGAGGGCGTCCATGACGAAGCTCTGTTTTGTGTCCCGTCTGGTTTGGTGGTCCCGCAATTAACTTTGTTTCAAGAACTGCAATCCTTTGTAGAAGTCTGTGGCAGTTAGAACAGCAAGTAGATTCCAGAGGAGGCATTTTCTTATCCTTATGAATGTAGGCAGTTGTGTTTTCTCTTCCCCGGAAAGCTAAGCTTTCAGTGGGAGGCTGGTCGAATAAAAAAAATCAGCTTTTTTTTGTAGTAATCCAAGCGTTTGAGCACTGTGCTGATTTGCTGAAGTTAAAATTAGGTGATAAAAGGAGATAAAATATAAAAATATAAAAGCAATAGAGCAAAGCGCGGAGCAGTAAGCAAGAGCGTCCGAACAGCAGCTGAGCAGGAAGTGAAGAGCAGGGTTATATCGATTGCCAATTTACAACCACTCAATAAATATAAAACCACAACTCCCCGTAATTCAGTTAGTTTAGACCATCCGTCCGAATTAATTAACACATTGCAAACTAATGTCAGTTTGCTTAATTTGCTAATCAGAAATATTCTTCCAATTTGAAGTGCGGAAATTAACGTGTGCCAACAGAGATTTCGGTTATAACCATTTAAAAGCATCCATACAAAATAAGTTCTGAATTATCTGACCTGCTTAAATGAACTATGAGAGGTTCCTGGGAAACTCAGCTTCGTTGGCGACTCCAATTGAAGTCTCGGTTTTCGTTCCGTTGGATGCCATGTTAATGATTTATCGATTTGGATCTTCTGTTGGTCTTACTGGAACCATTTTTCTTTTTGTGATTTCTTAATGAAATAAGGAATAAGTTCCTCTTCAGATGATTATCCCCACGTGCTGCAGAGAGAAGTTTTTGCTTTTTGTGTCTGACCTATGTATATTATCCGGTGACTCCACCCGTCAGTCACTTATGCTTCCTGACAAGCTTCCGGGCCATCCCTTCTACGTGTTGCTATAGCAACGACCTCTCAAACAGGCTTCTCTTCTGTTTTAGCTGAGAGCCTTGCAATGTTACCAATTTTTCTAAGACTGCCAATTGATCTGGTTTGTCACTCCTCGAGCAGATTCGTCTTCCCAGTGCATTACACAAACACTTTACTATGAGGATTAACATCAGTCCTAAAATCTCAGTGGCTCAGTACAAAGCATACCACCCCAATTCGATTTAGAAGCTGATTAGACATTCCCATTTATCGTTCGTTAAGAACTTAACAACAGCTGTCGTTTCGTTAACTACCCCTTGTATCCCTGTTTCAAAAATTAACTTAGGTTCATCGAACCATCTGGGAAAGCTGTCTGCCCCGATAATTTCGATGCTGCGATTACAAATAGTATCTTTCATCCAATTCATGCCCAGATAGTATTTACTATCTAGACCTTTACACCACATCTTCTTCCAGTTCTTCCTGGAGATTAGATGTTCTAAATCATCCAAAGCAATTATCTCTAAATTAGCTAATTTTAGCAGGCTTTCTTTTTCAAGTTCATAACGGATTAATATATTTTTGTCTATTCTAGCTGGAACGTGAAAGACTTTACACTGTAATTTTCTGTTGACGGTTCTGATAACTCCACTCGGCCCATATAACGTCTCATACGCGTCGGACAGATTATCCCTCACTAAAGTCCACAGTAATGGCATGATTCCGTTAGGCCAGTAGCATAGTACAGATAATATCTGATTAATAGTTTATAATCATGTCCATTCGAGCATTGTTTAATTAAAGGGGTGGTTGATTGCGATTTCACTTTTTTCATTTTAAATAGTGTGTAATGTTGCTGTTGGTGCATGAAAAGTATCTGCAAAGTTGCTGTGCTAAAAGTTCAACTTAAGCAGAGATATCATCTTTTAAAAATCAGGAAGTTTAATGCCTACAAAAACGACTCGAATGGGACTACAACAAGATACTTCCCGGGTTTTATACGTAACTAACCCATACATTTACATCAACCCTCCCTCCGGAATATACAAAAAAAGGCGGCATGGCCATATTTCTGCGGCTTTGTCGAAGAGTTATTGTGGAGAGCTGTAGCCATGCCGTCGAGAGTGTGTTATTTTCCCCCAGCTGTCAGGTCTTCTGTGTTCGGGCTTCCTACGGACGCTGTAGTTCGTCAGCAATGGCTAAAATTTATGTTTGATTATGTTCCTGAAAATTAAAATCGTAATTTAGCTCTCTGTGCTGCGCATTTTACGGAAGACAGCTTCCAGAATCTCCACGAATTCAATGCTGGATTCAACAAGAAACTGTTCCTAAAACATGAAGCAGTTCCAACTTTAAAAGCAGAGGCAGCAGTTGTTGGGCCACAACCTGTAAGTAAGACTTAATCATTTTAAATGTATCTGCATGTATAATTTCAGACGTAATGTTTTATTTTTATAAAGGACGTAAACAAATGCCAGCGCTGGCTTCAGTAGCCACTTAGTTATGCTATTTCGTGTCTGTGACATACGTCAAACATTTTGGACCTGAATTTGTAATTATGTACTCATTTTGTAAATGTATTTTCCATGTATACTTTCTGACGTTATTTTTCGATTTGATCAAGAACGTAAACCAATGGCAACGCTGTTTGTTTATAGTAGCCAGTTAGTTCGATGCTATTTTGTGTATGACAAACGTGTATAAAGTTATAAAACTTATATGTAATCGCAACAGCAAACTTCAGCTGCTGTTATCAGTGTACAGTATGGTTTGTTTACAGGTCATGTGTATTGTTTATCTACATACTTTTACGGTTATAGGTATAACAGTATTGACACCATTATTTACATTAGACCGGAGCACATGCAACTTTCGCCCGTAAAGGTAATGGGCGTGAAGTCTCCGGACAACGTGCACTACGCAGTTTAGCCAATTACAACACACCAGCCCAACTAACCAATCTGAGCCCATTGCCTGTTTCTGAGGGAGTGGTTTCATAGAATCAGGAAGTCAACCGGTCGTTCAAATGACAGAGGAGAGAGGGCTTACAATAAAGGTGAAATTTATGAAAAATAAGGCATTAAAAAACAAACAAAAAAAAAACACTATGACATGTTATATTGCACCCCATAAACGCAATCATGCAAAGAAAAAAAGCAGTAAACCACCCCTTTAACTCGCCACTCTTTCCCGGTTAAACCTAGTATGCCATCATCCTGAAAGATTCATTTCATTCTATACTTTCCATCTTCATCTTTCTGTTTCGTTGTGCCCACTCGTTTCAATAGTAATTTTCTTTTTACATATAAGAATATTTGTTCGATTTCCTGATACTGGATCAGTATCATTTATCAGGTCACTAAAATCCAAGTTCTCCTCGCTTGTCACAAAAGCTAGAATACGAAAAGTCATTATAGCCGTTTCTATTGTACCGATACTTCTTTTTGTGGTTTCTGTTACTAATCGTTAACCTGATACACTTGTCCATTCCCATCATTCTCTCCTAGTAATGACTTTTAATGTCCTCTTCAGTTTGTAATGATTCATTCAGTACCATTTTAATTAAATATTACGATATCCCGTAATTGCTTGATTTCAGCCTTTTTGTCCATATCCATGGAAGAGTTTTATTCAGTTCTAAGTCAATTTTGGTTGCGTAATACTTCTCAGCTTCAGGTAATTCCATCCGGAATCGATTGTCCATATTGGGAGACAATAGGGACTCTAAATAGCGACCGTGAGTTGTAGTTAAGACAAATTCTCCTAAGGGATTTAAGAGTCTACTGGATTTAATCCATTCCTTTACATTCTTTTCCATTTCTTTTTCCTTATCTAGTACTATACTTATTTTTTCTCGTCTTATAACAGTCCCTTTATTTTTGCATTGACCTATTTTCCACGGATTACATTTTTTATTCATTTAAAATATCCCCCCTAGCTCCTCATTTGAACTAGTTTTACTCGTTGATCCAATAAAATATTTAAATGTCTCATTTCCGTAATGATCTGTAATAACTATTGGTTTCATAAATCTCTACCTCTTTAGTGTACCAGCGCTTCATCCATACTGTGCTCTGAACTTTCACCTTTGGTTTTTTAACTAGATAATACAACACATCTTGGTATTGATCCTTATCCTTACCATTTAACCACTTCCAGAAGTGTTTATTATTATTTTCTATTTCACTTTTATTCTTGATCTTTGTTGCAAATACAGTTAAATAAAACCCAGAGACATTTTCTCTGTCAATATTAATATCTGTTAATATTTCCCATTGAAGTAACTTACTCGTACTGTGGCCAATATAAACATTCCCAATTCTAACAATAACCATAAAATTGTACTTATCCATTACCAGCTATTTCGCTGTCGTTTCAACCTCCTGATATTTTCATTTATACTTCTGCGTCGTTGTCCGCGTTTACGCGCAATTACACATGCAGAGGTATGGAACGCCAAAAGGGTCAAATTTTGCCACTAACCAAACACGTTTTATTTTCAAAACACCAGTGTTTACGCCGTTTAAGACGAAAAGACGATGCAAAGTACGGCGTACGGTGGTACAAACACCGCAAATTACGGCGTTTACTAAGCAAAATCCCGTTTCTGACGCCGCAGGCCATCCATAGTGCGCCGTTAATTGCGGCGCTTCTGTCTGACAAAGAAGGCGTAAAAAGCGGCGTTTTGTATAATATTATAATCAGCCCCACCCTTTTCTTCAAGTTCAGCCCATCTAATGAAGTAGTTGGAGAGACATATGTAGTAGATCGTCGATCTGTTTTTTGGTCTGTTATCCTGTCATATTTTTATTTCTTCATTGGGCACGTGTATCCCCCTTTTTCCTTTATCATATGTGGGTATATAGTATGATTTTAGCCTCTCTTCACATTCATGTCTGTGAAATACATCCGATTACCCAGCAAACGTACACCTTCAGTAGGGCACTGGTCTGCGTGCACGGAAAGCAGAGTCGTTTTGCTCTTAGTGACGGGTTTGAGTCCAAGGCCCGTATTTTATCTCCGCTTCGTTTCTTTTGTATTGGTCTGTTAATGTTTTGTCCATTTTTGCTTCATTATTTTTAACATTACAAATTAAAATGTTTTTAGTAGGCTATGTGTTTCAGACCATGAGAGCGAAAAAGCGCGCTGAAGAATTCATACCGCTGGCTCAGGCCGTCGCCAGAACATGAGGGTGTAGCTACTCATTTCGTTTTCATATGGGGGCAAGCATTTTTTTGCTATGATCTGAGAAACAGACTTATCTCCAAAACAATATTATTATATTATATCCAGTATTATTACTGAAGTAGTCCATCATACAAACTACAGTAAGCCTCTAGGAAGTTATGATATTTGTGGCTTTAAAGCAATATGCTGTATTGTATAAAGTGGTAGCCTATAGGTAAATAAACGCGGTGCAACTATAGAGTGCTGAAATGCAGAGAAGGTATAAACATCCACATTACTATATGATCAGACCATGCAGACGCTTTTTTACTATTTTATTTTTTTTTATGTCTTGAACGAGACGTCCGCAGATCCCGCTCTTGAAGCAGCGGGGACGTCTCGTTCAAGACATCATTGTATATATCTAGGCCTATATATATAGCCTATATACAAACTTTTTATTAGGCCAGGCCTACTCCAGGCAATTCCAAATGTGCGGAGTCCAAGTTTGACTGAAACAATTCAATTCAAGATTTGATTTTAGAAAAATACAATATAGCCTAATAATTAAAAAAAAAAAATACACAAAATACCTAGAAATATTTTTAGTGCCAAGAAAAAATACACAAGAAAACCTAATAAAATATGTAGCTTTAGCCATTATGGAAATACAGGCATCTCACAACTCTTTATTATTTACAGTCCATAAAAATAGGGCATGTATTAGATATACGATTATATATAATACGATAATATATTTACAGTCTTCCCGTGTATTTTTCCTGAGGCATTGTATTGGGTTGTGTTTTAGGGTTAACGGAAAATTAATTACTGAATAAAGTCTTGGCAAAAAAAAAAAGACATTTTCCTTCTATAGCCCCCTTTTTCCACAATGGCCCCCTAAAAATTATGCCAGAAATTCTGATTCTGATTCTAAATTAATAATTTAGTGTTACAAAAAATATACATTGTATACAAAATATATTATTCACTGTTAGCAATATTAATGTCTATTTTAAGGCAATGGCAGCGTGATAATAAATAATTTATATGTGAAATAGATTACAGTCTTGTATGATGGTCAAGAGTAGCGGTAGTCCTCGCTTGGGCTGGCGTCATCTCGTTTTAATAGTTCAATCGTTTAGGAAGGCTCTACCTCCTTCCGTGTGTCCTGGGCACTGCTAAAAGAGTCTAATGATCTTAAAAAGCGAAATGGACTATATCTTGAAGCAACTACCTAAGCCCATCTAAATCATTATAATCAGTAATAAAGGGACCACAGCAGCCACTAAGCGTACTTCAAACAGTTGCTGCTGTCATTTCCGTAATAAGTACTGCCTGCTACTCAATCAGTTGTCAGCTGTCGGGTAGTCTTCCGAAATTTAAAACACATACACCAACAGACCAATACAAAAGAAACGAAGCGGAGATAAAATACGGGCCTTGGACTCGAACCCCTGTCACTAAGAGCAAAACGACTCTGCTTTCCGTGCACGCAGACCAGTGCCCTACTGAAGGTGTACGTTTGCTGGTTAACGAATGTATTTCACAGACATTTTTTTTTTTTTGTAAATTGTATGTTTTGTATGTAAATAAAATGAAAATCAATCAAAGAAGTTCATAATAGAAAAACAAAACAAATGAACAACAAAGTAAAACTCCATACTTTCAAGAACTTAAAGACTTCTATCTACATGCACAAAAAGGAGGTAGGAAGAAGTAAAACTTATATACTCCTACCTCTATATATCATTCCTACCATATTTAACGAAATAACTACAAAATATTAAATCTGCTGAGAAAACAAATCTATAATCAATGAAAAAAATATATTCAAAAATTCTAATCACATACTAACTAATATTACACAAACACGACAGTATTTATACATACTACAAATTATTCAATATAAGCCTAGCACACTTTATTATTAGCACTAAGTTTCTTTTTACCTCTGGAATATAGGTTCTTTGAACATCTTTTTAAAATGGAATAAGTTTGGACATTGCTTTAATTCATTATTGTTCCACAATTTAACATGAATGTGAACAGAAGCTAAAATCATACTATATACCCACATATGATAAAGGAAAAAGGGGGATACACGTGCCCAATGAAGAAATAAAAATATGACAGGATAACAGACCAAAAAACAGATCGACGATCTACTACATATGTCTCTCCAACTACTTCATTAGATGGGCTGAACTTGAAGAAAAGGGTGGGGCTGATTATAATATTATACAAAACGCCGCTTTTTACGCCTTCTTTGTCAGACAGAAGCGCCGCAAATAACGGCGCACTATGGATGGCCTGCGGCGTCAGAAACGGCGTCATTGGCTGGATAAAAAAAACGCAGAAAATGACGGCGATTTTGCTTTGTAAACGCCGTAATTTGCGCGTTTGTACCACCGTACGCCATACTTTGCGGCGTCTTTTCGTCTTAAACGCCGTAAACACTGCCGTTTTGAAAATAAAATGCGTTTGGTTAGTGCCGAAATTTGACCCCTTTGGCGTTCCATACTATGGGAGCATGTGAAACCCGAGGGAGGGGTTCTGGCAGACCAATCACAGCGCTTGCGTCCACGTAGAATTGACACGTTGTTAGTCGTGTCATTAGCAACTAAATCTATGATTACCATTCGGCTTTCCATTTTTCAAAGTGTTAGGATTCACTTTAAAGTTCCTATTTATTTTTTTTTTTTTTACAAGTGTTTGGATTCCCTGGATTCACTTCAGACTTCCTATTGTCCTGTTGCGCGCACCGAACGACGAGGTGTCCATTGTCAGGTATTAATGGACAAAAACCATTAATACCTAGACAGTGGACACCTCGAAGGGCATTAACCCGCTTACACCATGGTCACTTACCAAATAACACATTTTTAAAACATTAGTTTATATTTTAATTAGTTTTACAAAAAAATCTGAAGTTTTTACAAACAATAACTTGGTTTCCCTGGTTACGCCTGATGGTTTATTTAGCAACCGGAAATATGTATAGTCCGTTCAGCTCGTAGAACCCTTCAGCTAACTTACGAGCCAGAAAGTTAACGTGGTTTTTTTTTTTCATGTAAGTTAGGCTTGTCTAGCCATGGGCGTTACACTTTCGTTTTTTTTTAACCTATATTTAAAACACACATAATACATTAATAATACATAATACACACACAAATAAATTGTAAACAGATAGTTTTACTGCCTGTTGGTATGGTTACTCACAGCTGATGTAGCCAGCGCATTTATTTATTAATTTCGAACGGTAAACAGTCAGTTTCACCAGAACTCCTCTATCACTTTTTAATTGACACCCTGCAGCCAATCAGAATCGAGTATTCACCCAGACCATGGTATAAAACGATTCAATTTACAGCACCTTCATAAATTGAATAAAGACATAAAAATCCAAAAACACAACTAATGCGCTTCCTTTTTTCATTGTTTTGTAGAAGTCGAGTGAAAATCTGAATGTTTAGTAGAGAAGGTACATCGCCAACCTCAATGCTGAACCTTCCAGATAGAGGTTCATTTGTACTGTGATCAGTTTATTACACACAAATTATCTCCATGTAGCTGTTTATGTGACTGACTTCAACTGCTTGCTTGTCCCAGTGATATTTTGATGCTCCATATACATACTTCTGAAGGTGAATACATTTAATAGGCACTATTTATTTCCCAACTTCTGTTTGTGTTGTGTTTTTGCATTGATGTGTGTTACATGTCTGTGTTGTGGCATGTTTGTAATCCATTGGGGAGAGAGCTGGGATGATGGATCAACAGTGTTACACACTCGCTACACACCTAACATTCAAAATGATGCCATTGAGGAGAGCAGTGTTGAGCTAATCGCTGCTTTCTCTTAGATCTTAAAGGGATACTTCACCCAAAAATGAAAATTCTGTCAGTATTTACTCACCCTCATGTTGTTCCAGCCCCGTAAGACTTTTGTTCATCTTCGCAACACAAATGAAGATATTTTTGAATTAAATCTGAGAGCTGGATCACTCCTCCATAGGCTTCTTAAGGGATCTAAGCACAAAGCTTCTGTGTTGTACGTCACACGCATCACACACACATGACCAGCGTTGGCCAATAGTGAGCCTACGTGTGACGTACAACACAGAAGCTTTGCGCAGTTCCACTACGTGAAATCTCAAGGCCCACAGGGAAGGAAATGAGCTAAGTTACTTAAGGTTGAGCCTGTAGTCACTCGGACTATTTTAACGATGTCTTTCATAACTTTTGGGCCGGCCAGGAACAACATGAGGGTGAGTAATTACTGACAGAATTTTCATTTTTGGGTGAACTATCCCTTTAATCTCTAATATTAGTCAACACGTATTATAAGTGCACCGTGCAACAGATTGCATCATCTACATCATGTCATAAATGAATGGAAAACCCCCAACATCCTCAAACTGCTCTCCTCGAATCTTTAAATATGCAATGAAATGTCTGCCTGGCTCATTACAGTAACTCTTCTTTTCTACTTTTCATGCTGCCTGGACTGTGTTCCCCATGTTTGTATGTTTTACTTGAACTGTTCCAAATACAGAAGAAAACCATGATTATTATCTGTTGTGTGCTGCTGGGAGTCGTAGTTGCTGTCATCATTGGGGGTGTGTTGGCCTGAATGACACACGCAGAGCATGCTCGGATGTGTTGGACCGGATCATAAAGAGACTGGTTCTGCTATGTGTTAAGGCTGGAACACACTACAGGACTTTTAAAATCTGAACAGCGTTTAAAACACTTGGCATCATTTACTTGCACGAAAGGGTTGCAGAGGGAAAACTGGGCATCATACACTAGACTGTCAAGTCATTCCAGACACAATCTCATGCAGAAACACACACTCTTTGCTAGGAGACACATGACAGATGAAAACAATACGTGTTCTAAAATCTGCTCAAAATGCCCATCATACAGTACCGGATGTTCTGTGAAATCTGTCAACTCCGACTGCCCAAAATCGCCTGGCTGACTTGTTGAATCTGGGCAAAAGTCATGTAGTGTATTCCAGCCATTACTCTGGATATTGTAAGTAATTATATACAAATAATTGTTTTTTTTTATTATTATGAGACTTATAACGCACAGGTGCCCCTGAACAAAACACAATGTACACAATGTCTGTCACTGATACTTTGAGGAAACATATTCTCTCAATCCATAATGACAGAAAGACGTCCAGTTATAATTAATAAACTACTTGTCTTCTTTAAATTGCAAATAAAGATTTGTGGGTTTTTTTATTATGTGAAAAACAACCTGTGATTGTTGCATTTTACAAAAAAAGAGTATAATTCTAGTTCCCTATCTTCGTTGTTGTGTTGATGTAGTTGGGAGCAGAAAAGGTCGATGGGAATTGGCGAGTGGAGTTAGCATGTGCATCATACGCTATAACAGATACATGTATGTGCTGAGGAGCCGACAGACCAACAAGTCCCTGGTTCTGTGTGTCCTTTAATGTACGAAACAAGGACATGATAAATAATGGTTAAACGCTTATAGAAATATTATTCATTTAAGATTTTAAAGTGTAGTCTTGTATAACGTATCCTTCTAAACGAGTTTGCAACAGAAGTCTCAAACAGAGTGATATCATTTTAGTGCTGTCAATATACGTTTCAGTGTATGAAAAAGTAAATGTACATGTTGTAGAAATACACATAAAAATACACAAGTATTCTCGTGAGACCACGTTGCAGAATAACTACTAAACAAACCAATAGTGTAAATAAGAACCTATCTATAGAACAGGGGGCCAAACTGTCTTTATTAGCACTGTATTAGCAAATTATAACTGTAAAACTACACTAGTTTCATATTGTTCAGTCAACCTAATAAATGATGAATCACTGATGATGAAATATAACTAAGTACATTGCGACACAAAAATAATGTAGCTTATGGTTTGCTAAGTTGTAAATAAGTTTAATGTACATTCAGTTAATCATTAATTACTAGCTTATTTTTGCTTATCGCATGAATGTGGATCCTTCAAATGTTTAATAAATTGTAAATAATGGCTAATATGTCCTAACAATATGTTAAGTTAATCAGTAATGTTTTCATGCTTTACTAATACATTATTGTGGAAAAGTTAATCCTTTATTACCAGTGTATTTATGCTTAACTAATGCATTATTCTGAATAAAGTGTTACCATATATATAAGGCATTATAATATTATTATTGTGATGTATAATTATATATTTGGGATTTATAACTATACATTCAAATGTATAGGTTTAAATTAAGTTTGTATGACTGTATATCCGGGATGTAAAATTAAACATTCAGGATCTATATTGATTCCGTCATTTCTCTAATGTGAATGAATTACTGGAGCTTCTGGATGTGTTGTTATGGGCACTGCACACAGTACTGAAGAACTGCCTCCTTCATAATGATCAAATTCGGTTTATTGGCTAGACCAATGGCTCTTGCACTCCATCTGAGGGATCGAGCATAATGCGAAGTTGGATGTTCGTTTTATATTTTATTCATTCCTTAAATGCAAATGTTTTTCTTTTGAAAGGGTGTAATAAACTGTTGAATTTTCAATCTATTTAGTTCAATTTTCAGTTTATTTAGTGTCTTGATTTTTGTCACCCCTACTCTGAAGGATTTTTAGGACTTGACCAAAGGCCAGTAATGAACATACAGTATGTATTTTGCATTGCTTCAAGTTTGACCCCCATAATAGAATGAGCTGGAACTCAAGCCCACCTGGACCTTGGGTGACCACCCGGCCCGCTTGCGTTGTACCGCACAGCATCTTCACCCCTTGTCCTGCACGTTGCATTAATGAAAATGTGGGACATTTTCTCCATGTCTGATGGTTTTTTAATTATCATATTGAGAAAACGTACATGCGTGCATTTGCATTTTTAATAAAGCATTTTATTTATTATTTTTGCAGCGTATTTTTTCATCTATATTTACCAGCGCTTCATCAGAAATACAAATACAACAGCCATTTTTTAAATCATATCCAATGGTTGAACAGAAAGGAGTAAACACTGTCACTAGTGGGTTGTGACGGCTGTCAATCAAAATGTGGAGCGGTGATTCGTTCCATGTGTTCCCCTGTCAGAAAACAAATGGATAATTCGCTAAATAAAAATTTTAATTTAACAGAATTTATCAACTTGTTGCCTTCTGTGGATTTTTTAATTCACATCCTTTCTAAAAAATATGAACGTTTTTGGTTTAATATATTCTTAATATATAAGACTGTCAATTAACTAATTTCATGTTGTTATATATTTAATTTTTTCATTATTTTGTTGGATTTTAGTTGGACTTGGTCAGAACTGTTTCAAAAATAGTTATCTGCATGATGTTGAATTTAAATGACATGTAAAATAAAGACATGTTATGTTACGTTGTGATTGTCAGGAACCAATCAGACTCAACATCCTTGCAACGGATTCTTATTGCAATGTTCACTGGCTTTGGAACAACAAGCCCAACTATACCCCAACGAGCGATCGAGAGTCGCTTTCATTATCCAACAGCTATCCGGAGCTGCTTTGAGATGGGCTGAGGCATTGTGGATGCAGGAATCTACGGTGAAGACATCTGTTCAGGAATTTGTAAAACATTTTAAAGAAGTTTTCGGACGTCCAGTTGAGGATTCCTCTGTCGGTGATAAATTGTTGCAGTTGCGCCAAGGAAAGAAGACAATTTCTGAATATTCATTAGAATTTCGCACTCTAGCCTCCAACAGTGGATGGAATGAAAGGGCGCTCATCTCAGTTTATCGCCGTGGATTGAATCCTACCCTGCGTCTTCAGTTGGCTATTTATGATGACAGCCTGGGAATAGAGAAATTCATCCAGCAGGCTATTCGTGTATGCAAGTCGACACTTTCCGACTTTCCCAGGCAGAGCGCATTCGACGAAAAGAGTTGAAATTATGTATGTACTGTGGTGCCAAAGGTCATTTTAGACTTAACTGTCCCATTCGACCTGCTCGGCTGACGGTTAGCTCCGTTCAAGACAGCTCTACTGTATCAACTCCCTCATCTCAAAATATCTTTGTATCTGTAGCAGCTATCATCGACTGTGGATCAGCAGGGAATTTCATTTCAGGACGGCTCTGTAAAGAACTCAATCTCCAGAAGATCGACACTCCCAAACCCTACTCCATCTACGCCGTAACCGGCGAGCTGATTAACAAGGGGTATGTCACATCCCAGATAACACCCATTCAGTTATGGATTGAAAACATACACCACGAAATGTTTGAACCTTTTGTTCTCCAGAATAGTCAAACAGACATAATCCTAGGTCGCCCATGGCTAATTCGTCACCAATCTACCATAAATTGGCAGTCCGGTAAGATCAACAGTTGGGGATGTCATTGCCCACGTAAGGAAAGCACACACCCTGCTCCACCAGGTGCCGAAACAAGGAAGTGAGTTCCACATCCATTGAAAGCCCCACGGAAAACCTTTCCACGAATATTCCCTCCTGTTATTCCTCGTTCTCTGACATATTTAACCCTATTACTGCCTCCAACTTACCTCCTCATCGACCATGGGATTGTGCCATTGATCTGGTCCCCGACGCATCGATTCCCAAGGGCCGAATCTATTCCCTGTCAATTCCTGAACAAGAATCTATGCGAAAGTACATCGAAGAAGCTTTGCAACAGGGTTATATTCGTTCTTCCACATCCCCTGCTGCCGCTAGCTTCTTTTTTGTTGCCAAGAAAGATGGAGGTTTAAGACCATGTATCAACTACAGAACCCTGAATCAAATCACCATGAAATTCAGTTACCCACTACCTCTCATCCCAGCAGCTCAGGGAAGCCAAGATGTTCACCAAATTGGATCTGAGGAGTGCATACAATCTGGTCAGAATTAGAAAGGGGATGAGTGGAAAACTGCTTTCATCACGCCTGCAGGGCACTATGAATATCTGGTCATGCCGTATGGATTGGTAAACGCTCCTTCCGTGTTCCAGAGTTTCATGGACGAGGTACTCCGGGACTTTCTGGCAAAGTTCGTGTTGGTGTATGTCGATGATATTCTGATTTACTTCAAAGACCCTGTTGAACACCAACATCATGTGTCCCTGGTACTCCAAAGGCTCAGAGAATTCACCCTGTTTCTAAAAGCAGAAAAGTGTACGTTTCATCAGACCAGTGTCGAGTTCCTGGGATACCAACTTAGTGAAAGAGGAGTGGAAATGGATAAACGAAAGACTGAAGCCATCATGTCCAGGCCAACTCCTCAGTCTGTAAAAGAACTCCAGAGATTCCTTGGCTTTGCTCATTTTTACCGACGATTTATACACCGATACAGTATCTTGATAGCTCCCCTGACCTCCCTGTTAAAGGGGAAACCGAAGATGTTACTTTGGACCCCAGAAGCGGACTTTGCTTTTAATTCACTCAAGGCCGTATTCACCACTGCACCCTTGCTCCATCATCCAGATCCAGAGAAGGTATTTGTGGTAGAAGTAGATGCCTCCACTACTGGGGTAGGAGGGATTCTGTCCCAGTACTCTGACCTTGGCTCCAAGACCATACCTTGTGCGTTCTTTTCCAAGAAATTATCTACAGCAGAAAGCAACTACGACATCGGAAATCGGGAGCTCTTGGCTGTGAAACTTGCCTTAGAAGAATGGAGGCATTGGTTGGAGGGAGCAAAAGATCCATTCCTAGTACTCACCGATCACAAGAACCTCCAGTATTTGAGAGACGCTAAGAGACTTAATCCACTTCAGGCCTGATGGGCACTATTCTTCACCCGTTTCCATTTCAGAATCTCATACCGTCCAGGCTCCAAGAATACTAGAGCAGATGCCCTCACTCGTATCTTTGCCCCAGAAACTCAGATGGAGGAACCCGAAACCATCCTGCCCGAGAAGTTGTTTGTCAACCCCATCCAGTGGGAAATCAACGAGCAACAATTGGAATTGTCACGGCAACAACCCAGAATCCCAGGATTTCCCCCCGAGAAGATTCACGTACCTGAGGATTCCCACAACTCTCTAATTGCATCAGCTCACTCCTCTGTAGGCAAAGGTCATCCCGGAATAAGCAAAACTCTCTCAACTCTCCAACTCAAGTATTGGTGGCCCAACATGCAGCAGGACATCACGACAAGGTTGTATTCCCTGCGCCATGTCAAAGGTTCCCAGGAATCTTCCGGCAGGTAAACTAGTACCACTTCCTGTCCCACATAGACACCCTGGTCCCACATTGGGGTAGATTTCGTCACGGATCTTCCCATCTCTGACAGCCACACCTGTATCCTAGTGGCCATCGATCGGTTCTTCAAGGCATGCAGACTAATTCCCCTGAAGGGTCTTCTTACGGCTTTTGTCACTGCTGAACTACTGATGGAACATGTCTTTCGAACTTTCGGTATCCCAGAGGACATCGTGTCCGACAGAGGACCCCAATTCCTCTCCCGAGTTTGGCGAGCATTCTTCACTCTTATGAACGTGACTGTAAGCCTATCATCAGGGTATCATCCACAAACAAATGGCCAAACCGAACGAAAGATCCAGGATGTAGGACGATTCCTGCGTACGTTCTGCCACTCCAACCAGAACACCTGGAGTCGTTACTTAATTTGGGCAGAGTACGCACAAAACTCCCTCAGACAGTCATCCACGCAGTTAACTCCTTTCCAGTGTGTGCTGGGTTATCAACCCCCATTGTTTCCATGGTCTGGCGAACCATCTGAAGTACCAGCAGTAAATAAATGGTTTCAAGAAAGCGAAGAAGTCTGGAATCTAACCCATCATCACCTTCAGCAAGCAGTAAATCGCCAACAACATTTCGCAGATGCTCGTCGCTGTCAAACCCCTGAGTATTAACCCGGACAGTTAGTCTGGCTCTCCACTAAAGACATCCGTCTACGTCAACCTTGCCGCAAACTCAACCCCAAGTACATCGGACCATTCCCCATCGTAAGACAAATCAACCCAGTCACCTATCAACTTCGTCTGCCTCCAGAACATCGGATCCATCCCACGTTTCACGTCTCCCTCCTGAAACCTCATCACCCACCTGTGCCCAACTCAGCCACAGAACCAGTTCCTGAAGATAACCCCCCCATACCGCCTATTGAACCTGAGTCCATTTATTTGATAAAGGAGATATTGGACTCTCGACGTCGAGGTGGTCAGCTTGAGTATCTGATAGATTGGGAGGGGTATGGACCAGAGGAAAGAAGTTGGATACCCCGGAACGACGTCCTTGATCCCAATCTTCTCCTTGAATTCCACGCTCAATATCCTGACAAACCTGCACCACGGCCCAGAGGTAGACCCCCATGACGTCGTGGTCCAAGGTCCACTGGCGCGGACTCTGGGGGGGGGTAATGTCAGGAACCAATCAGGCTCAACATCCTTCACCACACAGCGATCACTCTCCCCGGAATACTAATCACCTGCACCTGTGCACAATCAGTAAGCCCATCAACCTCTGCATCAAAACACTCACCACGACCTCAGTCTTTGTCAAGCCTCCAACAGGAACAGACCATTACCCCAGTTGCAAGAGTTCTCTTATCCTGACAGACACCCGACAAGTAAAGTATACTCACCTGTGGATTACTAACCTCTGTGTCCTTGTTCCAATGTTTCCAGAATCCTCGCTTGAATCTGTGTATCCTGAGACCTAGTATTCATCCTGAGTTCAACTTGCTCGTGGCTTCATCTATAAGACAAATATCACCAGACTGTGTTGTTTGACATTGGATAATCTTAAGAGGATCTACTCACCTGGAATCCTTCTCGTACCGTAATCTTCACCGAATTCACCCTTGAACTCTGAAAGACTCACCGTTGCACTTTATTCAAATTAATAAAGCTTTTATGTTCATTCACTTACCTCTGTCTCTGTGCCTGTATCCTGACAGTGATGTAATGGTGTTTTCTGGAAGGGACTAAAGAACAAAGTATTTTTATCACCTGAAAGGCAGAACACAAATGTTTTTTATTAAGTTAAATAGAGATTATATAACAGTTTCAGGTTGTTTTAGTGTTGGTAACATGTCCCACACAAACGTAGTAATCGTCCTACATTTGGTTTGTTTGATGGTGGTTATCCTAACACACACACACACACACACACACACACAGGCAGTGCCGCTGCTAGCCATTTTGGTGCCCTAAACATAATTCCTTGATGATGGATATAGATTTGGATACACCTCTTGAAGGCAATTCTCATGGAGAAATGTGAGCAACTCCAAAGCAGTTGTCTGTGGTGACAATTGAGGAAGGTTGATGATTTCCTGAACCATCTCAGGTCCATCAATATCAGAATTTCCTTTCTCAGTCAGTGTCTTCTGCACTTCCATGCATTTTTTTTGTAAGTCCTCCTTGGACATTCCGTTGCTGAACTCAAGGAGCACTCCAAATTTGTCTCTGACCTGGGTCATGGTCTCAAA
Organism: Meda fulgida; assembly: GCA_030578275.1. NCBI lineage: Eukaryota > Metazoa > Chordata > Actinopteri > Cypriniformes > Leuciscidae > Meda > Meda fulgida. The sequence goes on along the minus strand of CM060630.1, from coordinate 2,957,300 downwards.
ACGCTCCTGCAGTGACATCAAAGCTGAGTCCACGACACTATTGAAAAATGTTACCTCAAGCCTTTTGATGGCATCACTGAAGGGCTCGTCAGCAGTCTCATATGCAAACTGCCTTTTTGTGTTCCTGAGCCTTTTCTCCTTGAGCTCTGGCTCTATGTTCAAGGCCTCGCAAAGGTCCTTGGCAGTTGACACTGCTTCAGCAAACCCAGAGTGCCTGTATCTGGAGAGGGAGGATATGGCATTGTCAATGAGTCTGACAGCAATGTCAAGCTGCATTGAACTAGTCTGCAGGAGCTTGTTTACTTGGTTAATGGTCGTAAGAATTTCACACCAGACAACAGAACAGATCAGAAATCTAAAAGAGGCCACCTCTTCTGCCAGGGCTTGAGCCTCTATTTTTGCGACTGAGTCATTGACAGTTTCCCTAGCCTCGATGAGCGCATTTCTGATTTCTTTAATTTGGCTTCTGGCAGCTGTGACACTCTTAAGCCTGCTCTCCCACCTAACATCACTCCATGATTTCACAGTCAGGTTGACATGTTTTTTCAAGATGCTCCATCGCTGTGCAGCTTCTGAGAAGAAACAAAATAGCTTCTGCAAATAGCCTAAAAAGCCAGTGGCATCCCAGGACGACTTGGCAGCATCAGCTATGACAAGATTAATCGAATGAGCTGCGCAAGGAACAAACAATGCCCTCGAATTAAATTGTAGCAGTCGGGCCTGAACTCCTCGCTTTTTCCCCTCCATGTTTGCTCCATCGTCATAGGCCTGTCCACGGCAATTATCAAACGGAATGTCGAGTTCCTTCAACTTGTCTAGAAGGACAGTAGACAGGTTCAGGCCAGTTGTTTCAACCACCTCCATATACCCAAGGAAATACTCTTTGATATTTGGCTTTGGCACCAAATCAACAATGCATACGATGAGGGACATTTGTTCCTTGTGGCTTATATCAGGTGTACGGTCAAGAATAATGGAGAAATATTTTGCTCCCTGAATCTGTCTGGATTGTTTGTAATGTTTTGGTGGAGATGATCTGGATCAGTTCATTTTGTGTCTGCTGTCCAAGATAATGCGTTCAGGAGCTTTCATCGGTTATCTTGGCCAGGTGGTTCTCCATCACAGGATCAAAATTGCCTAAAAGCTCCACTTCCTTTAAGAAGTTGCCATTGTCTGGCTCATAAAGACACTGTGAAGAGCCTCTAAATGACAAATTCCTTGAGGCAAGAGATAGGGTTATTGTATGTAAGCGTTTGAGAACATCTCGCCACCTTTTTTCTGCCTACAGCAATGTCAGTTCCTGGTGGTCTATTGTCATATTTGTCTGTAAACGCATGTCCAGTTCTCTCCATTTAAACATGCACCGGGCATGGTCTGGGCTACATTCATGACTCCTCAAACTACTGTTTATGTTGGACCAGTCACTGTGGCCCTCTGCAGTCAGCTTTATAGTTTTCAAACTGAAAAGCTTACACGCAAAACAGAACACAGCATTGTTCTGTTGCGAGTAAACAAGCCAACTTCTCATGATTTTCTCTCCATTTGAGAGCGTTTTGAATTGTAGGCTACTATGAAACGCCCTGCCATCTAGTCCCCTTGGAAAATAAATGTCTGATGGGACTCTAAATGGGCCTCTTCGTACTATTTCAACACGATTCGCGTCTAAAACCTGTGACGGCCAAAGAGAAGGATCAGTTGGAGGGGGCACACAGGTATCTACATTGTTACCTGCTGATGGACTGTCGATGACAGGACTTGTGCTTACAGAGGTGGTGCTTCTCTGCTGTGTATCTGTCCCTAAACTGCAGGTTGAGGGTGGTTGATCAGGGCTTGGTACGGCTGTGGAGTCTACAGACCTGCTGGCCGGCTGGGGTTGATGTGTGCCTGAACCGCTTGTAATTGGTTGCTCGTTGTCTGTCTCTTCCTCTTGGCCATGTGGTCCTTGTACGTATCTCAGCATTGCCCCTGCATTAATTTAGAAATACGAAGAAAAAGCATCAGTATAGAAAGAGACAAAATATTCAAACAAAGAATCTTATAGCAGAAAAATTATACATATTTAAAACTGAAAGCATGCAGCCAAGGAGCTCTCACCCTTTATATCTTATGTATCAACTACAGGTCCTTCTAAAAAAATTAGCATATTGTGATAAAGTTCATTATTAAGTTGGCTTGTGAAAGCCAACTTACTGAAATCCTATTTAAACTTCTTCTTCTTCATCAAAATTTTCTGACTCTAACTCCTCCTAGAGTTTTAACTCTACAAACTCCAAACTCGGGTCAGAACTTCAGACTGTTCTGACTCGAGTTGCTTTATCTTTTCAGACTGATTTGACCTTCAGATTTCTTAAAAATTAATACTAAAAAATCATAAAAATCCCATTGACTTTCAGTGCAATAGTTCAAATTGAGCCAAGGCTACTGTGGCCCAGTAGTGTACAACACAAACTCAAATCTAAACTCCCTGAAGCCCTAGACTCAATTAAACAACCATTCTATATGTACTAATGAACTTATCTATCTATCTATCTATCTATCTATCTATCTATCTATCTATCTATCTACTTAATCTGTCTTTCTAACGAATCCATCTTTCTTTCTCTTCCTTTCTTTCTAACTAATCTTTCTTTCTAACTAATCTTTCTTTCTTTCTAACTAATCTTTCTTTCTGTCTAAATAATCTTTCTTTCTAACTAATCTATCTTTTTTCTTTCTAACTAATCTATCTTTTTTCTTTCTAACTAATCTATCTTTTTTCTTTCTAACTTATCTTTCTTTTTTTTCTAACTAATCTATCTTTTTTCTTTCTAACTAACCTTTCTTTTTTCTTTTTAACTAATCTATCTTTTTTCTTTCTAACTAATCTTTCTTTTTTCTTTTTAACTAATCTTTCTTTTTCTTTCTAACTAATCTATCTTTCTTTCATTCTAACAAATCTTTCTTTCTTTCTAAATAATCTATCTTTCTAATCTATCCATCTATCTTTCATTCTAACAAATCTTTCTATCTTTCTTTCTTTCTTTAATCTATATTTCTTTCTAACTAATCTATCTTTCTTTCTTTCTTTAATCTTTATTTCTTTCTAACTAATATTTCTTTCCTTCTAACTAATCTTTCTTTCTTTCTTTCTTTCTTACTAATCTATCTTTCTTTCTAACTAATATTTCTTTCCTTCTAACTAATCTTTCTATCTTTCTTTCTAACTAATCTATATTTCTTTCTAACTAATCTATCTTTCTTTCTTACTAATCTATCTTTCTTTCTTTCTTACTAATCTATCTTTCTTTCTTTCTAACTAATCTATCTTTCTTTCTTTCTAACTAATCTATCTTTCTTTCTTTCTAACTAATCTATCTTTCTTTCTTTCTAACTAATCTATCTTTCTTTCTTTCTTTCTTTCCTTCCAAATCTTTCTTTCTTTCTAACTAATATTTCTTTCCTTCTAAATAATCTCTTTCTTTCTTTCTTTCTAACTAATATTTCTATCTTTCTTTCTTTCTTTCTTTCTTTCTTTCTTTCTTTCTAACTAATATTTCTATCTTTCTTTCTTTCTTTCTTTCTTTCTAACTAATATTTCTTTCTAACTAATATTTCTTACTTTCTAACTAATCTATCTATCTTCTTTCTTTCTTTGTAACTAATCTATCTATCTTTTTTCTTTCTAACTAACCAATCTTTCTTTCTAACTAATCATTGTTTCTTTCTTTCTTTCTTTTTCTTTCTTTCTTTCTTTCTTTCTAACTAATCTATCCATATTTCTATCTTCATGTGTTTTTAAGCCAGACAAATTGAGAAAGCTTAAGTTAGCTTGAGAAACTTTCTAAAGTTCTTTTTAACTAATCTTTCTTGCTTTATCTTTTTAAACTAATCTTTCTTTCTTTCTTTCTAACTAATCTTTCTTTCTTTCTAACTAATCTTTCTTTTAGTGAAACCAATCTTTCTGTCTATCTGTCAAATCATTCTATATGTACTAATGAACTTATCTATCTATCTATCTTTCTACTTAATCTATCTTTCTAACGAATCTATCTTTCTTTCTCTTCTATCTCTTTCTATCTTTCTTTCTAACTAATCTATCTTTCTAACTAATCTATCTTTCTTTCTAACTAATCTTTCTATCTTTCTTTCTAACTAATCTATCTTTCTTTCTAACTAATCTCTTTCTTTCTTTCTAACTAATCTTTCTTTCCTTCTAACTAATCTTTCTTTATTTCTTTCTTTCTAACTAATCAATCTTTCTTTCTTTTTGACTAATCTATCTTTCTTTCTTTCTAACTAATCTTTCTTTCTAACTAACTAATCCTTTCTTTCTTTTTTTCTTTCTAACAAATCCATCTTTCTTTCTAACTAATCCATCTTTCTAACTAATCCATCTTTCTTTCTTTCCAACAAATCCATCTTTCTTTCTTTCTTTCTGATCTTTTTTTTCTTTCTTTCTTCCTTTCTTCCTGATCTTTTTTTTCTTTCTTTCTAATTCTTTCTTTCTAATTCTTTCTTCCTAATTCTTTCTTTCTAATTCTTTCTTTCTTTCTTTCTAACTAATCTATCTTTCTAACTAATATTTCTTTCCTTCTAACTAATCTATCTTTCTTTCTAACTAATATTTATTTCCTTCTAACTAATCTTTCTATCTTTCTAACTAATCTTTCTATCTTTCTAACTAATCTATCTTTCTTTCTAACTAATCTATCTTTCTTTCTAACTAATCTATCTTTCTAACTAATATTTCTTTCCTTCTAACTAATCTATCTTTCTAACTAATCTATCTTTCTTTCTAACTAATCTATCTTTCTAACTAATATTTCTTTCCTTCTAACTAATCTATCTTTCTAACTAATCTATCTTTCTTTCTAACTAATCTTTCTTTTTAACTAACTAATCCTTTTTCTTTCTTTCTTTCTTTCTAACATATCCATCTTTCTTTCTAACTAATATTTCTTTCCTTCTAACTGATCTTTCTATCTTTCTAACTAATCTTTCTTTCTAACTAATCTTTCTTTCCTTCTAACTAATCTATCTATCTATCTATCTTTCTTTCTTTCTTTCTAACTAATCTATCTATCTATCTTTCTTTCTTTCTTTCTAACTAATCAATCTTTCTTTCTTTCTAACTAATCTTTCTTTCTTTCTAACTAATCTTTTTTCTAACTAACTAATCCTTTATTTCTTTCTTTCTTTCTAACTAATCCATCTTTCTTTCTTTCCAACAAATCCATCTTTCTTTCTTTCTTTCTTTCTTTCTTTCTTTCTTTCTTTCTTTCTTTCCAACAAATCCATCTTTCTTTCTTTCTTTCTTTCTTTCTTTCTTTCTTTCTTTCTTTCTTTCTTATCTTTTTTCTTTCTTTCTTTCTTTCTTTTTTCTAAATAATTTATCTTTCTAACTAATCTATCCATCTATCTATCTTTCTTTCTAACTAATCTATCTTTTTTCTTTCTAACTAATCTATCTTTCTTTCTTTCTAACTAATCTTTCTTTCTTTCTAACTAATCTTTTTTTCTAACTAACTAATCCTTTATTTCTTTCTTTCTTTCTAACTAATCCATCTTTCTTTCTTTCCAACAAATCCATCTTTCTTTCTTTCTTTCTTTCTTTCTTTCTTTCTTTCTTTCTTTCCAACAAATCCATCTTTCTTTCTTTCTTTCTTTCTTTCTTTCTTTCTTTCTTTCTTATCTTTTTTCTTTCTTTCTTTCTTTCTTTCTTTTTTCTAAATAATTTATCTTTCTAACTAATCTATCCATCTATCTATCTTTCTTTCTAACTAATCTATCTTTTTTCTTTCTAACTAATCTATCTTTTTTATTTCTAACTAATCTTTCTTTCTTTCATTCTAACAAATCTATTTTCTTTTTAACTAATCTATCTGTCAGGAGCCAATCAGATCCCTCACATATCACCACGCAAAGATCACTGTCCCCAGATTACTGATCACCTGCACCTGTTTCCACTCAGCACGCACTTCCCAGCCAGCACAAAAGCACCCGATTCACTCCCAGTCATTGTCAAGCCTCCAACAGGAACGACCCTTACCAGTCACCACTTGTCTCACTCTAAGCCATTCTTCAACAACGGACGTAAAGAAACTAACCTTTTTGTCCTTGTTCTGATGTTCCCAGGATCCGCTCCATGGTTATGTTCTCCGTTTCCTGGAATCCGCCACGAGTTCCGTTTCCCACTGAATGAGCTGCAAGAGAAAGTGAAAGTATCACTGAACTGGTGAGCTCATTGTTTTAGAGCACTTCAAGGAATCCACTCACCTGGAATCCTTCCTGAATTACGCCTATCCACGAGCGATCTGAAAAGAGAGAGAAACTCAAGTTATTGATCTGTGCTACACGTCACGTTATTCTTTAAGAAGAGGATTCACTCACCTGGATGCATTCCTGCCACATATATCCTCTTCGAGATCACCATTGAACTTCCGAAACCCAGCATACTTTCCTTTGAGTTAAATAAAGATACATTTATGTTTATCACTTACCTCTGTCTCTGAGCCTGAATCCTGATACTATCTTTCTTTCTCTCTAACGAATCTATCTATATTTCTTTCTAACTAATCTATATTTCTTTCTTTCTTTCTAACTAATATTTATTTCCTTCTAAATAATCTTTCTATCTTTCTTTATAACTAATATTTCTTTCCTTCTAACTAATCTTTCTTTCTTTCTAACTAATCTTTCTTTCTTTCTAACTAATCTATCTTTTTTCTTTCTAACTTATTTTTCTTTCTAACGAATCTTTCTTTCTTTAATCTATATTTCTTTCTAACTAATCTTTCTTTCCTTCTAACTAATATTTCTTTCTAACTTTTCTTTCTTTCTAACTTTTCTTTCTTTCTAACTAATCTTTCTTTCTAACTAATCTTTATTTTAGTGAAACCAATCTTTCTGTCTATCTAACTAATCTTTCTTTTCTAACTAATCCATCTATCCGACTTCAAACTACTTTAAACTTCAAACTCTCTGGTCCGGCTTTCTCAAGCCAACTTAAAGTTTGTCTCATCAAACTTTTTTTCTAGTTTAAAGTGTGGTTTATGTCAGCTGAATGTGAGAAACGCTTTTCAGAGAAGATAAGGTACTTTAGCACAATTCACACCAAGCGGTTATTCAGGAAGAAAATATATCCGAATGCTCAAAATGAAACTATGATCTTCCGACCTTTTACCATTGTGTCGATTTATTTTGATTAATATGTGCCAGGGAGAGAGAGCAAGACAGCGCTTAGGAGACGGTGAAGCCTTGTTTATACTTTCGCCTGGCTCCGGAGAGAAAGAGTGCGTGACCGGGGCTCCCTCTCTCTCTCTCTCTCTCTGCTCGTTCCTCAGTTGCGCCCTGTCACACGCACAGCAGTTCGTCCACATTACTCACCAGACCGATCAAATAAGACTATGGCAGGACAAAAATTCGCTTTGAAGCAGGAGCGAATCTATAAGGACTCGTTAACGTCGAGGCCATACAATATCGATGGTTCATAAAACTTAGAAGTGTTTCCCGAGTGGAACCACACATCCCGCAAACACAAAAACTCCGTCATGTCCGTAGCTAGCCATCATGCCAGATATTTTATAACATTACAAAATGCAATTGTAATAAACATTTTATTACATTACTATTTTGGTTTGAACATTCACCCGCCAGTGGGGCGGATAGCCTTTTAAGATTTACTCGCCAAACGGAAAATCTACCCGCATTTGGCGCTTGGCGGGTGTTAATTTTCGGACCCTGTTTGGAAGTATATTAAAATATAAAATAACTAAATATAAATATAACCGATAAAAAAAATGTTTTCCCCGTTTTTAAAGCCCGGTCGGAATGCAAAAAAAGTTTATCGGGGGAGCACAACATATTTGCGAAAGAAAGCAAAAACCTTGTAATTTCTCTCATTTTTTCCCATCAAAATGTCTCTTTCGGGGCTGTTTATGACAGGCTCAAATACTCCTGTATTTGTTTTATATATTCTGTTTCTATATTTGCAGTCTATGGTTCAGTCATACGTTTAAACAGACCAATTAATAAACTTACTCATAATTGCTTTGACCATCCCTGAATCCAGGCCATCTCTTGCCTCTTCACCACATGCGGCCTTGGATTTTCCACCTAAATACCGAAAACAGTGATAATTGTAGGAAGAAACATTTAAAGTATAATGGTATATTACTATTAGTACTTGCAAATGCACCTCTAAGGTTACTTCGAAAAAGAGTCTCCATGTCAAAAACACTCAGGAGGAGACACCGGACCATAGCAGTGGACGTATTAGCATATGATGCTGCCCTCCATGCACTTCTCTAAACAAACACCCCTGATCCAGGATGGATTTCAACCTAAGGATACAACAACAAAAATGACAAGATAACAAAAGAAAAGGAAAGACAAACCATTTAAGCCAAAGCAGGGTTGGGCAATATGGCCAAAATCGTATTATTTTTGTAACGGTGCAGGAAGGAATGAAGCAGAGAGTGAATTCAATCGCAAGCACTTTAATAAACAAACAACCAGGTAATCCAGGGTACACGACAGAACACTCAGAACAGGAACCGGGAACAAGGAGACAACAGCAAACGTTACAACATCAAGAACTCACAAGGACTGAACTAAAACAGCTTAAATACAAGGGAACACAAGCTAAACAAGATAACAAGCAGGCGTGGTTAAACTGAAACACCTGGGAAGACTAATCAACATAACGGGGAACAGCTGAACATGGGACAAGACACATGGCAGGATCACATGACAAACAGGGAATCACATGACAGACAAGAACAAGGGACAAGACACAAAACCCACACCGTGACAATTTTTATCTTTGTTATTAAAAATAAGAACAAAGATGCCAATTACAAGCAGGGATGGGCATTTTTCCAAAAATATTGCTTCGAATATTCGGGCTCATAAAAATCAAATGGTGTTTGTTGTCATAACCTTTTTTTTTTTAATAATACAATAAAGATGCACAATTCTGGATAAATTGATAATCACAATTTTTTTCTGAAATTAAATCGAATCGAGAATTGAAATCTTGCGAATCGGAATCAAATTGAATCTGGACATCTGTATCGATCCCCAGCACTAGTGTGTGTCTGTATATTGTTAAAAACACTCACTGGGAAGTATTAGAACGTTTAGAATAATCAAAAACAAGGACGTTTTTTTTGTCAAAGAAAACTACATCAAAAGAAAGAATTTAAGTGACTTGGATTTGGTGTCTGAGAAACTTACACTAGCTGGATTATCCTGGGATGGTACTGGGTGTTGCCCAGGTGTTGTTACCATTTTTTTAGGCTCCTCAACAGACTGTTGAATAACACGAAGTGACTCTTCGATGTTTCCCACTCCTAAAATGCAAAAGCAACAAGATACTTCGCATTGAGGGTACGAGTAAGGAATTTGCAAAAGAAATTTAAAATATTCCTAAAATGTTGTTGCCTTACATCTTAAAAGACGTAAATATATAAGGCACATATTGTCCAGATCTTACTCTCTACAACAAATTCTCGTAGCTCCGATATGTCCTCCCGTATGTCCTTGTATGGTTGTGGCAAGTCTTTTTTCTGCATCTGGATCTTCTCCAGAAGTGCTCTCTGCTGTGAGACTTTCATTGTCTTTATCTTAGTGTATAAACAATAAATAAATGTGTAAAAACGCATCTCCGTATGGATGAGCATTTACATTTAATGCATGCATCTATTTTGACATCAGAATTTTTTGTCCCATCCAATGCTGGTTATCACCATGTCAATCAATACAATTTTGAAGTCAATTCCCGCATTTAAATAAGTTAGTCATTCCGAAAACTTTGCAGAGTGTATATACATAGCAGCATGAAAAATAAAACTTTTTTCAAACTGTGAATGGTTATATACAGATACCAAACAAAGAGCGTTCCCTTTTCAATCGCTACAGCTGTCAATCATTTCAGCTCAAGCTCACAGAGTTCAGCACTGTTGTAAAAACTCCTGTTACAGTCAATGAAGCTGGCTACAGTGCATAATGAATCTCTTATTTACCTTATAATCAAATCAGAATTATTTGTTACAAGGGGTGTCGAAATTAATCGTTTCGCGATTAATTAATCGCGATGCAGACGAGAACGATTCGGTATCGGTTCAGTAATAGACCATAACCGATTATAATGTACTGACCCAGTAAGCAATTACCGTCTTTCAACGTTGAAATATGGTTAAAAATAAGTCGGTCCGCCTTGGACTGGTTTACGACGTGATTTCAACTAAGTAGTTTCGGCTGGACTGTTTGACTACGTGTTTTCAACTGATCATCTAAGATGTTCAACTGATAATCTAAGACAGCTAGGATAATTGTTATAGGCTACATGTTAAAACAACGGAGAAAACAAACTACCAAACCATATTATTATCTCAAATAAATTTAAAGACTTTTACATATTCCGTGATAAAAAAAAATAAAAAAAAAATATATACATATATATAGAAACTGCGATTGAGGTAGGTGCAATGAGGATTCATACTTGGAAGAATTACCACACCCTAGCTGGTGGCGGTAATGCACCATTAAAGTCAGTTGCCAACCGCCATAAAACCGAAAGAAGAAGCAATGAGGAGGGGCGCGCGCCCACGAACATACAGCAGAGGAAGCGCGCGAATCGGTATTATTCCACCCATCAAGCCAACCGCCAGAAAGCTCTTCACGCGTTGTAAGCAGCTGTGTAAAGTAAGTAGCTATGACAAAATAATTAGCTATTATGGCAAAATAAGTGTAACGTTATAAACATTTACCAAACTGACTTTTTTATTGTAAACGTAACGTACTGTAGATAGACATTTTAGGTCGCTATCCGTCGCGACAAAGAGCAGCGTGATAAGCGTTTGCTTTTTTTCTACAGTGTACTCAAAATTCAGTGGCTTAGAAAAGTAATTAACTTTATTAACAAAATCTCTGAAATCATTTACTTGATAGTTTGATTTGAAAGTCCTTTTATGCAAGTCATGCCACTCGGCCACCATTTTAGCAACGCCTCCGGGCAGCTATTTCAGACTAACAAGACCAGGCTCCTATCTAAATGAATGGGCAGAGAGTCAGAACTGCACTTTCACTGGTCACCGGGACATAAAAACTGCATGTATAGAAATAGCAGTAAAATATGATAAAAATCGCTGAAAAGGTTTGATGACTTTGCCCCAAAATAAGGTTTAAAACGCCTTTTTCCCCACAGGTTATACTTTTACTACGCATGCGCAAAGGTTCTCTCCCTCTTTGCCGTGCATGTGCTACACGGTTTGAAGCACAGTATGTGTGAGCTCGCTCTAGATTCCGGGAGATTTGAACTAATTTGCGGGCATCAGGGAGCCGCTATCAATATGCGGGAGACTCCCGGAACTTCGGGAGACTTGGGATGTCTGATATTTACACAACGCACACATACACTGCATATCAAATCTGCCGGCTTTTCAAACAGTAACGTATTTTCCACTGTCGCAAACCTCAACTGTGCGCTGGTACACAGAGCATGTAGAATCTTCTGACTCTGAGCCTGAAATCCTGAGTTTACACCCTGACAGTGATACACCAGATATTGGCTGTGATTTGGTCAGCAAGTAATTAAATCACTCAAACGTCATTGAATGAGCTACTAGGCATCCTACGTAGACATGGGCACCAGCTGCCAAAGGATGCACGCACCCTCCTTGCAACCCCCAAAACCGTTGAATGTCTTCTAGATGTAATGGGCAGTACATTTATTATGGTTTAGAACAAGGCATTAGACTAAAGATTGCACAATGCCAATCATTTTCACAAAACCTTGAGTTGAGTGTGAACATTGATGGCATACCACTTTTTAAATCAAACAGTGTTCAATTTTGGCCCATATTGGCAGTTTCACAAATTTGATCCTTTCATTGTTGCACTTTTCTGTGGAAAAGCGAAGCCAAGTCCTTTGAATGATTTTGTTAAAGACCTTTTGGAAGAGTTTCAGCATCTCAAAGCTGTTGGGATAGAGTATGAAGATAAAGTTTATGCTGTCAGCCTTAAGGCCTTTATATGTGATGCACCAGCAAGATCATTTTTAAAGTGCATAAAAAACCACAATGGGTACTTCAAATGTGAAAGGTTTTTGGCCAAAGGCTCGTGGGAAGGTAGAGTTGTTTTTAACAGTCATGAGAACTTTAGAGCAAGAACAGACAAGGAGTTCAGTCAAGTACTGTATGAGGATCACCAGACAATAAAAAGCCCTCTTATAGATGCAGGCATACCTTGCGTGAGCTCTTTTGTGTTAGACTTTATGCATTTGATTTGTTTAGGAGTAGTAAAACTTGTTCTAGTTTTTTTGTCTCGGGGTCCAAAAGTGTGCCGGTTATCTGCAAGACAAAAAGATGAGATCTCAGAAAAACTAAACAAGCTGAATGGATCCATGCCAAGTGAGTTTGCAAGGCAGCCCAGGGGTTTGAGGGAACTGGATAGATGGAAAGCCACTGAATTTCGACAGTTTGTTTTATATACTGGACCAATTGTTCTTCGAAATGTAGTTTCAAGTGAAGTGTATACCCACTTTTTGACATTGACAGTGGCTCTGTCAATCCTGCTTAGCTCTGATGAGAACACACGACGTTCATATATTGCATATGCTGAGGAACTCCTAAAATACTTTGTTAGAAGGTGTGATGACCTTTATGGAAAAACATTTGCAGTCTACAATGTGCACTGCCTGTTGCATCTGCATGAAGATGCTTCTCACTTCAACTGTTCACTTAATGAGATCTCAAGTTTCCCATTCGAAAATCATCTGCAAGTAATAAAAAAAATTGGTCAAAAATAGCCACAGTCCAATCGCTCAAGTAACAAAGCGGATGAGTGAGATTGAAAATGCAAAGAAAGGCATCAACATGCATCAAGAGACAAGGTCATCTTTTTATATATCAACAAAAGATAAAGACCGCTGCTTTATGCTTCACAATGAAAGTTTTGCATTTGTGAAGGAAAAAAGGCAAGATGGAACTTTGGTATGTGATGTGCTGAGCCAAAAGGACACAAGAGACTTTTTTAAGAAGCCATGTGAGTCAAGACTATTCAATATAGTCTATGTTCAAAGAAAACGGACAAAGTTGTTGCAATCCGAAGACCTTTACCGGAAGGTTGCTTGTCTCCCTTGTGAACAAGGGCATGTCCTTTTTCCTCTGCTCTATGGAATGGAGCTCAGGAAATGAACACAAATAAGGTATGTAATATTTACTATTATTCAAAATAGTAGTGCACTGTTAGCATCATGTAGAAAAAAAATGTGTAGTTCTAAATTAAATAATCTAATTGTGTTTCAGGCAATGGTATATGCACGGGCTGTTTGGGTGGAGAATGGGCAGCAGATGGAAGGAGTTTTACCATTGAACTGGATCGACACAGAGACCAAAGTGGTGCGATGGCCTCTAAAAAACATGTCTGTGGCACGTAAGCGCCTTTTACAACCACAGGAGGACTGGTTAAGCTTTGAATTTGTTAAAGTCAAAGTGACGTGAGGTGATAAAAAATATTTTGAATGTTATTTCTGGCAGTTATTTTTCAGTTAAAATACTATAATACCATACCATTAATACCAATACCAGTGGTGTTTGTTTTCATACTTGATTTTTAGTAAGCCGACAGGAATGTGAAAAATATAATTACACCTCAGCTCAAACCGAAGAGGAGGACACAGTCAGTCAAAAGAGAATGAAGAAAAGAAGGAAATTTGAAGATTATGTTCAAGGTAATTTATTTGGTCCTATTTAAGGACATGCATTAAACAATTAACGTATAATGTAAACGATCACATATCATAAGTGACAATTATAATATTGGCAGGGTCAGATTTGTCTGCTGAGGAGGATGAGTCCTTGCCAGACAAGAAAAAGGGTGAGTACAGTTTAATTAAGTTGGCTGTGTATTAGTATTCAACGTTATCTTACTGTGATTAATTTCATTGTGCATGTTTTGTCAAGAGGATACAGTGTTGCTTCCGGTTCCTCCGCCAAAGCTCTCACATAGGGGTGAGTAAAATATAGTTCGCTGGGCTGATCCAGTGGTATAATTCAGTCATCAAACTTCAGGGAATGGTTGGCAATATGAGTTTTTCTGTCATTTAAGTTGATGTATGCTTCTGGTTTTGGAATTTCTTTTAACAACCACAGGACCAAATGCAATACTGCTCCAGTTACCTGCACTCCCAGAACTGGCTAACACCGCCATTAGACAACCAGAGAGTCCTGCATCTTCAGACAGTAATTTCATGTTTTTATTTATTCTACTTTACTTGCTCACAATGCAAATGGAATATAAGGTATTTTTAAGTCTGGGTTCAAAACAGTCTTTCAACTTTCCTGTTCCTTTTTCAGTTTCTGGATGTTCTCATCCAACGCTTCACCGTTCACCCACAAGGTCTGAATCACCAGAAGGATTTAGTCCAGTGTCAGCCAGTAAGTCAGTAAACATTTTTTACAACCCTCTACATACACCTTGGCAATAGAATCCCCATGTCCATGATCAGTTGCATTCTTCATAGTTGTCAATTCTCCTACCTCACTTATTATAGGAGCAGCTGTCTTTAAAAACTTTTTCAATGAGCGTCAACGCTGTTTTTTTTTTCTTGTTTTTTTCTTCAGGATCTAGGGGTTCTCGCACACCTCAGCGTGGAGTTCGAATGCCATCACAATCCGGGAGCGGAAAAGATCGGGCATCCTCGTCCAGTGAGTCCATGATCAGTTGCATTCTTCATAGTTGTCAATTCTCCTACCTCACTCATTGAGATTATTGCAGGAGCAGCTGTCTTTAAAAACGATTTCACTGAGCTTCAATGCTGTTTTTTTGTTTGTTTTTGTTTTTTACTTAAGGATCTAGGGGTTCTCGCACACCTCAGCGTGGAGTTCGAATGCCATCACAGTCCGAGAGCAGAAAAGGTCGGGCATCCTCGTCCAGTGAGTCCATGATCAGTTGCATTCTTCATAGTTGTCAATTCTCCTACCTCACTTATTATAGGAGCAGCTGTCTTTAAAAACTATTTTCACTTACAAATAAGTCAGATAGAAAAAATGCATATTTGGCGTGCTGTCCGAGGAGAGGGCTCCGGGCTCGGTATGCGGCCCGAACCCATAGTGCTCCCCCCGTTCCTGACTGTGGAAGAATGAGCCAGGAGTGAGGAGTCGGGGTGGTGGAGGGATGCTGAAACTGTCAAGGAATGTTAGGTGAGTTGACAGTGGATATTTATATATGCTTCCTCTCGTGCTGATAGGGTAGACATGTAATAGTTTGGTGACGAGTTGATTGGAATGATTTATTTGAACCTTGTCTATAAAACATCATTTCACGAGTTCACACTTACAAATAAGTCAGATAGAATAAATGCATATTTGGCGTGCTGTCCGAGGAGAGGGCTCCGGGCTCGGTATGCGGCCCGAACCCATAGTGCTCCCCCAAAAAGCTTTGAAATAAAATGCAGGGCAGCCGCCAGAATTATGCTGATGACCCCCCAAAAACTTGTGAAATGTAAAGCTTAAGATATCAGCTGCGGGAAGAGGTGGTTGCTGGGAGGTTTCTTTAACGTAGGACGGGAGTTGGTTGACTTGGAGTTGGATGGGTGTGCCTCTTGGGTGGAAGGTTGTAAATGGTGAAGGGACGGAGGAGGATGGTATGGCTGATACGGTGGAAATAAGGAGGATGGAAAAGGAGAAGACACCGCTGCGGCAGTGGATCGGACTTCTTTGGTAAACGGAACTCCTGCGGGAGAGGAGTGCACGACGCTGCTGTGGCAGTGGACCAGACTTGCTTAGATTAATGGAGCTCCTGCGGGAGCGGAGTAGATGACACTGCTGCGGCAGTGGAGCAAGCTGAATGGAGTAACAGAGCTCCTGCGGGAGCGGAGTGCACGACACTGCTGCGGCAGTGGACCAGACTTGCTTTAGGTTAATGGAGCTCCTGCGGGAGCGGAGTAGATGGCACTGCTGCGGCAGTGGAGCAAGCTGGATGGAGTAACAGAGCTCCTGCGGGAGCGGAGTGCAAGACACTGCTGCGGCAGTGGACCAGACTTGCTTTAGGTTAATGGAGCTCCTGCGGGAGCGGAGTAGATGGAACTGCTGCGGCAGTGGAGCAAGCTGGATGGAATAACAGAGCTCCTGCGGGAGCGGAGTGCACGACACTGCTGCGGCAGTGGACCAGACTTGCTTTAGGTTAATGGAGCTCCTGCGGGAGCGGAGTAGATGGCAATGCTGCGGCAGTGGAGCAAGCTGGATGGAGTAACAGAGCTCCTGCGGGAGCAGAGTGCACGACACTGCTGCGGCAGTGGACCAGACTTGCTTTAGGTTAATGGAGCTCCTGCGGGAGCGGAGTAGATGGCACTGCTGCGGCAGTGGAGCAAGCTGGATGGAATAACAGAGCTCCTGCGGGAGCGGAGTGCACGACACTGCTGCGGCAGTGGACCAGACTTGCTTGAGATAATGGGGCTCCTGCGGGAGCGGAGTAGATGACACTGCTGCGGCAGTGGATCAGACTTTGGTCGAGTTAATGAAGTCCCTGTGGGAAGGAGTAGAGGGCGCTGCTGCAACGATAGATGGACTTGCCTTTGGCTTGCTTCCTGGGATCCTATGGTGGGTTGAGAGGAAGTTAGCTGAGTAGGGATCGTTTGGCTTCTTTGGTATGGAGGTGGTTAGAACGGATGTAACTCTTAAAGGCCTCGGACGACCAGCGGCCGAGCTCTTGGATTTGCTGCTGGGGAAGGCCTTTTTGGGCAGCTGTGGGTGCTGCACCTATGCGGAATGAATGGCTGGAAAAATCATTTGCTGGAATGTTTGATTTGAGTAAGATGGATTTGAGATGTTTTTGGAACCAGAAACGTGTAACGGGGCGATTGAAATCGTCGGTGAAGAGTGAGTCGGAAGGGGACTTGGTCTGAGAGTTTCTGAATTGTGAGTACGCGAAGAGAGTTTGGTATGGTTGGATTGGTGATTGGAGATTGAAGATGTATATGAAGTGGCCTTTTTTCATTTGGTCTGACTTGCTTTGTTTGATGAAGTAAGAAATGGTTTCGTTGTCTAATACTGAAAGATCTGAGATTGTGGGATGGACTTTAGGGTTGAAGTTGGAGGTGATGGTGAGTTCTGAGCATCTGAGGAAACCGAAGAAAGCCAATATGAACATGGCATCAAGTGTGCGGGCGGTGTTGGTGGAGTGGTAGCCTCGGCGGAGGGTAGAGATGCATTTGGTGAGTATGTCCAAGGTTATTGGTTGTCTGGCATCTGGACGGGTTGGTTGGGTTTTTTGGATGCCTTTGATAAGCATTGATGTCTGGGAATTTGCTATGTCTACGGAGGGTGAACCAAAAAGGAGTTTGCGGAAGAATTGGATTCCGCTTAGATAGCCCTTGCTGGAGCGGGCTTTGAGGTTCTTGGTGCTGTCCAGATAGGATATAAATGAAGTGATGTTGAGCAGAGAAAAACTGGGAAAAGGCTGGTTGAATGTGAAGTGGAAAGACTTAAAACACTTCCATGCGGTTAGGTAGGATTGGAGGGTGCTGGGTGAAACGGCTTGCAGAATGGAGTTAAGAGAGGCATCTAGAAGTGGTTTCAATGGATGGTTTATGGGAATATTAACTCTGAATAGTGAGGTACTGGGGTTGGGCATGGGTCCGTCTCTGGTGCCAACAGCCTGAATTTCTGGAAAGCAAAACGAGAGAGAGAGTCAGCTATTTGATTTTTGGACCCAGGAACATGTTTTGCAGTTAAGATGAACTGGTCGCAAGCTGCGATCCAAATGAGGCGTCTTAGGAGAGGCATTAAAGCGGGGGAATTTGAGCGGCCTTTGTTGATGCAATGCACGGTTGCTTCATTATTACAGTGTACCATGATGCTGTTAGTCGACCATTCTTTGCCCCACAAGAAGGCTGCTACCACTAAAGGATACAACTGAAACAATGCTGAGGATGTTAGTGATTGTGGAAAATCTAACAACTGGGCTGGCCATGTAGACGCGAACCAGCGACCTTGGTAGAAACCTCCGAAACCAACGGAAGGAGCTGCATCTGTGAACATTTGGATATCCGCAGGGAGAGAAATCAGATTATTATAGAAAAAAGACAGGCCGTTCCATTGTTCAAGGAATGTTATCCATAAACTGAGCTCGTTGCTACATGAAGTAGTTAGGGAGATTTGGTCCTCTAGCTCGTGAACTGATGATGCAAGGAAGAGGAGATGTGAGATGAAAGGGCGACCTTGTGGGATAATGCGCATCGCAAAGTTTAAATGGCCGAGCAGAGATAGAAGCTCTCGTTTAGGGCAATTTGGATTTTCTAGAAGGGTGGATGCGACCAGAATAATCCTGTCGATTTTTTCCTTGGGTAGTGAGGCCTGGAAGTTGATTGTGTCCAATTTAATGCCCAGGAATTCGATGGATGTGGCTGGACCCATGGTTTTTTCTTGGGCGATTGGAATCCCGAGCTCGCTGAAGACTTTTTGGACTGTGAGGAGATGTGCGGCTGGGATGGATTCAGGCGATGATCAGGAAATCGTCTAGCAAGTGGATTAGGTAGGGTATCGAGTAGTTATTGGAAAGAATCCAACAAATAGCCTCTGATAGTATGTCGAAAATTTTGGGGCTACTTTTACAGCCGAAAGTTAAACGGACAGAAAAATAAAATTTCCCTTGCCATCGTACGCCGAACAAATGCCACGAATCCGGGTGGATGGGCGTCACTTTAAAGGCAGAGGTGATGTCAACTTTAGCAAGCCAAGTGCCATAACCTGCGTCTTTAATCAATGTTATGGCTTGATCAATGGTGTGGTAATGAAGAGAAAATTGTTTGAGCGAGATGAGGCTGTTAATGCTTGGAACAGAATTATGGGGGGGCTGAAAGATCGATTATAAGGCGTTTTTTGCCTGAAAATGTTCTGGTGGCCACTCCAATTGGGCTGATACGGAAATGTTCAAAAGGAGGAATGTCAAAAGGACCAATCATAAAGCCCGATTCGATTTCTTTTTTAATCAGGGTGTCGACTGTGTCAGGTTCGGCGAAAGCAGATTGGAGATTATCACATATGGTACTCTGTGTGGGGAGGCTTTCGATGCCAGGATTAAAGCCATGCTCGAGACCAGACAGTAAATAGTCCTTAAAATCAGTGTTAGGGTGGTGGGATAATTCAGAAGACAGACGGGAAAAATTCACGGGAGTCGATAAATAGTTTTTTGAATCTTTATTTACAGACCTTTTGACAGGGCATATAGTGCACGTGTACGCGCCGCCACAGTAGCTGCAAATGCCCCGGATTGAAATTATTGCAGGCTTGATTGTTGGATGGGAATGAGATTTTCCTTCTTTGGAAATCCGTAGCTGAGTCGTTGGGATTAAAGTTTGCTGGTCGCGGGACATAACTGGTTGATTTTCCAGCTGAAGAATCTGGGCGGGGAGGATTTTCGGGGTTAATCAAAGGACAAGCTGTGGTGGAATGAGAGACAGATCTGCAAACTGCGCAGGATATGTTGGTGGCAGCCTAAGAACACTCTCTTGTGTAGCTCTGTGTCAAGGGCTCCCCAGTAAGGGCACTGGTTCCACTGAGCTACACGGACGGCGCATTTTGCTGAGAACAATTTGTGGTAAGTGTAAAAATGTGTTCCTCCATATGACAACGCGAGCTCTGCAATTATCGCAAGATAGTCGTTCAGTTCTCGTCTTCTGTGGGGGAGTGCGGCGCAAATGATTTCGCTATACCGGCTGAAAGCAATTGCGAATTCGGAAAATGACAGGATGCCGGATGAATTGTGAACTGGGTTTTTCAAGGTGACTGCAAAATCGCCGCAATCGATTTGCCTATTTGAAACAGAGGAAGGGAGGATAGATAGAAGAGAGGATAGATCGATATCCGCACCTGTGAGTATCTGGGCTCTGATGTTGTTGGTCACGGGGGGCGGTTCCATAGCTGTAGCGTTCGGCGGGATGGGCATCGTCGTTGCGGAAAATAGGGTGAAAGAAGAATGGTTTTGGGGAAAAGTATTAGGAGGGAAAAAACCTGGGACAGAAGCCGTTTGTGGAGGCAACCTCACACTTGGGTCGGTCCCTAAAGCTTGGGGGGGAGCTGGAAAAGTTGGGAAAGAAGAGAGCTGGGGAGGTAGGAAGTGTGTGTGGGCCTGCGGCTCTAGCTGAGGCAACCTCGCGCTAGAGACTGACGGTGGGACTGCAGGCCAGGGACAGGAAAAAGGGTTGGAAAAAGTTACGGGAGGATGGTGGGGTGGTTGGGCTTGAAACGTTGGCATACTCACGTTTAAAGAGCGGCCTGTTTCGCATGAAACTGGCAAAGTGGCGTGAGGTGTGGTGCTTGAAAACGCCACGGTCTGTAGCTCGGCAGAACGGAGAGAGTAGTGGGGCCTGGCGGCGGCGGAATCTGGGGCGCGGCCCAGGCTAGCTGAAGGCCTGCTGTGGCCTGGCGCTCGCGTAGAACTGGGTCCTGCGGCGTCGGGAGAAGGAGTTTTCTGAAAACGTGAGTTTGATGTTTTGTTACTTGCCTTTTTTGCTGTTTTTGAAGGTGGAGTGGATTTCGGAGAAGGGAAAGCTGTCTGGAGAGAAACATACAAGTTGTACAGTTGTGATTTGTTCATTCTCCTAGAAGAATGAACATCAGCGCTGATTAGCGCTTGTCTCAGCCCCTGCACTGTCCATTTCTCGATTGCCGGAATATTGGGTTGTGCTGAGGTGTAGGAGGAAGCTGGAGATGGTGGAGGTCTTGATGGTGGAGGTGAGGGCAAACCACGTCGCCTCGGGATACAAGAGGCGGCTCGGCTAGGCCGGCGGCCGCGCCGTGAAGCTGGAGGTTCAGGAGCGGTATCCTGTTGAGCATGGGAGCTCGTGGCGGTGATAGGGAGCTAAGATGGAGCCTGGCTGATGAAGGAATCGTCATCGGAAGGGTAGAGTTCGATCTCTGACATTGTGGCAAAAGGGCGGGACCAAATGCTGAAACTGTCAAGGAATGTTAGGTGAGTTGACAGTGGATATTTATATATGCTTCCTCTCGTGCTGATAGGGTAGACATGTAATAGTTTGGTGACGAGTTGATTGGAATGATTTATTTGAACGTGCTCCTCCCGAACCTTGTTTATAAAACATAATTTAATGAGCTTCAATGCTGTTTTTTTTTCTTCAGGATCTAGGGGTTCTCGCACACCTCAGCGTGGAGATCGAATGACATCACAGTCCAGGAGCAGAAGCTTATTCCCCATGTCTCAAGCTAGTACGTCCATGGTCAATATTTATTATTGTATCATTCTTTAATAAGCATAAAGTAAGGTTTATAAAATACTTGACAAAAATAAATTAATGTGTTTTCTTCCACAGAATACCAGAAGTCAGTGCTTGGAAAGCTAGTTGAACTTCTAGATGAGATTTTCACGGTAGACACGTTCTCTGTTCCTTCTCGTCTCATGTTTATGTTGTGGTATGAATGCACGTGTGTAGTGGGCGTGAGTGTATGACATCACCTGATCCACTTCAGCTGATCCTCATCCACTTCACCAGCTGCAGTCAATCTCACCACTCTATTTATACTTACCGCTGTTCTATCATCTTTGTCAGATCGTTGTTTGATGTCGTCTGTGTTGGTGTCCCGGTGTTCAGTCCTGCCTCGTCTTCCTGTTCCTGTTCTTCGTCGTTGTCACTGGGTTCGTCTGTCGCCTCACCAAGATCACCACACCTCATCACGTCATCGGATCCTGACCACCGAAGTCCCTGCGTTGCCTGATACATCTGCCTGTACTGCCCATCATCATCTTCATTAAATCATTCACTTGCATTTGTTTCCCGTCTTTATTCAGTGTCATGACAGAACGATCTGACCAGGAAAGGGAAGCAGCGAGTGCATCGCAGAGGTCGATGGAGGAGTTTATTCATCATAGCATCAGGAGAATGGATTCACAGCAGAGAGAGATCGGCGACACGGGCCGCGCAATACAGGCTTTGGTGACGCAGGTGTCCGAGCTCACCCAGCAGATCCAACGCCTACAGGTTCCCACTGCGCCGCCGTTCCCCCCACACCACCTGAGAGATCCTCCCAGTCAGAACCCCGTCTTCCGGTTCCGGAGTCCTATTCTGGTGAGCCCACCTTCTGTAGAGCGTTTCTGACCCTATGTACCATGCATTTCGCTCTGCAGCCCCGCACGTTCAGCACAGAACAGGCTAAGGTGGCGTTCGTCCTCACCCTGCTGACTGGGAAGGCTGCGCTTTGGGGGACGGTGGTGTGGGAGAATCAACACCCATGCTGCGCCTCGTTCCAGACCCTCGCCGCCGAGATGAGAAAGGTTTTCGACAGGGCTGTCTCTGGAAGAGAGGCAGCCAGAAGACTGGCAGAGCTGCAGCAAGGAGAGAGATCAGTTTCTGACTATTCTATAGAGTTTCGGACCCTGGCGGCGGAATGCGGCTGGAACGAGGAGGCGCAGTGGGATATGTTCCTGCATGGGTTGGCTGATCACGTCCAGAGGGAGATCTACGGCCTGGATCTACCCACCACTCTCAACGGGTTGGTCGACTTGGCTCTGCGAGTCCCGAGTCCCGTCCACCCGCACCTTCGCAGGGACCGACCCTCCACGATCCAGCGGCAGGGACGTGGTCAGCCCCGTTCCGAGCCCATGCAGGTGGGTCGAGCTCGGCATTCCCGGGAGGAGATCCCAGGGCCTGTGCCTATATTGTGGAGGAACTGGACATTACGCATACCATTGTCCGGTAAAAGGCCAAGCCCGATAGTAAAATTGAGGCTACTATCGGGTGGGATCTCCGCTAGGAAGACCTCATCATCGATTACATCTACCTCCACACTCCTTCCGGAAAGACTTAGGTGGTCAGTCCAACAGCACGACTGCCATGCACTTCTGGACTCTGGGGCTGAAGGT
The DNA here is from genome assembly GCA_030578275.1 of Meda fulgida. NCBI lineage: Eukaryota > Metazoa > Chordata > Actinopteri > Cypriniformes > Leuciscidae > Meda > Meda fulgida. The sequence continues at coordinate 2,934,440 of CM060630.1, read as the reverse complement.
AATTTTATGGACTACACGTTTGCACAGAAGATTCAGATTCCCCTCAGACCCCTCACTCACAGAATTGCTGTTCACGCACTTAACGGACAAGAACTTCCTATTATTTCCCTTTGCACTAAAGACATTACCCTCATCACCTCTGGCAACCACTCTGAGACTATTTCATTCTTCATCATGGACTCAACCCTTGCACCCGTCGTCCTCGGACATCCTTGGCTCATCCGTCACAACCCCCGCGTGGACTGGCACTATAGATCAGTACTGGAGTGGAGCAAGGAATGTCATAAATCTTGTCTCGTGTCTGCCTGTTCGTCTGTTCCTGTTTCTGTGTTTCAGGAGGAAGCAGGGGATTTGTCTAACGTGCCCGCGGAGTACCTGGACCTGAAGGAGGTGTTCAGTAAGTCTCGTGCTGCTTCTCTCCCTCCGCATCGTCCCTATGACTGTGCTATAGATTTACTGCCAGGTAAGTCTCCGCCTAGGGGCAAGTTATATTCACTTTCTATTCCAGAAAGAGAGGCTATGGAGAAATTTATTTCTGATTCTCTAGCAACCAAGTTCATTCGCCCTTCCTCTTCTCCAGCGAGGGCGGGATTCTTTTTTGTGGGGAAGAAGGACGGTTCTCTGCGACCTTGTATTGATTACCGAGGGCTGAATAACATCACGGTAAAGAATACTTATCCTTTGCCGTTGATGTCTTCAGCCTTCGAGAGGTTGCAGGGAGCGTCCATCTTCACAAAATTGGATTTACGTAACGCTTATCATTTGGTTCGCATTAGGGAGGGGGATGAATGGAAAACTGCGTTTAACACCCCCGGGGGCACTTTGAATACTTGGTCATGCCTTTCGGGCTGTCCAACTCCCCGGCAGTTTTCCAGGCACTGGTCAATGACGTGTTGCGAGATATGATCGATCAGTTCATATATGTCTACCTGGATGACATATTGATTTTTTCTTCTTCTCTCCGGGAACACGTGCAGCACGTCAGACGAGTGCTTCAGAGGTTGCTAGAGAATGGGCTTTTTGTCAAGGCGGAGAAATGCGATTTTCATGCACAGTCGGTCCCGTTTCTAGGATACATCGTCTCGTCTGAGGGAGTGCGGATGGACCCTGAGAAGATCAAGGCTGTGGTGGATTGGCCAAGTCCAGATTCCCGCAAGGCCCTGCAGAGGTTTCTGGGGTTCGCCAATTTCTGTCGGCGTTTTATTCGCAATTTCAGCCAACTAGTCGCACCTCTGACTGCCTTGACCTCCCTCAGAACGACGTTCAGGTGGTCAGACACAGCCGAGGCTGTGTTCTCCAAACTGAAAGGCCGCTTTGTTTCAGCCCCCATCCTGGTCGCCCCTGATCCTTCACGTCAGTTCGTGGTGGAGGTCGACGCATCAGAGGTGGGAGTAGGCACAGTGTTGTCCCAACGCTCTTCCGCAGACGACAGGATGCATCCCTGCGCATTTTGTCACATCGTTTATCTCCAGCCGAACGCAATTACGACATTGGTAACAGAGAGTTGTTGGCAGTTAAGTTAGCGTTGGAGGAATGGCGCCACTGGTTAGAAGGCGTAAGTTTTGGGACACCAGTAGGTCACCTGATGGAGTTTTAGGACACCAGTAGGTCACTTGATGGAGTTTTTCGTTCCTTGCCACTGTTGCCTTTGGCTTGCTCAGTTGGGGATATTCAAATTAATTAACCAATCATTAATACCATTGATCAGCCCTACCAAACGTGGATGTTTTTTCCACTAAGAAACAAACATTGTTATGTTATTTGATTGATACTGTGAAGCTGCTTCGATACATTCTATATTGTGAAAAGCGCTATATAAATATACTTGACTTGACTGTTCTTAGCCATGTTAGGAGGCTGTCTTGATGTTTTTCGTTTGATTGGACGTTATTTTCATTAGTCTGTTGGAAACTATTGGAAATAAGAATGGCCATGTTCTGTAGTGAAGACTTGATTTTTGAGGTAAGATAACCTGCATGTTTGTTTTTAATTTAATTTAATGTAATTTATTTGATTAGATTGTATTTAGCTCATTTAGTTTGCGAGTGCTGTTGCTACTGAGCAGCAGAGCAGTTTGCCTCAGCTTTTCAAAAATGATAATAAACGTTTAAACTAACTGTCTGTGTGATATGTTTAAGTTGTTTTATATCTATGGATTTTATTGTAGATAAGTGAAGTGTTGATTTGAGAGGCTAAATGGATCAAACATGTTTAACTCTCTCTCGGCTGCTTGGTCGTCATAAAAAACACACAAGAAAAAACATTTTTACTTAATAAAGAAATGAAAAGAAACGTAACTACTTTGCCATTAAGAACAAAACAGATCTATTTTAATGGTACATAGGGCGGGCTGTGTAATATGTTTTTTTCTTTTTTTTCTCGGGCTCAGGTCGGACTCGGCTGATAATTCTGATGAGCTGTCGGACACGGGCCGGGCTTGTCACATGTCTGCCCTGTCTTGTGTTGCACATGGGTGTTTGTTATGTTGTGCCATGTGCTGTTGTGATTGTTGATCCCTCCCTCTCGTTACCTGATTAGTGTTTGAGTTGTTCCACCTCTCCCCTCTTGATTTGTTCCCTTTTTAAGTCTCCTCTTGTATGCAGTATTTGTCGGTTCGTTGTCATACGTCTCCCAGTTCCTGGTATATGTGCTTATGTTCAGAGTCAGTGTTGGTTCATGTTCATTTATTCTGTTTTCCCCCCTCGTGGGTTTTTGATTTGTGTTTGTACTGTTTTTTTGTTATTAAATCCTCCTTGTCTTTGCACTTGAGTTCTTTTCCGTTTTTTGTACGTGTCCCGTGACAGAACGAACCGACCTTGTGAGAACTCAGCAACATGGAGGATTTTTTCTGGAAGTATATGGATGACGATGACTTTGATTGCCCAGATTACATCATTTCCACATTTGGATCAACCCAATTCTCTCCGATCGGCGGTGTCAGAAGGACTCCGCCAAACCTGGGTTCCAGCGGGGGGTTTTCCGACTTCTCTTCCCCGGCCAAGGAGCGGGGGAGGAGAGATTTTCGGGGGACCCGCCAGGTAATTTTTCGTGGGACCCGGGGAGGTTGTAAAGGAGGGAGGAGGTGGTCGAGAGGAGGGTCAACATCACTCTCCATCCTGGCCCCCCTTCGATCCTGGACCGGTGGAGGGCAGTTCTGGGCCGGCTTCTCGCCGTCATGGACGGAGGAGGAGGAGACGGCCGTCTGCCCAGCGAGAGACCGCTCACGTCCCGTCTGCCCAGCGAGAGACCGCTCACGTCCCGTCTGCCCAGCGAGAGACCGCTCACGTCCCGTCTGCCCAGCGAGAGACCGCTCACGTCCCGTCTGCCCAGCGAGCAGTTACGGACTATCTGGAGCGCCTGGCTCGGATCCTAAAGATGCCCGTGTCTGCTGTCCCTGAGCCGGAGCCCGTGTCTGCTGTCCCTGAGCCGGAGCTCGTGTCTGCTGTTCCTGAGCCGGAGGCAGAGCCAGTGCCCGTTCCTGAGCCGGAGGCAGAGCCAGTGCCCGTTCCTGAGCCGGAGGCAGAGCCAGTGCCCGTTCCTGAGCCGGAGGCAGAGCCAGTGCCCGTTCCTGAGCCGGAGGCAGAGCCAGTGCCCGTTCCTGAGCCGGAGGCAGAGCCAGTGCCCGTGTTTGTTTCTGTGTTTGTGTCTGTTCTTGTGGCTGTTACAGTTTTGGTGTCTGTTTCCTGAGCTGGTGTCTGTTTCCTGAGCCGGTGTCTGTTTCCTGAGCCGGTGTCTGTTTCCTGAGCCGGTGTCTGTTCCTGTGCCCTGGCCACCCGAGGGGCCTTCACCGCCCTGGCCGCCCGAGGGGCCTTCACCGCCCTGGCCGCCCGAGGGGCCTTCACCGCCCTGGCCGCCCGAGGGGCCTTCACCGCCCTGGACGCCCGAGGGGCCGTCTCCGCCCTGGCCGCCCGAGGGGCCGTCTCCGCCCTGGCCGCCCGAGGGGCCGTCTCCGCCCTGGCCGCCCGAGGGGCCGTCTCCGCCCTGGCCGCCCGAGGGACCGTCTCCGCCCTGGCCGCCGAGGGGCCGTCTCCGCCCTGGCCGCCCGAGGGGCCGTCTCCGCCCTGGCCGCCCGAGGGGCCGTCTCCGCCCTGGCCGCCCGAGGGGCCGTCTCCGCCCTGGCCGCCCGAGGGGCCGTCTCCGCCCTGGCCGCCCGAGGGGCCGTCTCCGCCCTGGCCGCCCGAGGGGCCCTCACCGCCCTGGCCGCCCGAGGGGCCCTCACCGCCCTGGCCGCCCGAGGGGCCCTCACCGCCCTGGCCGCCCGAGGGGCCCTCACCGCCCTGGCCGCCCGAGGGGCCCTCACCGCCCTGGCCGCCCGAGGGGCCCTCACCGCCTTGGCCGCCCGAGGGGCCCTCACCGCCCTGGCCGCCCGAGGGGTCCTCACCGCCCTGGCCGCCCGAGGGGTCCTCACCGCCCTGGCCGCCCGAGGGGTCCTCACCGCCCTGGCCGCCCGAGGGGTCCTCACCGCCCTGGCCGCCCGAGGGGTCCTCACCGCCCTGGCCGCCCGATGGACTGTCTCCTTCGCCCTGGCCGCCCGATGGACTGTCTCCTTCGCCCTGGCCGCCCGATGGACTGTCTCCTTCGCCCTGGCCGCCCGATGGACTGTCTGCTTCGCCCTGGCCGCCCGATGGACTGTCTGCTTCTCCCCTCGTGAGTTTTTGATTTGTGTTTGTACTGTTTTTTTGTTATTAAATCCTCCTTGTCTTTGCACTTGAGTTCTTTACCGTTTTTTGTACGTGTCCCGTGACAGGGCTAGGGCCTAGATTTGAGGCCCGTGCAGGGCTCTAACCAGGTTGCTGCTGGAAGAGGTGTTAGTGAGGCCAGCAGGGGGCGCTCACCCTGTGCTCTGTGTGGGTCCTAACGCCCCAGTGTAGTGATGGGGACACTATACTGTCAAAGAGCACCGTCCTTCGGATGAGATGTTAAACCAAGGTCCTGACTCTCTGTGGTCTCAAAAAAATACCACGATGTCTTTCGAAAGAGTAGGGGTGTAACCCCAGCATCCTGGCCAAATTTGCCCCAGTGGCCTCTGTCCATCATGGCCTCCTAATCATCCCCATATACTGATTGGCTTCATCACTGTCTGGTGTGTGGTGGGCTTTCTGGCGCACTATGGATGCCGTCGCATCATCCAGGTGATCCTGCACATTGGTGGTGGTTGAGGAGATTCCCCCTTCTATGTAAAGCGCTTTGAGTGCAGACAAAAACACTATATAAATGTAATGAATTAATTTAATTAATTAATTATTAATTATGTCAATGCTATTTTATTCACTTTAAATTATTTTCTCTTTAATATAGATGATGCTGAGTCATTAATAAATCATGTAAAAAAAATATGATTGTGTACTTGTGTACCAATCTTCTTTGTCACCGATGTAGTCTGCTATGTTAGCGATTATAACGTTTACCCTTGTTTCATACAGTCTATGCGTTTACCTAGCTTGTTTAATACCGTAGTATATCCGTCACACACACACAGCTGTGTTTTTGTGATTTGTGAGGACATTCCATAGGCGTAATGGTTTTTATACTGGACAAACTGTATATTCTATCCCCTTACACTAACCCTATCCCTAAACCTACCCATCACAGGAGACATTCTGTATTTTTAAATTTTTAATAAAACACTGCTTAGTATGTTTTTAAAGCCATTTGAAATATGAGGACTAAATGTCCTCATAAATCATGTTCAAGTTGTAATACCACTGTAATACCCATGTCATTATACACATTTGTGTCCTCACAAATTACAAAAACAAGAGCACACACACACACAGAGAGTGTACGCATAAACTACGTGATGTGGTCTTGTAGATTAGACTAGTGCGGGTGCGCATTCAGATTTTCACGCTTTCACTGTGATTTAGTCGGTTAATATAATTTACTATAATTATTTGATAATACTATAGTTAATATAATATAATATCACACGAAGAGTGCAGTTTTTCTCCAGATATTATCATAACAAGTGTTATTTTGATTTTATACAAGTTTAATATACAAGAAGTTAATATTAAGTGACTTTTAGACACCATATTGCCTGTTTTAGCTCTATTTCACCAACGAAAATAGTTGAAAACTAAGCCACAGCACTGTGATTGCGTCTCTGAGAAACACACAAGGTGTTTCCTTACTGAATGAATCAGCTTTTGGAACGAATCAGTTGAATCTCAATGACTCATTACAGTGGCTTGCTGCTTCCTACTGGCGGTTTTAATTTCACATTTAAAGTATCTTTTCATGTTTTAAATAATTTCAAATATAAATATTCAACATTTCATTTTTAAAACATCAAAATATTATTTATGTCTGTGTAAAAGCATCTAAATGCCACTTAAAATTCAGCTTCTGTGTTTCCTCTCCATTGCAAATATTTTGCTGATACTTATTTAATTTGATTGGTAACAGCCCTTTTGTGTCTTATTATAATTTAATTTGATTACATTTATGAAATTTACACAAAAGATAATGCATGGAATTAGGTTTAAAAATAAATGTATAAAAAGGTAAAAATCAATTAAAACGTATTAGAAAAAATGATTTCTGTCACTGCTGAGAACTGACCAGCACAGAATATGAAGAATATCAAAAACTTTAGGAGTCAGCTGTCCATGGCAGTCCTAAACCTGCCAACCAGCACAATAGCACAGTCAGCAAAATACTGTCTAATTATTGTTATCGATAAAATCCTGGAAAATATAGAGATAATTTTGTCAATATCGCACAGCCCTAATGTTAAGTGGCAGATCAGTGGGCTTGCTGCAGTTGAATGTTTAACTAAGATACGTCCTCTGTCCCAGACGAAACCTGAAATACTATGTGAAGGACGCAAGATAATTTAATAATTATTATATTACTGCTTGGTGAACCAATGAACCTAACATATTTAAACAACTATTGAAAATGACAGAGAAAAGAAAAACGGACATAAGATCATTTTTCAGTGCACCAAAACGCCAATTAAGTACAAAATTAAGGCAATTTGGCCTTAAGGCAAAACATCTTTATAAGAATGGGTGCTTATGGAAATACTAACATAACGGTGTCACAGGCAAAGGATACAGAAAGTCCTGAGGGACAGGGAGGACGGTCAGGTTTAGAGTCTCAGGTAAGTGTGTTGAGCTTTTGTTCATGTTTTTTGGAGGTGTGGCTGTTCAGCAGATGAGCACCAAAGGCTCACCAATTTACAGTATGATCAGCCAATTTAACAAGTGTTATGAAAAAAAAGAGTCTTTATTTAGAAGTCTTGCTATTGGGTTGGATGAGGCAGTTATTAGGAGTATGCAACACATCAGTCCCAAGACAGTGAGAGTCGAAGAAGGGTCAGAACCAGGGAGAGAGCCAGAGAAAGCAGCACATGGAGATGATATTGCCAAGCACCAGCACAGGGGACAGGAGCACAGTTTTTAGTTCAGATCTTAGTGACTGCACAAAGCCATACCAACCACATCCCCGGTGTATCGAAAGACAAATACTTCCAAACAAGTAATTGGCATTTCAAGAGAAATGGTACCAAGACTTTCCATGGCTACATTACAGTCCATCAGTGAGAGGGGTCTTGTGTTTTTACTGCAGCAAAGGTGTTTTGAATCAGTACTCTTTAGGTCATAGACCTGATGCGGCTTTCATTAGTACAGGCTTTAGAAATTGGAAAAAAGACATTGAAAAATGTACAGCACACCAGACCTCCCAAGCCCACTGACATTATGTGACTGTGAGTGCACATCAGTCAAACCCAATCAGTGCCCAGTTATCCAGTGCATGGGATAAACAGCAGGAGGTGGCAAGACATTGCTTGAAGAGAATTGTTAGCTCTGTATGGCATGTGGCAAGGCAGGGACAATCTTTAAGAGGCCATACTGATGAAAGTGGGAATCTGTATCAGCTCCTGAAACTTAGGGTAGAAGAGGATGATCCCATTTTATTGAAATGGTTAACAGATCGCACCATTGCATTCAAAAGCCCTAAATCACAGAATGAAATCCTGAAAATTATGGCCAATACAATAATCCGAGGCATTGCAAGTGAGATTAGGTCTCCAGCCCTTGTTCAGTTTTCTGTAGTAGTTGATAGTACCCAGAATATTTCTGGTGTTGAGCAGGAAAGTGTCTGTCTGTGCTATATGGATTATACAGTCTGTCAGGGACAACTGGCCAGGGTATTGCCAAGATGGTAACTGATGTGCTGTGTAGGCTCAATCTGCCCATTCTACTTTACGTGGGCAGACTTACGATGGCGCCTCAAACATGGCAGGAAAGTACAACAGTGCACAGGCAATAGTGAGGGAGCAGCAGCCATTAGCTCTCTATGTGCATTTTGGCGCACACTGTGTCAGTCAGATCACACAGGCTGGCTGCTCAGCCTCCCCTAAGATCTGGGACTGCCTTTCTTGGGTCCACTAGTTAGGAATACTTTTTAGCCAGTCAGGAAAATTTAAGAGAATGTTTGAAAACATAGTTACCTCTGAAAATGTACCGATCACCACACTGAAACCCCTATGTCCAACCAGGTGCACTGTGTGCAATTCTGCTATAATAGCTGTGCTAGGGCAGTATGAGCGGGTCCTTGGCAGCCTAGAGGAGATGGCAAAAAGTGTATCTAGGACAGCTTCAACTGCCAGTGGCTTATTTGAGCACTTCAGCAAAGGTAAGACTGTTGGGCCTCACACTTGCTTCTGCTGTGGTTGAAGAGCTTGAGTGCCTAAACATTTCACAGCAGAAGAAGACCCAGACTGTCTCCGGTATGCAGGCTGCAGAAGATTGTGTCCGATCCTCTCTTCAGGGAAAGAGAAATTACAAGAGCTATCTTGAACTGTATGAGAAAGCTACAGCATTGGTTAACTCCACTGAATCAGTTGACTCTATTGAGACAACAAATGCAAGGCGCTTTGCTGGCAAAGCAGTGGATCATTACAGGGCAGAGTTCTTTAAAGTGTTCTTTAAAGTGTGGAGGTTCAGTTTGGTGATCGTTTTAATCAAGACAGTCTAAAGATTCTGTAAAACTTAGAGAGTGTCCTTCTGACCGGGGTGTTAACTGATTCAATACTTCAGTACCCTGAGTTCCATAGAGGTTGTCTCTCAGTACAGTTGCCCCTCTTTCGCCAGAAATACCTCAGTAGCAGCAGTGGAGAGGCAGCAGTGGTCCTCAGGGGAATGCCAGTAGTGGTTCGGGGGTTGTTTGACCAAGTTGAGGTCCTCGTCAGAATTTTGTTGGTGGTGCCAGTGTCCTCATGTGAAGCTAGAGGAGCTTCAGTGCATTGCATAGACTGAAGACGTGGCTAAGGGCCACAATGGGCCAAGACAGACTTAACAGTCTGTTAGTCTGCAATGTGCACAAAGACAGGCAGGACATCCTAAACATAAACAAGATTTGCCAAGAGTTTGTGGGGACCAGTGATACCAGGAAAAATACATTTGGTACTTTTTTTTAGTGCCTATCCTGTTATATAAGTGCCTTAAGTTACAGCTATTTGGTACTTTTGTTTAGAGCCTGTCCTGTCATGCGAGTTTGATTTAAATTACAGCTATTTTTTATTACTACATATAGAGCAGTGACTATAATCTAATAACTTGATCATTTTATTTGTTACAAAAGTATTATTTATTTTATATGGGGACACTTTTTCAAGATATTGACGTTTTTCATTACTTTAAAAGTTAAGTTGAAAACTTATCTTTTTAACTTAGCTTTTAGTTAAGGGTATTTGTTCATTGAAGTAATAACTATATTTTTTAAAATTTTTATCTTTATTTGGCATTTTTCTTATTACAAGACAACATACAAAAACAAAGGACAAGGGGCACTATATATTGTATAATAACAAAATAAAGTATTAAAATTGTTATATGCAAACAATTTTGTCCAGCGCTTATTATATATGTGTCCTTTGATACGTAGAAAGTATGTCATCTTCTCCATTGAGTGTATCTCCTCCACTATTTCTTTCCATTGTTCAGTCCGAGGTGGGTCAATCTTTAACCAAGACCGAGTGATAGCCTTTTTACATGCAATCATTAGAATTTTAAAAAGATAAATGTCGTCTTTTTGGACCACCTCACCAGGTAGTAGACTTAACAAGAAAATCTTAGGGTCCTAAGGCATAACCCTTCATCCTCCCAGTAATTAAAAAGATACTGCCCCAGAATTGTTCTAACTTTGAGCACGTCCAAAATACATGAGAGTGATTGGCGTTCTGATGACCACACTGTCGCCAGCATTGCTGTTGTTCACCCCTTTGGTTATTAATAATATGAGGTGTAATGAAAAATCTGTCCAGACTCTTCCACCCAAAATCCCTCCATCTTTTAGAACTAGTAGACGTCTGTTGTGGCACACACATCGAAAGCCAATCACCCTCTGACACTTCCATACACAGCTCCTTTTCCCAGTTTGACTTAATATACAAGGTATTATTTCCATTTTGTTTCTGCAGTGCTTTATACAATTTAGAGACAGTTTTACTTGGCAGGAGCTTATAAGCATTGATAAAAACTTTAACAATGTCATTGCCTTCAGGAAAAATACCTATTCTTATTTCACTGTTATAGAAATGTTTCACTTGAAAGTATTTGAATAGATCTCAGTTCTCTAGTTTGTATTGTTTCGAGTTGTTCGAATGTCTTAAAGGTCTACAAACTGACACAGGGGCATGAGGCCTAGTCAAAAACTCGGGTTGCAGGAGGGTCAGATCTAAAATTTAATATCATTAGCCAATTTGTACTTATTTACAAGCTCTTTCCAAAATAATAGCGTATCCACGATTCCCATCTTTGTTAGTGATAACTTTATACCTCCTAGACGGGTTTGAGGTTGGCTCTGTCCCTGGGTTAGTTCAATCAGTCTCCATCGAGCCTCGATTTCTGGGGAACACTAGTAAACCATATACCTCATTTGAGATGCGTAATAATATTCCTTCAGATTTGGAAGGGCTAAACCTTCATGATCTTTATCGATCTGAAGTGTCCTAAATTTTATCCTTGGTCTAGCCCCTGACCAAATAAAAAAGTGATATTAGCCTGTCCCAAGCGTTAAAGTGTGAGTCAGCAATCCTGATAGGCAATGACATGAAAAGATACAAAAATCTGGGAAACAGATTCATTTTCACTATTTCCAATCTAGCATTGAAGTCTAGTATTAGCATTGCCCAGCGCTTTATGTCTTTTTGTATTGAGTCAATAACTTTCTCAAAATTCAAACTGAACAAATCATCTTGATCTTGGGAGATAAACACACCTAGATACTTTAACTTTTTAGCTTCCCATTTAAGTTTATAATTGTGTCGTATGGATTTACTGGGGGAGTAGTTAATGGTCAGGACTTGTGTTTTGGTAATGTTTAGGTGATAACCAGACAGCTGACCAAACTCTGTCAGAGTTCTCATAAGTTTGGGGAGGCTTACATTGTCATGATCCTGGCTTTTTTTCTCCTTACTCTGTCTCCGTCTTCTGGACACATACACTCGCTGATTACCACACCATTCACGCACGCATGCATCTCTCTCATTCATTATGCTCACACATCTCTCTCATCACTCCCAGCTGTCTCCACTCTCTACTCGTTAGCATGTCATTCTTTCCACACCTCTCTTTCTCTAATTATCTCTGCTTCTTTTACCCCTGCTTTCCCCTGTCTCTTTGCCTGATTATTTCGTGAGTAATGCGTATAAGATCTCTGTACACTTACCTATCTGTCCTGTCCTGTCCTGTCTTGTGCTCTGCGGAGTTTGTTCAGACACACCGTGTTTGCGACTAAGCTGTGCTTGTTACAGAGATCCTGCCCAGTACCCGTCCTACATTGTCTGCTGATACTTGACCTTCTGTGAGCACCTGGGTAGGCCGGCACCGCTCCGGTGTTGTCTACCACCGAGATTGTTCTGCTGTCTGTACGGAGGACCTGTGTTACTTTCTGTCCTGCTGTTCACTGATCGATTGCTCCTGTCTGCCTTCCTGCCTGCTGTGAGTTTGTTTGCGTTGAGGCTGTAAGCTCTACGCCTCGTATTAGCTTCGTATTTCTTTCTGTTTTGAACCATCATTTACTACCATTTCTAGTTGTTTATATTACTAAATATAGTTTACCCACCATCTCAGATTAACCTTACATCGCTAGCTTCCGTTATTGTTAGCACCACACGCTAGTGTTTACGCGCCACCCGCGCTCATTTATTTATTATTTATTTTCTCTCGCGCGCCCGCGCCTTTGAGTTCATAAAAGCCCAGGTAAGTAAGAATCAGTCAACACAAACGGTGAGTAATGTCTTGTCCTGTTATTGTCACCTGTGTCACATGTCATATGTTTAGTATAGCCTTCTCCGATGGCAATATAGGATTTATTTGTGATAAATGCAAGGAGACAGTCAGGCTGACGGAGAAGATTTCAGAGCTAGAGACACGCATCCAAACTTTAATTGAGGATAGTAAGGATAGTACTAGAGCTTTAGATACTTTTTTGGATGCGCCTAGCATAGTGAACTCTGTAGATGATTCGGTTCCGGCTGAAGTAGAGCCCACGCAGCAGGGCAGATGGGTGACCGTGAGAGATCGCTCTAGTCGCTGATTAAAAAACCACTCTTCCGTTCCGATTACCATAACAAATCGATTTGCCCCACTCAGTGAAACACCCACTGAGAATTCTGTTGATTGTGCCCTGGTAATTGGTGATTCGATCACACGGAACGTGAAAATAGAGACACCAGCCACCATAGTCACATATTTGCCGGGAGCCAGAGCGCCTGACATCAAAGCAAATTTAAAAGTGCTGGCTAATGCTAATCGTAAATTCTCTAAGATCATTATTCATGTCGGCACTAATGATGTTCGACTCCGCCAGACGGAGATCACCAAAATTAATATTAAAGAGGTGTGTAAACTCGCAAGTACGATGTCAGGCACTGTAATTTTCTCTGGCCCCCTTCCTGTTCGCAGGAGTGATGAGATAGTTAGTAGATTGGCCTCACTCAATGGTTGGTTGTCTAAGTGGTGTCCGTTGAATAATATAGAATTCATAGACAATTGGAAAAGTTTTTGGGGCAAGCCTGACCTGTTGAAAAGAGATGGTGTTCATCCCTCCTGGGATGGTGCCGCTCTTCTCTCTAGTAATATGGCACATAGTCTTAGAGCTAAAACATGACAATCTGGGGCCCAGGTCAGGAAGCAGACAGACTGGCTAAATCGACCGTCTGCTAGCGTCCTCGCGTCACCAAGGTCAGATAAATCCCATCACATAGAGCCTCTTTCACCTAGATATCATCATATAGAGACTGTGTCTGTTCCCCAAATTTGGAGATCCAAAAAACGTCAGGTAAAAAATTTAATTGATGTTCAACAAATAAAAAACAGATATAATACAGATGAACAAATGATAAAGCTTGGGTTGCTGAATATTCGATCCCTTACTTCAAAATCGCTCATAGTTAATGATATGATTTCAGATTAATGCTGTGTTTGACAGAAACCTGGCTAAAACCAAACGATTACATTACTTTAAATGAGTCAACCCCACAAAATTACTGTTATAAACATGAACCTCGTCTAAAACGCAAAGGGGGAGAAGTTGCTGTAATTTATAGTAATATTTTCAAAACCACTAAGAAATCTATTTTTAAATATACTTCTTTTGAAGTGTTGGTGCTTAATGTAAAAATATATAGTGTAAACGATAAATCACGTTTGAGATTTCTGCTGGCTACTGTATACAGGCCACCAGGGCACCATAAAGATTTAATCAAAGAATTTGCGGACTTTCTATCAGAATTAGTATTGGCTAACGATAAAGTACTAATTGTTGGTGATTTTAATATACATGTAGATAATGAAAAAGATGCATTGGAATTGGGACTTAAAGACATTGTAAACTCAATTGGAGTTAGACAACACGTGTCAGAACCCACTCATTGTCGTAATCATACCCTAGATCTAATATTATCACATGGAATAGATGTTGATGCCGTTGAAATTCTGCAGCAGAGCGATGACATCTCAGACCATTATCTAGTCTCATGTAAATTACATTTAGCCAAGGCTGCAAAGCCGACTCCGTGTTATAAACATGTTAGACCTATAACTTCTGCCACTAAAGATTCCTTTATCAATAATCTTCCTAATCAGTTTCATCATCTCAGCATCCCGGATAGCTTAGAAGAACTCGATATTGCAACAGAAACTTTTAACTCTCTCTTTTCCAGCACTTTAGACGCAGTTGCTCCGCTGCGCTTAAAGAAGATTAAAGAAAATAGTCCAACGCCGTGGTACAACGAGCACACTCATGCCCTTAAGAGAGCAGCCAGAAAAATGGAGCGCAACTGGAAGAAAACAAAACTAGAGGTATTTCGGATTTCATGGAAAGAGAGCTCGATTGCTTACAGAGAGGCTTTAAAAGCTGCTAGATCTGCTTATTTTTCAACCCTATTAGAAGAAAATAAACATAATCCTAGGTATTTAACATAATCCTAGGTAATTAAAATTAAAAAAACCAAAAAGTTATAGCTGTTTAACTTTGTTGTAATAAAAAAATAATATAATATTTATTCATATTTTATTTAAAAAATCAAAATCAAAATACGTGTTGAATTTAATTTCATATTCAATTAAAAGCTAAAAGTCTAAAGAAGTTGTGTTCCAAATTTGACATTGATATCACAAAAAATGAGGTTTCTGTGTTATTTTTAGTCGCTATACCAGCAATGTCCACTAGGTACTAGTCATGCTCTTTTTATGATTTGTAATGGACGACTGATTTGATTTACAACATTTTTTTAATTCAAAACAGCAACAAAACATTCAAGATAGGTTGTAAATGATTTTTTGAAAACATAAATATGAAATTTTTAAAAAAATGTATATGACCATATGCAATAAAAACAACCAATACTGAAACCATATTGTACAGGGAAACTTGTTTTCCTCACTGTCCATATTACAATAAACGCTTTGACTTGACTACTACTACTACTACTATCTCACGATCACTATTGCTATAAATAACTATATACATGGATATTTATATTATTACTATAACATAACTATATACAACTATTTACAACTCTACATTTGATGGTGTTACAGGCTGTCATGCCAGTTGTTATAGCAATCCCGCTCTGGCAGGAAACAGAAAGCAGCATCATAGGCAGGACAGTAGACTGGTGTCTTCATTTGGCACATTCTGCACTTCCTTCTGAAAGCACGTTTTGAGGTAGAGATGTGCTTTGGCTTGTGGCAAGCATGCTGGGAGTCAGGAGGAGCAGGTGAAGCAGAGGAAACCGGTGGTGCAGGTGGTGGCATCCAGTCAGCAAGCTGACTGACCAGAGCTTCCAGAAACTCCCTCTGACTTTTTGCCTTCTTTTGTTTTATTTTAGCCAGCTGCTGTTGAATGATGAAGGCGTTCACAACAGCGATGTCCACAAAATGGTAAAATAGAGACCGGTACCACTTTCTGGTTTTTCTTAGGACAGTGTAATAGCCAATGAGGGCATCAGACATGTCAACACCTCCCATGTTCCTGTGTGAAAAGCAAACAAACACAAGTCAATATAGAAAACCTGATCACTTCTGCACATTTTCTTGCAACACACCAAATTCTACTCACTTGTTGTGGTCGGACACAGCAGCAGTCTTTTCTACCCATTGCCCATCAGGTGTCTTGACCCTCCTCTGCACCGTCTGGTTTCCATTAGCTGAATGGATGGAGGAGCACATCGTAACTTCTCTTGTGTCCTTCCATTCAACAAAAAGAAGTTTGTCATCCCTGATCCACCTAATGGATCCACGAGGGGCTTTTTTGGGCAGTTTATTTTAGGTGGTTTGGGGGAAGCCTATCCTGTTGCTTCTGATGGTCCCACAGGTGAAGATCCGTTTTTCAAGGAGATCCCATAAGAGCATTGGACTTGTGTAGAAGTTATCTACATAGAGCTTGTAGCCGGTACCAAGGACATTGGGATTGACTAAAGCTACTACAGATTCATAGCTCAGCCCTTTGTTCTGTGGGTTTTGAGTTGTGGGGGATTTTCCCTCGTAAATGAAAAATTCCCACGTATAGCCTAGTCGTGAATCTACAAGAACAAAAAGCTTATACCCCCATTTGGTTGGCTTGTCCCTGTGGTACTGCTTCAGACTGATCCGTGCTTTGGAAGCTACCATTCTTTCATCCACTGAGATATTTTGGTCAGGATGAAAGAAGCTCTTGCATCGGTCACAAAGCTGCATATATAAGGGCTTCACTTTGCACAGGCGATCGTAATCAGGGGTACCTCTTTTTTTTATATTTTCCGCATCCACCTTTAGATTGCTCATGTGAAGTGCATTGGAGATTGCCTTGAATCTTCTGCAGGACATGACTGATGCCGGGAAGCTCAAATTGAAAAGCCTGGATCCATTCCAATAGTCTGGCACTGCTGGTAGCTTTACCAGACCCATATAGAGAACCACTGAAAGGAAACTAAACAAGTCCTTTTGGCACATCTCCTGCTTTAGTCTCCTTGTGCTGTTCTGGTGCTCAGCAGAGTAGGCATTTGTGTTTTTAATAATGGTCTGGCAGACATCAGATGAATAAGTCTAGAGGGCTGTAATCTTTAGAAGGGATAACTTGAGGCCCAGGCGTACGTTTTGGCTTGAAGATGGGCTCAGGTGGTACAATGTCAGGCTCGTCCGAACCATGCTATCTCTCTTCAGTATCAGAGAGAGTATCTGAGTCAACAGAGTCATTCTGTCTTCCTCTTCCTCTCACACTGCTTCTTCCTCTCCCTCTCACACTGCTTCTTCCTCTCCCTCTCACACTGCTTCTTCCTCTTCCTCACATTGCTTCTTCCTCTCCCTCTCACACTGCTTCTTCCTCTTCCCCTCACACTGCTTCTTCCTCTTCCCCTCACACTGCTTCTTTCTCTTATTCTTACATTGCTTCTTCCTCTTCCTGTCACACTGCTTCTCCCTTGTCTTCCACTGGTTGTAGCTCTCAGTCTGTCTTCAAAATTGCTATGAGCAGCACCTGATGATGATGCAAATGATGATGTTGGTTCAGCAGTCCAGACCTGATCATCAGTATGATCTGGACACCTATTATAAATTGTAAAATGTAAGTATATACAAGTGTACATGTAAGTAATATCATGTTACATTTACATGCTGCTCCCAAGCACATGTTTCTCTCACTCTCTCTCACACACACACACACACACACACACACACACACAGTTTGTACAGTATAAAAACCATTACGCCTATGGAGAGTCCCCACAAAGCTGTATGTTCTGTCCCTAAACCTACCCATCAAACACAACTTTCTGCATTTTTACATTTTCAAAAAACATTACTTACTA
This sequence comes from Meda fulgida, assembly GCA_030578275.1. NCBI lineage: Eukaryota > Metazoa > Chordata > Actinopteri > Cypriniformes > Leuciscidae > Meda > Meda fulgida. The sequence goes on along the minus strand of CM060630.1, from coordinate 2,917,135 downwards.
TGATTTATATGCTGTTTTCCTCATGGGGACCGCTGGCTGGTCCCCACAACGTAGGTGATTTCAGGTTTTACTATACTTGTGGGGACATTTGGTCCCCACAATGTAATATAAACATGAACGCGCGCACACACACGCACACACACACACACACACACACACACACACAAACACACACAAACACACACACACACACACGAAACACACACGCGCGCGCGCACACACACACACACACACACAGAGAGAGAGAGATTTATATAGAAATGTAGAAACTTACCCCTATGTAGTGTCTGAGAAAAACTCTTCCAAAAGGTCTGCCTCATCATTGCTGGACTCATGCTCCTCTCCTTCAGACTCTTCTTCACTCGACTTGCAAAGTTCTTCTACAACTTCCCAAACACTGTAAAACCTTTGTTTCACCCTCTGTGGATCCATTGTGAAGTGTGCAGACTCAGAGTGCAAATGAAATGGCTGCTCCTAGTGCTTGCAGGTTTCCCTCTATACATGTTTGTAGCAATGTTCAGGGAAGAAGGAGGCGGGAACCGGCGAACAATCAAAATATAATTTATTTAAAATAAAACAAACAAACGAAAATACCGCCAGCAGCCCCTCGCGGACGACTGCTGGCTACCGAAAATAAATATAACTAAAATAAAATACAAAAACAAAACACAACTAAAATACAGGCCTGGTCCTCTCTCGATCATCAACGTCGTCGCTCCTCCTTTATGCTTCCGCTCCTCCGTGAGAGATGCGAGACCGGTGTGCTTCACAGGTGTTGCTCATTAGCAATCGCACCACCGGCCTCGCGCCGTTCTCTCACGTCCCTCGGCCGTCCTGTTCGCCACATACCCCCATCGCCCCTCACAGGCCGGGGGGTACTCACGAGCCTGTGCCTACTCCCCCCCCGGCGGCGGCGATCCCTGGGGAGTATGGACAGACAAACCGAGGGAAACGGAGACGGAAGCATGAGGAGCGACAGATCGAGAGAGGGGAGAGAGGAAAAAAAAAATTGGTCCGGTTCCCACAACGCGCTGCCATCTGGTCCCCCACCAGCTGTGCGCTCTCCTCCGCGGTGCCTGGCGGTGACGCTGGGTAGCCCTCGGTGGACGGCTCGACGCTCCTCCGCCGCCCGGTGGACGGCGACGGCTCCTCGGGTGCCTTGGGCAGAAGGTAGGAGTCCCCCGCTCCCTGCTCCTCCCCTTCACTGGTGGACGGCAGCAGGCTCCGGCCCACGGCGAGCGGCGGCGACTCCTCCTCTCCCTCCCGGATGGCAGCCGCCCCTCCAATACCCAGGCGGCCGGCAGCGAGCTCGACCGTCCCACCGGCAACTCACTCCAGCGCACCACCTCGAGCGTCCCTGGCCGCGAGTCCCCCGCTCCCTGCTCCTCCCCTCGCTCGGCGGATGGCAGCAGGCTCCGGCCCACGGCGAGCGGCGGCGACTCGCGCACCATGCTCGATGGCACCGCGGATTCCCCACACCGGCGAGGACTCTCTGACAGCGCGTTCCTCCCTCTTCCCGGGTTTCGGCACCAGTGTAGCAATGTTCAGGGAAGAAGGAGGCGGGAACCGGCGAACAATCAAAATATAATTTATTTAAAATAAAACAAACAAACGAAAATACCGCCAGCAGCCCCTCGCGGACGACTGCTGGCTACCGAAAATAAATATAACTAAAATAAAATACAAAAACAAAACACAACTAAAATACAGGCCTGTTCCTCTCTCGATCATCAACGTCGTCGCTCCTCCTTTATGCTTCCGCTCCTCCGTGAGAGATGCGAGACCGGTGTGCTTCACAGGTGTTGCTCATTAGCAATCGCACCACCGGCCTCGCGCCGTTCTCTCACGTCCCTCGGCCGTCCTGTTCGCCACAATGTTCACAAACTTCTAGCAGCATTTTTCAAACATCACCTGGACATGTGATAGCAACAGGTGGTAAATTGCCTTTAATTGGATGAGGAGTTTGTCAATATCATGTTTTATTGGCAGACAGAATGGCAGAAAACACATTGGCCTTAGAAACAGCTCTGGCTGCTCTGGTTGGTTACTGAGACTTATATGAATATCTCCCCTGTTCAATAATGCATAAAGTTATGAGGGCGGGCTCTTTCTAATCAGAAATCTTTATCAAACATAGCTACAAAAGTGTTACAGAAATTTCACAAAAAAAAGTTTATTTCATGTATGATTATAATTGAAATTGACATGCATCAAATTTTTTATTGAATACTTGCAACATCAATCATAAATAAAATATATATATTAAATTTATTCTCAAAGTTTTAGACAAAAACTTTAATAGATGTTTATTTTGAACTATTGGCAACAACAAAAAATGACTTTCTTGATTGTATGTGTGTGTATCAGCTTTTTGTAACAAAAGCCAACTTCTTGCCAAGTTATTTATTTATTTTTGCTAAATGTTCTTGTTTACAAGTTAATTAATTACTGTCACTACATAATATTAAATATAAAACAGTGGTCAAATATGACAAATACAATCTCTGAGGTTTCCAACAATATATAGTTTGTCAAGATTAGTTTAGGTTTAGTATAGAATATTACTGTTTTAAATATGTAATGGCTTTGGGCCCACCGGTGGGCCGGTGACACTTAAAGGGTTTTAAATTCCTTTTCACTTCCACCCCCGTTCTGCTCTCTCCCGACGTCGCGAGGCAATTTATCTTCGAGGTCGACGCTTCTGAGGTGGGGGTCGGGGCTGTTCTTTTCCAGCGCTCGTCAGTAGATGAGAAAGTACACCCCTGTGGCTTCTGTTCTCGTCGTCTCTCGCCCGCGGAACGCAACTACATCGTCGGGAACCGTGAATTGCTCGCCATACGCTTGGAATTGGAAAAATGGCGTCAGTGGTTAGAGGGAGCCCCGGTTCCTTTTGTGGTTTGGACGGACCACAGAAACCTTGAGTATTTTCGCTCCGCCAAGAGGTTAAACGCTCGTCAGGCTCGCTGGGCGAGAACGAAAAGCCTGATGTAGGGAATTCAGTTCAGGTTTTGGGGAATGTGTATGCAATACTTATTAATTTATAATCAACAACTATTGGATACGGGTGAACCAGATAACCATACATAAAAATCAGCCAAAAAGGGATTATATAGTCCATGCGTCTGTTTCAGATGTACATAGATAATTAAAACATAACGAATTATAATTAATTAAGAATATACATCATATGCAGACAGGCTATATTGATTTTCAGAATACCTTAATAGAATTAACCGCACCTCAACCAATCAGCTCGTCCGCCGAACTGCTTGGTTCGATTTTCTTTATCAATTCTCAAGAAGGTTTCTTCTTAATATAAGTGTACTAATCAAATTAGTTTGCTTAACAATATCAGCTTGTAGCTTCAGATCACACATTAAAGTGGCTTTGTTCTATGATCAACAAACAGAGACAATCAAGCGTATGAGGTTTAATAAAATGAAATAGGATATACAACTACTAAGATATAGAATAATGACATTAAAAAAGAAAGAAAAAGAAATGGAAACACAGGAAAAACAACACAATTACTACCACAGCTGAACCTTAAGAGCCAACAAGGAAAATACACACTTTAAACGCATTTAAATTTAGATGGAACTATACTTGCAAAATGGACCTTTGTATTGCTGAACAAGACAGAGCATGTGTGGATATCCTCGTTGCTCGTGAGATGGAGGCGGTCTTTTCGGTTCTTCAGAGTGCGTTTTGCTTTCGGGAAGTTCAAAACGTCCTAAAGATGCGCTATGGAAGGGAGCGATTGAAGCGTAAAGTGCGTGGTTCGGTCCGGAGACGAGAACTGAGCACTAAAACAAATGACTGAGTTAAACGCAAAGTAAAACAAAAACAAATAAGACGAGAGACTAAAACAACAAGACAAGGCCGAAGGTAGCACTAACAGAATGGACATGAAGAAGAGAACGAGAGGCCAGTGTCACGATATTTTAACGTGAAAATTCACGCCCCTTCTCCAGGGAAACGAACCAATCGCACCTCACAGATTTTGGGAGTGCAACGAGTTCCTTTGTTTCCCTTTGATGACCTCATTTGCGTGTTTTTACGAGATCGCCAGTTTGGTCAGTTCAATTCAAAGATGGAAAAACATAGTGGACTAATTTTTACAATAACCTCTTGCATATATTTGGCTCAGGCAAGTCATGCTGTTTCGTTTGATACCAAATAAGTTCATGTTTGGCATGCCTACAAGGATATATACTCTTAGATTCTTTATAGAAGCCCTTAGAGTTCAACTACACAACTAACAATCCTAGCTAAACTTGACACAACAGTATAAAACTCAAACATACAGGAATACATCATATAAGTTTCAGAATCACTCATTTCGGGGTTTTATTGTCACGGAATGCATCTGTGCGTGTGTGTGTGTATCTTCATGTGCTTCTCTAAATCCGCACATTTTATCCCCCTCGCCAAGCTCCCCTCTGCCAAGGAGACGGCCCAGATCATGGTCGATCATGTTTTTAAGTTTCACGGTCTACCCATCGATGTGGTTTCAGATAGAGGACCACAGTTCGCCTCTCAATTTTGGAGGGAATTCTATCGTCTAATCGGTGCTTCCGCTTGCCTTTCATCCGGGTTTCACCCCCAAACTAACGGTCAGGCTGAACGAGCCAATCAAATTATCGCCTGCATGCTCCGCAGTCTAGCCCACTGTAATCCCTCGTCTTGGTCAGAGCAACTCGCTTGGGCAGAGTATGCACACAATTCGCTTCCCACTTCTGCCACAGGTCTCTCACCGTTCCACTGTTGCCTGGGTTATCAACCTCCGTTGTTCACCTCGCAGAATTCGGAGTCTAATGTTCCATCCGTACAAGCGTTTATTGACCGCTGCAAGTGTATGTGGAGAGGGGTGAGATCAGCACTTTGTCGCTCAAGGAGGCGCATGAGTAACACTGCTAACAAACGGCGCGTTAAGAGTCCCCGCTACATTTGTGGTCAAAAGGAATGGCTCTCCACGTCCGATTTGCCTCTCCAGTCGGAGTCTCGTAAGCTGGCTCCTTGTTTCGTCGGGCCATTTCGCATTATTAAAGTCATTAGTCCAGTCATTGTCAAGCTCGCTCTTCCTCCTAATCTTCGTCGTGTCCACCCTGTCTTTCACGTCTCTTGCATTAAACCGACCGTCCGCGCGCCCTCGCGTCCGTCTATTCCTCCCATTCGTATTGAGGGCACTCCGGTTTACACGGTCCGCAAGGTTTTAGATGTGCGCTGTCGTGGTCGTGGACATCAGTACTTAGTGGACTGGGAGGGGTATGGTCCTGAGGAGAGGAGTTGGGTTTCAGCTTGGGACATCCTGGACCCCTCGCTCATTGATGATTTCCTCCGTTCTCGTCAGTCCCCTACCTTGGGAGCGGCAGGAGGCGCTCGTTGAGGGAGGGGTACTGTCATGATCCTGGCTTTCTTCCTCCTTACTCTATCTCCCTCTTCTGGACACATACACTCGCTGATTACCACACCATTCACGCACGCATTCATCTCTCTCATTCATTACGCTCACACATCTCTCTCATCACTCCCAGCTGTCTCCACTCTCTACTGGTTAGCATGTCATCCTTTCCACACCTGTTCTCTCTTTCTCTAATTATCTCTGCTTCTTTTACCCCTGCTTTCCCGTCTCTTTGCCAGATTATTTTGTGAGTAATGCTTATGAGATCTCTGTACAGTTACCTATCGTTTCTGTCTTGTCTTGTCCTGTCCTGTGCTCTGCGGAGTTTGTTCAGCAACACCGTGTTTGCGACTAAGCTATGCTTGTTACAGAGATCCTCCCCAGTACCCGTCCTACATTGTCTGCTGATACCTGACCTTCTGTGAGCACCTGCGTTGGCCGGAACCGCTCCAGTGTTGTCTACCACCGAGATCGTTCTGCTGTCTGTACGGAGGACCTGTGTCACTTTCTGTCATTCCTGCTCCTTTGGAGAACCCTCAGTTACATTTATTATTGAACTTTCAGTTCTAATTCATGTGGACAGCATTTTCTGTTTATTAAAGACTGTACTGCTGTATTTCGCCTTTGGGTCATCTCTCTCCACATCACATACATCTGGATTTTGGAGGTAGGTGATAATACCATCCGCAAAATGTCCAATTATATGTTCAGTATTTGCAATAGTAATGCCTATAAGCTCTTCATTTTGCCTAATAGCCTGTGCCAAGGGCTCTATGAATAACGCGGAGAGCGCTGGACTGAGGCAACAGTCTTGTCGAGTACCTCTAAACAGTTGAAAGCTATCAGTTAGGTGGGCATTAATTTTTACCCTGGCCCTCGGACTATTACACAGTGACTGGATACACCTAATAAATTGATTATTAAAGCCAAGGCGCTCGAGTACAATAGTACAATCGGATAGCGCAAAATGCGTTAAGGTAACACGCCACTTGACTTAGATAACACGCCACTTGACTTGAAAGTGGCGTGTATGTTTACGCAAAGTCATGATGTCATGTTGGACATGCAATGTTGTCTTATGCTGTCGTGAGTTTGAGGGCCTTTTATGAATCATGAATCAAGTCCATAAGATAATACTCCATTCTCTTAGAGATTATAGAGGTAAAGAGTTTGTAATCAACATTCAGTATTGAGATCGGGCGATATGACTCACAATATTCTATATTTTTTCCTTCCTTAGGGAGGACAGATATTACAGCCTCTCTCCATGATGGCGGTATCTCTGCTCTACTCAGAGTCCAATTAAAAGACTCCAGCAGAACGGGAGCAAGCTCCTCCTTGAAAATGTTGTACCACTCATTTGAAAACCCATCACTACCTGGGCATTTGTTAGTTGTCATTTTTCCAATAGCTGCGTCCAATTCTTTTCTAGTGATGGGGCAGTTAAAGCGTCATTAGCCGCGTTTCCACTGCCGGGCCAGGGCTGAGCCGTGCTAGTGCGTGCCAGGGCCAGTCGCGTTTCCACTGTCACTTCCGGTGCTTGAGCAGGGCTTACTCGGGGCCAACGGCCAGGATTTCTGGCCCGTCAAATACCTTGGGCCAAAGCAGGCCAGCTCGGGCTAGAGGCGTGGTCAAGGTAAAAGGCGGAGTTTATCGGTGTTAGGGAACGGTATGGCCTGCGGCAAGATGCACATTTCACTTTTTTTATATTGCGCAAAATTATCGCTGCTTGAAATGGAGAATCGCCTGTACTGGTCTGTTGAAGATACCAAAGCTCTTCTGAGCATTGGATCAGAAGAAAGAGTACAACTTCAATTTGACGGGGTGTGCAGAAACGAGGATGTTATCAAGTACATCGTTGCTGAACTTGCTAAGCTGAGTATTAGCCGAACAACGCTTCAAGTTCGGGAAAAAATTAAAAAGTTGCGGGCGCAGTACAAGGCGATTAAAACTCACAATGGAAAAAGCGGAACCCAGAGAAGGAACTTTCCATGATTCGATTTGATGGATGCTGTGCTGGGTCACCGTCCCTCTGTTAGTGGCGAGACGAGTCGGGACACTATTGCAGCCACAGCCAGTGAGTTAATATACATGCTATCTTCCTAACTTTAAAATAAATAAATAATTAAATATTGTATAAGTGGCTAACGTGGGTGTTTATGTTTTGTGTGCTAGAATCGTCATCCCAGAGTGTTTTATTTGACTCAGAAGTGGAGCAGGGACTGTCTGCACTTCCACTGCTAACATCGACACCCGGTATGCAAAAAAATATGCAAAATACACCACAGAAGTGTTCAATGTTTTGTTAGTTTCTTTGTCACTATGTAATTAACGTTGTGTATATTTATTACAGAGAGACATGACGACCCTGAAGATCTAACCGTAATAAGAGGAGGATCACATCACATTCCACAAAGGACTAGACCAGGTATTTATGCGTTTAATGTACCTGCTAAATATTTGTAACAGACTTTACAGTTTGGTATACTGTATGTGCTATACCACAATCTATTATCTATCAGAAGACATCTCAAATATCCTGCTTATTTGTGTGTCTGCTTTTACAGAGAGTCGCAAACGCAAAGCTGTAAATTTGGCATCAAGGGAGTTTTTGCAGTGTATGCAGGACATAACACAGCAACAGATGAAAGAAGAGCGTGAGCTAAGAAGAGAAGAAATGAAGAAAGAAATGATGATGAGACGAGAGGAATTGGACTATGATGCATTGAACTCAGACGGGAGGAGATGTCACAAAGACAGAAAGAATCTGAGTCTTTTGCATCAGTCTTCAGTCATTTGACCGCAGCCCTTCTCCAGAGGAAGTAACTTAGATGGACAAAACATCTATCTTTCTGTTTTCCTTAATGCCTTAAAAAAAAGTTGTGTAAATAGTAGGCTACTAATTAAAATCACCTGCTGTTCTGTTTGTAATGTATGCACATTTGTTAGTACTTCTCAAAAGCACCTGTTTTATTTCATTTGTATGTGTGCACATTTTATAAGCACCTTTGCATTTTTGAACTCTGATGTAAACTTAATATATAAATAAAGTAATAGCTGTGCTATTATAACTGAGGCAAAAGGAAATCATGCTTATTAAGGGGCACATTATCAAAAGCAAAATACACATTATTATAGTAAAAATTATACACATATTATAAGGCATATATGTAAAATTAATGTTACTTAAATACATTCTTTATTGGTAATTCATTGTGGGTTCATGTTAGTTCACTACATATACGTTAGCAAAAAAAAACTTTCGATTTCAATACTTGGTAATATTTGCCATTTGCTTTAACTAAGATGAATACATACTGTGTAGTAAATGCTCACTATTAGTTTATATTATATAAAGTATTTAACTAATGTTACCATATGAAAACCTATTGTAAAAGTTACCTACATGATAATTTACTAAAATATAAAGACTTTGTGACTCAGATAAGCCATTATTGCAGGTATTCGTATAGACTTCTATGCATACTGATGGACACATTATTTAAACAGCTGTCTGATGGGCACCTTTTGTATTCTATAATGCAAATACGGTCCTAGTCAGTAGAATAATAATTAGGCTAAGACATTTATTGGTATAGACTACTATCCATACTGATGGGCACATTATTTAAATGGCTGTCTGATGGGCACCTTTTGTATTCTGTAATACTGTAAACAGTGTAAGCAGTTTAACATTTTAAAGTACCATTAACAGAAGTGACCATATCTAAATAAATTTCAACAGACATATACTTACAACTGCAATAAAAAAAAAACTGTAGAGCGGAGTATGTTTGATTTTATTTTAAAATAGTGAGAAGATTGTTAAATTGTATGTTATTAAAACATTTTTGCCGTATTCACTCTGTATGCTTAAATGGCCTATAGATCTGATATTGTCTGATGTAACCATGTACCATTTAGGATAAAGAATTGTATTCAAGTCACAAAACAGGGTTATGCCAAAATCTTCATTTCAAATATTATATTTGTAACAAACACAATATAACAACAACTTACAATTATTGCTGCTGCATGAACAACTGTTGCAGAGCACTTCTTGCATCTGAACGCTCATCACCAACATTGCAAAGTGAACGTTCCGCATCTTTATCACGATCACACCACTCTGGTATAAATCTGTCCATTTACAATTCCAGCACGTCTCAACCATATCAACAGCAACATTTACATTGCAGTCATTTCGCTTACTGAGACACTTCCACCTTCCTTTCAACCTCCCAAACGCATGTTCAACCACACAACGGGCTTGACTTGTTCGCATGTTGTATAGTTCTTGGGCATCTGTAAGCCTGCCAGTATCAGGATATGGTTTTAGCAACCATTTCTGCAATGGGTAAGCAGAATCCCCAAGAATGAAGTATCCAACATCTGTTCCACATATGTTTTTCACTCTGCCAGAAAAAAACATTACTGTCTGTGGCCCAAGCCCATAGGCGTGCCTTTCTGAGGACACTAGCGTCGTGTTCTCTCCCTGGCTGTCCAACATTCAGGTCCCAGAACATCCCTTTGCCATCCACAGTTGCTTGTAAAATTATGGAGTGCCAACCTTTTCTGTTGTGGAAATCTGATTGGTATTGTGGAGGTTTTAATATAGGGATGTGAGAACCATCAATAGCACCCACGCACTGTGGAATTCCATACCTCTCTTCGAAGTAATCGGCCATCTCAGATAGTTTGTCCTGGTCTGGTGTTTTGATGAACTCGGGCCGAAGTATTGCAATCACAGCCTTACAAATGTCATGCACACAGCGGCAAACAGAAGTCCGACTGACAGCAAACAGGTTGGCTACTGTCCTGTACTCTGTTGTTGATGCTAGTTTATACAATGCAATGGCTACACATTTCTCCAGAGGAATGCATAATCGATAATTTGTATCTTGTCGCTGTAGTGCAGGCTTCAGAGTTGTACAAATGTATGTGAATGTTTCTCGGGAAACTCTGAAGTCGCCCAGCCACTGCTCATCTGTGAATCTTTGAGCAGTGTTCTCCCACCAGTCACTGGTTCGCTGATAGGCCCACTCCTATGCGGTCCGCATTATATTGGTGTTGTAGTGATGCATCATCTGAACAATAATAAAATGTGAAGTGTAAAGATTAATTACATAATTATGTTACAGATCTGTACATGTACATAAATGAAAGGCACTTCTACAGCATTTATAAATATTTTCTAAGCCATTTATTAATACATTACACTCCAATGTTTTAATTGTTACAATCAGTTAACGCACTGTGAACAAACTAACAAACCAACAGCTGATTTGTTTTGAAAATCTAGTTAAGAAAGATAAACAAATACAGTAAAAAATGTATTGCTAATGTTTTGTTCATGTTAACCCATACATGACTTGCGAAGTGGCACTGTAAACATTACTTCCCTAATTATGCGAAATGTACATGCATATATTCATAATCATGGGTATAAATAGATGTATTAAACGAATAATACAATGACAGTTTAACATTAACACCTAACTTTAATTATATTAATATAGCAAGCAAGATTTGATAAGCTAGCAAAATATTTGTGTCTTTTCAGCAGATGGTAAAGACAGTGAAAAGCTCATAAAAACAACTCCGTGCAATATGATTTGAAGTTATGCTCACATCGACTACAAGATCCGAATTAACTGTACTATAAAATAAAATATTTTACTCTGCATTCGTTGTAACCGACTCGCACGTCGTTGGATCGCTCTCTTTCGCCTTGCAGCCAACATTGTCGCCGCCGAACCTCCATCTTCTTATCTTGGCTTTGCTGCCTCATCTTCCACCAAGCAAATACCAAAAAGAGCAAACAAACAGACGCTTCGGTCCTCTCCATCTCGATCGTCGTGAGATTTTAGCAAGCTGGTGTGTCCTGCCTGAATGAACTTCATAATCCCCGCTGAAATGGGTGGGGTTGTATGACGTTCGATCCAGGCAGGCGTGTTAAGGGCGGGGTTTATGGCAGCGCAGCGGGGCTAGTGGCCCAGTGTCGTGCCAAAAAGTGGTGGTCCACCGAAAATTGATTGCGCCTAGTCTCTTTACGTCTGCAGCTGGATCAAACAGACATAACGTGCAAATAACCAACAGTTTTATGTCCGTGGTAATAGCAAAGGTATGTCTGTGTGACACTTTAACTTTCTTTTAACATAATAATAACAATTGTGGCCAAATAAGTGTTTGCAGTTTATAGCTTAATCAGATATGATTATAGTAAATAATAGAAGCCTGTTGTTTCGATGGAATAAGTGTTTGTATTTGGAAAACGGACTGTAGCCTATAATAACATGACTTACTGCTGAGCTATGTAAAATAAAGACATGATTTCTTTTGCCATTATCCTTATGACTCTGCATTATTTTACCTGCTGTGTACCAACCAATCCAGCCCTTTTTACCTGTTAAAATACATTTAAATGTCGAAAACAACCCATAAAATGCAGTATTCTACTTACAACAACATTGTCGAAGCCTCTACTTATTGCAATAAATAATGCAATAAATTTTCGGCAGACCATCACTTTTCGGCACAACACCGGCAGTGGAAACGCAAACCCGGTGCTTGAGGCCAGTGGCCCGGCTCTGCTCGCTGTTAGCCCTGGCCCGACAGTGGAAACGCAAACCCGGTGCTTGAGGCCCGAGGCCAGTGGCCCGGCTCTGCTCGCTGTTAGCCCTGGCCCGACAGTGGAAACGCAAACCCGGTGCTTGAGGCCCGAGGCCAGTGGCCCGGCTCTGCTCGCTGTTAGCCCTGGCCCGACAGTGGAAACGCAAACCCGGTGCTTGAGGCCCGAGGCCCGGCTCGGCTCGCTGTTAGCCCTGGCCCGACATTGGAAACGCAAACCCGGTGCTTGAGGCCCGAGGCCAGTGGCCCGGCTCGGCTCGCTGTTAGCCCTGGCCCGACAGTGGAAACGCAAACCCGGTGCTTGAGGCCCGAGGCCAGTGGCCCGGCTCGGCTCGCTGTTAGCCCTGGCCCGACAGTGGAAACGCAAACCCGGTGCTTGAGGCCCGAGGCCAGTGGCCCGGCTCGGCTCGCTGTTAGCCCTGGCCCGACAGTGGAAACGCAAACCCGGTGCTTGAGGCCCGAGGCCAGTGGCCCGGCTCGGCTCGCTGTTAGCCCTGGCCCGACAGTGGAAACGCAAACCCGGTGCTTGAGGCCCGAGGCCAGTGGCCCGGCTCGGCTCGCTGTTAGCCCTGGCCCGACAGTGGAAACGCAAACCCGGTGCTTGAGGCCCGAGGCCAGTGGCCCGGCTCGGCTCGCTGTTAGCCCTGGCCCGACAGTGGAAACGCAAACCCGGTGCTTGAGGCCCGAGGCCCGAGGCCAGTGGCCCGGCTCGCTGTTAGCCCTGGCCCGACAGTGGAAACGCAAACCCGGTGCTTGAGGCCCGAGGCCAGTGGCCCGGCTCGGCTCGCTGTTAGCCCTGGCCCGACAGTGGAAACGCAAACCCGGTGCTTGAGGCCCGAGGCCAGTGGCCCGGCTCTGCTCGCTGTTAGCCCTGGCCCGACAGTGGAAACGCAAACCCGGTGCTTGAGGCCCGAGGCCAGTGGCCCGGCTCGCTGTTAGCCCTGGCCCGACAGTGGAAACGCAAACCCGGTGCTTGAGGCCCGAGGCCAGTGGCCCGGCTCGGCTCGCTGTTAGCCCTGGCCCGACAGTGGAAACGCAAACCCGGTGCTTGAGGCCCGAGGCCAGTGGCCCGGCTCGGCTCGCTGTTAGCCCTGGCCCGACAGTGGAAACGCAAACCCGGTGCTTGAGGCCCGAGGCCAGTGGCCCGGCTCGGCTCGCTGTTAGCCCTGGCCCGACAGTGGAAACGCAAACCCGGTGCTTGAGGCCCGAGGCCCGGCTCGGCTCGCTGTTAGCCCTGGCCCGACATTGGAAACGCAAACCCGGTGCTTGAGGCCCGAGGCCAGTGGCCCGGCTCGGCTCGCTGTTAGCCCTGGCCCGACAGTGGAAACGCAAACCCGGTGCTTGAGGCCCGAGGCCCGGCTCGGCTCGCTGTTAGCCCTGGCCCGACAGTGGAAACGCAAACCCGGTGCTTGAGGCCCGAGGCCCGGCTCGGCTCGCTGTTAGCCCTGGCCCGACAGTGGAAACGCAAACCCGGTGCTTGAGGCCCGAGGCCAGTGGCCCGGCTCGGCTCGCTGTTAGCCCTGGCCAGGCAGTGGAAACGCAACTAATTTGTATTAATCTTAGAGAAGGCAGGTCTAATCCTGCCAAATACTGCGTAATAACACTTTCATTCACTGGTTTTGAGGATGTGTACAGTGTAGTGTTTGATAATAGTTGTCAAAGATTTTATGAACTTGATTAATATCATAAGTCAAACTATCAGTTAAAGGGTCTCTAATTTTGGTAATCGAGTGCTTCAATTGCTGCTTTCGGAGGCGCCTTGCTAGAATTATTGTGGCTTTTGGACCAGATTCGTAAAAAGTCTGTTTTGAAAATCGTACGTTTTTTCTCTATCTCCTCGTGTATCATTATTTATATTATTTTTAATAACTGTTATTTGTTCGGTCAATTCTTGATCATTAGCACTTTCTTTTTGTTTTAGTTCTAAACTCCTAAATGTCTTTTCCAACTCATATTTTAATTGTTTTATCTTCTTCAAATAGGCAGTTCTTGAAATGAGTCTGCCTCTCATTCCTGCTTTAACTGTATCCCAAACCAGAGCAGGATTTACCTGACCATTGTTATTATCCTCTACACAATCTGCTATTTCCTTCTTAATGTCATTCATTGTGGTTTCCTTGTTGAGAATGCGTATTACATGATCATATATTCTGCCATATAAGCAGTTCAAAAACCATAAAATATTCAGACCACCATTTACTTATTATTATTAATAATAATAATAAAGCTGCGCACGCCCTCGGGTTTATGGCTGCTGTAAATTTGACCTGCCACATGATAGCACTGCAATCCGACACAAAAATTTCACATTTTTAACAGGCTTCATTTCTCCATCCCTAGTACTGGCCACAGAGAGTTAGTAGTTTTAGGCCCTGTCCCAATATCCACACTACGCCCTAAGGTCTTCCTCGAAGTGGACACTTGTTGAAAGTGCACTTAGAGGAGTAAGTGCGCAAGGGGCCGAAGCTGTGAAGAGCAGAATTGGGACAGTTTTGCACACGTCACTTCTGTTGTGATCAGGAGAGCAAACATGGCGCTGGCCGTTTCAACTTTTAATTTATTTCATTAAAGCTTTCTATTCTGTTATTCTCTCTCTCTCTCTCTCTCTATATATATATATATATATATATATATTATTATTATGAGTATACGTACAGGCTATATGTATCTGTGCTGTTTTGCTTTATTGTGTTGTACGTAATTTGTACATCTTTGTAGGCAACTTATATTTTTGATACCTTGGCATTAATAAAAATAAAAAAAATGGCGCTGGCCACCTAAAAGGTATAAGAAGCTATACAAGTCAAGAAATAAAGTAAGTTAAACGATTCAGTCAAACATAAGTCTGCAGGCTACAACGTTAAAGATAAATAGATTAAAAAAATGTATATTGTGAAACTAAACTTTGCCCTCAGCCAAAACGTTTGCCCGGGAACAAATGCCCGGGATTGCCCGTTAGATATAGCCTACACAATAAAAATGATATCTCATGTGTAACTACTAGACTAGAGACATCAGCCAGCGGTAAACGTCAGAAGGACTAGCCGAGGTACGGCTGTTCCAGGCGGGATACATGAGCGCCCGGTGATTGCCTAGATCTCACAACTCCGAAAACTTCAGATCAAAATTTTAAATAGGATTTATCTGTATAAATAAATAACATATTTGAGCTTTAAACAACTACATTCTCGACCCAAAAACTCTTAAAACAACATTTCATTTTTAAATTCTGCGATCTATCTCCTCTACTATTGACGACGACGCAACTGTTAGGTTAGTTAGCAACCGTTTGCTCCCCCATTGGTTAGCAGTTCGAAACGTCACAACACTACAAGGATTCTGGGTAATAGCCCATAGCAAAGTGAGGTCTGATCATAGGCCCTGTCCCAAATGGCGCACTTCATGCGGACTTTCGGTCTCGTTGACTTAAATTGCGCGTGCTCGCCAAGTCTACGAGTCCGTAGGCCGTCCCATTTAGCATTTTAACGCTCTGAAGTGTGCTCAGCAGCGCCCCCTTTGTCTTCTGCGAAGCCTGCATAAAACCAGGCTCCACGCACTTTAACTACCCAGGAATCCTTGCGAAAGGCCAATCAGACAACGGATGGGAGGAGATTTCGCTCACGGACAATTGTTAAAATGGCTGAAAAGAAAATATTTAAGTGTAATTATCATCACGGTTTTTATGACAAGTTTATGCAAACATTATGATCATCAACCAGTGGTTGATGTCTCAAACATAGGCTAATAATAGCGAGCTGAATAATATAATAATATAATATTATGATTCATTAAATAAATACAACAGAATGTCAGCTTTACTGTCAGTTCACTGTTTTAATGTCAGGGCTTTACTGAGTCATATGTAAACACAACAACATTAGTCAGCATATTTCCCCGAACCTGCAGCTCCTGTCCATAACATAATAAATACAACAAGCAGACCGTCTTCCTGTTTCCGGCGTGATGATCGAGTCTGGCCTAAAAATACCTTTCAATGCGCCCTCGCGGACTCGTGCTAAGGGCCCTATAGGTCTGCACTACATGACGTCGCCGAAGTGTGGACTCTGAGGAAGTCCACAAGTCCGGAGTGTGCCATTTGGGACAGGGCAATAGACCATAGACAGTAAAAGAAATGGACACAGCGACCTCATTGATTTCAACGGAGAGAAGGGACACCCTATGGTCTTGCACCCCTTAGCGAGAACGCGCATTGAGGGGCACAAGGGCGGAAGTGCGGATATTGGCATGGACCTTAATATCATCATCCATCACCTTTGACCCTGAGTCCCAAATCAAAAAACAGTACATTCATTATTTCAATTGTTGTAAGCAGAGAAAATCAGCCAGGTTACTTCTTTCCAGAGCGATCCAGTTCTCTCTATCAGCGGCTGCAACATGTGCGCAGATGGTCTTTTATTTTATTTTGGACTTTTATTTTGTCGACTGGCGCGCATAAAATGACATCACTTCCGGCGGTGAAGGGATTTCCGTCAACAACAAATACATTGATCACAACATCGATGACGATCAGAAACGGGCTATTCGTGATCTACTGAGCTCGCTGGAAAGTTTAAAGTATATCATATCAATTTTCAGTATTCACACCTGTTCTACAAGTTTCACACGTAAGACAGAACATTATTATTGTTATTACAATAACTTCTGGAGATCTCGCTTATTAACTTATTTGCCAGTCGCGAATAATTACACTTGATATTTTTGTAAATTCAGTGTTATTAATTTCACTTTAAATACACTGGAGTTTCTGGAGAAGTTTTCTTTTCGTTTAATCTTATCATAAGGCTAACTGTTACAGTTACAGAGAGGGTGTTATGGTCATAATATCATGGTATTCACACACTGTGGAACTGAAGAGTGACTTTTTATGTGACGTTACCATGGCTTTTATGAAACTGGTGATGACTAATCAGAAAAAAATAATAGCATTAACGTTACACTCATCTGATGTGAAGGAATGGCAGCGCCCTGTGTCTCTTAACAGCACTGACTGAACTGTGTGTGTGTGTGTGTGTGTGTGTGTGTGTGTGTGTGTGTGTCTGTCAGTGCAGTGTCTGTCAGTGCAGTGTATGTCTGTGAGTGTGTGTGTGTGTGTGTGTGTGTGTGTGTGTGTGTGTGTGTGTGTGTGTGTCTGTCAGTGCAGTGTATGTCTGTGAGTGTGTGTGTGTGTGTGTGTGTGTGTGTGTGTGTGTGTGTGTGTGTGTGTGTGTGTGTGTGGAGAAATCATTCATATGTGGCTCTGTATTATTTGCTGAAGATTTGTAATGCACCTTGCCCTGATGATGTCAGCAGTGATAGACCTGTTAAACGACTGGTATTTCGCTATTTTACTAATCTACGCAAAGCTTTGTCAGTACAAGTTGTTTTGTGTGTATGATTGTATTGTATAAAAATGTATGTTTTGCTTTGGTTGAATTGTATATAAGTACATCAGATGGTGTGTGTGTGTGTGTGTGTGTGTGTTTCAGCATGAACTCTCAGGCGCGCAGGGGCTTCAGCATCCAGCAGTCGGACCTCATGTGTGTGTGTGTGTGTGTGTGTGTGTGTGTGTGTGTGTGTTTCAGCATGAACTCTCAGGCGCGCAGGGGCTTCAGCATCCAGCAGTCGGACCTCATGTGTGTGTGTGTGTGTGTGTGTGTGTGTGTGTGTGTGTTTCAGCATGAACTCTCAGGCGCGCAGGGGCTTCAGCATCCAGCAGTCGGACCTCGTGTGTGTGTGTGTGTGTGTGTGTGTGTGTTTCAGCATGAACTCTCAGGCGCGCAGGGGCTTCAGTGTCCAGCAGTCGGACCTCATGTGTGTGTGTGTGTGTGTTTCAGCATGAACTCTCAGGCGCGCAGGGGCTTCAGTGTCCAGCAGTCAGACCTCATGTGTGTGTGTGTGTGTGTGTTTCAGCATGAACTCTCAGGCGTGCAGGGGCTTCAGTGTCCAGCAGTCAGACCTCATGTGTGTGTGTGTGTGTGTTTCAGCATGAACTCTCAGGCGCGCAGGGGCTTCAGTGTCCAGCAGTCAGACCTCATGTGTGTGTGTGTGTGTGTTTCAGCATGAACTCTCAGGCGCGCAGGGGCTTCAGTGTCCAGCAGTCAGACCTCATGTGTGTGTGTGTGTGTGTTTCAGCATGAACTCTCAGGCGTGCAGGGGCTTCAGTGTCCAGCAGTCAGACCTCATGTGTGTGTGTGTGTGTGTGTTTCAGCATGAACTCTCAGGCGCGCAGGGGCTTCAGTGTCCAGCAGTCAGACCTCATGTGTGTGTGTGTGTGTGTTTCAGCATGAACTCTCAGGCGCGCAGGGGCTTCAGTGTCCAGCAGTCGGAGCTCATGTGTAAGAGCGGGTGCGGTTACTATGGTAACGCCGTCTGGCAGGGCCACTGCTCCAAATGCTGGCGCGAGCAGAACCAGTGTACGAGAGCCAAGCAGATCGAGGAGGACCGCGCGCTGGCTGAGAGGTGAGCGCGAGCGTGTGTGTGTGTGTGTGTGTGGCTCTGTTGAATTGTGCTCAGCTGTGTGTGTGTGTGTGTGTATGTGTCAGGTTACAGAGAGAGGAGGAAGCAGCAGCGTACGCCAGCAGCCAGGAGGGGGCGCCAGCACAGCCCGCAGCCTCCAGGACACACACCGTTCCCATGGTGAAGAGGCTCTTCACACCCGCTCCCAAAACACCCGCACGGAGAGGTACGGCCACGAGTTTACAGACAGCACTGAATCACATCTTACAGGGTCCTATAATGACCTTTCACAAGATGTAAAATAATGATCTGATGTCTCTGAGTGTGTGTGAAGTTTTAGCTCAAAATACCCCACAGATCATTTATTATAGCACGTTAAAATTGTCACATTGTTGTCACAGCTGTTATCGTGTGTCCCTTTAAATGCAAATGAGCTGCTGCTCCCGGCACAGAGGGCACAAATAGTGTGATGTAATTATGAATGTGTGAATGTAATTGATCAGGATCAAATCGACTGTAATGTCGTTGACAGACGCTGGGGCCGCACAGACGCTGGTGAGCCAGAGCTCGTCCCTCGGCCGAGAGTCAGACCGCGTCACGCAGACCTTCATCGACTTCCTCAAGCCCTTCCAGAGACCCGGATATGACATCTTCAAACAGTGCCATGCCTTCACGGAGAATATCGCACGCAAAAAGGTGAAACATCTACAATGATATTTCCCACTGTTTTTGGATGCAATAAAAGTGGTTATTGCTACACAATGCTCTCTGCTACGACCAGACCATATGAATATTATATATTATAGCTTCTGGTTTTTATTGATCTTCACGTCTGTTTGTTTTGTGTTTGCGTTGTAGGCGGTTGTTTGTGACGATCTCTCAGACTCTGTGCAGGATTTCTATCAAAACATGTCTGAATACCTACAGACCAACTTTAAAGGTGCGAACAACTCCAGCATAACATGATCCGTCACAAACTCGCTTTTTGGATTTTCACAGTTTTTAAATGAGACGTTTAATAATGTTCCAGTGTGTTTGTGTGAATGCCGTAGCGCATCAGTGTGATTTGCGTGCGAAATGTGAAGGAGTCTGTATACCGAGTTAAACATTGATCGCGATGCTCGTTTTTTTTAACTGACTCAGCACTCTAACACTTAAAGAAACACGCCGACTTTGTGACTTTAGTGTATTCCCCGTATCCCCCAGAGTTAGATAAGTCCACACACAACCTCTTCATCTCGTGCGTGCCGTAACTCTGTCTGACGCACACACCGCTAGCCTAGCTTAGAACAAAAACTGGAAGTAAATGGCTTCAGCTAGCGTACTGCTCCCAATAAGTGGCAAAATAACGCCAACATTTTCCTATTTATATATGTTGTGATTTGTATAGTCACAGTGTGTACAAATAACAAGGTCCGCCCAAGTAGCAGTGCTTCGCCTTCTGAGAATATAGTTCCCAGTATGTATATGGTTAAAAGATGCCTGTGTGTCATATGACCTTGTTATTTGTACACACTGTGACTATACAAATCACAACATATAAATAGGAAAATGTTGGCGTTATTTTGTCACTTATTGTGAGCGGTAGGCTAGCTGGAGCCGTTTACATCCAGTCTTTGTGCTAAGCTAGGCTAGCGGTGTGTGCGTCAGACAGAGTTACGGCCGTACAGAGATGAAGAGGTTGTGTGTGGACTTATCTAACTCTGGGGGATACGGGGAATACACTAAAGTCACAAAGTCGGCGTGTTCCTTTAAAGTCCCCCAGAGCTGAGCGAGTGAGTGGAGGCGGGGGTCATTTACATATTCATAGAACAGCGCATACTAAATTAGGCAAGAGTGCAGAGGTACATTCATGCTATTTTAAGACAAGACGACATATTTTTCAAGGAAAAAAAACGTTTAAATATGTCCTTCTGGTGTTCAAAGATGAGTTTAAAGGGATGAACTGATTGACTACAGGGGGACTTTAATGAGCCAGGCTGTGTGATGTAGATGTTTAGATGTGAGGGAATGAAACATGTACAGCTCTCTTGCCAGTGCTGATTCATTCACTCCCCCCTGCTCGATATATTCCCGTGCACACTGGTGGAGTGGGTGTCTCTGACGGCTGTGCACATGTGGTCAGGCTCTCCAGAAGTGGTGGAGACTGTGATGGAGGAGGTGGAGCGCTATGTGATGGGCCGCCTGTATGAGCAGCTCTTCTGCCCCGAGCACTCAGACGACGAGAAGAAGGACCTGGTCGTCCGCAAGAGAATCAGGTGCGCTGGAGGCTCTTTTGGTTTATTTTTTACATTTACTTACAGAATACAAAAGAGCCAGGCGTTCAGGGACAGCCAAAATATTAAATAACATTTTTTTTAAAAGAGAAAAAAAAAGAAAGTAGAAAACATATATGAATTAAACAAACAAATAAATAACTGTGGAAATATTGGTTTAACAGATCACATAAATATAACAACCCTCTCCAGAAAACATAAACACTGGAAGCATCCGCCAGGTTGAAACGTGAAGAGTGAAGTTTAACATTGTCTCGTGTGCGTGTGTGCGTGTGTTTCAGGGCTTTGCACTGGGTGTCCATTGCGATGCTGTGTGTCCCATTGGACGAGCAGATCCCTAAAGTATCGGACAGTGTGGAGAGAGCCATAACAGGTGCAGACGTTACACACTCACCGCTGACACCAGCAGATTTAGGAGGAAACTCGCTTTATAACACAGACAGTGGTTTGGTGTGAGACTTTCAGTTATCGATACACACGCATGTGTCGCTGCATCAGCCGAAACGTTACAGCAACAGTTCACTCAGACAGTGAAACTTCGGTCTTCATGTACTCAGCCTCATGTGCTTCCAAACCTGCGTGAGTTTCTTTCTTCTGCTGAACACAGAAGAAGATATTGTGAAGAATGTTGATACCCAGATATAACAGCACACATTGACTTCCATAGTATTGTTTTTTCCTACACTGTGTGCCGTCAGCTGTCTGGTTGCCTGTATTCTTCAAAATATCTGTTGCCGACGCAAGGACACGGTCCTTAACACTGGGTAAAATAGCTGATTCCTGTGGATTTAAACATTGTTGGAAACATATAGGAATATGTAAGTGCACAGGTCAACAAAATAGCACTATTCTAGTGGTGTTTGGACATTTAAATCTAAAAATCGTACATATTGTGCCTTTAAGTAAATTGCGAAAATTTTATTTCACCCCAAAGAAAATCCGGATTCTTTGATGAATAGAAAGCTTTTGTAATATTATACATAAAAGAAAGAAAAGAAAAGAGGATAAAAGAAATGAATACTTTTATTTAATCACACTTTGATTTCTGAAGGATCATGTGACACTGAAGACTGGAGTAATGCAGCTTTGATCACAGGAGTAAATGAAATGGTGACAGTTTTATAATGTTTTGGTGAATAGACCTGATCAACTTGGACTCTCAGAAGGTTCCCAAGGAGAAGCTGGCGTGCGTCACCCGGTGTAGTAAACTCATCCTGACGGCTGTGCAGGGCAGTGTGAATGCTGCCGCCTCCGCAGACGACTTCCTGCCCGCGCTCGTCTACATCGTGCTGAAGGCCAACCCGCCCCGACTGCACTCCAACATCCAGTACATCACCCGCTACTGCAACCCCAGCCGCCTCATGAGTGGAGAGGACGGCTACTACTTCACTAACCTGGTAAGACTTCACTGGTAACTTAAGACACAAAGTACTTTTAGATAAAAGTAAATAAAATCTTGTGCAAATAAAGCCATAACACTTCTGTCACAGTCATAACCAAGTGTTATATCGTTCATCACATCACTAGAAGCACTAGTATGTAGTGCATAGAATCACGTGTGTTGTTGAGGAGAGGTGTGTTTCTGTGATCACGTTGCAGTGCTGTGCCGTGGCGTTCATCGAGAAGCTCGATGCGCAGTCGCTGAACCTGAGCCAGGAAGACTTTGAGCTCTACATGTCTGGTGCTGCGTCTCCATCGGGTCCCAGGGCCTCGTCGTCTGATCCCGCCTCCGTGAGCAGCGCGAGCGTCCCGCCGCTGGCCCTGAGGACTGACCTGCCGACAGGGGAACGCCAGCCAGAGGAGGCCGACCTCATCGAGTGGAGCGAAGGCCAGGAGCTCTCTGTGATGGGTATGTTGGACGCGGCTCCTGTACGGACACACGCCTCTGCCTCCTCCACCATTGACTCGGACAACATCGGTGGCGATAGCCTGCCTCCTCCGCTACAGCCGCAGAAGTTCACCAGCTAGCCGGCGGTAACGGGCCGCTCTCTCCCGCGGGTCAGTGTCTGGATCAGTGCTCTCAACTCACACAGCGCTTCTTTAGAGTCATGAGCGCTTTATATCTCACTCCAAGTCATATCACGAGAATTTTAAGGATAGTTTTATGACCTTTACGATTTTTTGTGTCATTGTGAGAGAAAAATATTATGTGACATTATAAAGTATTTATACATCAGGGTGTTTTTTTCTGTGCTGCATTTCATTTGTGTAAATATAAATATTGCAGTAATGAGAATCACTACTGAGAATGAGACTGAGTAATAACTGTTTAATGTTGTTGTGAAAATTGTTACAATGCCAAAAAATCTTAACAGTCCCAAAAATACGTTTAATTTCTTTATTATTTATATTTCTTATTATTTTGTTCATTCTGGGAATGTTTTGATTAGAGGTTTACTCTGATATAGATGTATAGATTCTCTTGTTTTTCAATTTATGATCACTTGTAATTGAGTGTGAATTTAGACAGATGATTCATAAATGACCATCGTTTCTTGCACTGGTTTTAATGCGTTATGCAAGCCACTGAAGTATGAGAATACATAACTTATTAGAGTAGTATATGATTTATTTCAGTTTTTTATTTCAAGTTTCCTGGCCATTATTATTGTCATTATTGGCCATTTGAACTGAGAATGAAAAACAAGGACAGAACTGGTGTGGTTTAGGATTATATATCTGCATTGTCACTCAAAGCCTGCTGTGGTGTGATATGTACTATGATCATGGTTATGCTGTGATGGACAAGACTTCTGCTACAGGCAAAGCTTGAGTCCCAGCTGTGGTTTAATAGGCACCGGCTTTAATCTATATAACAAATTCATCTTTAACACGGTCCTTCTAAATATGTATATATATAATCAAATATTTATTTTCTGCATATTTAACTTTTAAGAAATGCTGTTACAGAATAAAAAACAAAACAAGTTTTATGATTTAGAGAGTTAAACGATTACTTATTTTAAAGCTACTTTTTGACCACTTGTTCTATGAAAAATATTGCTTATGCATGCAAAAGTTAAACATTTTATGTGGTATGTATAATGACCCATTGTGGACAGATTGTAACCTCATTTATTTATCTAAATGATCTAGGTATGGAGCCAGAAATATGCTATTTAAATAAAATGAGCCACTGAAGGAACAGAAAACACTGATGTCTGATTTGATCTCCAGTATGTGCTTTGGTCAATAAATTAAAAAGAAAGAGGGGGAACATGCTGAAAATGCACCATTTCTCTCTCTTTCTGTTTATTTTAGTGGAGTACCTGTAATGACTGAACTTAGGTAAGTACTAATAGCACCGGACACTGTCGGGTTTATTAGTATAGGAAAATATAACCGGCCAAAGAGCTTTTCCGATTGTCTTAAAGACGCAGAACGCTCCAGATAGATTCTCAGCGCTATGAAAGGGCAGAGAAGATTATCCTCCCCATCCTCGGCAGAAGGGGGAAGGGCTAATAATGTAATAACATGTGCTCTGGATGGCGTTCAGAGCACTTGACACAACCATGGGTTTGAGGATGACCCTGGAGTCATCCAATCCAAACTCCAAACATGAAGGGCTCACAGAGAGAGCCTGCAGATCTCCCACTTGCTTGATAGATGCCAGTGCCAACAGGAGAGCAGTCTTTAGCGAAAGAGGTTTTTCGCCTAGGGGAGTGTTGCTCCGCGAGAGCATATCCGCACCCAAATTCTGAATGCCAGGGATATGCACTGCTCTCAGAGATCTCAGATTTCTCCGTGCCCACAAGAGGAGGTCTCTGGCCATGGCATGCAGGTTGCCTGACCTGATACCGCCCTGGCGATTTATGTAAGCCACCACTGACGTGTTGTCTGGCGGACTAAGACGTGGTGACCTCTGAGGTTTGACGGAAATGCTTTCAGGGCCAAACCAACTGCTTTCATTTCCAGACAGTTGATATGTAAGCTCTGCTCCGTGCTCGACTAGAGGCCGTAAGCAGGCTTGCCCTCGTGCAGCACTCCCCAACCCAGGTTGGATGCGTCTGTAAAAACCACTTTCCTCTTGGAAACTACTCCCATGGTCACACCCTCGTCAAGTCAAGTATATTTATATAGCGCTTTTCACAATATAAATTGCATCAAAGCAGCTTCACAGTATCAATCAAATAAATTAACAATGTTTGTTTCTTAGTGGAAAAAACATCCACGTTTGGTACGGCTGATCAATGGTATTAATGCTTGGTTAATTAATTTGAATATCTCGTGGTACCAGTCCTGAGCCCGTCAGGGAATCAGGGCTCTTAAACAACCGTGATTCACCATGATGTGCAGGCTGCCTGCTCCCATGCATGGGTTGGTACACGGTGTTTCCGCCAGTGCTGCAGCGGACGCATGCGCAGTAATCCCATACGGAGTACTGACGATGCTGCTGCCATGAGGCCGAGAAGTTCTGAAATTTCTTTAGGGATGCTCGCTCTCATGTGAGCCATGCCGTCATCGTCATAGAGTCTAAAACTGTGCCCAGAAAGACCACGCTCTGGCTGGGGGTCAGTTTGCTTTTGGTTACATTGATTTTGAGACCCAGACATTCTAAATGGCCGAGAATCAAATCCCTGTGAGCTAGTAGCTCGGTTCTCGACTGTGCCAGCACCAGCCAGTCATCGAGATAATTTAGCATGCCCACCCCCTGATGTCTCAGGGGAGAGAGCGCTGCATCCATACACTTCGTGAATGTACAGGGTGCTAGTAATAGCCCGAACGGCAGAACGGTGTATTGATAAGCCTGACCCTCGAAGGCGAATCTCAAGAATGGCCTGTGACGAGGGTTTATCTGAATGTGTGAAAGTATGCAGTCCGATACGCTGAGTGATGCTCGCTCAGGCTGAAAGGGCTTGTTCGACAGCAAAGGCTTTTAGAGATGTCAGAGACGTGCAATTGTCGCTGAAGGAGTAAAATCTGCTATAATGGCAGATTCGGGGGAATATTATAGGCTAAGGCCACACCCCCTTGGCCATTGGATGTGCAGTTGCCACAGCACAGCCAATGAGCGAGCCAGATGCTCAATGTGCTAGCTGTGCAAATGCAAATGCGTTTTACAAATAGGCTTCAGTAAATCGAGGAAAAGGAGTTTACCCACTGCGTATAGCTACGCAATACGAAGTGACCGTTCGAAAGGGAACCAATTTTTGGAATAAATCACTATTTCTGCAAAACTAAATTTTTGTTATTGTTTGTCTCCCTAAATGTTGTAGTTCGCCATTTAAACTTTTTTTGGGGGGGGGGGGGGGGACCAGGAGTGTGCAAACAAGGTTTTAATCCTAAATGGAAAATGGAGAACTCAAATGAAGTTCCAGTTTCCCTTTTAAGTTATATAGGGACATGACAAGAAAACAGAAGAATCTTGGTGCTGTCTCATTGGTAATGTACATGTCATCAGCGGCGAATCTAACTTATAGTGACCGCTTCTGTGGTTTTTAACTTTATGAATCTGGTATTTTATTAAGAAGAAAATGCACTTTGATGCCATTTGCAATTTTTACCTTTATGCCGTCTTTCCTTAATTACTCAGACCAAAACAAAATATCCTCCAAATGGAGGCATGAAATAACAAGGAATTTGTATTAAACATGATCTTAGTCCTGGGGAGGTCACACCCTGGTACAAAATAAGCTTGCGTTTGTGCTGTTTTATATTCTCCTTCATTCATTTTAGTTTGCAGGCACTCAACTCTAGAAGGGCTCTATTATTACCACCCTTCTTTGATATCCCCTACATAAAAAACACATTGTGCATCCGCCATCATGCAACGGTCAGCATGTCGTCACTCACAGTAAGAATCATCATTTTACTGGTGAGAATGTGTTGGTTTGTGTTTTT
Source organism: Meda fulgida (assembly GCA_030578275.1). NCBI lineage: Eukaryota > Metazoa > Chordata > Actinopteri > Cypriniformes > Leuciscidae > Meda > Meda fulgida. The sequence continues at coordinate 2,890,528 of CM060630.1, read as the reverse complement.
ATATGTATCAACTCAATATTACATGTTTTTACTATTGTAATTTTAATGTTTTTACTTTTACTATGGTAACTTTTTAATGTCAGCTGACGCCTTCGTCTTGTTGTAGTGTGTAAGTTGTGTTAGTTTAGCTAAATCATCTGCTGGAGTCTATTTCATGTATAGATATTCATGCATTCATCTAACAGATACTCAGTCAACTTGCTCTCGAATATTCACGGACTGCTCCAATATGGTGGATGCCTTACGTATAGCGGCCCATTGAAACGGCTGCTGATGAGGTATCTATTTATGTATATATATATATATATATATATATATATATATATATATATATATATATATATTTATATATGTTCCTGAAAGCTAACGTTAAAGCCTTACTTTTGATTCTGGCCACAACTGGGAGACAGTGGAACACTATACCCATTGATTCCTTGCTGTCGTGGTTGGTGTTAGTGTTGTGGACCCTAATTTCACAGTGATGTTGTGGTCACCTGATGCAGGGATTGCGTGGAGCTCTGTCCTGCAAGGTTGAGCTGTAGATAACGCTCTTTCATCCGGGCAGAAATGTCTGAAAGGCAGGCAGAGATACAAGATGAGACAGTGGAACAATCTGGTTGAAATTATAAATAGTGCTCTGCATAGCAGTGGTAGGAGAAGCCATACGCCTTTATGATCCAGCGAAGTTGTGTAAATGCAGAAAAGAAGAGGAGCGAGCACTGAACCTTGAGGCACCCCAAAGATTAGCTGAAATTTTGCAGGTATGCTGATATAAAAGTAATTGTAAAATAACTATACAGTGTAAATATATATATATATATATATATATATATATATATATATTGATTTGTTTGTTTGTTTGTGATTTGTTTATTGGTTTAAAAAAATGAAATTGAATTGAATATTTAAAAGACAAGCAATTTAAAACAACATATCAAAGTTTTTTTTTTTTTTTTTTCTGCATCAGCCATTTAAACTATACAGACAAGCACAATGTTGCAAGGAAAAACAAGGTAAAAATGTTGTATTAATAAGAAGCTTGAGATTGTAGGACTGACATGCAGTTCATATGGAGTTCATAGAGACCAGCTCTGAGATTAATCAAATCACAAACATAATGTTTAGCAAATTTTTGAAAATCATAAAATATTAAAAATGCTATTAAATCTTAAATGCTATTACATTTTTTTTAAACAAAGAAGCTACAGAAAAAAAAAGGTTTAGTCTGTAGACGCATATTATCGCTTAATCTGAGTTTATAAAAGCAGAGCTTTTCAAACATTTAAAAGTTCTGAAGTGTACCTCTTTTGATATGAAATCACGTGTGACATGCAGGTGCCTCACTGGAGGATTTGAGAACCACATAGGGTGCTGATGACCCAGACTGTTCCTTTGGTTATAGGGTGTTATCTTTTAGGATATATTACTTTAAATTCTATAGTGAAGTGATATAGTTGACCCCAAAATAAAATGGTCATCCTGTGCTTGCCCTCATGTTGTTCCAAACCTGATTGACTTCATTTATTCCCTTCAAACCCAAAAAAGCAAAACAATATTTTTTTGCATACTATGAAAGTATACGAAAGAAACTGTCTGGTTCCTAGAATATTTCAAAACAGACAGAAACATACAGACAGAATTTCAGTTTTGGATGAACTATTTCTTTATGTAGGTTTTTAAGGAAATCGTGTAAGGAGATTGTTCACATAGTGCTGACAATCCCAAATAGTGCATAAACAGCATCTTACCTTTAAATTACCTTACTATTATCCCAGTGTTCATGAGGGCGAGTCCCTTCTTTCCGCAGAGTAGGCCACACTTGTCTATATTTCTCATGCATTTATTGAACATGCTAAAAGCTGTATTCCTTTGTTATACTGGCTTTTATTCTTCCAAGACGATGGGTGCTCTTCAAATACCAGCCGCACCTTCAGTAATAAAATATACAATCATACTGGCGTGTCACATTCAAAACAGTCCCGTAGCAACAAGGTCACTTTTATAAGGATGGGTCTGAGATTCAGTGCCGGGATATAAGAAAACATTTCTTATATTTCTCTTTTATGTTTTTACATAATTCATGACACAAAATGTCTCAATTTGCAATATTAACCATGTGTCAAATGTTTAATACAAGATAAGTTGAACACTCCCCAGTTGGTGATTGTGCCATTGTTGGGAAGTATGTAACACCCAGCTGTAGGTAAAAGGGAAAGGCCTTATTATGGAATACTATTGCATGAAAAACAACACTTGGCTCATCCTCCAACACATAAACTACACATTGGGAATTGAAACATGTTGGGAAACATTGGGATTGGCTTTTAAAGACATTGTAAACTCAATTGGAGTTAGACAACACGTGTCAGGACCCACTCATTGTCGTAATCATACTCTAGATCTAATACTATCACATGGAATAGATGTTGATGCCGTTGAAATTCTGCAGCAGAGCGATGACATCTCAGACCATTATCTAGTCTCATGTAAATTACATTTAGCCAAGGCTGCAAAGCCGACTCCGTGTTATAAATATGTTAGACCTGTAACTTCTGCCACTAAAGATTGCTTTATCAATAATCTTCCTGATCAGTTTCATCATCTCAGCATCCCGGATAGCTTAGAAGAACTCGATACTGCGACAGAAACTTTTAACTCTCTGTTTTCCAGCACTTTAGACGCAGGTGCTCCGTTGCGCTTAAAGAAGATTAAAGAAAATAGTCCAACGCTGTGGTACAACGAGCACACTCAGGCCCTTAAGAGAGCAGCCAGAAAAATGGAGCACAACTGTAAGAAAACTAAACTAGGGGTATTTCGGATTTCATGGAAAGAGAGCTCGATTGCTTACAGAGAGGCGTTAAAAGCTGCTAGATCTGCTTATTTTTCAACCCTATTTGAAGAAAATAAACATAATCCTAGGTATTTATTTGAAACAGTGGCTAAACTAACGAAAAAGAAAGCTTCAAGCACAGAAGTTTCCAAGCAACACTGAATTTATGAACTTCTTTACTTATAAGATCGATAATATCAGGGAGAAAATTATAACTATGCTACTACAGTATCGCATCAGGGAGTGCATTGTAGTCTGCCTGTGGAAAAATTTGCTTCATTTGTTGCTTTAGGAGAGGAAGAATTTTGCAAATGTATTAATTCATCTAAATCGACAACATGTATGTTAGACCCTATACCGACTAAGCTACTGAAAGAGATGCTTCCAGATGTCACAGATCCTCTTCTAAATATCATTAATTCATCTTTGTCTCTAGGATACGTACCAAAAACCTTTAAACTGTCTATGATTAAACCGCTTGTTAAAAAAACGCAACTTGATCCTTCAGAATTAGTCAATTACAGGCCGATCTCAAATCTGTCAAAGATATTAGAAAAAGCAGTATCCTCACAACTGTGTTCCTTTCTTGAAAGAAATGATATCTGAGAGGATTTTCAGTCTGGATTTAGACCGTGCCATAGTACTGAGACAGCTCTCATTAGTCACAAATTATTTGCTCTTATCGTCCGATCGTGGTTGTATCTCTCTATTAGTGTTACTTGATCTTAGTAATGCATTTGACACAATTGACCACAACATTCTTTTAAATAGACTAGAAAACTATGTCGGCATTAGTGGAATTGCACTAGCATGGTTTAAATCATACTAATCTGACCGTTATCAGTTTGTAGCAGTAAATTAAGAGATGTCTTATCGATCACAAGTTCAGTATGGCATACTACAAGGCTCAGTACTAGGACCGCTGCTGTTCACTCTGTACATGCTACCATTAGGAGATATCATTAGGAAACATGGAATTAGCTGTCACTGTTATGCAGATGATACTCAGCTGTATATTTCTTCACACCCTGACAAAACTTACCAATTAACAAAATTAACGGAATGTATAGCTGATATAAAAAATTGGATGACTAGTAATTTCCTACTACTAAATTCTGAAAAAACAGAGATTCTAATTTTTGGACAAAAAACTTCCACATGTAATAACCTAGAATACTGTCTAACACTTGATGGCTGCTCTGTTAAGTCTTCGTCGTTGGTTAGGAACCTGGGTGTGCTCTTTGATAGTAATCTTTCATTTGAAAGTCACGTGTCTAGTATCCATCTTAAAAATATATCTAAACGACCCCATATGCTCTCATTGACAAATGCGGAATAATTAGTTAATGCGTTCATGACATCAAGGCTAGATTATTGTAATGCTCTACTGGGTGGTTGCCCTGCATGCTTAATAAAAAAATTACAGCTAGTTCAAAATGCAGCAGCTCGAGTTCTTACCAGAACCAGGAAGTATGACCATATTAGCCCGGTTCTGTCAACACTGCATTGGCTGCCTATTAAACACTGTATACATTTTAAAATATTGCTGATTACTTACAAAGCACTAAATGGTTTAGCTCCGCAGTACTTGAGCGAGCTCTTAACGCATTATAGTCCTTCACGTCTATTGCGATCTCAAAATTCCAGCCAGTTGATAATACCTAGAATATCAAAATCGACTGCTGTCGGTAGATACTTTTCCTCTCTAGCACCAAAACTTTGGAACAATCTTCCTAACATTGTCCGGGAAGCAGACACACTCTGTCAGTTCAATGGTAGATTAAAAACACATCTCTTTGACCTAGCATACACATAATACATTATAGATTTCTATAACTCAATGTTAGGCTGCATAGATTAGGTCAGCCGGAACTGGGAACACTTCCCTTAAATCCTGATGTACTCGTTACATCATAAGAAGAAAGGCATCTACGCTAATATTAGTTTCTTTGTTTATCCCAAGGTTTTCCCGCAGCCTGTCGGATCCAGGCCGTATCCAGATCTGACTAGGACCTTCGCCTGGACCCGATGACAACGCAGTGCTGAAGTGCCAACTAGCCTCTCCCTATGGAGGATCCCTTTCCCACTCTACAGATAAAACGTTATGGGGAATTCGGTTCGCGTACCTACCCCGAAGTGATGAAATTAAATAAAATTCTGTATCAAATTTATAGGTAAGACAACTAGTTTGTTTAGGCATGATTGTAGGGAATTACAAACCTGCGCACATATATTCAAACACATAACTGTAGAATCAATTCTTAATGCGCATGTAAACACCATCAGCGTTTATCACAGGTTCGCGTTTAAAATCTGTTTAGAGAGAACGGCGTCATCTTAGCGGCCCCTAATTTAATAACAAATGATAATTTCAACGGAAGTGAATCAATCAAAATGACATTTAGCTGGAAAATAACATTATTCAAGAACCGCTAAAAAGCCAAAACAATCTCTGTTACCTCAAATTATATGTTTACCTCAGTAAAACTGCTTTGAAACAATCTAGATTGTTAAAAGCGCTAAATAAATGAAGATGACTTGACTTGACTTGAAAGAGGATGCTGAGCCATACCAAAGCCCTAGAGAGTTGCATTGCTTTGCATTTAATATCCCATTAGGCTTTGGAACAGGACTTAAACTGAGGACGTGTCAAACACAAGAATCAAACTTCATTTCTGTCTTTGTGTTCAGAAAAGCACAATTTTAACTGAGGAAGTGAAGCCTTAATCAAAGTGATATTCCTTGCTTGATTTTATTATTAAGTGCTCAGAAACCCAACAACCCAAAGCCTACATTGTGATTTAAGTTTCATACAATATATTGCATATGATTTGATGTTACAGTTTTTGTTTATGTTGTTGAATCTGCGAGTAATGAACTGGTTATGGAAGGATGCCTCCTTTGAAAATGTTGAGTGGAATAATCAATATACCCTGTCTTAGATTATCATTGATATGTAACTAATTAAAAAGAAGCTGAAATGGCACGTGGTGTACAGAATCGTTCAGTCAAACTTTTTGTTGTCAAAATGCTTGATCTATGATCTGTAAATAAAGACAAAATAATTGACTAATTATCTAATTGAAAACAATAATTTTCTCATGAGAAAGTTTTAAGATACTTAATGTCCAAAACAGTCTGTAAAGAGATCTACAGCGCTCTTAAAAACACAAACTGTGCATAATTTGGTGGATATGTATTTTTGGTGTTTTCCCCCAAAATAAGACATTTAATTTTAAATTAAATTTAGCCTTTCTGGCGTGGTTAGCACAATGGAATCATTAGTGTTGGCTGATGCTCATTTTAACAGTACACTTCTTTCTCTCTAATAACAACACTAAATCTAATTCCTCCCATGTCCATATCATGTAATGTTCAGTTCAAGGTCTAGCCCTGGTTTATACATGGAGAGGGCATTAGTCAGGGTAGAGCAAGAACCCAGAGAAGGTGCTGTCATCCTCGCTGCTAGAGTAGACACCGTTCCAGTCTCTCAGCGTCTCTACCCATACCTGGTCTCCGACATCTAGCTTCAGGATCACCAGATTGGATGCCTGGTCAATGTCTTGACCTTGTAGAGTGTCCCTCGAACGTACCTTACGCACGCCATTCACCACCAAAGAAGCACGAAGTGGCTTATTTCTCACCGTGATCTGGTAGGAGAACACATAAACTCCTGAGTAGGTGCAGTTGAATTTGCTTGTGACAATGTCATAATGGTTTTCTCCGTTGTAGAAGATCTTGTCGAAGCGAACTGGAAATCCCGAAGGAGGAAAAGACTTGCTGGGATATAGGCCAACGCTGAAAGCAGAACGTACTCTCAATGCACTTTGACCCATAGCACCCTTCATTCCCTGTAGGCCTCGGTCTCCACGTTTCCCTTGGGGGCCGCGGTCACCCCTTATTCCCCTCAGACCTCTTATACCTTTGGTTCCTGTTGGCCCACGTGCTCCTGGCTCTCCCTTTGCTCCAGGAATTCCTGGTTCTCCACGTTCTCCGGCAATGCCTGGAGTTCCGTGCATGCCATGTTGCCCAGATGGACCCGGGTCTCCACGCACACCTGGTGGCCCAGGGTCACCTTGCTCACCTTTCTGGCCCCTCTCACCAAGTAACCCGCACTCTCCTCTATCCCCTTTTTCACCCTTTTCACCAGTCATGCCTTGGGGTCCTAGTGGTCCATCTTTGCCTGGATCTCCCTGATCACCCTTTGACACATTCAGATTTGGATCTCCTTTTTCCCCTTTAGAACCTTTGAATCCTGGCAGGCCAGCTGCACCCTTCTCACCTTTGATACCCATCTCACCTGTTGAGTAAAAACATTGATTTCTTACATATTCATGTTGTTTGGTCTAACATTTATATTTTCATGGATAATTATGTTCACCTTTCATTCCAGCCTTTCCCTGGTTGCCTGGAGATCCTGTGAGTCCTAAGTTTCCTTGATCACCTTTCTCTCCTGTTGCATTACAATAGGACTGCAATATTATATCTGATGACTGAATAAGGATAATATAATTTATGTAATCTACTGATCAAGTACTTACCTTTATCCCCTTTAGATCCTGAAATGCCCTTTGGCCCTATTGGCCCTGGTAGACCTTTGGGTCCAGGTGTTCCCTTTTCCCCGGGTGTGCCTATAATACACAATTAAACAAAATTACAGATCCCAGGTTTCCCCCCACCACATCTATAGTAAACAACACACTATTTAGTTTCATGTATAAAGGGATGACTTGATACATGTGTGTAGGGACGACTTAGCTGACCTGGAAGTCCTATGTCTCCTTTGAACCCTTGTGGGCCTTTCTCTGGAGGGCAGCACTCACAGAAGTTGAAGTAGCATTCATTATAGTCTAGCGTGTAATTGTCTTTCGCTGCAGTGGGAGATACGGTGGTGTCTGTAGGGTAGTCTATATAGCTGTCAGCAGGAACTGTTGTGCTCTCTGTGATGTATGCAGGGAAGCGCTCTCTTGGTTTGTTGTGGTCCACAATCCGTGCTGTGACTGTAGGCTTGGCTGCATATACAGTAGTTTGGACCACCTCTCTAGGGGGTTTCTTGGTGTACTGGTACTTTGGCCTCTGAGTGGGCTTGATTGTGTCACACGAGGGTATAAAGGTCACTGCTATTACAATTAAGAAGAAAGTGTGTACACAGAGCATCCCCATTTTCTATCTGTAGAGAAAGAAGAGAAATGTAAATAATTACAGAATCATATGTTGCGTCTAATTGGATCAAACATCACCATTCATTTGTTAAACCTTATTTATAAAAGATGGTTAAATAAAGGGAGCACACACTATTGATTAATTTCAATCACCATTAGATTACATGCTAAACAAATAATTCAGGGACATCACAACTGTTTTGACAAGAAAGAGAGAAAGCCACTCAGTGCTCTTCCCAAAACTTTAAGTCAAACCAAATCATTGATCAACTTGTGTAGCTAGCCCAATTCAGATATGGCAACACTTACTGGCATTTCACCAAACTTAATTTTGACTCTGTATACTTGAGTTGGTCAATGTTTTGTTTTGATTTGAGACTGAATAAGTTATTAAATTTCACTCTGTTCATCATATAAAGTTATTGTATTGCTTCAGAAGACTTGAGTAGTTTGGATCAACTGGAGTTGTTTGAATCCCCTTTTTATGCTATCTTTATGCCCATTTTTACGTTCACTGCATGGACAAAAGCTTAAACATTCTTCACATTTCTTCTGTTGTATTCCACAGAAGAGAGAAAGTCATACAAGTTTGGATCAACATGAACCTGAGTTTTATTTTTGGGTGAACTATCACTTATATAACAAGTCATCTCAAAACCACATTAGGCCTAAACAGAAACTGTACACCTAATTTTAGTTTGCAGACCATCCCTATTATACTTAAAGTACCCCTGTAGTAAATCATTTTATCTCTTAAAGCTCATCTTTGATCAACAAAATGGCATATTTAAGCATTTTTTCCTTGAAAAAAAAATCTTCATGCCTTAAAATAGCTTTAACTCTTCCCACTTGCCTCATTTGGTATGTGCAGCTCTATGAATATGCAAATGAGCCCCGCCTCCACTCACTCACTCAGCTCAGAGATCCACTCGTTGACGATCACACGTTGATCTGATTGGTTACAAGGTAGTTTGTGACGTCAGAAACACCAGCGATTTCAAACCCTGTTTTTGTGTCTTTGGTTCACTGCAGTTTTAAGGAGAAAATACTCAGCAATGCTGTCGGCTTGTGAATTTACACATGGTTTGTCTTAAAGCACATTAAAAACATCACATAGACATGCAAACAACATTAAAAGCTTGATTTTCACCACAGACCACTTTTTACTGAAACTTTAAATTCCAAAACCTAACCTTGAAAAAATAGGTTACATATCTGCGATGTATGTGTGCTGTCAGGGTGACATTATATGATCAAACGTGAGAAGAACATTTTTCAGAATATCTCCTTTTATGCTCAGAAAAAGAAAAATGATCACACTGCTTTAGAACAATACCAAGGTGAGCAAATAGTGACAGAATTTTCATTTTTGCGTGATCTATGCCGTTAAAAAAATAGTGTTTTCATATATCTTGGATATTAAAATATTCAAAATGGACATATTTGATTTTGCATTTTTAAAATAAATAATTTGTAAAAAAAAATAATAATAATACATCCCATTCTTTTATAAGAGAGAGCCACAATGAAATACACAATGTGACCATATCTCCCCCCTAATATTTAAAACATCTGCTAAATTAATAAATGTAAATGTTTTGCATTATAATTCATCTTGTTTGTTGCGGTCACAATTCTAACCTGCTGATTGTACCTAGAATATCAAAATCCACAAAAGGGGTGTAGGAAACTCAGAAGTGAAGACCAGGAGACTCGGTTCATTCTTTATTGAGAACACAAGCTGCAGTCATCACTTCAAAGACTGTGTGTAAAGTCCATACCTTAAAGGACTACCCACCAGATGCCTATAAAATACAATGTACAGCTCCTTTATTCAGACTTGATGACTGCAGCTTCCAACAGCTCGTGTTCTCAATAAAGCATTTTGCTGAAGATACAACCGAGTCTCCTGGTCTTTCGCTTTGAGTTTCCTACAGGGGTTAGATCCTTTTACTCTCTGGCTCTGTGATAGCCTTTCTAGCATTGTTCGAGACACACACTCTCTCGGTTTTAATCTACCAGAGATAGACAACACTGATCCTGGAGAGCTTCCGTCCTGCCGAGTTCATCTCTAACCCCAGTCAAACAAACCTCAGCTAGCTAATCAAGGAGTTTCGTGAAAATAACTGCACACTGTAAAAAGTGAATATGTGCAGTTGTTGCTTTAACCCCTTACGTGTCACCCCCCCTCCCTCCCTTTTTTTAATAGACATGAAAATACACATTCCGACCTTAAATGGTTGTAATTCAAGAATGCTTTGGAATATACTGTAGATGTAAGATTGGTCTTGTTTTAAAGAAGAAATTTGGCAGATTTTGTAGAAGTGAAATAAATTAAGAAAGTAAAACAGAAAAAAAGTTATAAAAGTTTGTTTATGAAAATGTACTAGCCTGACGTCGTCTTACTCAGATTCTAGTCAGAATGTGAGTCTGATACTGCTCTATTGGGCTGTGATTATGGGGCGTCTTTCAACCGAAACTGAAAAGAAAATACCTTTGCACTCAATTGGATAGACCTACAACCAATCAGAGCAACGGACAACATTCCGGGCTTCCGAAAAGGAGCTGGTTATGTCCATCTCGTCATGCACGCCGAGTTTCATTGCCGTGATGCCCATTTCGGTTGCTTCTTTCACTTGGTCCTTCATGAGTGCGACCATGAGTTGCACCCCATCTTCTTAGCGACCATCGGGGTCAGCTGATAAATTAAACTTTTGCCGAATCCCGTAGGAAGGACGGCAAAAACCTCTTTCCGATCGACAAATGCTTCGATCGCGGTTCTCTGTTCCTCTTTTAAAATTAATGAGTTGTCTACATCTTCTATAACAGACGCGATGGCTGAATCTACACTGAATCTACACGGTTGCCCACCGAGTCAATTGTTTGTACCGGAGGAGTTATTGTCCGAAGTCATTCGATGGGGTCATTGCTCCAACATCGCTTGTCATCCAGGAGTAAACCGGACTAGCAACGATTCTGGTGGCCATTAATGGCTCGCGACACTCGGGGGTCCCAATTTGTGTCCAAATTCTGAAAAGAGTTTTGTAGGTTACTAGGGGCAACAGTCAGTCTGTCTACAGGTTACCATCCCCAGAGCAATGGTCAGACAGAGCGAGTCAACCAAGATTTGGAGAGAATGTTGCGATGTTTGGTGTCCAAGAATCCTTCATCCTGGAGCCAACAACTTTCTATTGTTGAGTACGCACATAACTCATTACCAGTGTCATCCACAGGCTTCTCTCTGTTTGAGTGTAGTTTAGGGTACCAGCCACCAATTTTTCAAAGTCTGGATTCCGAAGTTGCGGTCCCCTCCACTCACGCCTTCGCCCAGAGGTGCCACAGCACATGGACCAGAGCCCGTGAGACTCTGCTCCAGGTGGGGGCGCACACTAAGGCTAAGGCTGATCGCCACCGGTCAAGGCCTCCCCGTATACGTTGTGGGTCAAAAAGTGTGGCTTTCTACCAAGAACATTCCACTCCGCTATTTGTCGAATAAACTAGCTCCCAAATTCATCAGCCGTTCACTGTCACCAAGATCATTAATCCGGTGACAGTCCGCCTCAAACTTCCTCTGGCGTACAGGAGAATTCATCCCGCCTTTCATGTCTCCAAATTGAAGCCTGTTTTTCGTTCTCATCTTAATCCGCTGGCCCCGGTTCCCCCACCGCAGCAACTCATAGGCGGTGAACCTACATATTCGGTCAATTGTATTTTGAACTTGAGACGGAGGGGACTTGGATTCCAGTACCTGGTGGACTGGGAGGGTTACAGTCCGGAGGAGAGAAGTTGGGTTCCTGCTAGGAACATTCTGGATCATTCCCTTATTGATGATTACAATCATCAATAAGGGAGTGGTACAGTCACGGTTTATACATTCGCTGTCTCCTCTCTCATCTTGTTGTGTGTGTGTGTGGGCGGAGCCGCTGATCAGCTCAAGTTCAAGTTACTTTATTTATACCCGAAGGTAGATTTTGTTTGCAGTAGTCACACACCATCACATTTCACACATCATCACATTACCACACACCATCAAAAAGTTCTTATTGGTCAGAAATAAAATAATGCATAAACATACGTAAAAGTTGTATGTAAGATACAAGTACAAAAGATTTAAATACATAGGTACGATTTGTTTGTAAAAGAGACGCGTATAAAAACTAAAACTAGAGAAATAGAAAAAGTACATACATATTGTATATTACAAAGACAGAATGAACAATTGTGCAAAATTTAGCTATAACTTATTCTTCAATGTAATGGCTGCAGGAACAAAACTATTTTTGTATCTTTTTTTTTTTTTTTTTTACACCTGGGGATCATAAACCTACGCCCGGAGGGTAGAAGCTGGAACTCTGTATGCAGTGAATGAGAACTGTCGTATAAAATTGAACTAGTTATGCGCTGTACCTGTTTTATGTAAAAGGTTCAGCTGTTCGGCTGTTGCTCACCAATCAGCCTGCTAGACCACTTTACTATTTGGTTGAGTGAGTTTTTATTTTTCAAAGTGAGATTCCCAAACCAGGCTGCTAGTGCAAATGATAAAACTGACTCAATAAAAGCGTGATAAAACAGGGTCACGATAGATGTATCAACCTGGAATTTCCTCAAATTTCCTCAAACAAGACAGACGCTGATGCCCTTTTTTACATACCACTTCACAGTTACTTCCAAATGTGAGTTTGGAGTCTATTATCATCCCCAAGTATTTATATGAAGCGACACATTCAACAGTTTGACCACTGATTGATGTAATTTCTTGTGTATAGTTTTTTTCTTCCTAAAATCAATGAGCATGTCATTTGTTTTAACTACATTTAGTTAAAGGTGAGACGCCTCACACCATTCAACAAAATCATCGATGACTGGGTCGTGGCCTGTTTCCCTATCTTGGAGCAGGCTAACAATTACTGAGTCATCTGCGTATTTAATTATAGTCCTGTTTTCCCACCTGCTCTGGCACATATTTGTGTACAGGATAAAAAGCAAAGGTGAGAGTACACATCCTTGTGGAGAGCCTGTTGATGAACACACTTTCTCAGAAAAATTGCCATTCACTCTCACTCTTTGCGTCCTGTTTGTTAAAAAATTGAGGATCCAGCCTACCAGGTTATTGCTCAAATCAAACTGTTCTAGCAGCCGTGTGGTTAAAATATGAGGTTGGATTGTATTAAAAGCTGAGGAGAAGTCAATAAATAAAAGTCTGGCATGTGAGCCATTGTTATCTAAATGTTTAAAAAGTAAATTAAGTAAAGTGACTGTGGCATCTTCCACCCCCCTACGGGGTCTATACGCAAATTGCAGAGGGTCAAGTAAATGCTCCGTTTTGCTCAATATTTTAGATCTCACCAATTTTTCAAATACTTTCATCACTACTGATGTGAGTGCCACTGGTCTAAAACCATTAATTGTTTTAGTGGTGTTTGATTTAGGAACAGGGATAACCACAGCATCCTTCCAAACCTCAGGTACTAATTGTGCCTCTAAAGACTTGTTAAAAATGTGATGGAAAGGAGTACTCAATTGCTTTGCACAGGTTTTGAGTATGCGCCCACAGATGTTACCTGGACCATAGCTTTTATTGACTCTTATAGAGCGGGATGCTTTTTGCACTTCTGTTTGCGTTATATTAAAATGTTGAACATCTACAAGCTGGTTACTCAAAGTGTCATTCTCATTGCTAAAATCGAAAATATTAAAACGATTACAATATTGAATAAGAGCACTGGCCAGCTCAGTATCTGAACTGAAGCTATTTAGCGTGACTGGGCTGCTGATCTTTAGATTCTGGAGGCCTGCTATGGTTTTCATACTGTCCCATGCTGACTCAAGGTTGTTTGTTGCCATCTTGTTCTCCAGTTTATATTTATATTCTCGTTTAGCTTTGAGAATTCCTATTTTTAGATCTTTTTTTGCTATTTGTAGTTCAACAGTGTCACCCCCCTTAAAACATGATATTTTTTTCTGTAGGCTATCTTTCAAAGTTTTAGTTATCCAAGGTTTGTTGTTAGGGTAGATTTTCACCTGTTTACATGGAACAATCTTGTCTCTACAAAAAGCAATATATGAGCATGTCACATCAGTCCATTCAATTAGGTCATCCCCACAGGACTTTCGAAACATTTCCCAGTCTGTGCAATCAAAGCAATCTTGTAAGCATAATACGGATTCATCAGTCCAATCCTTAATTACTTTAATTTAAGCTTAATGTCTTTTTAGGACAGTTTTATATGTTGGAAGCAAATGCACACAGTTATGATCCGCTGAACACAGCGGCGGTAAGGGCAGTGATTTGTAGGCGTCTTTTATAGATCCATAGCAGAGGTCCAGAGTTTTATCCCGTCTGGTAGGACAGGAAACATACTGATGAAAATTTGTCAGTGATTTCTTCAGACATACGTGATTAAAATCACCTAGTATGAAATTTGGCACCTCGGGTGAGAATGATTGCATTTTCTGCACGGTTTCAAAGATGGTATTAGAAGCCGCCGCAGCGTTCGCCCTTGGGTGAATATAGACTGTCGTAATAAAAAGTTGTGGAAATTCACGGGGTAGGTAGAAAGGTCGTAGCGAGACTGATAAAAGTTCAACATCTGATGTACAGATAAGTTCTCTCACAGTCACAGAAGTGCAGTATCGTTTATTGAAGTATAAACATACCCCGCCATCTTGAGATTTCCCCGTTACCTCACTCTCTCGATCAAGTCGATACGGTGCCCCAAATCCATCAAGTAATAAGTCAGTGTCCTGATCACACTCCGTCAGCCAGGTCTCTGTGAAAGCCAGGACACAACACTCCCTGAAGTCCTTCAGAAAGCTGACGTTTCCCTGGAGCTCGTCCATTTTATTCCTCAGGGACTGGACGTTCCCGATGATCATGGAGGGTAGAGGAATACGAGAAAGCAGCTGTTTTCGGAAGCGTTTCCTGATGCCTCCCCGCTTGCCAAGCTGTCTCTTTGCCGCTGTTTTTCCCCCCTGGGTCTTTTAGGATACAATCAGGCAATTGTGACATGATGTCTGTCCTGCACGTTATCCCACAGTTCAATTGCAGCAGTGTTGTTCTGGTGTACTGTAGCCTTCCATGGCTAACAGCTCCTTTGACGAAGTCGGAGATAAATAACCCAAAGAAGAGCGTCCAGAGGGCAAAAATGATTCTAATATCCATTTTGTATACACGCATACATAAACGACGCAATAGAAATAAGGAACAAAAACGTAAGAACTTTTCCACGACAAACTTTCACTCACTCTCAAAGCCGGTCACAGCGTGCGCATGTGCCCATCAGAACCTTTAGAAACAAAGGTGCTGCTGCTGATCAGCGCACCCTATTTAGTCTCTCTGTTGTCATCTTGTCTTTGTCAGAGCATTGTGGATATTTCCCGTTGTTCCTGCCTGTTCCTGTGTGTTCATCTTCGTCGTGTTCCCGCCAGTTGCCTGTTCCTGTGTGTTCGTCTTCGTCGTGTTCCCGCCAGTTGCCTGTTCCTGTGTGTTCGTCATCATCCCGCACCTCTGTCACCCGCGCTTCCTCTCCATTCCATCTGGATTCAGTTTCATCACCACCATCCCGGATCGCCTTCATTCTCCATCACCTCCATTCTTCACCAGAGGCCTGGGCTGTCCTCAGCGTCCCTGTGCTGCCAAGTGCACTTCATCTCTGGACATTTCCCACCACCATTGTCACCGTCTCTTACCTGCTCTCTTCAATAAATACTATTATACTTGCAATTGAATCTTCTTCATCATTTCATTACAGTTTCATGATATAAAACAAAAAAGATTGAAAAAAAAGATCTATTGACAGTTATGCTTCAGTAAAACCTTGTTTTTCAGGTTGGTTGAACTCAGTTATAACCAGTAAATCGTTTATTTAATTTCAACAAAACCAGTTTTTCAAGTTGGTTGAACTCAGTTATAATCAGTAATCTTAAATAATTTATTCTATTTCAACAAAACCAGTTATTGTAGATGTTACCACATGAAGTACATTTTCTAAGTTGAACTGACTAAACATCATTACCCCTGGTCTAGACTAAAGAGTAAATACTTATCTTTTCAGTCAAGTATACACCTACTCTCATTCTTCAATGCACAGTTATGCTGTGTTAGTCAGTCAGGTCTGCTCAGAACGGAAACCAATCTCCTGCTATATAACTGCTTTAAGATTAAACTAAATATAATAACCTATTATTGGCCACAGCATGTACTCGCGTTCATATACCTTTCATTCTCTGACACATCCTTGATCAATATCATAAAATCCATATGCAGTGTTGAGCAGGTGGCCAAGAGAAGAGAGTAAGAGTGTGAGATCTGTAGCAGTTTATATAAGACTATCTAGCACCTGGCTACTGTGGCCACGTTTCTTTATGTCTATAGTGTGTGGTGCTTTTGTGACATAGAATACTGGACCCCATGAATCAAGCCTTCTAACCAATTGCAAACAGGGACTGAAAAAATACTAGTCTTTCAGCTGGACGGCTGGACTCGGGGGCAACGTGACACATGATCTAGGGAGAATTTATTCTGCAACTCTCTGGCTCTAATGGATGGACAGGTGCCAAGCACACAGCTTTCATAGATATATAACAACACCTTATAGGCTGATTTATCAAACCTGCTACTTGGATCAAAACTTGTCATGTTTTTAGTCTTTGTAACAGAATAGTTTGTGACTATTAGAGGTGGTGTTTGATTTAGATTTCTGAAGCATTCATTGAGTCCAAAACCTGCCAGCTTAATATAACAGACTCAGTCAGGAAATCAGAGTCTCATTCCAATCTGTTTGGTGTCAATCCAAAAAAGCTTTTGTCCAAAAGAGCACCGATAATCTCAGGAGCTCACTTCAGCATCAACTGTTTTCTGATGGGAAATGGCTTATCCATTGAAGCTGCTTTTGAGGTAAAATGAAGGCTACTGGCACCCAGCGACCATGACAAGCTTAGTTCTGGGAATGTGTGTGTGATGTGTTAGGGGTCATTCACAGAGACGGCTTTTTAAAACTTAACACAGTGTCTTAAAAAAACGGCTCTCATACGCAAGATGCTGCGTCAAAGACGTCAGTCCAGCGTATGGTTACATATAAAAATAGTGTAGCACAAAAACACGTTTTTTAATTAAGTCAATACATTTTTCTACATTGTACAATGCTTAAAGTGGCTATATGTAAGACTTTTCATGTATTAAAGATACAATATGTAGTTTCCTTGGCCACAAGGGCACAGTTTCCAACAATAACAAAGGCAAAGCTTGATGACGCTATGGGGGAGAGTGGAACGATGGGAGATGTCGTTTTCACATCCCGAGTTGTATGGAAGTAATGAATCATGATCACGGATGAGGTAATTTATTCGTTTTTTTATTACCTATACGTCTGTTCGCAATATTTTGTCACCATAATGAATTAACTGCAAGGAACGCGAATTGTAAGGCTCTATTATCCTGTTACAGCCTATTATCAAATTATTTGTTGGGTCAGCCTAATGCTACGCAGTTTTACGCGTTTACGGTTAATGCCGTGTTGTTTTACGTGTTCAAACCAATCATACTAAAGGTAAATTTTAACCAACATTTTCAAGTAATGGCTAAATATTTTTTAACAACACATATCCGATTTTATTTCATTGCACTGCCATAATCTTGATCACTACGTGATAACCATAACCGAACTTTTCAAAGGGCAATGTAACTGTGAATTTTCATCAGCATAATGATCACTTGATAGTTTTTGAGGTAAATAAACACAACGCATAATGATTGACCATTTGTCCACGTGATATTGCAGAAACCAAGGTTAACGCGGATATTGCGTCACTGATAGGCGACATTTTTTTCTGGGACGGCCAATTATTTCAAATTGGTATTTCTCTTAAATAAAAAATCTTTGTAAACTTTTGGGATATTGTAAGTATACAACTGCGGAAAATATATCACCGTGAAAGTGATTTAGAGATATTTTATTACAAAATTCTTACATATTGGACCTTTAATCACTTTTTTTGTTGCCAATGTGTGAACAGTTGTAATGATACTGACGTCCTAGGTTATCTATGAAAGCCTGTAGGCTGATTTTTAAGTGAAGGGCCTGGGCCGGTTGTGCCGAGAAAATCAAAAGGACAAGGAGATGAAACAAATGCTTATACAATGTTCAGGATAACAATGAAAGAGCCGCTCTGTACTGTAATGTCTATGTGTCATGCAAAGAAAAGGGATTAATTCAAACTATAGTCTCACATAGCCAGATCAATATAGTCTATAGTCTCAAGTATACTTTATAATCAAACTAATTTAACAGTGTAATTTGAATGACCTCATCTGTCGACATGATGCTAGTGAATCACTGAGCTGGTGCAAACATATCCACATCACTCTGATCAGATGCGTTCTGAACTACTGCTTTCTCACCGCTGTTTTATATTTTTGTTATGTGTTTATTTTGTTATTGAGGGGAAAGCGCGCAGCACATATTTACATGGGCGGCATCTGGATGTTCGTTAACCGTATAGCTGCAAATCTATTACCAAATTCTTTTTACTTCTAAACGGAGAAGGAAAAGAGCCTCGCCGTGAGTACATCTTGGCCTTGAGAAAAGAGCCTCGCCGTGAGTATATCTTGGCCTTGAATCACGTTCAGTCTCTTGTACGTTACGTGTGCATAAGGAATAAGTTGCTGGCTGGCTGCAGTTCACTTAACAGCCACCGGTGTCACTAATTACATGGTTTCTGAACTCTACAAATAGCACCTTTAATATACAGTGGTCCCAAAAAAGTATATATGGACATTTAAAAATGTCTGGATGTTTTTGCACTATACAACAAAATATAAATGCTAGTGTCATTTATTTTAAAGACAGACAGCAAAAACGCAGTCATGTACTTTTTGGAGCTGCTGTACACCTCTGTCAGAATTACCCAAGAACCTCTGAGATAAACGAAGCTGAAAAAAGGCATAAAAGAAATTCAGTCTCTCTTATGTTTCAGACTGGAGCATAGGATATAGACTAAGGTATGCAGACCACAGCAAGGCAAGAGGCCGATACCCATCTGAAACGTGAGAACAAGGGCTGCTTCAGGAGGGTAATACTCCACCTTGACCTGCTGGTGTCACTCCACCATTCAACACAAACCCAACGATAGTGCTCACTTTACCCCAACCAATGCAAAGAGGGCCCACAGGCCCTGTGCAGCCAACCCCCCCATTCCTGAAAAGCCTTATGGGAGCGAGACAGGGTAAACCATAGGACATGGAGCCCGTATCACAATACAACCCCAGAGCCCCTGGTGCACTACTCCACAATCGAGCAACAGAGCGGACAGAAATAGATGGTTTTGAGCTCAAATGATCCATAGATCGAGAGGTTTAAAATTGCAAATAGAGAGACGGACATTCATTTTATCAAGGCATCATGTCATGAATGCATAGTATATCTGTAAAGCATGTTTGCTCCTGTTTAAGGGGATCTGAAGAGCATGGAGGATCGAGTGTCACCTGAGCTGGAGGTGTCTTTGGTAACGGTTAAGGCTGTGCTCTACTGGTAAGCCTTTAATGGAGATCACTATGACCTTGTCAGCAATAGAGAGGCTTTTGGACCATTCACCTTTTTTTGCTTTTTTTTCTCTTCAAATTCCCAAGACAGACTGGAAGACTTTTTGATTCACAGGGTTATGAAAAAAGCAAGGTACATTGAACAACAATGGACAAAAAGAAAGACAATAAAGAACTGAATAAAAACATCTAAATATGAGCTTTTTTTTCTTTCTTTCTTTTTTTGCTTCTCTTTAGATCATTTCAACTAGTCCCGTGATAAATGATTAAAATAATACAAATATTGCATGCTCACTTCAATAAATATAAAATCATAAAAGCAACTACAATAGTTATCTGCCTAAATGTCACTCATTTTAAAGAATGAATTCAGAATGCACTGGTTAAACAGATGATAAAATGACATGTACCTAAAACACCCAAAATCATCCAAATGTCATTTTGCTACAGCTCTTGGAAAGAGCATTTGCAATCTCCTTAGGTCAGCAGACTTCACATTTTTTACATTTTGCTAAAAAGTTTAGAAATGCACCTGATCTAAATTAGGTAGATGTACAGTAGTATAAAACACATTATATACAGCAGAACTGTAGCACATGATCAGAGATTATCTTTTAAAATGAATTTTAATTGTAAAGTTAAATAAAGATAAGGATAATACATAACTGTAGGAAGCTGAAATGTGACTTTTGCTCTACATCGCCACAGCATCCTCAGACAGAGCTGAGATCAAGTCAATGAAAGGCATCAGTAAATGTGTTTACCGGACAGCAGGCTTGTCTCGTGTCCTGTGGCATCAGCTGTTTCCTTCCGATTGAGCTCAAAACACTGAAGACGCAGAGAGCATGGAGATGCAGATCTGTGTCTGTTTGTCTCTAGCTCACGTATACACACAGATTTTAGGCTCGAGCAAGGGGTGTGTACTACTGTTCTGGCCCAGTGCTTCACAGTCGCAGTCACCCAGACTGAACCTGAACAAAGTGCCGGGCAGTGGTGTTACCAGAACTGACCCAGAAACCTGACCCAGGCCCACAGAACACTGTGCACTCTATTCACCTGCTCGTCTCTCCCATTCCCTCCCATTTCCTCCCTCTTTCTCACTTTTTCCATTCATTCTCATGTAGGGCTCAGACATTCAATCTAGTACTATGGGGGATAATAACAGTTTTGTATCCTTTCATTTGAAAAAGTTCCATCTGAACAGTGGGGAAATTATATGTTCACACCTCAGGCACAAAGGGCCGTCACCACTGTATGGAAGCTTGTTTCCGCCACAGAATAAAACATTTTAAAAGATAATGCCGACTTTTTATCTCACAATTGCGCATTTACATCTCGCAATTCTGAATTGTGGGATATAAACTCACAATTGTGATATAAAAAGTAGCAATTATCTTTTTACATGTTTTATTCTGTGGCGGAAACAAGCTTCCACACCACTGCTCCTGCTCAACATTATTTGTTTTTTAAAGGCCGTTTCTGCAGCGATTACCCACAATTATAAATTTGTACTTACAATAAAACATATAATTTTTTTTAAACTTAGGCAAAACCCTAGAGCACTTTTTTATTTGAACTGTGTCTCAGACATATTCGGACAGGACTAGTTTAACATGAAGAGGTGAGCTAGAGTAAATATTACCAGAGCTTCCCAGTGATTTTAGTCCTGTCTGAATGTGCATCTCAGTGATCATTACAGACAATAACAGTAAAGATTACACTGACTTTTACCTTCAGTAAAAAGGTCTGGAAAAATTACCTCCGGTAATACTAATCCCGTGCAAATATTAGACCCGCTGTAAATATTCAATATTCCGTCATTTCCTGTTTAAAAGTAGTTGTAAGAGCCATTTTGTCTTTTTTTAAACCTTGTTATGCAAGTTTGTGTCCAGTAGGGGTCTCTCTTTGGGTAATTGGTTACTGAATATAGGTAGGAACCTTTGTTCAGGTGACAGGTGTTGCTGGAGGGAAGGTGCGCACAGTTTTTGGACCGTTAAGCTACACTATGCTAAGTTATGCTATGCTATGCTAATGTGGCGATCAGGCTCAGAAACAGGGACACCAAATAGATAAACCAACTATGCCACCCTGGGGGCTTACTACCAGGGAATCGCCCTGGACAAACTAGGAACACACAAGGCTCACAGGCTCGTTTCGGTTGGAGTCAGGCAGGAGACATGGGTGAGGTATACAAACAATAAAATCACTTTTATTAGATAAAACGATTCAAACAATCACAAAGGACAAAACCACAATCAACAAGGATATTCAAAATTAGACAGCCCTGACGATGGAAATTGGGGTCGGCAGCTTTAGTCACTCAACCCAAAGGGGCCTCTCTATTCTCCTGAAAAAAAGAAGCACAGAAAACAAAAAGCACAGAAAAAAAAAGAAAAGGAAGGAAGAGAAAGAAAACTACACAACCACAATTGTTAGGCCCAAATGCACAGTGTTCATTTTAGATAGTACGATAACAAACATTCTCATCACAGGTAGAAGGATACATTCCAGGTGATCACCTCACAGCATTGATTCTACACATGCACCACTTATGTTCAGGGTACTCTTAGAGAAACAGTTGGATAAACACATTGTTACGACCCTAAGGGTCATGTGTTTGGTTGGGGTGTTTCTTTCTTCTCTCTCTCTCAGGTGGTGGCCCCTCCCCCTCCATGTCCCGGCTGCATGTGTGAGTGGCAACAGGTGTGCCTGATTAACACTCAGTACCTGGAGGATAAGAAGACTGTTCTTTCATAGTTTGTGGAGAGTGTTGTTTTGAGATGTGTGCTTGTTCTGTTCATTCCTCTTCCTTCCAGTTGTGACTAAATTGCAGACCAACTTTACTCAACCTGTGCGTTGAACACCAACTTGCATCGTGTTGTGAGTTTAGAACAGTGATTGGTGTTTGTTTGTGTGTTAACCTCCTCAGTGGAGAGAGGATTGTTTAGTAGTCCAGTTAATGTTGAATCTTGTTTTTGTTCTCAGTTATTTAGTTTGTGTTTATTGTTTGCCTTATCTTGCTTGTTTGCTGTCTCATTGTGAGAGAGTAATTTTGTATTGGTTTTTCTTTGCCCATATTATAATAAATACACATTTCAACTGCACATGACTCTGACTTCCTGTTCTCTTTTGCCCTGGTTATTTTAAATTATTGTTGCTTCCCCTTCCCCTGGATTTACCGATTTGGGGGAACGTAACAATTTGGGGGCTCGTCCGGGATTTAAAGGAGACTGGAGATCAGATTGTTTTTTGTTGCTAGTTTGTATTGTGTGGTTGTTATTGTCCAGGGTTGTGAACACATGATTAACTTCCCTAGTTTAGACTAGAGGTGCCCAGCTGAAATGTCACAGTTCTTCCTTCGGACACCATTTGTTATTTTGCCTTTTTTATATTCGGAGTAATCCGGGGTTGAGATTAATTCCCTGGTGGGGGTAGGTGTTTCGGCCACCGAAGTTGTTGTCTTTAAAGTCGCCTCGAGCCCGGCACGCTCCAGAAGATAGACTAGGTAAAGAATTGATAGGCAGGATCTGGGGTATTGTTGTGTTGCACAAAGCGCCGGATGGTGAGTATTGTAAGTGTGTGTGTTAATCTTGCATTTGGTTTAACTTAGTGGCTACTAGTGGGTGGCTAGTATGGCTGTCTTTAACCGGTAGGAGTTTTTAGCGAATCCCACATTATATCAGCTTGACTTGTGTTGGAAAGTTGATTTCTATTTTGTTGCTAATCACTTTAGTATTCCTGTCGATAGTACTCTAGTGAAAAGAGAGCTGAAGGATGCTGTGGTGAGTGGATTAGTGCAGAGGGGAGTTTTTAGCTTGCTTGTAGGTGTGACCTCCCCAGATAGCCAGGTAGAGGTAACAGACACATCAGAGTAGGCTGAGGTAATCACGCCCAAAGTAAAGCAGGGTGAGGTTGACCGGCAACATTTCACTTTACCTCGTTTTGTACCGCACTCTGTAGAATCCTCTTTCTCGCCACAAGATGTCGCCCGATTGAAAGTTCGATTAGGTCGTTTAAAGTTGGACAAGGAGGAGTGGGAGCGTGAGTTCCAGCTGCGTAGAGAGTTAGAGTTGAAACGCTTGGAGGCGGACACAACTCTCGATGCTTGAGCGGCAAGCTAATGCTGCTGTGCACCCCTCAGTTCCCCCTGAGACTCGGTCATCATCCAACACTACTTTTGATGTAAGTAAAAACATAGCACTGGTGCCTGCATTCAGAGAATCATTAGTAGAAGGTTATTTTAGCGCGTTTGAGCGAATCTCAGTAGCTCTTCGTTGGCCAAAGGAAGTTTGGGCCATTTTGCTTCAGTGCAAGTTGACTGGCAAGGCTCAGGAGGCTTGCGCTGCACTTTCAGTGGAAGACCGTTTGTGCTTTGATAAAGTTAAAAGCGCAGTTTTGAGGGTCTATGAGCTAGTGCCTGAAGCGTATAGACAGCGGTTCAGGGGTCTCAGTAAAGCTGTTAGCCAGACATACGCAGGCTTCGCTAGGGAAAAGGTAACTTTATTTGATTGCTGGTGTGCGGCTTGCAAAGCTGAAGACTTTTCTTCCTTGCGTGAGTTGGTATTGTTGGAAGAATTCAAGAACTGTGTGTCTGACAGGCTCGTTGTTTACTTGAACGAACAGAAAGTGGCTACCCTACAGCAAGCGGCGATGCTAGCTGATGAGTTTGCTTTAACACATAAGGGTGTCTTCAGTAAACCGATCTCCTCCTCTGTCTCTCCACCATATCTTAGTGCTAGCAAGAAGTCTAGTGACAGACTGGTACCCTGAGTTGGTTTAACTAACTCTATTTCAAGTGCTAAAACAGACTGATTTTTCTGTCATAAACCTAGTCACCTCATAGTAGATTGTATAACTATGAAACAAAAGCAGCAGGGTTCAGTTACCAAGCAGCCGAAGGGAATGGGATTAATAAAAACTGTCACTTCTGGAAGTCAGCATACCTCTTTGCAAGAGCCAGATGAATGTTTTAAACCATTCATCCTTTCGGGTTCTGTATCACTCACAGGGCAGGTTGAAGATCGGCAGCAGGTCAACATACTACGTAACACTGGTGGTTCGCGGTCTTTTATCATTTCTAGTGTCTTGCCTTTAGATAAGTCAGCCTGTGAGGTCAGTATAGTTGTTCGAGGTATTGGTATGTGTTATGTCCCAGCCCCACTTCATCGTATCCACGTTCAATCTAAGCTTGTTTCTGGTTGGTTCCCTGTAGCTGTAAGCTCATGTTTTCCTGTGGAGGGAGTACACTTCATCATGGGTAATGACATTGCGGGAGGTAAAGTATACCCTGATCCTGAAGTTGTGGATGTACCCACTCTGATAGTGAGTCAGATGAGCTGGTTTCAAAACACTCCGAACTGTGCTCAGTCAGTGTTGACTAGAGCTCAAGCTCGGGAAAAAGATCAGGAGGTAACTGTCTGATTCTATGTTCCCTTCCGTTTTTTCTGAGGACAGGATGTTTGCTGGTGGAGAGTCGACAGAGGTGTGTGAAACAGTGCCAGAGACTGTTGCCACTCCTGAAGTACCACTGCCGCTGACACGTGAAGGACTCATTGGTGCGAAGGAAAATGACCCCTCACTGACAAAGTGCTTTGCAGCAGTTGTTGCTGACCCGAGCGAGTGTAGGAAAAGTCAGTGTTTTCTTGTGGAAAACGGAGTCCTGATGCGAAAGTGGTCTTCACATACAGGTGCAGTAACTGATGAGACTGATGAGGTTTTTAGCACAGTGTATCAGATAGTAGTTCGGGTTGGTTGGCGTAAGCATGTACTAGGATTAGCTCATGAACACCCGTGGTCTGGCCATTTAGGCATCACAAAAACCTATGACCGTGTCCTTAAACACTTCTTCTGGCCAGGAATGAAATCTCATGTAACTCTGTTCTGTAACACATGCAGTACATGTCATATGGTAGGAAAACCCAATTAAGTTGTGCATCCAGCTCCACTGCAACCAATTCCTGCAGTAGGTGAGCCATTTGAACATGTTCTTGTGGACTGTGTGGGTCCGTTGCCAAGAACAAAAGCTGGTAACCATTTCTTACTGACTGTTATGTGTATGTCCACTCGTTTTCCAGAGGCAATCCCTTTGAGGAGAATAACCGCACCGGCCGTTACAAAAGCATTGATTAAGTTTTTTACTACATTTGGTTTGCCCAAGATTGTTCAGACTGATCAGGGAACCAACTTTATGTCCAGAACATTCAAACAGTCCCTGCAGTCCTTAGGAGTGTCACATTCTATATTCAGTGCTTACCATCCGGAGTCACAGGGAGCATTAGAGCGCTGGTACCAAACCCTGAAGTCGATGCTAAAAAGTACTGTTATGACACAGGGAAAGATTGGGACGAAGGTGTGCCATTTGTATTGTTTGCCATACGGGATGCCAAACAAGAGTCCTTGAAATTCAGTCCTTCTGAGCTTGTGTTTGGCCACAATGTTTGTAGGCCGTTGAAAGTGCTGAAGGAGCAGTTAATGGCTGGCTCCTCCCCTGAGTCTAAAGTGTTAGATTTCGTTTCACAGTGTAGGGAACGTCTGGATCGCGCCACTTCCTCGGCTAAGGAAGCCCTCTCCTCTTCTCAGGCCCGCATGAAACAGCAGTATGACAGAAACGCTGTTGAGCGCACGTTTCAGCCTGGTGACAGTGTTGGTATTACTGCCTGTGCTCGGTTCTTCTTTCTGCTCGCTTCTCAGGTCCATATTGAGGGGAGGGCAAACTCTCAGATACCGACTGTCATCCACACCCCTGAGCGCAGGAGGAAAAAGCGTTTGTCACATTAACATGTTGAAGGCTTATCATTCCAGGCAGAATGATCAAGGGGAACAGAAATGCAGCGTGGAAGCGGCTGTTCCCAACACCAGTTCTGCGTCCATGATTTATGGTGCATTCATGGGTGCTGAAGGGGATGATGGTTTGACCGTGGTATCCGAGGGGCAACAGTGTGGTAGGCTATCTAATACAGAGTTCTTGGCTGAAGTGGGCACACAGTTTTCCTACCTTACTGACACTCAGCGGGGAGACGTACTTACCTTGTTCAACTCATTTCCCGTGCTTTTTAGTGATGTACCATCTCGTACAACTGTGATACAGCATGATATTGATGTTGGCTCTGCTATTCCAATCAAGCAGCATGCTTATAGGTGTCCTGTTGGAAAAAGAGAGTTGATGGAGGCTTCTTATCTGTTAGAAAATGGTTTAGCAAAGCCTAGCAGTAGCTCATGGAGTTCACCCTGTTTGCTGACACCAAAGTCAGATGGTACCCCCAGGTTCTGTACAGATTTCAGAAAGGTCAATGCAGTCACGGTCCCAGACTCGTTTCCATTACCCCGTATGGAAGACTGCATAGATAGTATTGGTTCTGCTGTTTTTATCACCAAACTGGATCTTCTTAAAGGATACTGGCAGGTCCCGTTGACTGATAGAGCTTCTGACATATCAGCATTTGTGACTCCAGATCACATTCTTCAATATACAGTGATGGCTTTTGGCATGAGAAATGCCCCAGCCACATTCCAACGACTCATGAACAGTGTTGGGAAATGTACCCCAGTGTAATGTGTATTTGGATGACGTAGTGGTTTATTCAAATGAATGGGAAAGTCATTTGGCTAGCCTGGAAATCGTGTTTGAACGGCTTGCTAGGGCAGCATTGATCCTTAACCTAGCCAAATGTGATTTTGCTAGGGCTACTGTCACCTATTTAGGGAAACAGGTAGGACAGGGGCAGGTCAGACCAGTGGAGGCTAAAGTGGCTGGAATATTGACTTATCCAATTCCTACAACCAGACGAGAGCTCCGGCGTTTCTTGGGCATGACAGGATACTACAGATGTTTTTGTAAGAATTTCTCAGTAGTAGTGGCTCCTCTTACTAAGCTCTGTAGTCCAGTTGTACCATTTGTGTGGACACCTGAATGTGATTATGCCTTTGCCGCTGCCAATCCCTGTTGTGCAGTGCTCCTGTACTGGCTGCGCCTAATTTTGCTTTTCCCTTCCAGTTAGAGGTGGATGCTAGTGGTACTGGAGCTGTTTTGTTACAGGTTGGAGAAGATGGTGTGCATCACCCTGATTCATACTTCTCCACAAAGTTCAAGCGCCACCAACTGAATTACTCCACCATTGAGAAGGAGACGCTGGCCATGTTACTTGCATTACAGCACTTTGAGGTATATGTGTGTTCCAGCCCATCTCCTGTGACTGTGTACACTGATCACAATCCTCTAGTTTTCCTGAATCAGTTTCCTGACTATTATTATATAATATGGTGAATGATGGTGATTTCTGTTAACAAAACCTATGGTTTTGATCTTAAGTGAGGGGGTGTTACGACCCTAAGGGTCATGTGTTTGGTTGGGGTGTGTTTCTTTCTTCTCTCTCTCTCTCAGGTGGTGGCCCCTCCCCCTCCATGTCCCGGCTGCATGTGTGAGTGGCAACAGGTGTGCCTGATTAACACTCAGTACCTGGAGGATAAGAAGATTGTTCTTTCATAGTTTGTGGAGAGTGTTTTGAGATGTGTGCTTGTTCTGTTTATTCCTCTTCCTTCCAGTTGTGACCAAATTGCAGACCAACTTTACTCAACCTGTGGGTTGAACACCAAATTGCATCGTGTTGTGAGTTTAGAACAGTGATTGGTGTTTGTTTGTGTGTTAACCTCCTCAGTGGAGAGAGGATTGTTTAGTAGTCCAGTTAATGTTGAATCTTGTTTTTGTTCTCAGTTATTTAGTTTGTGTTTATTGTTTCCCTTATCTTGCTTGTTTGGTGTCTCATTGTGAGAGAGTAATTTTGTATTGGTTTTTCTTTGTCCATATTATAATAAATACACATTTCAACTGCACATGACTCTGACTTCCTGTTCTCTTTTGCCCTGGATATTTTAAATTATTGTTGCTTCCCCTTCCCCTGGATTTCCCGTTTTGGGGGAACATTACACACATCCTGAACAGAATCAGAAGAATACAGACCAGGTGTTTGTGTACATCGTACAGGGACCACGAAGAGTGCGCTTGAGTCCAAAAAGAAAAGAAATTAACAACAAAACACAATTCACATGACAAGTACATAAACAAAACAAAAAAAAAGGATGAAAGCTTAAACCAAAGCTAAAATGAACAGTGGTGACAGAGTAATGAGCATCAAAAGCCACACTAAATACAGTCCATTACATTCTGGGTAACCAATATCGAATCCAGGTCAATAGAAGAATCCCCACCAGTTTGTTAGTGGTGTCGTAGAGATCGGATGACGTTGTGGGGCCGTTACCCATTTAAGACTAACTTACATAGCCCAGCAGCACTGTACAGTCACAGTGTATCCATAAACACAAGTCAAATCGCAGTCACGTAATAAGTTTGTGGTCAAACAGCAGCTTATGTTGAACCGGATCTCCGTTTCAAGCGTCCAGTTAATGACGAACAACCCACCATAACTTTAAACAGGCATATGGAAGACACCTGAAACAGCACGGTCTTAACGCACAGCGAAACTCATCCGCTTTACCGGAAGCTTGCAAAACAACGAGCGTGGCCGAGTGTATGCCGATTAATTTCCCTGTTCACTCTCTAGCTCTTGCACAACGCGCCGAAACGGCAACAATGACATGACGCCACGTGTGATGCCCCCACAGGTAACATGCACCAACCCCATTTATACTCCTCATAACTAGGGCTAAATCACCATCCAGCCGAATGTTAATAGGCAGAGCGAATGCGTACTGCTACACTAAGTTATGCTAAGCCATGCTGTGCGGTATGAAATCTTTACTGGTGAAGGACTTGGAACTGTGGATTCATTGTTTGTTGGACTCTTGCTTACTAGAAATGAAGACTAGTTACGGTAAAACATCTACAATGTAAGAATATTAACTTGTGTGTGGACATTGCAGTGAATAACAACCCAAGCGTGCGCGTCCATTAACAAGCACCGTCCAGCAGCCCTCATCTGCTTTAAGTAATAGACTTGGCTGCTTACAGTAGTTTTCCGTGGTTTTTGAAGTATGGAGATGCTTGAAAAAGTATTCAGTTGCATTCTAGACGCTGGGACAGTCTGCAAAACTCAAGTGTTTCCCACAAACTATTCAGATCAGAAAGAAAATCGAAAGCACTTGTTAGAGGCACAACACTTCTTTTAGCGTTAGGTAACATTAATCCTTTAATGATTACCAACATAATCCAATCTGAAGTTAATTACATCGTTCGACCGGGCATAACTGGTTTATTAATATAAATATAGGTTATATGTGTTTACGCATGTGATATCAGGAAGCAGCGTAATACACACATGACGGTAGGAGGGTGATGGCGGTGTAAATCGAGTTACTCTCCCACTTCTGCTAGATTTACTGAGATTTATTATCCCGTGCGAATCAGCCATTATTATTTCAGTCGTCCTGCGGTAAAATTACATTACTCCATCTACATTTGTAAAACTAATCCTGTTCGAATAGGGCTTAAGTTTGGAACTGAATTTGAATAGAGTAAACTAAAGCAGTATCACTCAGTTAAATAAATCACAAATATAAAAATATCCCTAACTCAGGACATTTCTCTTTAAAACATGTCAACCCTTTTAGAATGTTCTGGAGCTGATTTTTACCGGGTTATTAGTTTATTTTTTTTATTTCAGACTCAAACAAGGTCCATAAGAACATACAAAGGAGACAGACAGACAAATAAAAACAAAGGATTACTATAATCCATATAAACAATTTCTCCAGTGCCTCCAAAGCAGCAAACTGTACCTAGTACTGCTCGTCAGGCCATATAAAAACAATTATAATTTCATTTTGCGAGTCCATAAGTCTCATCATAAATTTATAAACAGCATTTCTTATTACAGCATTTAGTGTGGTCACATCATTCTGCACACACAACTGGCTTGCACTGATCCAGCGAGGTACTTTCAAAAGAATCCTAAGAGCATCGTTATATGCTACTTGTAACTTGTGAAATACAGCTTTTGTGTAGCAACACCACAGGTGAGCAGTGTAGAGTGGTGTGCAGTAGGCTTTAAACAAGGCTATTTTTACATTTTCTGTACACATTCCAAATTTCCGTGCCAGCAAATTTGCCTGTGCATACAATTTACAGTACTGCCTCTGGATGTCATCATTATCAGAGAGGTCACTCCTTATAATGTGACCAAGGTACTTCACTTTTTCCACAACTGCCAGATCCCTTCCTGACAAGTGGAACATGGGATACAGCATTACACTGCTCTCCAGTCCTCACAATCATCACAACAGTCTTTTTCAGATTAAACTTGATGTCATATCGTTCACCATATTCAGAACACACATCAAGCAATTGCTGGAGGCCTGCAGAGCATGGTGACATAATGACCAGGTCATCAGCATAAAGTAAATGGTTTAATAGTCTTTCCCCTATCATGCAGCTGGTCTTACAGTTTTTCAAAGTTCGGGAGAGATCATCCATGTAAAGATTAAAAAGCATGGGTGACAGGATCCCACCCTGCCTCACCCCATTAGTCACAGAAAAAGGTCTTGATATCACACTACCCCATCTAACCTGCATTGTTTGATGTGTGTACCAAAAACCTAATATCCGGATTAGGTAGGGAGGAACCCCTCGCTGTTGCAATTTTTCAAACAGTTTGCCATGGTTGATGCGGTCAAACGCTTTGGAGGCATCCAAGAAGCACAGAAACTCAGTGTAGTTCTGCCCTCTGTACTTCCTCACAGCCTCTTTCATGGCATAGATGCACATATCAGTTCCATGTTGACTTTTAAAACCAAACTGCTTGTCAGTGAGGACAACATATTTCTGAAATCTATCCAGGGGCACAATTTCAAAAACCTTTGATATGACACAAGCCAATGCAATTGGCCTGTAATTGTCAATACAGGAGATCTTCCCTGTTTTATCCTTCACTGCAGGTGCAAGTACAGTACAACAGATAGCATAGAGCTGGGCAATATACCATGCATTAACATTGCAGAAAAACATAGAGGAAGTAATACCACAACTCTATGATTGGCAAATTTTAAATGCTCCGCAGAGATTTTATCCAAGCCACAAGATTTACCCATTGATAGTTTCCTAATGGCTTCCTCAATAGTGACACTCACATTATCGGGGGAGACACCCCCAATACTGAAGTTTTTACTTTCCACGCAATTGAACAGATCACTATAATGGTTTCTCCACAGCTCCACAATATTATCAGGCCCTGTAACTCCCTCAACACTAAAGGGCAGAGGAACTTTGACAGCATTCATAACCTAAATTTCTTTCCAAAAGTCTTGCACATCATTTTGCAACAGTTTTCGCACTAGGGAGTCAGCCCTCAGTTTATGCTCCGTCCTTTTTATGTACCGTACAGCACGTTTAAATTGCTTATCCATCTGTTTTTTATGCTCAAATACAGGTCCGGTTCTTGGTTTACCCACAGCAACCCAATTTATAAAAGCCACTTTAGCCTGCTGGTGATGTTTCCTTACATACTCATTCCATCCAGGTCGGGCATTTTGTTGTTTAAAACTTATTTTACTAAATGATGTACTTGAGTCTTTTAATCCAGCCACAACTAGATCATACATCTTACACACGTCCTCTCTATGGGTCAGATTATCACAATTAATATTTCCACACATTAGAGCATTATATGGAATGGGGATATTCCCAAGATTCCTCTCTGTGAGACAATAATAGTGCTGTAAATCACGCTCTTCGAGCTTTATCCACCCCACTTTCCCATCACCCATGTGAGTATCATGAGGGGTTAAAGCGGGTAGACTCTCCACATTTAGTGTAACAGAGACAGGCACGTGATCCGCAGTTGCCATCCCATACATAACCTCTAAGTCCACTATACCCTCCTGAGCATCTGCCCTACTTATGCAGTGATCAAGCCATGAGGTTGTATTCCAGGCTTCACTGACATATGTATAGCTATCACTTGGCAAGAAAACCTTACTTGACACATTTAGCTTACTGTCTTCACAAAACTGGATTAAATGCTGACCAAATATGGACTTCACATCAGAAATGTCGGCATTAAAATCACCCATTACATATATACAAGTACATTCACTTTCTTCTATAAAAGAACCAATAAAGGCAAGTCTTCATTATCATGACATTCAAATGGTGTGTAAATATTTAAAATAATAAAAACATTATCGCCCCAAGTAACTTTTACACCTATGCACCAATCGACATTCAGTCTGATCACACTAATAACTGGATCATATTTTTTTGCCACATTATAGCCACACCTCCAGGTATTCGACCACGCACTATCCCCAAGCTCAAGTCTGTTGTAGACTCCCCTGCCCCGTGGTAGTCAATATTAACAGAGTTAAGCCTGTCCAAATCTTGCTTCGAGAGCAAAGTTTCCTGTAAACATAGAATATCAGTGTTCTCAAACAGTTGATCAACAACCAATCGCTGGGATTTTGTTCTAGCCGCAGAACCCGAGCTTTATATGATACGACCCTCATAGATATTTACATCAGAGGCGCATTCAACTCTGCATCCCCAAAAGCCACTATTGCCTTGGGTTTACGCACTTCATAGTAACGTCGCACAAATGCGCCCTCTGGCCACAAAGCCGGGTCATACATGTCTTTAACATCATCACACTCTGCAACAACTTTGAACAAGCTATATCTACACTGTGATGAGTCTATCTTTGTGCAGGTAGCTTCGCGTCCAAGTTTATTTCGCAGGTAAAGTGAGAGCGTGTCTGCCTCTAGTTCAGGCGCAAACCTCGTGGCAAAGACACTCACCATTTTCGTCCTTACTTTTCATTGATAATGTACTTACAAGGATTCTTTATGAGCTTCTGCATGTCACTAAAAATTATATTGAAGGTCACTATTAAGATTTATCAATCTTCACTATCCTTTCAAGTAATATGTATGATGTAAGTATACACTTCCTGGACAGTATTTCAGACAGCTTAGTGTACTTACAAGTATATATTTGATTGGCTTGACTGGATGTCTGTTTATTAACTCACTGGAGGTCGATTAGTAAAGTAAAAAAGAGCATTATTGATTCACCAGCTAAACCAGATTTCATTTATCTAAATCACTGTAAGCAGTGGAAATTAAAAACTATTTTGAACTACCCTTACAGAAAATAAGTATACTTCAAGTTAATTGACATAAAGTATACTTCAGTAAAGTTCAAGTATAGTTTTTAGTATACTAAATCAATGTACTAGTTGTAAACGTGTAAGTGTACCATTTCAATACTACTTGTGTCAGGCCCTGTCCCAAATGGCGCACTTCATGCGGACTTTCGGTCTCGTTGACTTAAATTGCGCGTGCTCGCCGAGTCTACGAGTCCGTAGGCCATCCCATTTAGCATTTTAACGCTCTGAAGTGTGCTCAGCAGTGCCCCCTTTGAACCCTTGAATAGATGCAGGCTCCACGCACTTTAACTACCCAGGAATCCTTGCGAAATGCCAATCAGACAATGGATGGGATGGGATTTCGCTCACAGACTGTAAACATGGCTGAGAAGAAAATATGTATCGTTATGGTTTTTATGACATTTTACCAGTTGTTTCTTACAGTTTATGCAAACATTATCGACCAGTGGTTGATATCTCAAACATAATAATAGCGCGTTAAATAATACGATCGCATTATGATTCATTACATAAATAGAACCGAATGTCATGGCTTTACTGAGTCATATAAATGTAGTATGAATATTGAAACCTATACATTTGTCAAACTCATTTTCATTTTGTGTTAAAATTGAACATTCTGTATTATTATGTACAAATGTATTTATCATTTACATAACCATGACATCTATTCTAATGCCCAGGTGGCATATACAATTATAGAACTGTAAAAGCAGGCTGTGTAGTTCACATAGACATAAGATTTGGGAAAATAAAATAAATCCTGTTTTCGATGCTAAAGACATTAATTTATCATTAAATTTTTTTAATGATATTTGTGATATTTTTCTAATAAAGAGACTGATGAGATGACCTTTAAGTTTATTCAGCTCCATATGGAGAGGGATAAGGCTTTCACAGCCATGAGGAACGCATCTGCGGCGTGACGAACGAGTCTGTCCCAAAATACCTCTCGATGCGCCCTCGCGCTAAGGGCCCTATAGGTCTGCACTACATGACGTCACCGAAGTGTGGACTCTGAGGAAGTCCACAAGTCCGGAGTGTGCCATTTGGGACAGGTCCTCATAAGACTGAAGATGATGAAGACGAAGGTACACAGGATCCAATACGAAGTGATTTAATAATACAATAAAATCAGGAACTGAAAGAAAGTGTTTCAGAGCGTGAAATTAAGGTTAACACACACAACATGCAGACACTGACCGTCAACTGAAGACTGAGCACAGAGGAACTAAATACACAGAGGTAACGACCTAAATGATGTGCAGCTGAGGTGGAAGATTAGTGGAACAGATGAGTGGCGGGAAACACAGACAAAGACTTCTCTAGGCTTGTGAGATTTTACTTTGTTATAGAAGTTACCAGTGTGATTACTGAAATGTTCTTTTCATGTATTCTCTAATGTCTGTATTTTATATC
The DNA here is from genome assembly GCA_030578275.1 of Meda fulgida. Classification (NCBI taxonomy): domain Eukaryota; kingdom Metazoa; phylum Chordata; class Actinopteri; order Cypriniformes; family Leuciscidae; genus Meda; species Meda fulgida. Next base: position 2,855,467 of record CM060630.1, on the reverse strand, counting down.
TGAATGCAGTAACAGTGCTTGCTCATTTAGCCCGGCTTCCAGAAATGAATTATGGACTTGTTTAAAAGTGTCAAAACATACATCTGCTTTTCTAGGGTACCCTGACAGCTATGGGCACTGGGGTCATTGAAATCTATAGTCTGAGTGACTATTTCGTAGTTAAAGCTTTACTTTACTGTGACTAAAGTGTCCTCTCCTTGAGAGAAAGAACGTATTATCTTAATGTTTTGAGACGACTCTCCTGTTAATATTTAGAGCCTGGCCAAATCCAGCCTTGAAAAAGCTGTGTGTCGGTGTGTGTTGGTCATTTTGGTTGCAGGTTAAGGAACCACTGGCATTATTGGATAGGGTGACCAAACGTCCGGTTTTCACGTCCTGTCCTGGCTGTTTTTTATGAAGTGATGAAACTGTCCTGGTTTTCAAAATACTGCTGGGAAAGATCAGCTCTACAGATGGGCAAACAAGGAGGATGAGGAAGATAAACAGGATAAAGAGGAAGAAGAAAACTAAAGATATAAATATATTTTGTTAGTTGGTTTTTGTAAGTTTGTGAGAGCTATTTTTGTTCAATTTGGAGTTTTTTTTCTAATACAGAAGAGACATTATTTCAATCATTATTTCATTGATTATTTTTGAAACCTGTCATAATGAAACTTGTTGAGTAACCTCTGAGAAGCCTATCTGAATTTGTGTCTTTGGTTATAGATAGTATTTTGTAATGTAACAGTTTTCTATCCATAAAGAGGAGGCATAGCCTACTTTAAATGTATTGAAATTAATAAGGCATCTTTGAGTAAACTTCAAATATCATTTGAGTATCTCATTGCCGGGCCGAGTGTCCTGGTTTTCTCTAATCAAAATATGGTCACCCTAAGTTACTATGTTTATCTATTTCTTAGTCAATCAGAAACTGCAGCCTGTAGCTTAGACCTCGGTGAAGGGTAACTGCTGTGATCTATGTCACTGTTAGCGGGGCGGCCTACAAACTCCTTTTGAGTCTTGAAGTTGACTTCTGCTGATGAAACTGCAAACTATCTTCAGTAAACCTGAAACATACCCAAACCCTGACACCATGGGGTTAATAAGACCCTTCTGAAGCGAAATATCCATATTTATAACTTTATCACTAAAATAACTAGCTTCCGACAGACGGCCTACGCAAGTCGACTTGCGGCACAAGAGTAACTCCTGATGCGATGTAGGAGTAGCGTAAGCTTTGACGCCTCACGCGGCTCAAACAAACAGGGCTGGCTAACAAATTTAAGCTCCTCCGACATTTCTCTTTAAAAATTCTCATTGTAGACTTTCAGTTTTTGTCCGGTGTTTTGTTCATCTGCGCTTCAATGTTCGCCAAGGGTTACTCTTTCGCCGTAAATCAATGCGTACAGCCAATGAGTGCGTTTCATTTTTGGGTGAACTAACCCTTTGAGTATACTTTAATAATATATTTCTATTTTATATTTGTTTGTTTTCAAACAACAACAACAAAAATGTATTCCAGTTCAGGCATTAATAATAATACAGTAATAAGTACTTAAAATAATTTGCAAACTATTAGTTTAAAGTTAATTCATAGTTTATATATTGTACTCTCTACATTGTTGATATATTAATAGGCTGTATACAAATAGGGAGTTCATCATTCATTACCACTGTATTAAAAATCTATTAAAAATGTAAAGCATTCCCTATGTACACTACTAGTGGACAAGCCTACACTAAAATTCAGATACTCAGAATTAGTAACAAATCTGTTCTTTATAAATCAATATTTTCAAACAAGGTATGTTTATAAGACAGTATGTAAAATTATGTGGGGAAAAAAGTATTTCAGTGAATTGGTGATTCAGTGCCCTGATGCCTGATTTCACCACTAGAGGGAAGTGTTCACATTTCACAGGCAGTGTGTGGAGCAACAGCAATCTGAAAGGGTTTGTAACTGAGATGCATGTTCGAACCTAATTTAAACACAACACTCTTTAATGGCAGAAAGCTTTTGTTGTCAATGTACTTCATGAATGCTTTTGAAAAGAAAGTACACTTAAGTATATTGAATTTGTTCTTGATGTGACAAATTGATTACAGAAATGCTTTTAATGTATGATTCAACATGACTGGTCAGGGTGCACATTCTGTACCACATATACATACATAACCTTTTAAATGTGTGCTGATGCCTTTTATAAGCCTTTTATAAGCCTTTCTATTACCCTATATACAGATCAACATTGAGAGTCCTCAGAGGGCTGTTTTGGGCCAAATAGCCTTTCAGCTGCCCATTTAAAAGCACTGTATGAGCCAGGCTACACACCAGATGTGCTGAGATATTAGTGAGCTATTAGTGTATTTATTCATTGCAGGTGTATTTTAGAATTTGACGATTTTTTTCTTTTTTTCAGGTTCTAAATAATTGTATTATCAACAGGTAATGGATGCTCTCATGAGTATGACATATATAATGAGTATATATAATGAGTATGACATATATAATGTATGTCTGTCTGTATGTATGTGTAATATATATATATATATATATATATATATATACTTTTCCTTTTCTCTTTGAGAAATTCAAGATTCTGTCTGGGTCGCAGAGGGTTAAAAGCCACTACTTCTAAGGAGGGTTAAAAGCCACTACTTCTAAGGAGGGTTAAAAGCCACTACTATTATTTACTGCAAGGTGCAGTAAATAATATTTACATACCCAAGAATATATTATCTAACACAAAAAATGCAATCAAAGACAATTGCCCATCTAAATATTAAATATTACTCTAGCATGGAATAACAACTGATGAGTTTAAAAAACAATTGAGCCAGGGCTTGTGAAGACATACAGTGCATAGCATAAATATCTAAAACTTAACAAATTCAGCAATTACTCTTTATTTGGAAGACATGTTAGGGTTCTTTGGCGATATAATGTTCCAGGAAGTCTGCTCGATCAATTACCAAAGAAGCATGACAAAATTGTTAAGGAAAATTACATTTTCTTATCAAAGTGATAAAATGTTGTGTTGCAAAAATAAGTACAACCTCCTGAAAGGTACTAGTAAAAAAAAAAGATAAAAAAAAGATGGTGTCAGTTTAAGGCAATTTTTGATCAACGGGTAAGTGTTGAACCAAAACATTTAAAGAGAAGTAATTTCTTGAGAATAAAAAGTGTTATATAGCCCACTGAATCATTCTCAGACTTACAGTAATTCTGACAACAATGGTACCACTTGGGAGAGAACTGTCAGGAGACTTTTTTTAAAGTGGACATGGTTTTAAGTGTGAAAATATAGCAACATTAACAAAGAAAAATAAAGGACTTGTGACAAGGACCCTGAAATAATCAGGCCTTCATTTTAAGCTTTCATTTAGTGATGAATGATTTCTGCTTGACAAACGGCAGAGGTACAAAGCGAGTGTTTCAGAGCCAGCAAAAGCTATGAAAGGAGTGTGTTTATCTCAGAGAGTTAGACGCAGCCTGCAGAAGTTACATGCATGGTTATTATTACTAACCCTAACCCTAACCCACACTGGAACTACTTACTGTAGCTAAAACACAATAAAGTCAATTAGCCTTTTCCAAGGATCATATTTACAAAATATAGACTTCTGTGAATCCTTACTCAGGTCTCATGAGACCAAGTCAATCATTTTGGATCAAGCTGCATCCAAAATGTTATGCTGTTGCTGGAGGAGTACAAGGAGAAGTGTGGGGTTCCCACAGTGAAGTTCAGTGGTAGTAAAGCTCTTATATAGGGATGTATGAGTTGTGTATGACACCCAAAGCACTTTACAATCATATCAGGGGGTCTCCTAAACCACCACCAGTGTGCAGCATCCACTACCCTGGACCACAAAACCAGTCACATGGGTCAATTTTTTGAAACTGAGATTTATACATCACCTGAAAGTTCAATATAAGCTTCTCATTGATGTATGGTTTGTTAGGATATGACAATAATTGGATTTGAAAATCTGGAATTTTAAACATTAAATCGCCTTTAAAGTTGTCCATTTGTGCATTCACTCACAAAAATAAATGTTTTATATATTTAAGGTTGGAAATTTACAAAATATCTTCATGGAACATGATCTTTACTTAATATCCTAAAGATTTTTGGCATAAAAGAAAAATCACCCGATAATTTTGACCCATACAATGTATTGTTGGCTATTTCCACAAATATACCAGTGCTACTTGTGACTGGTTTTGTGATCCAGGGTCACAAATTGTGGCCTCAAGATCCTAAGTTGAGAGAAAGACATATTTTTATATGTTCAACGTGAAGCATCGTTGCACAGACCGATCGGTTTTGGATCCTTGCTTCTCCTCTTCCTTGCCACCTCGTGACAATAAGAATGTCACTACCTCAACAAAATGATCTCATGGACAAATTAATATCTCATGGCCAAGACAAAACTACTTATTTGATTATTAATATATTTTTTGCATATATATATATATATATATATATATATATATATATATATATATATATATATTACATACATTTTTTTCTCGGCAGGTAGAGGTGTAATGTGCACAGTGTGCTGGAGTGTCCTGATGAAAGAGAAATAGAAGAATCTGTTTGATACTCGAATTAATTGCAAAAAACACCAAGCACTGTTTCACTTTCAGGTGTGCTGTCATGAATGTGGTGCACACAGGCATTTGAGATGTCAGCGAACACCATTTGGCATCTGTGTGATTTGCAAGTAATTTCAATTCCAAGAACAAACAGCTGCTCAACACATTGTATAAAATGTGCAGGCTAAAAGAGCAAGTTGTGCAAACTGCAGTGAAACTCCCACAAAAATCAAAACAAGTATCTAATGTTACATACTATATTTCAAAGCAAATTTAAGAATATTTTTTAAATGCAATGGGCAGTTTGAATAAGGGTATCTTTATATGCATGTTATGCAGTGCTGTACAGTTTGTTTCTGGAGCAGCCTTTTTAATGAAGTTTTATTAACTAAGTTCGGGAGGAGCACATTCCGATAATTAACACGAGTGGCCAGCAATCAGCAATCAATGATAAGAGGGTACATATAGACTCAGCAGTCTTACCTCGATCCATTGACAGTTTGCAGCATTTAGTAGATTTTTGTTTCTTCGCTCAGCTACTAGCAGCTATGTCTCAAACAAACTCCTCTTCCGACGAAGACGTAAACATCACCAGGGATGCACCTTCACACTCCGTCGGTCCCACGGTCATCCCTCCTACGCCGGTCGTTGCACTTGAGCCCCCGGCTTCTCCTCGCGGCCGCACACCGGCCCGATCAGCTCGGCGCTCAACAAGACGCCGAGACCAGTCTTCACCGCCCCCGGCAAGACTCCCATCTTCTTCCCCAGCTTCCTCCTACCGCTCGGCTGTCCCGACGATCCCACACATCGGGAAATGGACCGTAGCTGGACTGAGGCAAGCGCTAGGTAACTCAGACTTACAAGCTTCCCACAGCCGCTCAGTTATATTCTCTCGCTGTGCATGCCCCTTTTCCTTTTCAATGGCCTCCAGCTCCAGTTGCAGACACTAGCGCAAAGCTATCGGCGCTAGCATCACAGACCCAACAATGTCAACAGTTCTACCCAGCAGGTTACAACCCCGCCAACTTCCAGTGGCCTGCAGCTCCAGAAACTCAAACAAGCGCGGGTCCGCCTCCACTTGCTGCCCAACCTCACACTGCTTTCTATCATCCCTCACATCCTCCAACTAACTTTCCTTTTCAATTTTCAGCAGGTCTTCCAATCGCAAAGGCACCGCTGACATTCGCAGCCCCGGATTATACCCTTCCCAGCTCTATCATACACCCTAAATCACCATATTCTCTCTTCACAGCCACTCCGATGCCCGTGCCGCCCAACGCAGTTGCTATGGAACCCCCACCAGTTTCCCAATCCATCCGCGCTCAGATCCTCTCAGAAATTCAGGATGCTAGCTCCAGAAGCGGATCAATTCCCAGCTCCAGTTCCTTGCTATTCAGAACTAATATTCCCGTAACCCACCCATTATAACCTCTGCTTGACGCATCACTCGACAGTATCCTCCAAGCAGTATCTCCCAGGACCCTTCAATCCTACGTTACTGCTTGGAAATGTTTCAAAACATTCCAAGTCTCTTATAACTTGCCTTTCCCTGATTTTTATCTTCTTTCAATCACCTCTTTTATCTCGTACCTTATTATCATCAAGGGCCTACAAGTCGGGTCCATTAAAGGTTATTTGAGCGGCATCCAGTTTTTCCATAAATTGATGCACGGCGCTCCTTCCGTGGAGATAAAAAATTCACAAACCTTCCTCCTGTTAAAGGGATTCAAAGATCCCAGCCTACCCGCCCAACCCATAACGCTAGACATTCTCACCAAATGTATTCAGGCCTTGCGCACAGGCTACCAGCCCCTCAGTTCCGCTCGCACACTCAATGCCATGTTTATCCTAGCCTTTTTTGGGTTTCTTAGATGCTCAGAACTTGCCATCACTTCCAAATTCGACCCAAAAATCCACCCCACCATCTCAGACTTATCAGTAATTGACGGCGAAACCATTTCATATTTGATTAAACAAATTAAGACTGACCAAACCAAAAAAGGTAATTTCATCTACATTTTTAAACTAGCTTCGCAAATCCAACCATACCAGTCAATTCTGGCATATCTGCAATGGAGAAGTTCACAGGCTAAATCTCCTCTGGAACCACTGTTTTTAGACGAATCCAAAAAACCTGTGACACGTTTTTGGTTCCAAAAACACCTCAAATCTGTTCTCCAACAGTCAGAAATTCCAACAATGAATTTTTCAAGTCACTCATTCAGCAACTTCAGCAGCCCAAAGAGGCCTCTCCCAACAGCAGATTCAAGCCCTTGGGAGATGGTCCTCTGATGCCTTCCAAAGCTATATCAGGACCAACAGGTTCCACATTAAAAAAGCCCACCAAACCCTCATCGAGTAAAAAAAAAATATAAAATATAAAAAAATAAAAACCCTCTCTCCTCTTTCCTGTCTGTTTCTGTCCAGCGAGCATTGGTCTCACAGCGGACGGAGTGAGAACTTTCCCAGTAGAGCACTTACGTTTTCTCTTTCATCCAGCGAGCATTTGGTCTCTCAGCGGATGCAGTGTGAGAAAATCTGCTGGGCAAGCACTCTTTTTCCTCTTTTCAGTTTTCCTCTTTCTGTCCAGTGAGCATTGGTCTCACAGCGGACGGAGTGAGAACTTTCCCAGTAGAGCACTTACGTTTTCTCTTACATCCAGCGAGCGTTTGGTCTCACAGCGGATGCATTGCAAGAAAATATCCTGGGCAAGCACTCATTTTTTCCTCTTTTCAGTTTTCCTCTTTTCCATCCAGCAAGCATTGGTCTCACAGCGGACGGAGTGAGAACTTTCCCAGTAGAGCACTTACGTTTTCTCTTTCATCCAGCGAGCATTTGGTCTCACAGCGGATGCAGTGCGAGAAATCTCCTGGGCAAGCACTCATTTTTTCCTCTTTTCAGTTTTCCTCTTTTCCATCCAGCAAGCATTGGTCTCACAGCGGACGGAGTGAGAACTTTCCCAGTAGAGCACTTACGTTTTCTCTTTCATCCAGTGAGCATTTGGTCTCACAGCGGATGCAGTGCGAGAAATCTCCTGGGCAAGCACTCATTTTTTCCTCTTTTCAGTTTTCCTCTTTTCCATCCAGCGAGCATTGGTTTCACAGCGGACGGAGTGAGAACTTTCCTAGTCGAGCACTTACGTTTTCTTTTTCATCCAGTGAGCAATTGGTCTCACAGCAGATGCAATGTGGGAAAATCTCCTGGACAAGTACACTACAACTGTTCCCATTCGCAGACAATCAGGGGCTGTCAGTCCAGGCAGTGAGTCTCCATCCCGGGCCTCCCAGATCAAACACCCAGGCCCCTTCTCGAGATGCCAGCCCGCCAATCTCGGCACTCATTTGGGGGTCTTTTAGTCCGGCGGCTGTTCTCTGCTCTTTAGCCTATTGGGGGGAGTACTCTGGGTTCGGGCCAAATTCCGAGCTCGGAGCCCTTCCTCCGGACAGCACGCCAAATACGCATTAAATCTTACTCCCTCAAAATTATATTTAAGTGTGAACTCGTGAAATTAAGTTTTATTAACTAAGTTCGGGAGGAGCACGTTCAGATAATTAACACGAGTGGTCAGCAATCAGCAATCAATGATAAGAGGGTACATATAGACTCAGCAGTCTTACCTCAATCCATTGACAGTTTGCAGCATCCCCCCACCACCCCTTCTCCACACTCCTAGTTCTAAAAATTCACTTACATGGGGGGGGGGGGGGGGGGGGTACTCTGGGTTCGGGCCGAATTCCGAGCTCGGAGCCCTTCCTCCGGACAGCACGCCAAATAAGCATTAAATCTTACTCTCTCAAAATTATATAAAAAGTGTGAACTCGTGAAATAGTCTAATAGTGCTTCAACTACTGAAGGTATTTGACCTCTGGGGATGCACTTTTTTTCCGTTATAAATTTTGTGTGCATGCTATCTTTTTACATCATGGCTCTTGTCTTAGAAAAGTATACAAATATGTAATTTTACAAATCTCAGAAAGTTACAAGTGTATGTTTTGCTGAGGTAAGAGGGAATGTTATTAGTTAATAATCAGTTTTGTTTTGGTCTGTTCCTTATAATGTATGACTTCAGAACTGTTGGTAAAGTCCACAAATTGTAGATGTATAGAGGATGATGAATCCCAGTACAAGTTTAGTTGTACACCCATTGTAATGTTTTCTATAGATGTAATAATGATTCCTCCTGAGATTAGAATGGCATTTCTGTTTATGCTGATGCTTCAAATAGCAGGTGAAGGAAACAATGTGTGAACATCTACAAAAAGGAGAAAGTAAGCAGGCAGAGGAAAGCACAAGAAGACCTCTAGATGATGAGAAGAAACAATAGGAAGAAGAGAAAGGGAAACTCACAAAACAGAAAAAGTGGAAGTAAAAAACAAAAAATCAAAGGGTAAAAAAAAGTAAGGCAAGTGATGTATCAGATAGGGAAAAAAAGCAAGACAGCAAGGAAGAAAGACAGACACAAACCTTTGACACTTGCAAGAATGCAGGTTTTGAAAATGAGGAAATAGAGGCAAGAGGCAGTGGAGATTGTCCTCTGAATAACCCCACAGACGACATTAAAGGCATCAACGTTTTTGGAGGCTTAGTCCTCACTGGTCAGAGAAAGTTCCCGTATGTTGTCACGAAAGAAGAAATTCAGCACAGGATAGAAGGGGAGAATATGTCCTCTAATGTTTTCAGAGATCTGCTAAGTTAATTTTTAAGGTTGATATATTAAGTTACCAGTTGTGTTTTATATTTGTTTTCATCTCTCTATAAGTTTTATTTTAGTTTTAATGCATTGCTATTAATTTTTCTTAAGGGTCGCAAAAAAAAAATCTGCCTGAATTAGTCCTCAATCTTCCCAAGAAAATGAAGGCAAACAGCAAAACTGCAAAAGAGATGTTATCTTGTTTAAATTTTACAACATGGAAAGTGGTAGAGCCGGAGGCTAGTATGCACAGCTTTTTTTCTGCGCTGTTGTCTCAGACAGTTTCAAAATATGTTTCCGTTATATTGTAATTTTTTGCTCGTTAGGTACTTTGCAACAACACAGCATTGTTTCGGCAGCGACTTTCAGCATGTTTCCTTTGACAACGCCTGACGTTTACATTTTACCTGGCGTGAGAAAGTCACATAAACCACGCGAAATCCAATCAGAGAAGTCAGACTGAAATGGATTTCCATTTCGCATTTCATGTGATTTTTTGCTGTTCACATTAGCTAATTCTGATTGGTTTTCAATCAGATATGCACAAAAATCGGATTTAGATTGACAGTCTGAACGTAGCCTGAGTCTGTCTCTGGCTCCTTTCTCCTTTGTCTCCTCCTTGGCCCCTCCCTTCATTTGTGTTTCCCTTTGCCAGCTCCTCCTAGGTGTAGTTTGTCTCTGGCTCCTCGTCCACTACCGCAAAGACCTCCCTCCGCGCCTTGCGAGAGGGGGGGGGGTGTACTTTAACGATTATGTCCTGTTTAGTTTTGTTGATCCCTGTCACTGTTGCCTGAGTTTTCGTTCTTTGTTTGTTGTCATGATTACTAATTAAGTTTTATACCTGTTCATTGTTTTTCTGATGATCATTCCCTGTGCATATAAGCTTCTTGGTTCGGTGTCGTCAATGTTAATGTGTAGTATGTATGTATAGAGTTTCTCTGTCTTTATTAAAGTCTCCATGTATCTGATTTTTGGATTGGGATTATAATTAACAGCTTTAAGTGCCAATATTATGCTGTGGAACCCACCAAATCTGAAGATGATAACTCTCCTAATATGGGCAGGGGCCACTTGTGCTTTTAGGGGGCACACCTTTAACATTCATCGTAACCTATTTTCAGTATTATTTTAAGTCATTTTCACCATGTCATGCATCACTGCAATCTTTAGAAGTAAGATAATATAATTAATGTTTCATAATGTTTCATTTATTTGACAAGTAATTTTCTATTGTAGTGTGATATAATGATCATTATAAAATGGTTAGTTCCAATCCTTGATTCTGATTGGTTAATAACTGTGTTTTATTCACAATAAAACACGGCTTTGACTGCTTCACCCAACAGTTCTATGTATCACTACACAACACCCCTAGCAACCACTCTTAGCAACTTAAATACATGTTTGATCTCATTGATATTGTTCATTGTATAGTAGAATATTGTGAGAGATCGATTAAGCGAGTGTACCTGCGTTTCAATGTCCGCTGCAATATCTTGTCCTTTTAACAGTTAAGGGGTTTTCCCGTGCCTATAGTCATCTGTCAGTTGTGTCTTCCTTCTCCGTGTTCACAAGTTTCAGTCCTTTCAATGTAAAAGTCTTCACTACTGTACTGAATGACTCACTCATAAAGACACTCTTTGCCGCCATCTATTGGCGAAATAATGTGTGTAACTTCTGTTTCTGTTGCTGTCAGGGACTATTTTTTCCAGCGGAAGGAAGGTTTTTAGTGATTTTACTTCATGAAAGTTGCATAGATGCATATTTTTCGGCTTTAATATTTGTATTGTGTGGTAACCGTTTTATAAAAGCAATAAGGTACTCGAGGCTTGTGCTGTGTGGTGCATAAGTCATGGCTGAAGGGTTTGCACACACACAAATGGAGCGCAACTGGAAGAAAACAAAACTAGAGGTATTTCGGATTTCATGGAAAGAGAGCTCGATTGCTTACAGAGAGGCTTTAAAAGCTGCTAGATCTGCTTTTTTTTCAACCCTATTAGAAGAAAATAAACATAATCCTAGGTATTTATTTGAAACAATGGCTAAACTAACGAAAAAGAAAGCTTCAAGCACAGAAGTTTCCGGGCAACACAGTAATGACTTTATGAACTTTTTCACTTATAAGATTGATAATATCAGGGACAAAATTATAATTATGCAACCGTCTACTACAGTATCGCATCAGGGAGTGCATTGTAGTCTCCCTGAGAATTTTTTTATTCATTTGTTGCTATAGGAGAGGAAGAATTCTGCAAACTCGTTAATTCATCTAAATCGACAACTTGTATGTTAGACCCTATACCGATTAAGCTATTGAAAGAGATGCTTCCAGAGATCATAGATCCTCTTTGATCCTGCTGTTCACTGATCGATTGCTCCTGTCTGCCTTCCTGCCTGCTGTGAGTTTGTTTGCGTCGAGGCTGTAAGCTCTACGCCTCGTATTAGCTTTGTATTTCTTTCTGTTTTGAACCATCATTTACTATCATTCCTAGTTGTTTATATTACTAAATATAGTTTACCCACCATCTCAGATTAACCTTACATCGCTAGCTTCCGTTATTGTTAGCACAGAACGCGTGTTTACGCGCCACCCGTGCTCATTTATTTATTATTTATTTTCTCTCGCGCGCCCGCGCCTTTGAGTTCATAAAAGCCCAGGTAAGTAAGAATCAGTCAACACAAACGGTGAGTAATGTCTTGTCCTGTTATTGTCACCTGTGTCACATGTCATATGTTTAGTGTAGCCTTCTCCGATGGCAATATAGGATTTATTTGTGATAAATGCAAGGAGACAGTCAGGCTGACGGAGAAGATTTCAGAGCTAGAGACACGCATCCAAACTTTAATTGAGGATAGTAAGGATAGTACTAGAGCTTTAGATACTATTTTGGATGCGCCTAGCATAGTGAACTCTGTACATGATTCGGTTCCGGCTGAAGTAGAGCCCAGGCAGCAGGGCAGATGGGTGACCGTGAGAGATCGCTCTAGTCGCGGATTAAAAAACCACTCTTCCGTTCCGATTACCATAACAAATCGATTTGCCCCACTCAGTGAAACACCCACTGAGAATTCTGTTGATTGTGCCCTGGTAATTGGTGATTCGATCACACGGAACGTGAAAATAGAGACACCATAGTCACATGTTTGCCGGGAGCCAGAGCGCCTGACATCAAAGCAAATTTAAAAGTGCTGGCTAATGCTAATCGTAAATTCTCTAAGATCATTATTCATGTCGGCACTAATGATGTTCGACTCCGCCAGTCGGAGATCACCAAAATTAATATTAAAGAGGTGTGTAAACTCGCAAGTACGATGTCAGGCACTGTAATTTTCTCTGGCCCCCTTCCTGTTCGCAGGAGTGATGAGATAGTTAGCAGATTGGCCTCACTCAATGGTTGGTTGTCTAAGTGGTGTCCGTTGAATAATATAGAATTCATAGACAATTGGAAAAGTTTTTTGGGGCAAGCCTGACCTGTTGAAAAGAGATGGTGTTCATCCCTCCTGGGATGGTGCTGCTCTTCTCTCTAGTAATATGGCACATAGTCTTAGAGCTAAAACATGACAATCTGGGGCTCAGGTCAGGAAGCAGACAGACTGGCTAAACCGACCGTCTGCTAGCGGCCTCACGTCACCAAGGTCAGATAAATCCCATCACATAGAGCCTCTTTCACCTAGATATCATCATATAGAGACTGTGTCTGTTCCCCGAATTTGGAAATCCAAAAAACGTCAGGTAAAAAATTTAATTGATGTTCAACAAATAAAAAACAGATATAATACAGATGAACAAATGATAAAGCTTGGGTTGCTGAATATTCGATCCCTTACTTCAAAATCGCTCATAGTTAATGATATGATTTCAAGTTATAATCTAGATGTGCTGTGTTTGACAGAAACCTGGCTAAAACCAAACGATTACATTACTTTAAATGAGTCAACCCCACAAGATTACTGTTATAAACATGAACCTCGTCTAAAACGCAAAGGGGGAGGTGTTGCTGTAATTTATAGTAATATTTTCAAAACCACTAAGAAATCTATTTTTAAATATACTTCTTTTGAAGTGTTGGTGCTTAATGTAAAAATATATAGTGTAAACGATAAATCACGTTTGAGATTTCTGCTGGCTACTGTATACAGGCCACCAGGGCACCATAAAGATTTTATCAAAGAATTTGCGGACTTTCTATCAGAATTAGTATTGGCTAACGATAAAGTACTAATTGTTGGTGATTTTAATATACATGTAGATAATGAAAAAGATGCATTGGGATTGGCACTTAAAGACATTGTAAACTCAATTGGAGTTAGACAACACGTGTCAGGACCCACTCATTGTCGTAATCATACTCTAGATCTAATATTATCACATGGAATAGATGTTGATGCCGTTGAAATTCTGCAGCAGAGCGATGACATCTCAGACCATTATCTAATCTCATGTAAATTACATTTAGCCAAGGCTGCAAAGCCGATTCCGTGTTATAAATATGTTAGACCTATAACTTCTGCCACTAAAGATTGCTTTATCAATAATCTTCCTAATAAGTTTCATCATCTCAGCATCCCGGATAGCTTAGAAGAACTCGATATTGCAACAGAAACTTTTAACTCTCTCTTTTCCAGCACTTTAGACGCAGTTGCTCCGTTGCGCTTAAAGAAGATTAAAGAAAATAGTCCAACGCCGTGGTACAACCAGCACCCATCAGGCCCTTAAGAGAGCAGCCAGAAAAATGGAGCGCAACTGGAAGAAAACAAAACTAGAGGTATTTCGGATTTCATGGAAAGAGAGCTCGATTGCTTACAGAGAGGCTTTAAAAGCTGCTAGATCTGCTTATTTTTCAACCCTATTAGAAGAAAATAAACATAATCCTAGGTATTTATTTGAAACAGTGGCTAAACTAACGAAAAAGAAAGCTTTAAGCACAGAAGTTTCCAAGCAACACAGCAGTAATGACTTTATGAACTTCTTCACTTATAAGATTGATAATATCAGGGACAAAATTATAACTATGCAACCGTCTACTACAGTATCGCATCAGGGAGTGCATTGTAGTCTCCCTGAGGAAAAATTGTTTTCATTTGTTGCTATAGGAGAGGAAGATTTCTGCAAACTCGTTAATTCATCTAAATCGACAACTTGTATGTTAGACCCTATACCGACTAAGCTACTGAAAGAGATGCTTCCAGAGATCATAGATCCTCTTCTTAATATCATTAATTCGTCTTTGTCTCTAGGATATGTACCAAAAACCTTTAAGCTGGCTATGATAAAACCGCTTGTTAAAAAAACGCAACTTGATCCTTCAGAATTAGTCAATTACAGGCCGATCTCAAATCTGCCTTTTCTGTCAAAGATATTAGAAAAAGCAGTATCCTCACAACTGTGTTCCTTTCTTGAAAGAAATGATATCTGCGAGGATTTTCAGTCAGGATTTAGACCGCACCATAGTACTGAGACAGCTCTCATTAGAGTTACAAATGATTTACTTTTATCATCCGATTGTGGTTGTATCTCTCTATTAGTGTTACTTGATCTTAGTGCTGCATTTGACACAATTGACCACAACATTCTTTTAAATAGACTGGAAAACTATGTTGGCATTAGTGGAATTGCACTAGCATGGTTTAAATCATACTTATCTGACCGTTATCAGTTTGTAGCAGTAAATGAAGAGATGTCTTATCGATCACAAGTTCAGTATGGCGTACCACAAGGCTCAGTACTAGGACCGCTGCTGTTCACTCTGTACATGCTACCATTAGGACATATCATTAGGAAACATGGAATTAGCTTTCATTGTTATGCCGATGATACTCAGCTGTATATTTCTTCAAAACCTAACGAAACTTACCAATTCACAAAATTAACGGAATGCATAGCTGATATAAAAAATTGGATGACTAGTAATTTCCTACTACTAAACTCTGAAAAAACAGAGATTCTAATTATTGGACAAAAAACTTCCACACGTAATAACCTAGAATACTGTCTAACCCTTGATGGCTGCTCTGTTAAGTCTTCGTCGTCGGTTAGGAACCTGGGTGTGCTCTTTGATAGCAATCTTTCATTTGAAAGTCATGTGTCTAGTATCTGTAAAACCGCATTTTTCCATCTTAAAAATATATCTAAATTACGACATATGCTCTCATTAACAAATGCGGAACAATTGGTTCATGCTTTCATGACAACAAGACTAGATTATTGTAATGCTCTACTGGGTGGTTGCCCTGCACGCTTAATAAATAAACTACAGCTGGTCCAAAACGCAGCCGCTCGAGTTCTTACTAGAACCAGGAAATATGACCATATTAGCCCGGTTCTGTCAACACTGCATTGGCTGCCTATTAAACATCGTATAAATTTTAAAATATTGTTGATTACTTACAAAGCACTAAATGGTTTAGCTCCGCAGTACTTGAGCGAGCTCTTAACGCATTATAGTCCTTCACGTCTATTGCGATCTCAAAATTCGGGCCAGTTGATAATACCTAGAATTTCAAAATCGACTGCGGGCGGTAGATCATTTTCCTATTTAGCACCAAAACTTTGGAACAGTCTTCCTACCATTGTCCGGGAAGCAGACACACTCTGTCAGTTCAAAGCTAGACTAAAAACCCATCTCTTTGACCTAGCATACACATAATATATTATAGACTTCTATAATTCAATGTTAGGCTGCATAGATTAGGTCAGCCGGAACTGGGAACACTTCCCTTAAATCCTGATGTACTCGTTACATCATCATAAGAAGAATGGCATCTACGCTAATTTTAGTGTCTTTGTTTATCCCGAGGTTTTCCCGCAGCCGACCGGATCCAGGCCGTATCCAGATCTGACTAGGAGCTTTGCCTGGACCCGATGACAACGCAGTGCTGAAGTGCCAACTAGCCTCTCCCTATGGAGGATCCCTTTCCCACTCTACAGATAAAATGTTGTGATTCCGGTTCGCGTACCCACCCCGAAGTGATAAAATAAAACAAAATTCTGTATCAAATTACAGTTACTGTAAATCCGGCCTCTAGTTCATAAACGCCAGAGGAGAACTGGCCCCCGACTGAGCCTGGGTTCTCCCAAGGTTTTTTTTTTCTCCATTAGGTCACCTGATGGAGTTTTAGGACACCAGTAGGTCACTTGATGGAGTTTTTCGGTTCCTTGCCACTGTTGCCTTTGGCTTGTTCAGTTGGGGATATTCAAAATAATTAGCCAAGCATTAATACCATTGATCAGCCCTACCAAACGTGGATGTTTTTTCACTAAGAAACAAACATTATGTTATTTGATTGATATTGTGAAGCTGCTTTGATGCAATTTATATTGTGAAAAGCGCTATATAAATACACTTGACTTGACTTGACTTGACTCTTCTTAATATCATTAATTCGTCTTTGTCTCTAGGATACGTACCAAAAACCTTTAAGCTGGCTATGATAAAACGGCTTGTTAAAAAAACGCAACTTGATCCTTCAGAATTAGTCAATTACAGGCCGATCTCAAATCTGCCTTTTCTGTCAAAGATATTAGAAAAAGCAGTATCCTCACAACTGTGTTCCTTTCTTGAAAGAAATGATATCTGCGAGGATTTTCAGTCAGGATTTAGACCGCACCATAATACTGAGACAGCTCTCATTAGAGTTACAAATGATTTACTTTTATCATCCAATCGTGGTTGTAGCTCTCTATTAGTGTTACTTGATCTTAGTGCTGCATTTGACACAATTGACCACAACATTCTTTTAAATAGACTAGAAAACGTCTCGGTTACGTATGTAACCCTCGTTCCCTGAGTAGGGAACGGAGACGTTACGTCGGATGACGACGAATGGGGTTTCGCTTAGAAAGCCTATCAGCTTCGAGTATTTAAAAACGAGCCAATGGCAAAGAAATGCCATGGGTCTGCGGAATTTGCATGACGTAACTCCGCCCCACCTCGTGGGTATATAAGGAGGACGCCGGCAACATGCAGTTATGTTTCTTCGCTGAGGAGCCAAGACTGAACTCAGGCGATCCCCGCGGTACAGCGGAAGTGGCAGGAAGACGTAACGTCTCCGTTCCCTACTCAGGGAACGAGGGTTACTTACGTAACCGAGACGTTCCCTTTCGTTGTCACTCCGAGTTACGTCGGATGACGACGAATGGGGTTACCAGTCTAATCACGCCACCTTCACAGCTGTCTTCCAGTGCCCTGCGTAAATCTGAGCTTCGATATATGTTAGGACGAAGGACCCCTATTTAACACAGGAATACCAAGGTACACTGGGAAGCATATCCCATAGCTTTAGAGGAAATATGCAATTAGCACCAACCCAGTGGGGGGGGGGGGGGGGGCATTTGAAAATACACATATGACCCGAAGGAAACATATGGAGAAACTCTGAGGTGTCCAGCCGCAGGTGGAATATTTCAACCTCAGGGGTGGCAAGGTGGCTTGCCGAGGGAAAGACACACGCTCAGAGAGGCTTACAGTGGAAATACACGTGTGGGGGTAGCTCCGGGGAGGGACCATGCACACGGGAGGCACCTAGCCGACGCCCAGGCAATAGACACTGGCGCTAGCATCAGGGGTGCTGGAGGAACTCAGGGCTTTCGGAGAAGCTCACCTGAGCAGAATATCGCACGTATCCAGTCCGTGGAGTGGAATGGCGAGCAAGCGAAGACACCTGAGTGGGTCCGGTACTAGCTAGTTGAAGCGAGTACATGAGAGGACACTGGCTCCACTCGGAGATTATAGAATCTGGCGAATATGTTCGGTGTTGCCCAGCCTGCAGCTCTGCAGTTGTCTGCTAGCGAGGCGCAATGCGCTAGAGCCCAAGAGGATGCCACACTCCGGGTGGAGTGGGCAGTCACACCAAGGGGGTACGGTCGACCTTGCTGCTGGTATGCCAAAGCAATGATGTCCACTATCCAGTGAGACAACCTCTGCTTTGAGAGAGCCTTTCCCTTCAGCTTCCCACCATAACAGACAAAGAGCTGGTCTAAGGTCCTGAAACACTGCGTCCTGTCTACATAGGCGCGGAGAGCGCGTACTGGACAGAGCAGTGCCAAGGCTGGGTCTGCCTCCTCCGAGGGCAGCGCTTGCAGGTTCACCACCTGGTCCCGGAAGGGAGTGGTAGGAACCTTGGGCACATATCCAAGCCGGGGTCTCAGGATCACGTGAGAGTAAGCCGGCCCGAATTCCAGGCACGCTTCGTCAACGGAGAATGCGTGCAGGTCCCCGACCCTCTTGAGAGAGGCCAATGCAACCAGGAGCGCTGTCTTCATTGACAGGAACTTAATCTCCACTGATTGCAGAGGCTCAAAGGGAGCACTGTGCAGGGCACTTAAGACCACTGAGAGGTCCCAAGAGGGAACGAGAGGAGAACGAGGAGGATTCAGCCTCCTCGCCCCCCTCAGGAACCTGACGATCAGGTCGTGCTTCCCTATGGACTTACCTTCCACTAAGTCGTGGTGAGCGGCAATAGCGGCAACATACCTTCGTCGCCCGGAGAGCGAGGTCGGTTGCGGCACCCAGCTCATTGAAGAGCCCTGGGTCTGTCCTGCCCTCGTGCATGTCTCTGAGCATCTGGGCCTGGTAGACCTGCAGAGTGGCCATAGCATGCAAAGAGGTAGCCGCCTGTCCCGCCGCTCTGTAAGACTTCGCCACCATAGATGACGAAAATCGACATTCCTTGGATGGGTGCTTAGGCTCGCCCCGAGAAGAAGCACTCTGAGGACACAGTTGCATCGCAACAGAGCGTTCAACCGGGGGAAGCCCAGTGTACCCACGGGCGGCCGCCTCATCGAGGGGAGGAAAGGCGGATGAGACCAGCGAGCGGTCCCGAGAAGACAGGGGGGTCTTCCAGGACTTCGAGATCTCATCATGCATGTCCGGGAAGAAAGGTATTGGGGTTTGCCGTGGACCACGGGGGTCGGCAGACTTACCCAAAAACCAATCGTCCAGCCGCGAGCGCTCAAGGACAGGGTGGAGGCCTCCACTCTAGACCGATGCTTGCGGCTGCCCGGGTAAGCATGGCCGTCATTTCCGGATCCGATTCAGGCACAACCGTATGCACACCGGAAGGTGGCAGCTGCGCTGAATCTTCACTTCCGGAAGAATCAAGCCCACCTTGTGATGCTGCTACAGACATTGCATCTTCCTCTGTAGCTTCAACCGAAACTCGCGGGCCACCCGAAGGTCGACCCGTGGGAATCGGAGGTTCACTAGCGGGCACCGTCACTGAAGAGGGGGGCTGGGGTCGCGGACACATAGTCGGCGCCTGGTTCCAGACCGTAACCCTCAGGTATCCCTGGCCACCAGCCGAAGTAGCACTCCTCGGGGGAGCGTTAGATCGGGGTGTGGATGAGGGGACTCTCACTCTTGCGAGTTCATTGAGTCTCGACCTTAGTGACGCGATGGTCATGTTCCTGCTGAGAGAACATGACTCATCCACGAGCGCTGCTCTAGCGTGATCCATGCCCAAACACACTAGACAGCGCTCGTGCCCATCAGAGTCAGACACAAATCTGCCGCAACCAGAAGTGCACGGGCGAGGCATCTTTAAAAAGACGTGCCGCGTGCAAGCTCTTTTAAGAGAGAAACACTCTAGTGTTGAAGCGCCCGGGGAGACACGCACTCTCTGGCAAACCACTGCACAGATAAGCAGGAAGCGCGCGCTCGCTGGATATCGCCGTCACACCAACACCAGAGGAACTCGTTCGTGAAGCTGACAGTTCAGAGATGGCTTTGTGGAGTGAAGAGAGACTCTTGGCTCCGAAGCGAAAACATAACTGCATGTTACCGGCGTCCTCCTTATATACCCACGAGGTGGGGCGGAGTTACGTCATGCAAATTCTGCAGACCCATGGCATTTCTTTGCCATTGGCTCGTTTTTAAATACTCGAAGCTGATAGGCTTTCTAAGCGAAACCCCATTCGTCGTCATCCGACGTAACTCGGAGTGACAACGAAAGGGAACTGTATTGGCATTAGTGGAATTGCACTAGCATGGTTTAAATCATACTTATCTGACCATTATCAGTTTGTAGCAGTAAATGAAGAGATGTCTTATCGATCACAAGTTCAGTATGGCGTACCACAAGGCTCGGTACTAGGACCGCTGCTGTTCACTCTGTACATGCTACCATTAGGAGATATCATTAGGAAACATGGAATTAGCTTTCACTGTTATGCCGATGATACTCAGCTGTATATTTCTTCAAAACCTAACGAAACTTACCAATTTACAAAATTAATGGAAAATTAAATTTGGATGACTAGTAATTTCCTACTACTAAACTCAAAAAACTGAAAAAACTGAAAAAAACAGAGATTCTAATTATTGGACAAAAAACTTCCACACGTAATAACCTAGAATACTGTCTAACACTTGATGGCTGCTCTATTAAGTCTTTGTCGTCGGTTAGGAACCTGGGTGTGCTCTTTGATAGTAATCTTTCATTTGAAAGTCACATGTCTAGTATCTATAAAACCGCATTTTTCCATCTTAAAAATATATCTAAATTACGACATATGCTTTCATTAACAAATGCGGAACAATTAGTTTATGCTTTCATGACATCAAGACTAGATTATTGTAATGCTCTACTGGGTGGTTGCCCTGCACGCTTAATAAACAAACTACAGCTGGTCCAAAACGCTGCAGCTCGAGTTCTTACTAGAACCAGGAAATATGACCATATTAGCCCGGTTCTGTCAACACTGCATTGGCTGCCTATTACACATCGTATACATTTTAAAATATTGTTGATTACTTACAAAGCACTAAATGGTTTAGCTCCGCAGCGAGCTCTTAACGCATTATAGTCCTTCACGTCTATTGCGATCTCAAAATTCGGGCAATTTGATAATACCTAGAATATCAAAATCGACTGCTGGGTAGATCCTTTTCCTATTTAGCACCAAAACTTTGGAACAGTCTTCCTACCATTGTCCGGGAAGCAGACACACTCTGTCAGTTCAAAGCTAGACTAAAAACACATCTCTTTGACCTAGCATACACATAATATATTATAGACTTCTATAATTCAATGTTAGGCTGCATAGATTAGGTCAGCCGGAACTGGGAACACTTCCCTTAAATCCTAATGTACTTGTTACATCATCATAAGAAGAATGGCATCTACGCTAATTTTAGTGTCTTTGTTTATCCCGAGGTTTTCCCGCAGCCTACCGGATCCAGGCCAAATCCAGATCTGACTAGGAGCTTTGCCTCGACCCGATGACAACGCAGTGCTGAAGTGCCAACTAGCCTCTCCCTATGGAGGATCCCTTTCCCACTCTACAGATAAAACCTTGTGATTCCGGTTCGTGTACACACCCCGAAGTGATAAATTAAACAAAATTCTGTATCAAATTACAGTTACTGTAAATCCGACCTCTAGTTCATAAACGCCAGAGGAGAACTGGCCCCCGACTGAGCCTGGGTTCTCCCAAGGTTTTTTTCTCTCCATTAAGTCACCTGATGGAGTTTTAGGACACCAGTAGGTCACTTGATGGAGTTTTTCGGTTCCTTGCCACTGTTGCCTTTGGCTTGCTCAGTTGGGGATATTCAAATTAATTAGCCAAGCATTAATAACATTGATCAGCCCTACCAAACGTGGATGTTTTTTCCACTAAGAAACAAACATTGTTATGTTATTTGATTGATACTGTGAAGCTGCTTTGATGCAATTTATATTGTGAAAAGCGCTATATAAATACACTTGACTTGACTTGACTTGACACACTCCGCTTCGTGCCTAACAACGCCCTTCAGCCTTGACTTATTCCCGATACAGCACAGCCTCGAGTACCTTATTGCTTACATAATGATAAAACATTTTTAGCATCTAAGCACATCTAGGCACTTTTTTACATCTGTAAACTTTGACACATATACTTGTATAACACAAACCAAACATATCCACAAATCAACTTAGGCAGTCTTCTGAAAATGTGATTATGATAATCAATAATATTATCATGAATTCATAAAAGCTGTATTCTGCAGTTTTTGTGGTTCCTTGCAAACACGTCAACAAATTCTTCAAGATTCAAATTATTTAGGGAGCTTAGGGATGCGTAGGCACCATCATCATGCCATGGAAGTGAACCAGGAAAGGATTGTAGCCCTTCAGTCTAAACTCAAAGGATGGACAGAGAGTGAGGATTCTGATCTATGGAGGTGTGCAGACTCTTTGTGGGAGGAGGGGATGAGGAAGAAAGATCTACTCATCCTCATCCATGAAACCTTTCAACATCGGTCCACTGAAGCTTTAAAGAAGAGACTTCAAGTCATCAAGTGGGACCCACAAAAAGTGAACATCGAGTCAAGTCAGACCCTCCCAATCGAAACAGATACTGCAATAAACGTATTACCCTTACCCCGAGCTTTAAACCCGAGGGCGTGGATTGAGGAGGAGGACATCAAGTT
Source organism: Meda fulgida (assembly GCA_030578275.1). NCBI lineage: Eukaryota > Metazoa > Chordata > Actinopteri > Cypriniformes > Leuciscidae > Meda > Meda fulgida. The sequence goes on along the minus strand of CM060630.1, from coordinate 2,832,783 downwards.
GCTAATGACAGCGGATGCTGCATGGAGAGCGGATATGACAAAGAAAGAACTGATAGACAACTTACGTTCAAGTATGGCTGGACAGACAGCTGATGCTATCCGAAAACATCTTGCGAAGCTGGGCTGGAAGCCAGATGCTAGCGATCAGAGAGGACACTCGTGTACTACTACACCTGCTATCCAGCCGCTCGTTGCAGCAAATCTAGATCAACCCCAATGTTTAACAACAGGGATTATGTATCCTGTCGAGCAGTGGAGGAGAGGACTGTTTGAACAGGCTCTCCAACAGTTGGAAGATCCTCGTTTGGGGGCACCCGTAATAAGGAACTTGATTAAGGACATCTTGGAGGGCCGGAATACCAAGGAGGGAGGAGCAGAGGCATTGGATGTTTATGTGTCTACCCTCTTCCCAGTGAAATGGAGCCCCACTTCTCGAAAAACGATCAATAAATCAACAATAAGTTCCAATAAACAGAAACAAAGACTACAGTATGCGCATGTGCAGAAATTGTATAGCCATAGGAAGAAAGATGGTGCGAGAACTATTCTGGAGGGTCACTGGAAAGAGACATCTATGGACTCTGATATGCGAATAGAGGGATTTGAGGACTACTGGATTGAGACGTTTGCCACCTCTGGTAGTCCCGGGGTCGAGCCCTTCAATGGCGAAGTGGTGGAAAGATGGTCTCACCGATTGCAGCAAGTGAGGTGACTGATTCTTTTAAAGGAATGAGGAATACTGCTGCTGGGCCAGATAAAGTCTCGGGGAATGATCTCCTCACCTGGCACCAGGAATCCATTGCTGGTCTGTACAATCTTTTCCTGGCCTTAGATGTGATGCCATCTACTCTTTCCGTAGACCTCAAGGGCCTAGCGATTTCATCCAATCTCGATTACATCAGTCATTTCAACTGTGTTTCATAAGATTTTGGCAAGAAGAATGAGGGACACCTTTGAATTGTTCAAACTTCAGTATGCCTTTCTGGAGAGAGCCCTACTCTATGCCATCTTAAGGAAAGCACATGATGATACTTCCCAGATGGAACTGCTATTTCTGGACATCTCTAAAGCATTCGATACAATCTCTCATGAAGCGATTTTGGAGTCAGCTAGGGGAGCTGGCACTCCGCAACCATTCCTGAATTATCTGCGCCATCTATATGCTAAGTCCATTCTGCATGTTGGAACTAAAACTATGCACTGTGGAAGGGAGTGAAACAGGGGTATCCCCTATCCCGTTATTGTTCATTCTATCAATGAACAGCGGAGTGCAGAAAGCTCGCCCAGACCTAGGAGTGAAAGTCCATGGAGAAATCATTGACGCGATTGCTTATGAGGATGATCTGGTATTGTTAACGGAGAATAGCTTTGATCTCCAATTGAAAATGGAAGGTCTGTGTACATCTCTGGAAGCAATGGGAATGTCCCTAAAAATTTAAAAATGTAAAGGAATTACAATCGCCAAGGACGGAAGGAAGAAGTGTGTGGTTCTGATCCCTCACCAATATAAAAATAAACGAGGAGTGGGTTTCTGCTCTGGGGATTCACAACGCTCAAACTTACCTGGGACTCAATTTCAACTGGAAAGGGAGGATAGTTCCAAAACAAATGGGGGACCTGATAAGGATGCTTCAGGAATTGACATCTGCACCTTTGAAACCTTACCAACGACTAGAGATCCTGAGAGTCTGATTTGCTGCTGATCGATTGCTCCTGTCTGCCTTCCTGCCTGCTGTGAGTTTGTTTGCGTCGAGGCTGTAAGCTCTAAGCCTCGTATTAGCTTCGTATTTCTTTCTGTTTTGAACCATCATTTACTATCATTTCTAGTTGTTTATATTACTAAATACATTTACCCACCATCTAAGATTAACCTTACATCGCTAGCTTCCGTTATTGTTAGCACAGCACGCTAGTGTTAACGCGCCACCCGCGCTCATTTATTTATTATTTATTTTCTCTCGTTTGCCCGCGCCTTTGAGTTCATAAAAGCCCAGGTGAGTAAGAATCAGTCAACACAAATGGTGAGTAATGTCTTGTCTTGTTATTGTCACCTGTGTCACATGTCATATGTTTAGTATAGCCTTCTCCGATGGCAATATAGGATTTATTTGTGATAAATGCAAGGAGACAGTCAGGCTGACGGCGAAGATTTCAGAGCTAGAGACACGCAACCAAACTTTAATTAAGGATAGTAAGGATAGTACTAGAGCTTTAGATACTATTTTGGATGCGCCTAGCATAGTGAACTGTACATGATTCGGTTCCGGCTGAAGTAGAGCCCATCCAGCAGGGCAGATGGGTGACCGTGAGAGATCGCTCTAGTCGCGGATTAAAAAACCACTCTTCCGTTCCGATTACCATAACAAATCGATTAGCCCCACTCAGTGAAACACCCACTGAGAATTCTGTTGATTGTGCCCTGGTAATTGGTGATTAGATAACACGGAACGTGAAAATAGAGACACCAGCAACCATAGTCACATGTTTGCCGGGAGCCAGAGCGCCTGACATCAAAGCAAATTTAAAAGTGCTGGCTAATGCTAATCGTAAATTCTCTAAGATCATTATTCATGTCGGCACTAATGATGTTCGACTCCGCCAGTCGGAGATCACCAAAATGAATATTAAAGAAGTGTGTAAACTCGCAAGTACGATGTCAGGCACTGTAATTTGCTCTGGACCCCTTCCTGTTCGCAGGAGTGATGAGATAGTTAGCAGATTGGCCTCACTCTATGGTTGGTTGTCTAAGTGGTGTCCGTTGAATAATATAGAATTCATAGACAATTGGAAACGTTTTTGGGGCAAGCCTGACCTGTTGAAAAGAGATGGTATTCATCATTTAGGGATGGTGCTGCTCTTCTCTCTAGTAATTTGGCTCATAGTCTTAGAGCTAAAACATGACAATCTGGGGCTCAGGTCAGGAAGCTGACAGACTGGCTAAACCGACCATCTGCTAGCGGCCTCACGTCACCAAGGTCAGATAAATCCCATCACATAGAGCCTCTTTCACCTAGATATCATCATATAGAGACTGTGTCTGTTCCCCGAATTTGGAAATCCAAAAAACGTCAGGTAAAAAATGTAATTGATGTTCAACAAATAAAAAACAGATATAAAGCGACTTACAATTGCTATATATGTCAGAGGTCGCACGCCTCTGGATTAACTAGGGGTTAAGTGTCTTGCTCAGGGACACATTGGTGTCTTACAGTGGATTCAAACCCGGGTCTCTCACACCAAAGGCATGTGTCTTATCCATTGCGCCATCCCCACCCTGTTATACTGTTATAAACATGAACCTCATCTAAAAGGCAAAGGGGGGGGGGGGGGGGGGTGTTGCTGTGATTTATTATAGTAATATTTTCAAAACCACTAAGAAATCTATTTTTAAATATACTTCTTTTGAAGTGTTGGTGCTTAATGTAAAAATATATATTGTAAACGATAAATCACGTTTGAGAATTCTGCAGGCTATAATGAAATAATAATGAAAAAGATGCATTGGGATTGGCACTTAAAGATATTGTAAACTCAATTGGAGTTAGACAACACGTGTCAGGACCTACTCATTGTCGTAATCATACTCTAGATCTACTACTATCACATGGAATAGATGTTGATGCCGTTGAAATTCTGCAGCAGAGCGATGACATCTCAGACCATTATCTAGTCTCATGTAAATTACATTTAGCCAAGGCTGCAAAGCCGACTCCGTGTTATAAATATGTTAGACCTATAACTTCTGCCACTAAAGATTGCTTTATCAATAATCTTCCCTATCAGTTTCATCATCTCAGCATCCAGGATAGCTTAGAAGAACTTGATATTGCAACAGAAACTTTTAACTCTCTCTTTTCCAGCACTTTAGACGCAGTTGCTCCGTTGCGCTTAAAGAAGATTAAAGAAAATAGTCCAATGCCGTGGTCTCAAATCTGCCTTTTCTGTCAAAGATATTAGAAAAAGCAGTATCCTCACAACTGTGTTCCTTTCTTGAAAGAAATGATATCTGCGAGGATTTTCAGTCAGGATTTAGACCGTACCATAGTACCGAGACAGCTCTCATTAGAGTTACAAATGATTTGCTCTTATCATCCGATCGTGGTTGTATCTCTCTATTAGTGTTACTTGATCTTAGTGCTGCATTTGACACAATTGAGCACAACATTCTTTTCAATAGACTAGAAAACTATGTTGGCATTAGTGGAATTGCACTAGCATGGTTTAAATCATACTTATCTGACCGTTATCAGTTTGTAGCAGTAAATGAAGAGATGTCTTATCGATCACAAGTTCAGTATGGCGTACCACAAGGCTCAGTACTAGGACCGCTGCTGTTCACTCTGTACATGCTACCATTAAGAGATATCATTAGGAAACATGGAATTAGCTGTCACTGTTATGCGGATGATACTCAGCTCCATATTTCTTCAAAACCTAACGAAACTTACCAATTCACATTAATGGAATGCATAGCTGATATAAAAAATTGGATAACTAGTAATTTCCTACTACTAAACTCTGAAAAAACAGAGATTCTAATTATTGGACAAAAAACTTCCACACGTAATAACCTAAAATGTCTAACACTTGATGGCTGCTCTGTTAAGTCTTCGTCGTCGGTTAGGAACCTAGGTGTGCTCCTTGATAGCAATCTTTCATTTGAAAGTCACATGTCTAGTATCTGTAAAACCGCATTTTTCCATCTTAAAAATATATCTAAATTACGACATAGGCTCTCATTAATAATTGCGGAACAATTAGTTCATGCATTCATGACATCAAGACTAGATTATTGTAATGCTCTACTGGGTGGTTGCCCTGCACGCTTAATAAATAAACTACAGCTAGTTCAAAACGCAGAAGCTCGAGTTCTTACTAGAATCAGGAAATATGACCATATTAGCCCGGTTCTGTCAACACTGCATTGGCTGCCTATTAAACATCGTATATATTTTTAAATATTGTTGATTACTTACAAAGCACTAAATGGTTTAGCTCCGCAGTACTTGAGCGAGCTCTTAACGCATTATAGTCCTTCACGTCTTTTGCGATCTCAAAATTCGGGCCAGTTGATAATACCTAGAATATCAAAATCGACTGCTGGCGGTAGATCCTTTTCCTATTAGCACCAAAACTTTGGAACAGTCTTCCTACCAATGTCCGGGAAGCAGACACACTCTGTCAGTTCAAAGCCAGACTAAAAACAGATCTCTTTGACCTAGCATACACATAATACATTATCGACTTCTATAACTCAGTGTTAGTGTCACCGGGTGAACAAACCCGGAACAAAAAAAGGCCAATTCGTTCCTAGGGGGAAGAGATGCCGGTGTAACACCGGGCCGGCTGTAAATACGCATGTCATGGCCGCCGACGATGATGAGCCCCAGCTGAAGCTGATGAAAAGTGCTTCATTGAACCACATGCCCGGGAGAAAAAAGGAGTATAAAAAGAAGGGCTGGAAGCACAGAAAGGCGTGAGGCTCTGACAGTGGGAAGCTTTACACGAGTGCTCGAGAAGATTGTGACAGCGGCAGCGGGCGTCGGCGAGTGCGGGAAGCGAGGTTAAAGGCCGGATCGGCGTGTCATGTTGGATCCCCGAGGCACGCTCATTAAGTGAGTTTGTTCAAGAAAACACAAACAGCAACGTAACGAAGTAAGTGAAAAAGAAATCTTCTAGAGGAAAAAGGAGAATGGCTGATAGAAAAGAGACTGGAGACCCGCTGTAAGCCCTGGTGATTCACCGAGGAAAAGTTAAGTGCACCTTTTTATGATTCACCTCTAGAGCAAACCTCATGTAAAGATTGCCATCTCAGTGCACGACTAACCTGTGTTTGTGGGCAGTGTGTGCCATCCTGTTGACAGCGGGGAACAGTAACCTTAGAGATCGCTAAACCCATGTTCATTTTCTGAGTCCATTATTCCTTGGGTTATCCATCCTGTGAAGAGAAGAGAGACGAGTTGATAAATTGCTGTGGACATAGAGTGAGTTTGCAGTGTCTGAAAGGGTGAAATTAACACGTGTGGAGATTTACAAGAGTGATCTATGCACAAGTGTGCTGTGTCCAGATTTGTGAGACCGTGTGTATGGTGCAGAGGAGGAAAGCTCAACACACCTTTATTACAGTTCACGAGTGCTGTTTCTCGCACCAAGGAAGGCCAGCCTCACTATTCCTTCCCAAAGGCGCCGCCTCTACCACGCCCAGAACGAGAGTGAAGGCCAGAAAGGTAGCCTGTCTCTGTTTCTTCACTACCGTCTGTCCCATTGGCAAATTGTCTGTTTTGCAGAGAAGCCACTGTCCGTCCCACGAGCCTATGCAACGAGTCTAATGACGAGAGAAGAGCCACTGTCCGTCCCACGAGCCTATGCAACGAGTCTAATGACGAGAGAAGCCACTGTCCGTCCCACGAGCCTATTCAACGAGTCTAACGATGAGAAAAGCCACTGTCTGTCCCACGAGTCCATTCCACGAGTCTAACGACGAGAGAAGCCACTGTCTGTCCCACGAGCCTATTCAACGAGTCTAACGACGAGAAAAGCCACTGTCTGTCCCACGAGACTACTCAACGAGTCTAACGACGAGAAAAGCCACTGTTTGTCCCACGAGCCTATTCAACGAGTCTAACGACGAGAAAAAGCCACTGTCTGTCCCACGAGCCTATTCAACGAGTCTAACGACGAGGAAAGCCACTGTCTGTCCCACGAGTCTACTCAACGAGTCTAACGACGAGAAAAGCCACTGTTTGTCCCACGAGCCTATTCAACGAGTCTAACGACGAGAAAAGCCACTGTCTGTCCCACGAGCCTATTCAACGAGTCTAACGACGAGAAAAGCCACTGTCTGTCCCACGAGCCTATTCAACGAGTCTAACGACGAGAGAAGCCACTGTCTGTCCCACGAGCCAATTCAACGAGTCTAACGACGAGAAAAGCCACTGTTTGTCCCACGAGCCTATTCAACGAGTCCAACGACGAGAAGAGCCACTGTCTGTTCCACGGGCCTGCCCAGAGAGAGATATACTTACCTGAAAAACGGAGAAGTACCTACCAGCATTCCCCTTCCCTTTGCCGAAGCCACAGTCACGAACATCCTTTTTCTTATCCTTTTTTAAATTTAATAAAAACTTACCTTTTAAACCAATTCTGGTTGTTCGCCTCTTGGTGTCCTCCGGTGTCTGCTCCTCCGGAGTGTGGTAACTCACCCCTGGCCTTAACAACTCGGTGGTCACACTTTTGGCGTAGTCGGCAGGGTACCACTCGGAGTTGAGCGGCCAGAGGACCCAAGATGGCGGATGAGGATTTGCCAGTCGCCCGGCAGCCGATGGCAGCTATGTTTATGGGGGCCCCGTGGGCTCAGAAGTACGGTGGGCCTGGCTCAGAGTTGAGCTTGACACACTGGAGAGCGCAAGTGGAGTACCTGTCCGGGCTGCAAGGACTCCGAGAAGCCCAGAGGATACAATTTGTGCTGAATTCGCTCGAGGGGGAGGCGAAGAGAGAAGTTCGAGCAGCACCTGAAGCCGTTCGAGCCACTACCCAAGCGATCTTTGAGTTCTTGTCCAGACAGTATGGTGATTCCACCCCCGTGGCAGTGTTGCGGGCCCAGTTTTTTAACTGTAAGCAGGGACCTGGGCAGACCCTGCGAGCATTCGCTCTGCGACTACGAGAGCAGTTCTCAAGGTTGAAGCGTCGGGAGCATCATGGGCTAGGAGATGAAGAAACATTGTTAAGAGACCAGTTCCTGTTGGGGTTACGAGAAGGTCCAGTGCGACAGAGTCTGAGGTTACAGCTTTGACGGGACGCCGCCCTGACTTTCGAAGATCTACGTGAAGAGGCCCTTGCCTTGGAACAGGATCATAACCAGACCGTGGAGTCGCCGGTGTGTATGGCTGCGAGTGGTACTGGTGCCCCAGGACTGCCTGAACTGACGGATTGGAAACAAGCTTTCCGTACAGAGCTGATGAAGGATGTTCGACAAGAAATGGCAGAGTTCTCGAAGACTATTCTGGGGGAGTTCCGCCGTGGACGGACAGAGCCCCCACTTTTGCCCCGAGACCGGTCGTATTCTGACGGAGAGAGAGATCCGGGAAGACGTACCGGCCGACCATTCAGTTCCAGGTTCCAGTGGGATGGGCAAGGGCGCCCAATCTGTAACAATTGCGGGGAGCCAGGACACTATAGCCGCCAATGCGGTTCCCGACTTAACTCGCAGGGGGGTTTTTAGGACGACCGGCCACTGTGGGTCAAGTGGTCGGGACCCCCCGTATGGACCCCTTTGTAAACTCAGCCCCACAAGACGGGCTGGTGGGACGTTGCCCCCTCACGGAGATTAAAGTAAATGGAGTTACTGTTCGGTGCCTGGTAGATACAGGATCCCAGGTCACCATGTTTGCTGAGAGTCTGTCCAGAGAACTGTTCGATGCCCATCATTTACTGGAGGCTGAAGTCCCCTGGCTCACCCTGCGAGGAGCGAATGGCCTGAACATCCCTTACATCGGATATCAGGTGACCGATTTTGAGGTCCATGGTACCATGATCCCGCAGAAAGGGGTGGTGATTGTGCGGGACTCCTGTCTAGGGGAACATCGAGCCTTGTTGGGGATGAATGTGATCATGGACTGTTGGGAAGAGCTGTTTCGGACTGGTCCTCTTCGTTCCACTTCTGTAGCCGAGAAGCGAGAATGGGAACGTGTCATCACCGACTGTCGACGAGTACAGGTTGCCAGCTCCCAGCAGGATCGGGAAGACGCTGGTCGAGTAGTGTGCCGATACGCTGTCTCCATTCCTGCCCGGAGTGAGGCTGTGGTCTGGGTCCGTCTTCCTGAGCGGGCCTATGGTCCTGAAGCGTGTGTCCTTGTCGAGCCCCACTGGGAGTGTCAGGCCGTCGAGGTGGCCCGGGGGTTAACAGTGGCCCATCGGGGCCGAATTGCAGTAAAAGTGAGAAACACGAACACTTACCCTGTCCAACTCTATCGTCACCAACGGTTGACCCGTATTACGCCAGTGAGTTCCCATCAGGTGGTGGAGGAGCAGGAGGTCCGCTTCTGCCAAGTGAGTGCAACGGTGGTCGAGGTTGGTCTGGCTGGTCTGGCAAGGGAGGAAGTTGGTCCTGGTCCTGCTGCGCACCACATGCCGACCCATTTGCGGAATGCGTCCCTGCAGGGGGAGGGCCTACAGGAAGAACAAACCCGCCAACTCCAGAGCCTGTTGGCCAAGTGGCAATGCATCTTCTCCACCCATGATGAGGACTATGGGTGCACCGACATCGTCAAGCACGCTATACCTACCGGAGATGCTCTACCCAGTCGAGAGCGGTACCGCCCGGTACCCCCAACTTTATATTCCGAGGTTCGTGCCTTATTAAAGGGGATGCTGGGGCGTGGAGTCATTCGAGAGAGCAGCAGTCCGTGGGCCGCCCCAATTGTCTTGGTCCGCAAGAAGACGGGCTTTTGGAGATTCTGCGTGGATTATCGCAAGTTGAACTTGGTCACCAAGAAGGATGCTTTCCCCCTGCCTCGGATCGAGGATTCCCTTACAGGACTGACCAACGCCGCCTGGTATTCCACCCTTGACTTGGCGAGTGGCTACTGGCAGGTGCGGGTGGAGGAGCACGACCGAGAGAAGACCGCCTTCACCACCCCCTTTGGCCTGTTCGAGTGGGATCGTATGCCCTTCGGGCTCTGTAACGCCCCTGCGACCTTCCAGAGGCTGATGCAGCGATGCCTGGGAGGGCAGCTGATGGACTCCGCCTTGGTGTACCTAGATGATGTGATCATCTACTCCCCCGACTTCGATTCTCACCTGTTACATCTGGAGCAAGTCTTCCGGGCTATGGAGCGGTATGGACTGAAGCTCCAGCCAGGGAAATGCCAGCTCCTCAAGAGGGAGGTCCAGTTCTTGGGGCACCGCGTGAGCGCTGCGGGAGTGGCTGCCGACCCGGAGAAGGTGTCCGCAGTGCAAGACTGGATTCCACCAAAGACCGTCAGGCAGGTGCGGTCCTTTCTGGGATTCGTCGGCTACTACCGACGGTTCATAAAAAACTTTTCAACAATTGCGAAACCCCTGAACCAGCTCTTGGCCGGGTCTGGCTCTTCACGGAGCCGGAGTTCCCCCACGATCACTTGGAGCCCAGAGTGCGAGGCCGCCTTTCAGAGGCTGAAGCAGGAGTTGCTGCAGGCCCCCATTCTGGCTTACGCTGATTTTACCCGCCCCTTTGTACTTTACACCGACGCTAGTAACAGCGGACTGGGAGCCGTACTGGCTCAGCGACAGGACGGTACAGAGAGGGTTATTGCCTACGCCAGCCGGAGTCTCCATCCCGCGGAGCGGAATGACGCCAACTATAGCTCTTTTAAAATCGAGCTGCTGGCCCTGAAGTGGGCTTTGTGCGAGAAGTTTAAGGACTACTTGTGGGGAGCTGAAGTATTGGTGGTGACCGACAACAGCCCATTGGTTCACCTCCAAACTGCAAAGCTAGGGGCAGTGGAGCAGAGGTGGGTGGCCCAGCTCGCCAATTTCAATTATCGGCTGCAGTATCGACCAGGCCGTGAACACATAAATGCTGACGTCCTGTCACGATTACCACCGGCAGGGGAAGGGGGAACTCCAGGACCGGAAGCAGAGGAAGGGCTGATGGTAGGAGTAGTGGAGGCGCCTGGGGCACGAGCGGAGGGAGTACCGGCAAGTTGGGGATGGGACCCCCACCGATGGAAGGAGCGACAGGAACAGGATGAAGGGTTGGCTACCCTGCGGACTTTTCTGGGACAAAAAAAATTTCCCGGGACGGATGAACGACGGGGACAGCCTGTGGGATTGAAGAAACTGCTGGGACACTGGAAGCGATTAAAATTGCGGGAGGGAGTAATCTGTAGGTCTGTCTTGGACTCGAGGACCCATGAGTTGACATATCAGGTGGTAGTGCCTGAAGCCCAAATCCAGCCATTGCTCCAGGCCTACCACGATCGGCTAGGACATCAGGGCCAAGAACGGACGGTGTCACTGCTACGCCGACACTTTTTCTGGAGCGGGATGGAGGAATCCGTGGGGAAGTATGTGCAAGGATGCCCCCGCTGTACGCTGTTCAAGTCCAGACGAAACGTGAGGGCCCCCATGGTTTCGGTGAGACCCAGAGCTCCGCTGCATATGGTAGCTATGGACTTCTTGACTTTGGGTCGTCCAACGGATCGCTACCAGAACATCTTGGTAGTCACTGACTTGTTTACCAAGTACGCCTGGGCCATACCAACCTTAGATCAGACCGCCGCCACCACTGCCAGTGCTCTGTGGAGACACGTCTTCCAGCCCTTTGGATGTCCTGAAACACTCCACTCGGACCAAGGGCCGAACTTTGAGTCCCGTGTCATCCAAGAGTTATGCCAACTGTATGGATGCAGGAAGACCCACACCACCCCGTACCATCCACAGGGAAACGGGGGGTGCGAACGTTTCAATCAGACGCTTCTGAGTTTACTGGGGACTCTGGATGCGGACCATCAGGGTTACTGGACGGACAGCCTCCCGGCCCTGGTGCAGGCCTACAACAACAGCGTCCATAGCATAACGGGTTATGCTCCTGCTTACCTGATGTTTGGGAGGCATGTGCGTCTGCCCACAGATCTGCTGCTCGGAGCAGCAGCGCCTGAGGCCCCCGCTACCACCACCGAATGGGTACACCGACACCATCGCCAACTCCACTCTGCGTATGAGAAAGTGTGCAAGCACCTCGACGTGGCCGCCCAGAAGAACAAGCGTCTGTATGACCGTACGGCCCGAGAGGCCCCTTTGTTACCCGGAGAACGGGTGCTGGTGCGAGATAACCGACGCCAGGGGAAGGGGAAGCTCAGTGACCGTTGGGAAGCCGTGCCGTATGTGGTGGAGCGACGACAGAGACCTGACCAGCCCGTCTATGCCATCCGGCCAGAGGGGAAGACTGGCCCCGTGAGAATCTTGCACCGAAACTTGCTTCGCCCTTGCCCCAACTACCCTAGGCAAGAAGCTGAGGCGCCACCGGCGCCTGTGGCTCCTGCACTACCTTGGGTGGGTTGGGCAATGGTCCCTAGAGCCCCTACTCCTGAACCGAGGGAGGAAGAACCTGTCATCCCAACCCGACATTCCCAACGGGAAACCCGAGGAGTACCTCCAACAAGGTATGGAGAATGGGAGTCTGGACCCCGTTCTCGGGACTAGAACGGATCTGGTGGGGGAGGGTGTCACCGGGTGAACAAACCCTAGGAACAAAAAAAGGCCAATTCGTTCCTAGGGGGAAGAGATGCCGGTGTAACACCGGGCCGGCTGTAAATACGCATGTCATGGCCGCCGACGATGATGAGCCCCAGCTGAAGCTGATGAAAAGTGCTTCATTGAACCACATGCCCGGGAGAAAAAAGGAGTATAAAAAGAAGGGCTGGAAGCACAGAAAGGCGTGAGGCTCTGACAGTGGGAAGCTTTACACGAGTGCTCGAGAAGATTGTGACAGCGGCAGCGGGCGTCGGCGAGTGCGGGAAGCGAGGTTAAAGGCCGGATCGGCGTGTCATGTTGGATCCCCGAGGCACGCTCATTAAGTGAGTTTGTTCAAGAAAACACAAACAGCAACGTAACGAAGTAAGTGAAAAAGAAATCTTCTAGAGGAAAAAGGAGAATGGCTGATAGAAAAGAGACTGGAAACCCGCTGTAAGCCCTGGTGATTCACCGAGGAAAAGTTAAGTGCACCTTTTTATGATTCACCTCTAGAGCAAACCTCATGTAAAGATTGCCATCTCAGTGCACGACTAACCTGTGTTTGTGGGCAGTGTGTGCCATCCTGTTGACAGCGGGGAACAGTAACCTTAGAGATCGCTAAACCCATGTTCATTTTCTGAGTCCATTATTCCTTGGGTTATCCATCCTGTGAAGAGAAGAGAGACGAGTTGATAAATTGCTGTGGACATAGAGTGAGTTTGCAGTGTCTGAAAGGGTGAAATTAACACGTGTGGAGATTTACAAGAGTGATCTATGCACAAGTGTGCTGTGTCCAGATTTGTGAGACCGTGTGTATGGTGCAGAGGAGGAAAGCTCAACACACCTTTATTACAGTTCACGAGTGCTGTTTCTCGCACCAAGGAAGGCCAGCCTCACTATTCCTTCCCAAAGGCGCCGCCTCTACCACGCCCAGAACGAGAGTGAAGGCCAGAAAGGTAGCCTGTCTCTGTTTCTTCACTACCGTCTGTCCCATTGGCAAATTGTCTGTTTTGCAGAGAAGCCACTGTCCGTCCCACGAGCCTATGCAACGAGTCTAATGACGAGAGAAGAGCCACTGTCCGTCCCACGAGCCTATGCAACGAGTCTAATGACGAGAGAAGCCACTGTCCGTCCCACGAGCCTATTCAACGAGTCTAACGACGAGAAAAGCCACTGTCTGTCCCACGAGTCCATTCCACGAGTCTAACGACGAGAGAAGCCACTGTCTGTCCCACGAGCCTATTCAACGAGTCTAACGACGAGAAAAGCCACTGTCTGTCCCACGAGTCTACTCAACGAGTCTAACGACGAGAAAAGCCACTGTTTGTCCCACGAGCCTATTCAACGAGTCTAACGACGAGAAAAAGCCACTGTCTGTCCCACGAGCCTATTCAACGAGTCTAACGACGAGGAAAGCCACTGTCTGTCCCACGAGTCTACTCAACGAGTCTAACGACGAGAAAAGCCACTGTTTGTCCCACGAGCCTATTCAACGAGTCTAACGACGAGAAAAGCCACTGTCTGTCCCACGAGCCTATTAAACGAGTCTAACGACGAGAAAAGCCACTGTCTGTCCCACGAGCCTATTCAACGAGTCTAACGACGAGAGAAGCCACTGTCTGTCCCACGAGCCAACTCAACGAGTCTAACGACGAGAAAAGCCACTGTTTGTCCCACGAGCCTATTCAACGAGTCCAACGATGAGAAGAGCCACTGTCTGTTCCACGGGCCTGCCCAGAGAGAGATATACTTACCTGAAAAACGGAGAAGTACCTACCAGCATTCCCCTTCCCTTTGCCGAAGCCACAGTCACGAACATCCTTTTTCTTATCCTTTTTTAAATTTAATAAAAACTTACCTTTTAAACCAATTCTGGTTGTTCGCCTCTTGGTGTCCTCCGGTGTCTGCTCCTCCGGAGTGTGGTAACTCACCCCTGGCCTTAACAACTCGGTGGTCACATTAGGCTGCATAGATTAGGTCAGCCGGAACTGGGAACACTTCCCTTAAATCCTGATGTACTCGTTACATCATCATAAAAAGAATGGCATCTACGCTAATTATAGTGTCTTTGTTTATCCTGAGGTTTTCCTGCAGCCTGCCGGATCCAGGTCATATCCAGATCTGACTTGGAGCTTTGCCTGGACCCGATAACAACGCAGTGCTGAAGTGCCAACTAGCCTCTCCCTATGGAGGATCCCTTTCCCACTCTACAGATAAAACGTTGTGATTACGGTTCGTGTACCCACCCCGAAGGCATAACAAGAATTTTGAATATAACTGACCCTATACGAGAATATAACTGACCCTATACTTTTTTTTGTTGATTTTTTTTACTTAACTGACCCTATACTTCTGTAAAACATTTACGCGGCAGGTGACGTCACAGAATACCACACTGTATCACATGCTGCTCTGTATCACATGTTAGGAAAATAGAATCAGTTTCACAATATGTTTGATCATTTCTTTTGCTACACACACACAGGTGAGAGTAAATACGAGAAGTGGGAGTGGTGTGTGTGTGTGTGTGTAACTGGCAGAGCAGCGAGACCATCAGATCATCACATACACACTCCTCACTGCAGTTTTACCGCCGAGGTGAGTGACTTTACATTACTCTCATCACACCTGACAACATGTTTACTAAGGCTTTAAAATGACTGCAGTGTTTTATTTTAGTCCGCAATGATCCAGCCTTTGAAAATGAATATGAAACCTTACTCTAATGGTCATAATAACAGTACTACTGCTATTACTACAACTACGCAACTAACTATTACACTATTACTACAGTTTGCAACAACATCTATGACATAGAGTGATTAACTAACTACGTGTGAAAAAGTTTGAGCATCTCATAAGAGCATAGATAAAGGAAAACATTGCGAATAACATTGCTCGGTATGTCCTGCTAACAACCAGTGCAACAAAAGGATTCAGTTAAATGATGTTTATATGTTTCTGCTGTTGCCTGGATAAGGCATTACAGTTGACAGACTGTCTCGTGTTATTGTTCTGAGCAAGAGTGTAAATGTTTTCCATGCTGTTGACATGAGTGACGAGAGAGCGAGGGAGCGTGCTCCTGAGGTGTTTAGTGCCTGTGTGCGGGACGTGCTCCACATGAACGGCTGCAGATTGTGCATTACTGCTACACATGCTGGAGTTTTACCTTTACTCGCCCTTGAGCTGCACATTATTAATGAGCACATTTAAACATGGTTTGTTTGCATGGTTCACTCGCTTCATGAACAGGTCAGATAGCTCCAAATGTGAATACAGCCGAGGAACAATAAACCACTGATAATTGAATATGGATACACAAAAGACTGATTTAAATAAAATATCTGACATCTCATTCTCACGACAGCCCGGTTTTCATTACTGGACATTCATTTAATGAGATTTAGTTGGAACGCAAGTGTGTATCATTCATGTTTATCTTGTTTCAAGTGATGAAATTGTTATCAATAGTATCAGATTACAGTCCCAAAAATAAATAATGAAATGCACGTCACCAAATCCAACTCTGAGCCCCTTGAATGCCGCGGATCCATTCCTGTGGTGTAATTTGATAGGCTCTTTAAAGGCACACACTAGCACTCCTAACCAGCATTATCACGCATGATTTGATCAGTTGTTGTGTGTCCACCGCCTCACCCTGTTGTCTTCCCCTCAGCTCATAGCGAGGCTGTGTGGCGCTTCACATGGAAATGAAGAATATGAGAGAGAATATGGGCTGGTTGTACTACCAGTACCTGCTCATCACTGGCATCTATGTGCTGGAGCCGTGGGAACAGTCCGTCTTCAACACAGTCCTCTTTACTATGGTGGCCATGGTCATCTACACCTCCTATGTGTTTGTGCCTGTTCACGTGCGTCTGGCGCTGGAGTTCTTCTCTGAGCTGGTCCGAGGACAACCGGAGAGCACAGTGGCCCTCATGAACTGAAGATGAAGGAAATACCTTTTAATCGATCTGCGGGTCACTCTTGTTTATTTTTCTACTCAGGAACAAACAAGCCAGATTCAGCCATGTTCAAGTCTTCCGCGTTGGATTCCTGGATTGCTGCCGCGTCATGGGAATTCTGTATGCAGAAGACACTGTGGCCTGTTGCTAGTGTGCGCTTAACGTCCTCTTCATCACTGGTTGATAATAAGGAAATCATTATTTTAACTATATTAGGAGTCCCTGATTGGACTGAGATATGATGATTATTTGCTCCAGTGCAAATTAAAACATTTAATTATTCCCAAATCAACATCCCACAAAACATTTATTATTGCATATTTTATATACTGAAAGTTTTGTAATCACCTATGCAATGTGACTGGTCTAAATGAAGGTATATGCAGGTTTATTTTTAAATGCACTTGATCACAAATCGGACCTTTGTTCTGGTGGTGGTGGGATCGTCTTCCATCATTCCTGCAGTCTCTACTGCTGATGCACAAATGCATGATATGCACATAAATGTCTGGAATTGCTGGCATTCACATATTTATAGGCACTTGAACGTTCGTTTATTAAATACTTTTGGTTAATGGGTTACAGTTTATATTAGGTGTCTCTCAGGGCCGGCTCTAGCCCTTTGGTTGCCCTAGGCGAGATAGATTTTTGCGCCCCCCCCCCCCCTCCTTTAAAAATAATGAGTATTTATTTAACTAAACAAAAATGCTCTTATAGTCACTCCAAAACTTCAACAAGGAAATTATGACTTGAACTGTAATAAATTGTTTATACAAATGCTACAAATACAAAGAACGTTCAAGGATATTTCAATAATCCTACATAGTTGCATTGTACAAATACATTTTATCTGACTTGTAGTAGATAAATGACAATTACTACCACCACTACTATTATTAATAATCTATTAGGCTGCTACAAGGGGGGTTCGGGGGCATGCGCCCCCGTAAGAAAATTTTGTGCATTTTAATGTTAAATTCATCAATCTGGTGCACTTTGAGAGTTCAAAATTAAAAGCTCCAACCCATATTCAGTGTTCAAATTAAACAAAGAAAAATTCAAACCTCTTTCAGTTTGTGTCTGTCTACATTACATAATAATAGTTATAATATTAATCCCATGATAATACTCATATATTGTAAAACAATGCACTGAAAAATAAAGGAAACTTTCATAAGTTCTGTACTAATTTCTATACTAATATAAAGAGTATTTTTCTATACTTCACATTAAAGATGTGATTGGGCCAGCCCAGTGTCAATCAAGAAAACAACTAATGATCCGCTGATCTACGCGTTTCATGCGGTGTCAGAAAAAAAGCTAGGGAGCTAGCTGTTCTCGGGATTCCCAATGAAATTGTTTGTGATCAGAGAAGTGTTGTGGGAGGAGTCGAGGCGCTGTGTATGCTCCTTAAAAGGCTGGCATACCCTTGCCGGTACAGTGATATGATGCAAAGGTTTGGTCACAGACAAGTCCCGGTCCTTTGCATGGCCACAAACTCCATGCTGGACTATATATATTCTGCACATCATCACAGGATAACTCAGTGGAATGAAAACATAATGAACCCTGTAGCATTGAGAACATATGCTGACTGCATCCTCCAAATGGTAGCCCCTCTGGATAATTGCTTTGGGTTCATTGATGGCACAGTACGACCCATTGCCAGACCAGGTGTAACACAGAGGATCTTATATATAATGGTCATAAACGCATCCACAGTCTAAAATACCAGGCAGTAGCCATTCCTAATGGTTTAATTGGTCATTTGTATGGCCCTGTAGGTAAGTCTAAATAATTTACAATCTATGAAAACATTGTCATTCCCTTTTAAATGTATAAAATAAAATAAAAAATTTTTTTTTATTAACAAATATATTTTAACAGAGGGAAAGAAGCATGACTCTGGAATGCTGGCAGAATCTGGGCTGTTGGCATTGCTGCAACATCATGCCATGTCTGTAGATGGTCATCCAATGTGTGTGTATGGGGACCCAGCATACCCACTGGATGTGTATCTGCAAGCCCCATTTCAACATGTTCATCTCACCCCTCAAATGATGGAATACAACAAACGAATGAGTGAAGTCAGAGTGTCTGTGGAGTGGTTGTTTGGGGACATAGCAAACTACTTCAAGTTCATGGACTTCAGAAAAATTGTAAAAATTGGTTTGAGTAGTGTTGGAAAATTGTATGTTGTATCTGCTTTGTTAAGAAATGCACTTGTCTGTACGGTAATCAGACATCACAGTTTTTTAACTTGGATCCTCCACACATTCATGACTATTTTTCATGAGGTAACACATGCACAACTACACTGTGCTATGTAGGCCTATGTGTAAATAAATAAATTAAAAATAAAAATAAATAAATATAACAGTATACAAACACACAATATAAAAACAGAACATGGGAAGAGACATTTTATAACAGATTTCTATTTTATTATTAACAAAAATATAGACTAATATATTAGTTAGTTTACACAAACACAAAATATACATACAGTATAGGCTACTAACAAAATGTTATTAAAAATATATGCTATTTTATGTTAGCAGATTTTATATTTATTTAATAATTATTATTTATTTATTTATTAATAGAAAGATTTATACATTGAAGTGTTTTATGAATGAAATCACAAAAAAATTTAAATTGCAAAAAAATAAAATAATCATTTCTTTGACAAATTTTCAATGAGGCTAAGTAATGCTTGCCCTTGCTGTTGCTGAAGTAGCATAGTCTGCATTGCCTGCATTTGCTGTTGCTGCTGTTGCATTAGTTGCATCATGTCACTCATCTGCTTTTGTGTTTGTTGTGCTGCCTTTGCTTGCTCTTCAACCTTTATTTTTTTCAATTCCAATTCCTTTTCCCTTAGAACCCTCTCAGTCTGGCTTCTCTCCCTCAAAAACTCAATGGTGTCATTCCCACTCCTTCTACGTTTGTTGTTTGTCCAGTCCTCTCCCTCTTCACTAAGCCTCCTGTTGGTCTGGCTAACCCTCTCCATGGCCCTCTTCCTTGCCTCTTCTGCTTTGGCCCTGTCTGTCTCTAACTTCCTCATATTCTCATCACTCCCTTTGTTTTCCTCAGCTGCTTTTTCTTTCTCTGTTATTTCTTCAATGAGTTCATCAAGCTCTGTTATTTCTGCCGATGTGCCACTGCTCTTCTCGTCTTTGTTGTTTCTGGCCTTGTATTTCGCCTGAATCAAGTTGAATCTCTCCCTCACTGACCTCTGCATAACCCTAAATTTTAGATCTTGAGAGCAATTCAATGTGTCTGCAATTGTTGACCAGGCCTTGCCCTTATCAACACTGCCCTTCTTGTACCTGTATGGTTCTGTGAGCGGGATTTCTCTACAGAGAAGTATATCATGTTGCTCTGTCCACTCCATAGGGGCTCTAATCAACAAGAAACATGAAGTAACTATAGCTAATTTTTGAAAAGTAAGTATAATTAAGTAAGTAAATAGTCTTGATAGATAACTACTAATAATAACTAATCCATTAATCTATTTCTTATCTGTTAATCTACTTTACCCAGTATTAAAAACATTTAAATAGCATAGTAATACATTTAAGATGGATTTTGAGAAGGGTGTTTATGCAATACTTACATTATTCGCTTCACATTATCTCTAACGTTAATCTCAATGCTACCTGGGGTGTTGTTGCTAACAGCAGACATATCTTTATACAAACGGAAAAAAATCGTTACAATTAGCTTACGTTTAAAACATTTTAACATATTTTATACAAAAAACTAGTGGTACATTAATAAACTGATGCAATTACAATGTCATATGCCATGAAACACAACCTTTATTTACCTAATCTCTCACGTTGTAGTGACTACGGCAAATTAGCTGTTCTCCGGTAGTAGACGGTTACAGTAGAACGTCAGGAAGTAGCAGTTAAATTTGCGCATGCGCAATTCAACGCCAGAGTGCCGTTGCCGTTCCAAACGCAGCTGTTGCTTAAAGTCCCTATTATTGGAGGGGGGTCCCCTGTAAAGAATTCTATGATGAAATCTTATGAGGGCGCCTACTCCGCTACACATACCGGTATACCCACTTTTTGCGCCACTGGCAGGCTGTTGCAGTGTTAATGAAGTACAATAAAAGCGGAAAGTTCCTTATGCGGCTCTGGCGCCCCCCCCCCCCTAGGGTATAAGGCGCTGGCGCCCTTAGCATTTGCCTATACAGTACTGCCTAAGCCACGGGCCGACCCTGGTGTCTCTAACACTGTAAAAAATGATTTTATGATTTATAAGTAAATAAAACAGGAAAAATCATGTATCTTTTGCTAAGAATCATTTTGTAAAAATGAAAACTTTAGAATATTAAGTAAATCCTAATTATATACTACATTTTTACTTGTAAATATTAGACATCCAACAGACAAGTACATTTGACTTCTGACTCTCTGGCATATTTACACGCATTAATTAAGTACTTGAAGCAAAATTTAAAAAAAAATCAAGTAAAATTTACGTCCTTGAAGAAAGGAATCTGCGCGTGCGCGGAAAGAAGAAAGCCCGCGATCATTGAGGGATTTTCAATCTCCACTCCATCTGCTCTCGACAGGTAAGCAACATTAAAAAACTGCATTATATTACAGATTTTTTAGATGGAATTTATTCAGTAAATGTAACTTAATTCAATGATTTTGTTGTCATCACTTAATTTTATACATTTGAAAAGTTTAATGTTCTTAATGACGATTTGGCTTCATAACACGCGTTAGCCATGTTTTTTTCTCAGTTAAACTTTACGTTTTACACAAGTAAGTTACTCATAGGCGCGGAGAGCGCGTACTGGACAGAGCAGTGCCAAGGCTGGGTCTGCCTCCTCCGAGGGCAGCGCTTGCATGTTCACCACCTGGTCCCGGAAGGGAGTGGTAGGAACCTTGGGCACATATCCGAGCCGGGGTCTCAGGATCACGTGAGAGTAAGCCGGCCCGAATTCCAGGCACGCTTCGTCAACGGAGAATGCGTGCAGGTCCCCGACCCTCTTGAGAGAGGCCAATGCAATCAGGAGCGCTGTCTTCATTGACAGGAACTTAAGCTCCACTGATTGCAGAGGCTCAAAGGGAGCACTCTGTAGGGCACCTAAGACAACTGAGAGGTCCCAAGAGGGAACGAGAGGAGAGCGAGGAGGATTCAGTCTCCTCGCCCCCCTCAGGAACCTGACGATCAGGTCGTGCTACCCTATGGACTTACCTTCCACTAAGTCGTGGTGAGCGGCAATAGCGGCAACATAAACTTTGTTTATGTTTCTGAGTTTTTTGCACAAAACTGATCAAACACCTCCGGGGGTCTTCTCGGCGAGAAGAGCACCAATTGACGAAGAGGTTCCACTTCAACGCGTAGGTGTGTCAGTGGACGACGCTCTAGCGGACGTGATGGTAGCCACCACCGCAGGTGGTAGGGTACACAAACCTGCCTCGTCCCGTCGAGGAGCCACACGAGGAAGTTCCAGAGATCGGGACGAGGGTGCCACAGGGTGCCCCGTCCCTGAGAAGGAGGTCCTTCCTCAGAGGAATTGGCCAAGGAGGTGCTGTCGCGAGGAGCACTAGTTCGGAGAACCAAGTCCGGGTGGGCCAGTACGGCGCAACCAGAAGGACTTGCTCCTCGTCCTCCCTAACCTTGCGCAAGACCTGCGCAAGAAGGCTCACTGGGGGAAACGCATATTTGCGGGCCCCGCGGCCAGCTGTGCGCCAGCGCATCCGTGCCGAGCGTGCCCTCGGTCAGAGAATAAAACTGGGCGCAATGGGACGAGTCGCGGGAGGCAAACAGATCTATCTGTGCGTCGCCAAACTGGTCCCAAATAAGCTGGACCGACTGGGGATGGAGTCGCCATTCTCCAGGGAGGGGCTGAAGCCTTGACAGCTCGTCGGCAGCACGGTTCAGGGCTCCGGGAATGTAAATGGCACGAAGGGACCTCAGATGCCTCTGACTCCAGAGGAGGAGGTGGCGGGCGAGTTGCGACATACGGCGGGAGCGTAGACCACCTTGATGGTTGATGTACGCTACTGTGGCGGTATTGTCTGATCGGACTAGTACGTGTTGACCCATGAGCAGCGCTCGGAAGCGGTGCAGGGCAAGGCGTACTGCCAGCAACTCGAGGCAATTGACATGCCATAGGCGCTGGGGTCCTGTCCAGGAGCCCGCGGCAGCATGTCCATTGCACATGGCGCCCCAGCCCATGGTGGAGGCATCTGTTGAGACAACAACATGCCGAGACACTCGTTCCAGGGGGACACCAGCCCTGAGAAAACTGAGGTTCAACCACGGGGTGAAGGTCTGACGGCAGCTCGAAGTAACTGGTACTCGGAGCGTGCCTTGTTGCCATGCCCACCTCGGGACTCGGTCGCGAAGCCAAAGCTGAAGCGGTCTCATATGAAGCAATCCGAGCGGCGTCACCGCGGCTGCAGATGCCATATGCCCCAGGAGCCTCTGAAAAAGTTTCAGTGGAACCGCACTCTTGCCCTGTATTTGTCTCAGACAAGTCAGCAGTGACTGCGCGCGCTCGCTCGTAAGCTGCGCGGACATGGCGACCGAGTCGATGTCCATACCGAGAAAAGAGATCCTCTGCACGGGGCAAAGTTTGCTCTTCTTCCAGTTGACCCGAAGGCCCAGACGGGCTAGGTGCCGGAGCACCAGGTCCCTGTGTTCGCAAACCTGGTCTCGAGAGTGAGCTAGGATCAGCCAGTCGTCGAGATAGTTCAGGACGCGAACCCCGTGAACCCGAAGGGGAACAAGGGCTGCCTCGACGACCTTCGTGAAGACGCGAGGAGACAGGGCTAGCCCGAAAGGGAGGACCGCGTACTGCTATGCCTGCCCCTTGAAAACAAACCGGAGGAACGGTCTGTGTCGAGGGAGAATGGAGACATGAAAGTAGGCGTCCTTCAGGTCGATCGCTGCAAACCAATCCTGGGGCCGCAGACATTCGAAAATGCGTTTGGCGGTGAGCATTTTGAACGGCATCCTGTGAAGGGAGCGATTCAATACTCGCAGGTCCAGGATTGGTCGTAACCCACCGGTTTTCTTGGGGACAATGAAGTAAGGGCTGAGAAGCCGGACCTCATCTCGGCTGGAGGGACAGTCTCGATTGCACCCTTCGCCAGCAGGGTGGCAATCTCTGCTCGCATGATGGGGGCATTGCCACCGACCAAAGTGGAGCGGACTCCCCTGTAGCGGGGAGGAGACCGTGCGAACTGAATCGCATAGCCGAACCTGAAGGTGCGGGCGACCCAGCGGGACAGTTGGGGAAGCTCTAGCCAGGCTCCCAGGAACTGAACCAGCGGGGTCATGCGGACCACAGGCGTCCCCCCGGAGGGGCAGCGAAGCGGAGTAACTGGCCCGGACGTGGACGGCATAGCGATCCGGTGTGGGGGCGCAGTTAGCATCCGCGCCCTGACAGAGGAGGCCAGGGAAGGACCAGCGTTCCACGGGGGCCTGCTCTGCCAGGGGTCTGGCGACAGAGTGGGACAGGGACGAAACGGTCCGTGGACGGCACGCCGTGTCAACCAACTCTGGGACAGAGGGGGACGAGGAGAGCACGGCTGGTGGGCGGCGCTCTGTGTCGTCCGAGAACTCTGTGTGCTCAGAGACGAGAGAGTCAGTTCTTTCTGAATAAGGATTCTTCCCCAGCCCTCCACCGGGGAAAGGAGTGGCCCAGCTGCCAACTCCTGGAAAGAACTGAGTCCCATCTCTGAGCAGCCCATCTCAAAAGCGCCGCTTAACCCGGCGTGTAGCGGGGGCGGGGCTGGAGAGGGCTGAGGCATCCCCCCACGGTCTTCCAAGCCAGCCCGGGTGAACGGAAGGGGTTGGAACCGTGGGAGGGCGCCTTCGGCGGTTGGCAGACTGAGGGACCTGAGCGGACGGCGGGGCCGTCGGCAGAACAACCTCAATCTGCTCCCAGGCGGTTAAGAACTATTGGGCAGAAGAACTCAACCGCACCGCCGAAGAGGCCGACCTGGGATGTGGGGGTGAGGAGACGAATCTGCCGACCTCCAGCACATCAGACCGGTCAGCCCCAGAGTGGTAAACATCACCTGACTCGGAGAGCGCACGGCCACCTTCGTCGCTCGGAGAGCAAGGTCAGCGGCGGCGCGCTTGGTAGCTCATTAAGAGCCTCGAGTCAGTCCCGCCCTCATGCATAACCATGAGCATCTGGGCCAGGTAGACCACAGAACGGTCATGGGATGCAGTGAGGCGGCTGCCTGTCCTGTGGCACTATAGGATTTCGCCACAGATTAGTGTAGACGAAAAGAACTACAGGCTTCGGACGGGTGCTTAGGATAGCGCCGGGAAGCACTCTGAGGACACAGTAGCATCGCAACAGAGCGCTTCAACCGGGGGGACCCCAGTGTACCCATGGGCAGCGGCCCCGTGAGGGGGGAAAGGCGGATGAAACCAACGAGCGGTCCTGAGAAGACACGGGGGTCTTTCAGGACATCGAGATCTCATCATGCACGTCCGGGAGGAAAGATATTGGGGTTTGCCGTGGACGCGGGTCGGCGGCCTTACCCAAAACCAATCGTCCCAGGAAAGCATGGCCGTCATCTCCGGATCAGACTCAGGCACAGCATAACACACCAGAAGGTGGCAGCTGTGACGAGTCGTCACTTCCAAAAGAACCAAGCCCACCTTATGATGTTACAACAGACATAGCATCTTTCTCTGTAGCTTCAACCGAAACTCGCGGGTCACCCGAAGGCCGACTCGCGGGAATCGGAGGTTCACTAGCGGGCACCGTCACACAGGAGGGAGCTGGGGTCGCGGACAGATAGTCGGCGCCTTATTCCAGACTATAACCCTCAGGTCACCCTGGCCACCAGCCGAAGTAGCACCCCTCGGGGGAGCGCTAGATCGGGGTGTGGATGAGGGGACTCTCACTCTTGCGAGTTCATTGAGTCTCGACCTAAATGACGCGATGATCATGTTCCCAGAGAGAACATGAATCACCCACGAGCGCTGTACAAGCATAATAAAAGCCCTACACACTAGACAGTGCTCGTGCCCATCAGAGTCCGATACCAATCTGCCGCCACTTTTTTTTTTTTTTTTTTTAAATGCACGGGCGAGCCGTCTTTAAAAAGACGTGCCGCGTGCGAGCTCTTTTGTGAGAGGAGAAAAAAACTCCGCGATGTTGAAGCGAGCGGGGAGAACACACTCACTGGCAGATCACTGCACAGATCAGCAGGCAATGTGAACTCGCTGCAGATCGCCGTCACACCAACACCGGAGAGAATGGCTCGTCTCGTAGAGTGAAGTCATAAATGGCTGTGGAGTGAAGAGATACTCTTGGCTCCGAAGCGAAAACATAACTGCATGTTGCCGGCGTCCTCCTTTTATACCCACGAGGTGGAGCGGAGTTACGTCATGCAAATTCCGCAGACCCAGGGCATTTCTTTGCCATTGGCTCGTTTTTGTATACTCGAAGTCGATAGGTGTTCTAAGCGAAACCCCATTTCGTCGTCATTCCGACGTAACTCGGAGTTACCACGAAAGGGAACAATGAATATGTTACTTAAATCACGATCTTTTTGTTTAATATTTGTATTTTGTGTGCAATTTTCTTTATGGATGACAAATATCGTGGCCAGGAATTAAAAGATGAGTTCACTTTTAAAAAAACTTTTGCTGATAATTTGCTCACCCCCATGTCATCCAAGATGTCCATGTCTTTCTTCAGTCGAAAAGAAATTGAGGTTTTTGAGGAAAACATTCCAGGATTTTTCTCCATATAATGGACTTCAATGGGACCCAAACGGTTCAAGGTCCAAATGAGCGTTTCAGTGCAGCTTCAAAGGGCTTTAAACGACACCAGACGATGCATAAGGGTCTTATCTAGCGAAACGATCGTCATTTCAAAAATAAAATAAAGTTAAAATTTTATAAGCACAAATGCTCGCCTTGCTCTGTTCTGTGATGCGCGTTTGTGACGTCACGTAATACGCAATTACATTAAAAAAGGTCACGCTTGACGTATGTGCGAGTCAGTGTTTACAAGTTGAATGTGCAAATAAAGTCGGCGTTTACAAAAAAAAGGAAGTTACAAAGGTAAAACAACGATGTCAGACGATTTTGAACTTAGAGGAGAAGATGAGATGGAGTTTTTCGCCTTTCTGAACCGGAATACACAGGGGAAAAGCGAGACCTTTTCAGCGTAATTGTGTATTACGTGACGTCACGAACGCGCATCACAGAACAGAGCAAGGCAAGCGTTTGTGCTTATAAAACTTAAACTTTTTTTATTTATTTTTGAAAGGATGGATCGTTTCGCTAGATAAGACCCTTATTCCGGTGTCGTTTAAAGCCCTTTGAAGCTGCACTGAAACGCTCATTTGGAACTTGAACCGTTTGGGTCCCATTGAAGTCCATTATATGGAGAAAAATCCTGGAATGTTTTCATCAAAAACCTTCATTTCTTTTCGACTGAAGAAAGAAAGACATGGACATCTTGGATGACATTGGGGTGAGTAAATTATCAGCAAAAGTTTTTGTTAAAAGTGAACTAATCCTGTAACAATAAGTGAGCATGTTTTCGTTCACTCATTGTGCACAATATGATTCATTCCTTCATTCATTTACTAAATCATGCATACTATCTATTTAATGGTCCCTGCTTTTACTAAATCGTGAACACATTGTAAATAATTCGTTGCCTTTGCCTTATTTAAATCAAGACGAGTGAAAAATGAGGACTCAAATTCCTAATTCGTAGCCATGATATATTTATCTGCATGCTGTGTGTAGACTTTTTTTATTACTGTGAAGAAATGGCTTCGAGTAAGGTCATGCAGGATGTTTTGAATGTTTTTGATATGATTTGGTATGAGTGAAATGAATAATGTGAATGCAAATTAATTAACTTTTAATTTAAAAGTATTTGCTGTTTACTGATTATTGTTTATTTTTTTTCTCTTTTCTTAATTTCAGGATATTTCTCAATTGCATTCAGTCCTTTGCCTCCGTTGCTGTAAACCGGTTGAGAGGGGCAAAGAGAGACCAAACACACTGAATTGTTCTCCTTAAGTCCACACAGGGGTACAGTGGTTTTGTATATTGTTTCAAGCATTTCAGAATGAACTTTCTTTAATCAAATCTTCCTTCATTTTCTCATGAGGTGGTTGTGCAAAACATGTAACTTTACTACATTGAAAAGATGTGAACTTCTAAAACACAGCACAGAAAACACTCCTTGCCCTTACTCAGATTGTCCTTGTTGCTTAAGGACCTGGAGTGCCCTTCACTCTCATTTGTCCAAAAATTATAATTAAAACTATGCAACTATATAAAAAAGTGAACATTCTTAAAAATGTAAGATTCTTAAAAATAAAATTAAAAACGTGAACTGCAGTCTCATTGAATATCTTGGTGAGGTGGAGGAGAATCTTGTCAAAGACGGCAGTGTAAGTACCAGACGTGTTATGCTAATCATTTCTGTCCAATCTGCCACATAAGATATTCAAAGTGTTACCAATGAAAGATTCATATTTCTAGAGATAGTAAAAATGAAAAGAGTAAATATTTACAGTTGAAATGTTAGTTTAGATTGTTAGCTCGGACTTCATCAAAAATATCTTTATTTGTGTTCTGAAGATAAGCGAAGGTTTGACATGACATGAGGTTGAGTAAATGATGTCAGAATTTTTATTTTTGGGTGACCTAACCCTTTTAAACCATTGTCCTCAAGTGTGTGTTACATGGGGTCAATGTCACCCCTGAAAACAGTCATCAAGACGACCAACCGAAGAGCACAGTGCTCTTGTGAGGGGTAGATGCTGACTCCACACAACACACACTTGATATTGGATGTTTATTGAATTGGATGTTACCTGTCATGTGGAAAGATGTAAAATTGTCCTAAACTTTTATTTTTAATGTTTACAGCTCAACATTACAGCTTATGAGGGTATTAACCGTTTAAATTATCTTTTCCCTCAGCCTCCTGGATTGCATAAGGATGGCAATCAAGAAAACTTCACGGAAGATGTCCTGATGATTCTTGTGCATGGAGACGGAGAGCCAGTGGTGTCCATTGTGCTTGAAGGAAGCAAGGTCCTAACTAAATGTGGAAATACTGCAAAAGCTTGTGCTCTCCTGATGGGACTGAGATGTGCCTGTTTTCCAGACACTTTCTGGATCTTGATGGTCTGAAGCTCTCTCCTAAAGTACGATCTTTGAAAAATAAGCTGCTTGCTTGCAATATTTCCATGGAGGCATTTATCTGCCTTGTTGACTCTTGCTCCAAAATGTTCATTGTGTGCAACCTTTACATTTATATTTGAGGTTAACACAACAGACGTGCATTCAACTGAGTTGATAATGGTTGCCATCATTTGATAAAACTGTTTTGTACAAATGTTTTTACATTTACAAATTGCACGATTTGTATTTCAGGTTTTTATTAGCTTAAAAGGCTTTCTAAACGCACTTGGGAAAGGACTTTATGAGTTTCCTTCTAAAGCAGGGGTACTCAATTAGAAACCTAAAAGGTCCACTCACCAAATTTTCCTTGCCTTCCATTACAAAAGGTGATGTGGTCTGGCCTTATTAGTGTGAAAAGTGACACCTTTTCTGTGCCACCAGTTCTTTAAACTTGGGCATAAAAGGTGTGAGGGCCAGGCGGAGGCACTGATGTAAGTGTTCATTACTGAGGGTGCTCCTGTATTTGTTTTTCACCATATTCATGGTTGAAAAGGCAGACTCACAACAATATGTTGAGGGAAACATGGTGAGAATTTGAAGGGCCACCTTCTGCAAGGTAGGGACACCTGCTGCAGGGACCATCTTAGTCCAGAAGGTGGTAGGGTCACAGAGAGACTCCTGCAGTGCAAGGTTTTCCTGAAGCTCAATTAGCTCTGATTGAAGAGAAGCAGCACTAGCCCATGGGCAGATATTCAGGTCTTCAGTTGAAAATTCTGCTATGTTTTTGACAAGGAATGGAATTTCCATGCATAGTAAGACTTGTTTTCCCAGAGGGAAATCTCCAAAGCGAGTTTGGAATTTTTTGATCAGCTTGTCCAGGAATTCAGCATGATTGTGATGATGATGTGTTCCTGCTGTTTGATTTAAAAGCTTTGGGAAGTGAAGCAGGTCCTGCTGTAAGTCACACTTGAACAGCTTCAGTTTCTTCTGAAAGGCACAGACAGCTGATGTGAGGTGACACACTGTGTTATTTTTGCCCTGGAGCTTCATGTTCAGATCATTGAGATGGGAGGTAATGTCAGATAGAAATGCAACAATTTCCATTTTTTCTTCATTCTGCATAAATTCCACAAATTGTTTTGCTTTTGCACTCTTCTGATCCAACAGAAAGGTTTCCAACTCTTTCCGCAATGTCCAAAAGCGCTCCTGTACCTTGCCTTTACTAAGCCACCGGACATTGTTATGAAGGAGCAAATCATCAAATTCTGCATTCACCTCTGTTAGGAATGAGCGCTACAAGCGATGCTGCAGAGCAGATGATGCCCTCAAAAAGTTAAGAAGTCTCATTACTGTTGTCATGACCTCTGCAAACTTTTCTTCAAGACTGGCACACAAAACCATCTGATGAATTATGCAATGATATGCTATTAGGTCAGGGTGATGAGCTCTCAAGCATGCCACTAATCCCCTCTCTCTTCCAGTCATACGGAGCTCCATCAGTAGCAATGGAAATAACATGCTTCACGTCTATCTCTCAACATCTGCATCAATGCTTCATAAATATCATCCCCTCTTGTGTGTCCACGGAGGGCTGTGAGGCCTAACACATTTTCACAGAATTCTCCCTTCTCTTCATCAAAAAAATCTGACAAACACCAGAAGTTGTGCGTTGTCCGTGGATTCATCCAAAGCCAATGAAATGCATTTAGCCTTTTTTATTGCAGATTTCGTTTGGTCAAGCAAATCCTCAGCAAGGACTTCAGTTTGCTTTATAGCAGTGGAGTCAGACAAAGATTTTTGGTTTATTTTTTTGTATGATGTCATCTTTTTGAATTCCCTCAAACAGGGCAATTGCTATTTCATTCATGCATTCCTTCACAATCTCCGAGTCAGAGAATGGTTTCTTGTGCTTTCCTAAGATCCATGCCACTCTTAATGAGGCTTCAGTTGCACGTTCTTGTTGGGTGGCTGATCTAACTATTACACTGCATGTTGCATGGTATGATGATTGCAGTTGTTTGATTTTTCTGGCTCTTACCTCAGATTTAAGCGGGTAATTGTGGTCAAAGTGTCTGTGCTTTGAGTCATAATGACGTTTCACTTACCACTCTTGACAATGGCAACCGTCTCGTTGCAAATTAAACACATTGGTTTTGTGCTCCCCGCTGGCAGCACAAATGCATAACTGTCAGTCCACTCTGTCTTAAATTCGCCATTTTCAGAATCGACTTTTCTTTTTTTTGTCAGGTTTTGATCACGCCATGATTTTCGCTTGCAAGGAAACAGGTACCGCAGATGGATTAGCGCCTGCGTTGCGAATGACACACACACACACACACACACAGCGCGGCCAACGAGTGAGTGACTTGTCATGGTAATTACAGTTATTGCAGCTCCTGATTGGATCTTTGGATTTGACAGACACAGAAGATAGATAAACCACATCTAGTATGAAAACAATAATAGGCGTGAAATCACACACACATGAAAACTCGCTTGGATCATGACTAAATTATATAATGTTGATTTCGGCTTCGGTCCAAATTGTATTGCATCTGGGGCCAGATGCGGACCGCGGTCCGCCTATTCAGTACCCCCGTTCTAAAGTGTAGGGGTGGGGGCGTGGTTAGCAGGTTTGATTTGTGACAGTTTGAGCAGTTTGTTAATGTCATGCTTTGATACTGAAACGATACACTTAATTTACATATTTTTGTATTGTGGATGTTCATAGGCATTTATCTGCTTTGTTGACTCACTCATTTTGTGATTGCAGAACTGTACCCTTGACACAAACCTGCTAATTTTAGAGTTAATGTATCATTGAAAGTAAAGGTTTAAGCAGCTCAAGCAACGATACACATCCAAAGTGATCTAAAGCATTAAAGGTTTCTGTAAATGTTTATTTCTTAATAAATTACTCTTAACTGCACATTGTCACAGTATTATTTTGTCACATTATAAGAGCAATATTTAATTTAAAATAATTACCAGCACTGCATAAAAAAAGTCAAATCCATTTAAAATAGCAAGTGGATTTGCTTAATTATATTAATTACATCAGATTTGTAAGTAAAAATTACTCAAGATAATTTAACAGGTCAAGTTAAATGTACTTATTCACATTGTTAATTTTACTCGGCTTAGTTAAGTAGATTTAATTAATTTCTATAAATGAAATTTACTTGAAAAATATTTGTGCAAATACTTGCCGAATAAAAATGGAGTAAATTCTACTTATTTTTTTTCTCAGTGTACTATGTACTGTTAGGTACACTGCTTATTGTGTTGATGCATTGCAGAACGCTTGTGTTGCTATGGAGGTATGATACAGGTACTGTAGGCCAGGACAGCTGTGGTGGTATGGGTAGGTAAGGGAAGAGCAATAAGTGCATTGTATCAAATTACTCATTTCAATTTTAGTACATAGTAGCGAGACACTTCAAATAAAGTGGGAACGGTTAATGTTTTCAGTAACAAAAGAATGTAGTCTCTCAGCTCTGTTGAACACATTTTACCATGTTTAAGTTCATCCCACAGATTTACTCTCAAATAGCACAGAAAAATCCTATTTATGTCTGGAGTCACTGAAATAAATTTTTACTTAATTTGTGTCTTGTTATTTTGATACTAGTTACCTTTAAGTCACATTTCTGTATGTTTAACCGTAAGTGTCAATGTCATGACCATCTCAAGCATTACGCTGATGAGCAGGTCTTGACCATTGAGCATGCTTAAGTATTTAAACCTTGATATCATGCATAATAATCCAAACAGGCTAGGAAAATAACCAGGGCTTGGGGCAAAAATGGCACCAAAAATAACAGAAATGCCCCTCAAATTTCAGGTCAGGGGAAAAAACGCCCCTGCACGATAAAACATGGTAAGTATTAATATGCAGAGGTGCAAACGAGATTGCCAATATATCCAATTTTGCCCGTTTACATAAATCAATATATATATATATATATATATATATATATCGTCATCAAACTATCCTAACCCTCCAAACTGCTCAATGTTTGGCGTTGAGATATTATATAGGTTAACAATATACATTTCTGTAAAGCTGCTTTGAAACAGTGGGTGTTGTGAACAGTGTGCAAATAAATTTACTGACTAGTACAATAACAAAAACAATAATAAACTGACTTGTCTCCATCAGTCTAGTCCTGAACACACTCAAACAAGACTGAAAGACTACAGTAAACTGTTAACTGAAGACTTCAGCCACACCAGAACATTGCATGTGCTGCGTATGACTCTGACTGGATCTATCCAGTTCTGCTGGCTGGCATTTTCAGGCAATTTATATAGTGGCGGATGAATCAGATGCAGTCTGTGGGCGCTGCCACATCTCTCAGCAGAGAAATATTAACAGCCGTTATCCTGTATTGTTATCCATAATAATAGTGTTTGTTCTGGGCTTCACATAAACTTGGTAAATGACTAACGAAATAATAAAACAGAGAATAGTCTGAATACAAATCTTTCTCACTGAAGCTGTAGCCATATGCTAAAATGCTGACATTTGTTCCCATAAGTCTACACTTTAAAACCCCAAATCAGATGTGTGATAACTGCAAATGTATTTTTTTGTGCCTTTCATTTCTCTGGATCAATTTTGAGACGTTTCTACCCTTTGAGTCCACCTGTGGCAAATGCAAGTGATTAGACGTGATTTGGCCAAGAGCCTCCAGCAACCCTCTCGGAGCATGACACACACAAGTCTGAATGCACCAAAGTGACTCTCAGACTGAGAGAACAAGTGTTGCATCACCTGCACCTTCTGTAAGCCGAGTTCACACTGTAAAATGTTGGCCGCCTGAGACAAATTTAGCTGATAGGCTAAAATCTGAAATCTTTGATCATTAGGTTGAAATGTTCACCAACAACCGATTAATGACCGTTGCGATCACATTTGACCTCAGCTGAAATTCTGGCAGTGGCAGAAGATTTGACT
This sequence comes from Meda fulgida, assembly GCA_030578275.1. Lineage (NCBI taxonomy): Eukaryota > Metazoa > Chordata > Actinopteri > Cypriniformes > Leuciscidae > Meda > Meda fulgida. Next base: position 2,799,486 of record CM060630.1, on the reverse strand, counting down.
CACAGTTCTACAAGTGAGACACTGTGAAAGATGAAAATCTGTAGATTGATGAGTTAAGTGACAGTGGTTTGTTTTGAATGGATATATTCATGCATTCATTATTCATTAGTTTTACCATAAGTGGAGGGTAATGACTGCTACACAAGCAATTTGAAAGTTATGTGTGCCTACCACATGTATTGTGACAACTCTACATGAACGTCTGCAATTCAGGACACTGTCAGCCGTAGTCCAGCGACACAGGGAAGTTCCTGGCCCATGCCATCGAACACCCAGAGAAAAGGAGGTTCAGAGCTGGAAAAATCAGCTCCTAAAAGCTTGCTGGAACCAGGAAACGTTGCAGAGAAATGTTGATGACAATCTCGTTATAAAATATAATAACATTGCATTTCATTATTTATCATGAGAGAGTTCATCTGTTTCAGTGTCTCTCCAGAAACTACTGGTAGTTTATGGACATTCAGCTTAAATCTCTCGAGCAACAACAGAAGAGAGAACTGGCAGTTTATGCAGGGTCAGGTGGACTGGGCCAACTTTGTTTTCAACAAAGATCAGGCTATGCCATTTCCATCTGAACAATTATTAGCAAATATAAGCCCTACTTGACTAAACACACCCAAACACTCATGTTGTAATATACTGTTCTTTCCTGTTGTAAATGAAATTACAATGAGCTGAACTCTATTCATCTGACCGTCTACAGGGAATAAAACAGCATTCCCACCCACTCTTTGTTCCTCTTTCACTGTTGACTCAAGGCAAACCTTTGAAGGAATGTTTTTAGTGAGTATAACACTGAAGGGCATGGGGCAGACCAGAATAACAAAAAGATGCTTTAAGGCCATCGGGAAGATTTATTTGGATATAACTGAATTTAATTTTCCAATTGATTAATTAAGTGTTGGACTCATCATTCTACTGTATTTCATACATTAATCTATGCAGATGTTAAAAAATTTAAATAAACTTAATGACTGAAATATATAGATTGTGCTGAATGTCAGCTTGCTTATTTTGCACATGATAATTAAAGGTGGGGTATGTGATTTTCTTTTTCGACCTTTTTTTCAAAATCACTTGAAATCCTATTCCTAACCCACTTACAGCCACTGAGTTAGAAGCACTGAAATGAAAATTAAGCAATTTAATAATCTGTGGAATGGACAGGACTCGAAAAACTCCAGCCAATCATTTCCAAGACCACCTAGAATCATTGGACAGAAAATGCGTCAATCAAACAGTCGTACCATACCCCCTCCCCCTCGCGCACGTGTCCCCTTCGTGCACATACCCAAAGCTCGTGACCCAGTCACAGTAAGTGCCATAGATGTAAGTGCAAGTCGCCCCGATACAGAGAGAGAGAGAGAGATGCATGATTGCGCGTCCATGTTCTTTTAATGGGTGGAGTCAGGGCCAGCGTAGGAGGAAAGAAGGTAGGACCTTTTGAGTTGTGTATTTTCAAAATCTGCCGGCTGTTTTGCAAATCACATACCCCACCTTTAAGTTAAGTCCACATGTCATACAAACAAAAAACTCTGCTTCTAGCCACAGGTTGAGATCTGTCGTTCCAACCACACAACTATGATGCCGTTTGTGAATGTTTGTTGGAACCTAAATGGTTTCTGGAAACAGACTCGTTAAACTATGCGTATAACGACGGAACTTGCGACCATGGCTAACAATGCTTTTGGGAAACACATTCGTGGTTAATAAAAGCCCATGCATGACATGAGGACATGCTTCACTGCAGCTGAGTCACCGTAGTTTGTCTGCCAGCTAGTTGCATGTCAATGTTTTCAGCAAACAGAAAACGCATAAAACACACATCCCATTACAAAGACGTGTATCTCTTCCCTGAATTACCAAAAACAGAGGTCATCAATTGTTCCTGTCAATTCATCCTGTCAATGGAAAATAATTCATCCATCAATTCATCCTGTCAATGGAAAATAACTTGCTTAAAGTACTATCAATATAAGAGGCTCGGATCGTTTAAACCACTTTGTCTGTGGCCACAATCAATGGCCACAATCTCTAGGGGTCTAGAAGCAAGCAGACTGCCCATAAAAGTTCTCACCTTTGGCTGTACAGCTTTAGCTGCCAGGCACCTAGTACACTCTTGACACCAACGTTCAATATCTTGTCGCATAAAGGGTCAGTAACATCGTTGACGTACAAGGGTGGTAGTATGTTCCACCCCTTGATGACCGTGATGGTCATGGAGATTAGTAAGCACTTCACTTCTTAGCCTCTGTGGTAACAGCAGCTTTAACACTTCCTCACTATCCCCAGGGACATGACTCTGCCGATACAAGACTCCCTGCTGTTCTTGGATTCTATTCCACTGGCGAACCATTTCCAAGACTGCTGGAGATTCCTTTGCCCGCTCCAAAGCTGAGGGGACCCCACCACGTTCCCAATACACCAAGAAAGCCTGTATCACTAGATCTTCTGCCTGTAACACTTGTAGGTCAGTTTTACCTCTTACTGGAACTGCCTCAATAATGGATGTAACAGCGGAAAACTGCTGATGGTATTTAGTGCAAGCTCGTCCCACATCTTCGGGAACCGTGATACCAGGGGCAACTTCTCCCATAGAACTTGGCAGCGGGGAAGGAGGCAGGCGAGAGAGTGCATCTGCATTTTTATTGGATGTCCCAGGTCTGTACATCAGAGTAAAATCAAAGAGTGCTAGCTGTGATGCCCTGTTGTCTGTTGTGGCGAGGGGGGCGTGGTTTCGCGAAGTCTGTAGCGGGAGAGGAGTCAGCGAGCTGCGCGGTGAGTAAGTGGGTCAAGTGCAGATGATGAACACCTGTGTCTGATTGCAGTAATTGGCGTGGAGACTGCATATAAGCTGCCGGCTGTGAGAGAGGAGGTGAGAGAGACCTGGGACTCGCACACGAAGCTTGGAAGTCACCGAGAGTTGTTGTCAAGTTACATGTTCGTTTCTGTCTTTGCTGTGAGAGCTACAGCGGCCGCGCCCGAGCGCATCTTTTTGTTTTCTGGTGTATTTGTTTGTGAATAAAGTGCGAGTCCCAATTTCGCCGACCCCGTCTTCTTCTTCCTACACCCACTCTGAGCTCACGCTGCATTACACTGGTGCCGAAACCCGGGAAGAAGAAGACTGCCGCCGCCATGCAGACCCCGCCGGGAACGCCATTTGCGGATCTCATCCAGACGCTCGCGGGTCTTCACCGGGAGCAACATCACGCCCTGCTGGCCGTAAAAGAGGAGCAAGATCAGCGGTTCCAGATGCTGCTCCAAGGCCAGCAAGAAGACCGCGAGCTGTTCCGGAGCTGGCTCGACCGGGAGGTTCGGGCCGTCCCCGCTCCAGCTACGGCCTCAGCCCCGCCCCTGCCTCTCAACAAAATGGGACCCCAGGACGATCCGGAGGCGTTCCTGGATTTGTTTGAGAGGTCTGCCGAGGCCCGGGGATGGCCCCAATCGGACTGGCCCATGCGGCTCATCCCTTTGCTATCGGGTGAGTCCCAGATAGCCGCCCACCAACTGCCAGTCCAGAACCTCCTGGTCTATGAAGATCTGAGGCACGCCATTCTGCAGCGGGTCGGCCGGACCCCCGAACAACATCGTCAGCGGTTCAGGTTCTTGAGCCTGGAGGAGTCTGGCCGACCCTTCGTGCTGGCGCAACAGCTCCGGGACTCCTGCCGCAGATGGCTGATGGCTGACGGAGGCGACTTCGAGGATATCGTCAGCAAGGTGGTACTGGAGCAATTTATCACCAAGCTGCCCAAGAAAACCGCTCAGTGGGTCCAGTGCCACCGCCCGACGTCGCTGGACCAGGCCATCCACCTGGCGGAAGATCACATGGTGGCGTGCTCAGGGGTCGGCGAACCCCTTCCATCAGCCTCTCTCTCTCCCTCTCTCTCTCTCTCCACCCCTTCTCACCCCAAACCTGTGCCCCTTCCCAGGTCTCGCGGGGGGCTGGTGCCCCGGCCGGCGCCAAGGTGGAGGACAGAGACCCCGGCGGAGCCCGTCCCTGCGTCCCGGGCCCCACCCAGGGGGCCCGCCGCATCCGACCACCCCGTCCGGCAGCCCTGCACTCTCCACGCCATTTCCTCGACCCGCTTCTTGCCACTGGAGCGGGAGGCCTGGGCCGGCCTGTTGGCGCTGTGGGGACCCAGGACACTTTATAGACCGGTGTCCGGTGATGGAGGTGGGGACGCTGATCCGGGTTCCCGACGCGTCACAGGCTGCCCCCGATCAAACTGGCCTGTACCAGATACCAGTGAGTATAAAGGGGGGTACTTATCAGGCTTTGGTGGATTCAGGCTGTAACCAAACCTCTATTCATCAAAGTCTGATACAACCGGGGGCATTGGATAACCGCCGCATGGTTAAGGTGCGGTGTGTGCACGGGGTGGTGGTGAGATATCCGATAATGCCTGTGGTAATTCAATTTAGGGGGCAAAACCATAGTGTGGAGGTAGCAGTTAACCCGCACCTCCGGCATCCGCTTATTTTGGGGACGAATTGGCCTGCCTTTAATGAATTATTGGGGTCGTTATCGACGGGTGCCTCTTGGAGTAAGAAAAGCAAGGGAAAGACAGCGGTCGTTCAGGTGGGGGATGCTGAGCCGGGACCACTGGGACCTGCTGCAGGGGAACGGAGGGCTCTGGCGAGAACTGTCCTCTCAGAGCACGATGATTTTCCCCTGGAGCAGTCCCAGGACGAGTCTCTAAAACACGCCTTTAATCAGGTCCGCTCTATCGACGGCCAGCTGCTCCACCCATACCAACCGCTCTCATACCCCTATTTTGCTGTATTAAGAGATAAGTTGTATCGGGTGACCCAAGACACCCAGACAAAGGAAGATACAACACAGTTGTTGGTTCCTAAAAGCCGCCGGAAAATGCTTTTTCAGGCGGCTCACTGTAATCCAATGGCCGGGCATTTAGGTCAGGCGGCGACACTAAACCGTCTCATGGCCCGGTTCTTCTGGCCGGGCATTCACGAGAACGTGCGCAGGTGGTGCGCGTCTTGTCGTGAATGTCAGTTGGTGAATCCACCGGCCAATCCAAAAGCACCATTGTGCCCCCTTCCGCTAATGCAGGTCCCCTTCGAACGAATTGGTATGGACCTCATCGGGCCATTAGAGCGGTCAGCACGAGGGCACCGCTTTGCGTTGGTTCTGGTGGACTACGCAACGCGATACCCGGAAGCAGTCCCGCTTCGTAACATTTCTGCTAAAAGTGTTGCGAGCGCGCTCTTCTCGTTAATCTCCCGAGTGGGAATCCCCAAAGAGATTCTCACTGATCAGGGCACGGCGTTTATGTCACGAACGATTCGCGAACTCTACGAATTGTTGGGCATTAAATCGATTCGCACTAGCGTCTACCACCCACAGACGGACGGTTTAGTGGAACGATTTAATCGCACTTTGAAATCCATGATTCGTAAGTTCGTTCACGAAGACGCCAAAAATTGGGATAAATGGCTAGAACCCCTCTTGTTCGCTGTACGCGAGGTCCCCCAAGCCTCCACGGGGTTTTCCCCCTTCGAGCTCCTCTAGTGACTGGGCGAGCCCGATAGTTCCTAAAACTGACGGCTCGGTCCGCTTCTGTGTAGACTATAGGAAGGTGAACGCGGTGTCTAAGTTTGATGCTTATCCAATGCCGAGGGTTGACGAATTGCTTGATCGGCTGGGTACTGCTCGTTTTTATTCGACATTGGACTTAACGAAGGGTTATTGGCAGATCCCCTTGTCTCCAATGTCCAAAGAAAAGACAGCTTTCACAACGCCGTTTGGATTACACCAATTTGTCACCCTTCCTTTCGGCTTGTTCGGGGCTCCAGCGACCTTTCAGCGCCAAGATTCTCCGGCCGCTCTGAAGACGCTGAGAAGGGCGGGGCTCACGGCCAATCCAAAGAAGTGTACAATTGGGCGTGTGGAGGTAAGGTATCTGGGTTTCCACTTGGGACATGGACAGGTGCGTCCCCAAATTGATAAGACGGCAGCTGTTGCGACCTGTCCGAGACCCAAGACCAAAAAGGAGGTTAGACAGTTCCTGGGGCTAGCGGGATATTACAGAAGGTTTGTGCCTAATTATTCGGACCTCGCTAGCCCGCTGACTGATTTAACTAAAAAGGAAGCGCCAGATACGGTCCAGTGGACGGAGCAGTGTCAGCAGGCCTTTACCCAGATAAAGGCTGCTCTGTGTGGCGGCCCGCTTTTGCATGCTCCTGATTTCTCTCTCCCTGCAGTGGCTCCACCGCATGAAGGATACCAACGCGCGGATCACCCGTTGGTATCTAGCTTTACAGCCTTTTAAGTTCCAGGTGGTCCACAGGCCGGGTGCACAGATGGTTGTGGCTGACTTCCTCTCCAGGAGGGGGGGGGCTGCAGGCCGGACGGCTCCCTGGCCTGAGACGGGCGGTGGGGGTATGTGGCGAGGGGGGCGTGGTTTCGCGAAGTCTGTAGCGGAAGAGGAGTCAGCGATCTGCACGGTGAGTAAGTGGGTCAAGTGCAGATGACGAACACCTGTGTCTGATTGCAGTAATTGGCGTGGAGACTGCATATAAGCTGCCGGCTGTGAGAGAGGAGGTGAGAGAGACCTGGGACTCGCACACGAAGCTGGGAAGTCACCGAGAGTTGTTGTCAAGTTACATGTTCGTTTCTGTCTTTGCTGTGAGAGCTACAGCGGCCGCGCCCGAGCGCATCTTTTTGTTTTCTGTTTGAGTCCCAATTTCGCCGACCCCGTCTTCTTCTTCCTACACCCACTCTGAGCTCACGCTGCATTACATCTGTGAAGACTGTAAATTTAGAGCCAAGAAGATAATCTCTAAATTTTTCTATTACCGCCCATTTGAGTGCAAGCAGTTCCAATTTCATAGCTGAATAATTTTTTCATATTCATCCCAGTAGGTCTGAGCCCACGACTTGCATATGCAAGTGGCCGACGTTGCCCTCTTTCCTGTTCCTGGGAAAGGACTGCACCCAGCCCCAGATTGCTAGCATCCACCTCTAGGATGAACGGTCTAGTAAAATCTGCATACCACAATACTGGGGCCCCAATCAGCTTCTCCTTAAGAGTATGGAATGCCTGTTCGCAACTCCAGTCCCAGTGATCACCCCAGGTACTATTTGATCTGGGCCTAGCTCTTTTACTGGAAGGCTGTAATATTGCTACTAAATTGTGGAGAGGGGCGGCATACTTTGCAAAATCTTCCACAAACCTCCTGTAGTAAGAGGCAAAACCCAAGGAGGACCGTAGTTCTACAACAGTAGATGGAGTCTTCCACTCTTTAACAGCACTCATCTTTTTGTTGTCAGTGGCAACACCAGATGCAGAAATAACATGCCCAAGGTACTTTACCTCTGGCTGGAAAAAGTGACATTTTCTGAGCTTAAGTTTCAGGCCATTCTGTTTCTGATTCTGAAATGATGATGATAAAACAACCACATCATCCAAATATAAGAGGAGTGAGTGAAATCTTTAATCTCCAAAGATGTAATCCATTAATCTCTGGAATGTCCCTCGGGCGTTACAAAGGCCAAAATGCATCCGCTGGAATTCAAACAGACCAAAAGGTGTACAGAATGCAGTCTTGGCTTGATCCTTCTCAGCTGCGGGGAACCTGGTTGTAACCATTTGCCAAATCCAGAGTAGAAAACATACAAGCGCCAGTCAAGGCATCCAAAGACTCCTCTATGCAAGGAAGGGGGAACCTTTTTCTTGACCACCACAATGGGAGAGGAGAAAGGGCTACAACTCACCCGCACTACCCCCTGCTCTACCAAATCTTGGATATGAGCCTTCACAAGATCATACTGGGACGGATGGAGTCGTCTATAACGGTGGCGAATAGGTATATTATCTAACAGGGGAATCTCATGCTCTATCAAGTTTGTGCATCCTAAATACCCATCACTCTGACAGAAAACCACACTATACTTATATATCTTCTTCTGTGGCCCTTAATGAAGGCGGTCGCATTTTCTTCCCCTCCTCTCCCCTACCTCCCCTGCTTTGCTTCTCTCATCTTGTTAGTCTAATGTCTTGTACTTTGAGAGACTCTCCGCACTGCTCTCCAAACTAAGAAATTATGGATTTGATCAACTGGTCTCTCAACGCAATTGACACCATCTTCTCGACGAGAAGCTTGGGTTCGGGGGAACCTGACTACCCTGCCGGAACATTCACAGCTGGCTACACGATGGACGCGTGGGAGAGGTGGCGGGTCGTGTGTCTGGCGGCTCTTTCCGTGGAGGACGTTGAAGATATCTACCTATTTGGAACCATGATAACAGGTTTTCTGCTGATTGGATCAGGCATTGCCCTGGTTTATCGAGGAATTAAGAAGTCGGCGACAGCTGTCCAAAGCTCCACAAGGCTGCCCGTCATGATTGAAACAGTGGGCAGAGCTGTCAGCACTCAGACTTTGACTATGAACAACTATATGGATAACATCATGGAGAAGCTCACAGCTTTGCAAAGGCAAATGGATCGTTTCGGAGACCAAAATGGACCGGGCGCTGTGTAAATCGGAATGCGGCTACTCGTCCCAAGACCAAACAATCCCAATCTTATCTGCTTTTCGGCCCCCCTTATCCAGCACTGGCCTTGGCCAAGGCTGCTGTTGGAACAACAACTCCCCCGGAAGAGCACTGCAGCGAGACACTCTTGCGTTCCTTCCCCCACTCCCCACAGACACCTGCTGATTGTTGACTCTGTCTGGGACCTGATCAGGGTGGTCTCCATGGCAACTTGCTGTGTATCGCTATGACAATCCTGCGGACTTGAGGCACCTAGATTATGATGCCAGGCGTAGCGACTCTCCAGGCCTACATACACAAACTCTTACATAAATACAGATATGCAATCACCCAACCACCCCCCATCCCTCGCCTTCAACGCTTTGTACCACCAGTCTGACTGGCGGGTCTGTGACCAGCGCCGAGAATGGCTGCAGGACCAGATGGCTGCCTGCCTGTGCTGGGCTACCTCCATCCCCCACTCCCCTCCCCTGTTGCAAGTTTTGTGTGCTAATGTTGCTGAGGTGTTTTTTTTACTGTTCCCAAACTGTACTCCTCACAGGAGCATAGTCTGGGGGTTGCCCTTTTTTTTCTCCTCACTCTCCTCATGTTATGCTGTATTTTCTTCTTCAATGCCCTGTCTTCCTGTCCTGTCTACCCCCTTGTCATATTGTATGTATGTCTGTATGGACAGGTTGATGGCAAATTTCACTGGTACTTGTGACTAAGTGACAATAAAGGCTACTACTACTACTTCTCCAACAAAGCCTTGGCATCTTCCTGTTCTACCTCTTCTAGGTTAGGCCATGATATATTGGCCAGACCAGGGACAGTGCGGTTCACTACTTCAGCTGACTGGATAAACACAGTAGGGCCCTCACAACTCTCTTCACTACCAAAAATCACGGGTTGACTGTGGGGACACACACTAACCATTTGAAGACTACCAAAAAAAGTCTGGGGTCTTAACCACCTGTCCAGAGTACCTATATTAACCAAGGGTACATAGACAGTCCCCTTACCAATAGTTACCTGGGAGCATGGAATTAGGAGGTCTGCAGGTAGTTGCCAGTCACCTATGCCTGGGGGTGCTAAAAATGCAGCAGGAATAAGTGAACCAACTCCCTGTCTGCACAAGGCTGGGACTAGCTTAAATGACCCAGAAGGAACACAGATGGAAGGATCTGGGGGAATAGAGACACTACCAATAAATTCAGATTCAATTAAACGTTCAAGAGTCTGACATTCGGACATGGCGTTCTTCAGCACATCAGTATACCAAGCCTTTACCGTCATTTAAAACATACATAACACATCATAATCTAACTTGGTACTTGCAGCAGTTTACCCAGAACAATCGATTTGTCCACTGGCCAATCTCCAGCCTCAAACAACAACAGCACTGATTTGAACCCACGATCCTGGTGCTTTCATTCCCCACGCTATACCGACACGCTGTAATGAATGGCTAGCTTAACTTGTCGCTCTGTGACTACGTCACACTAAATAGCCGGCTGAGCAATAAAGGGCTCGAAGGTGGCATCTACTGGGTCCTAGTGTCCTACCACTTACACATACAAAATGTATTTTCGCCGCTCAGAAAACAGCGTCTTCTATACACCCTTATAATTACCCTTAATCATCTTTAGCAGCTGTGAGGCCAGCTAGTACTGTGTGCTTATGCTGATTATTAATGTTCAACATTGTTAGCTTATTCAATAACAAGACAGGCACCATGACAGGTACCGTTGCTGAAACCAGATCAGACAATCTGGATGCTCCCTTAAGCCGGGTGCACACTGCGATTTTGGCCGTCTAAGGAATCCTTAATGACTCCTCTGATCTTAGGCTAAATTCTGAAGTTTTTGATCGTTAGTTTGACATGTTCACCAACAGCTGTTTAAAGACAGTTGCGATCAAATTTGACCTCAGCTGAAATTCTGGCAGTATCAGAAGATTTGACTCACGGTCCTGCAGTGTGACTTCTACGATGACCGTTAAATTGAATTCATTTTTCAAGACAAGCCATGACCAAAATTAACGTTAGAGATTTCTTTGTAGCCACCATTTCAATCCAGTGTGTAATGCAGCTCACTGTCACCAAACGTGTTATAACAACTGCAACTCTTTATGAAAGGGTTCAATCATTATCACAGGGAGAATTTGTTTATATTGTTCCCTTTTACCCATTTGCTAGAACATATTATCAAACAAAACACAAAATGTTTACCCTTTTATAAACTCCAACAAACTGGGCCCAATAATGGAAGTCCAGGAATATGCTCATTGGCCTCAACATATCAGTCCCTTAGTCCATAGAAATAAAAAGCAATATACAAATAATACTAATCAGTCTGATGAAACAGTTCTTTTTCTGCCTTGGGCAGTCAGCAAATCTAAAGTCTCAAAAGTCCAGATGGAAAAATATCAAATGTCCCCAAAATAAGAAAAAGTACGATCTGCTGGTTCCAGGCCCCACAAAAACACGTTATCCTCCAGCTGAAGGAAAAAACAATCCTCAGAGTAAAGTCTGGGAAAAAAAGTATATTTCAGAATAGAGCGTGCACATATAAAGTCTAATACACTGTGACACTATTTTCAGAGATCACTTTTAAAACCAATACTCTAGAGCAGGGATAGGCAACTTTGGTCCTGGAGGGCCACTGTCCTGCAGACTTTAGCTCCAACCTTAATTAAACACCTGAACAAGGCAATCAATGTTTTCAGGATAACTAGATAGATACAGGCAGGTGAGTTTTTATGAGTGAGTGAAACTAAACTCTGCAGGACAGTGGCTCTCCAGCACCGGAGTTGCCTATCCCTGCTCTAGAGTTAAGATAGCCAAAAGCATGCCACCTCACCACACACACACCACAATAAAAATGGCCGCCCTTTCCTTATTAAGGGTTGGCCCATCATAATAAAAGTCCTTAGCGACCAACAAAAGTCTACTAATTCCCCCTCAAACAAAATGCATAGGCAAATGCTCAAAATTAACATCTATGTAGATAAAAAAAAAAACGATTAACATCGAATGGCTCATAAACAATTACTTTTTTTAAGTGAGCATCGTTCAGGGCTTTACTGTGGCAGTATCACAATTTCTGAAAAACAGCAATGAGAGCTTTGAAGTATTGCTGTTGGCTTGGGGAGTAGAAAATGATGTCATCTATGTAGACGAAGCACACATTTCCTCTTAGCTTACCCAACACTCTTCTCTCCATCAACCTCTGTAATGTGGCCCAAGCATTTTTCAGCCCGAAGGGCATGGTCAAGAAATTAAACAATCCAAAGGGGGTTATAAAGGCTGTCTTTTCCCTGATGCTTTCTTCCATCTTGACCTGCCAGGATCTAGATTTTAAGTCAAGGGTACTGAAATTATGGGCACCTGACAATGAGTATATCATGGATGAGAGGCATGGGGTATGCATCTTGGGGAATTTTGGAATTCAGTCTGCGATAATCAACGCAGAATCTTAGACTGCCGTCTCACTTTCTTTGGGACCAATACTACCGGAGATGCCCAAGGGGATTGAGACGGCTCGATGATACCTTCTTGCTTTACCATTTCGATCTCCCTTTCCATCACCTCTTTCTTTAAGAGAGAAACTCTATAGGCTTTCGACCGAACTGGTATCGCATCCGTTGTTACGATCCGATGGATGCCTTGATTGGTTCTCCCTAGTCCAGAACACAGTCGCACATTTATTAAGGAAGGGTTGGACTTCTGGCGGATGTCTAGTTATGATGTCTTTTCTGTTAGTGACTATCGCTGTGGCTGTCTCCAGATAAATGGCCAAACTCTTCAAAAACATATGGGAATGAACGGAAATAGGTTTTATCTCAGTGGCTTGTCGAAACTCTGGGAAAGAGGTTCAAGGGAGAGAGCAAAAAGAGCTGGAGTTAAAAAAGGACACCCTTGGCCAGGGGCGGACTGGGACAAAAATTCAGCCCTGGCACTGTAGCCACACCAGACATATTACCACACCTACACAGCCCCACCTATACACTCACATTCACTACTTACATTTGTGTACGGATGGTGAAATAATATAAGCAGACCTGCATGCAACAAATATTTAAAAATTGTATGTATGTGACTGGCTTACAACCATGTGAAAAAATGCTAGATTCAGGCATCGGTTCCAAAAAGAGTGCAGGCTGATGCACACTGACCAAGTTCCTCCAGTAAGAAGCAGTTGATGCATCATCTGACATCTTGATGTGGTGGCGTGATAAACATAGAAGATTTCCCCTAATAGCCAAGTTAGCACCAAAATACATGTGCATTTGTGCAACAAGCACTAGCTCAGAAAGAATGTTTAGCACAGCTGGTAACATTGTTACCCCAGAAAGATCCTGCCTTAAGCCCAACAAGGTAAACATGTTAGTGTTCCTTTCTCGGAATCTGCCTAACAATTAAAAAACTGATCTGGCAGCAGAAATGGCCTGTTGATGCATTGTGTGAGACACAAGTTTAAACAGACTTTGTTAAACATGTTACTTTGTTTTGATCTAGTTCTTGTTACCTTTGCACTTTTTTTTTGTTAACAAAGGTGTATTTATTATTTATTTGTTTTATTTGTTTAGGATATATTTTTTCACATTCCGATTCCAATGTCTAAATATTCTGAAGAATAAAACGTTATTTGTTCTTTGAAAAAGTGTACTTGCATTATTATGCTATTATATTGTCATATTGTCATTATGTAATCAGTGGCATAAAATGCTCTGAAAATTACAATAATATTGTTTATCGCAATTAATTTCGGCCACTTCCGATTTGTGCCATCCTCACACTGAAATACTTTCTCCACAACTGCATTTTTGGACGTTTGCCTGGGATGGTACATGAAAAACAAGTCATGATCTGTTGATGCTACAAGGTGGTTGCAGCAGAGATTAAACAGGATCGAAGTGAAGCAGCTTTATTCTAAAACAAACCCAAAACTTAAAAAAACAGAATCTCAGCAACAAGAACATGAACAGAACAACCAACTAAATGCAACGAAAATAGACAGCAAACAGAGGAACTAATGAGACTAATAAATGAGACACACCTGAACTGAAACTCAAATCAAATCAGTAACCATGGAGAAAAAAACAGGCAGGGGGCGGAGAAAGACAGAACTGAACTAATTAACAGATTAACCTCCTGCATGCTCCACCTCTCCTGTGTACTCCGCATCTCTTGTGTGCTCCACCTCTCCTGTGTGCTCCACCTCTCCTATGTTACTCCGCCTCTCTTGTGTGCTCCGCCTCTCCTGTGTGCTCTGCCTCTTGTGTGCTCCGCCTCTCTTGTGTGCCCCGTAGTCTCCCCATTGTCTCCTGCTCTGCCTCTCCTGAGTGCTCCGCCTCTCCTGTGTGCCCCGCCTCTCCCGAGTGCTCCGCCTCTCCTGTGTGCCCCGCCTCTCCTGTGTGCTCCGCCTCTCTTGTGTGCTCCGTCTCTCCTGTGTGCACCGCCTCTCATGTGTGCTCCGCCTCTCTTGTGTGCTCCGCCTCTCCTGTGTGCTCTGCCTCTCCTGTGTGCTCTGCCTCTCCTGTGTGCTCTGCCTCTCCTGTGTGCTCCGCCTCTCTTGTGTGCTCTGCCTCTCCTGTGTACTCCGCCTCTCTTGTGTGCCCCGTTGTCTCCCGCTCTGCCTCTCCTGTCTGCTCCGCCTCTCCTGTGTGCACCGTCGTCTCCTGCTCTGCCTCTCCTGTGTGCTCCGTCTCTCCTGTGTGCTCCGTCTCTCCTGTGTGCCCTGTTGTCTCCTGCTCTGCCTCTCCTGTCTGCTCCGACTCTCCTGTGTGCCCCGTCGTCTCCTGCTCTGCCTCTCCTGTCTGCTCATCCTCTCCTGTGTGCCCCGTCGTCTCCTGCTCTGCCTCTCCTGAGTGCTCCATCTCTCCTGTGTGCTCCGCCTCTCCTGTGTAACCCGTTGTCTCCTGCCCCGCCTCTCCTGTGTGCCCCGCCTCTCCTGTGTGCTCTGCCTCTCCTGTGTGCTCCGCCTCTCCTGTGTGCTCCGCCTATCTTGTGTGCCCCGTCATCTCCTGCTCCGCCTCTCCCCTGTGCTTCACCTCTTCTGTGTGCTTCGCCTCTCTTGTTCTCCTCGTCATCTCCTGCTTTGCCTCTCCTGTGTGCTCCGCCTTTCCTGTGTGCTCCGCCTCTCCTGTGTGCTCCGCCTCTCCTGTGTACTCCGCCTCTCCTGTGTGCCCCATCGTCTCCTGAGTGCTCCGCCTCTCCTGTGTGCCCCGTCGTCTCCTGAGTGCTCTGCCTCTCCTGTGTGCTCCGCCTCTCCTGTGTGTCCCGTCGTCTCCTGCTCTGCCTTTCCTGAGTTCTCTGCCTCTCCTGTGTGCCCCATCGTCTCCTGAGTGCTCTGCCTCTCCTGTGTGCTCCGCCTCTCCTTAGTGCTCTGCATCGCCTGTGTGTGTGTGAGTGTGTAACACATGCACAGGTTCCTCCTATCCTGAGGGAGGGTTAATTAATAGTTAATCTGAGCAACAGTATTAAGAAACTGTCAGCATCTGCGTCAGGGTGTGTCTCTCTCATAGCTGTCTTCCCATGACACTTGACTTGTGACAGCAGCTGAGCTGTATTCACTGGGTCCCGCAACATTCTAGTTTTGAATAGATGAACACATGATTCAGACATGGGAGAACATAAGTAAGCCAATGGCTTATAATACCTTATCTAACTCATCTAAGCCTATGCTCCACACTACCTAAGGATTAATTATATACTGTAACCTATCCATGATGTATGCATGTATTCAATGTTTTATTTTATTATATGACTAGCTACGTATTCAAAGTAAATTTCACGACAAATGTCACAGTACTATGGGTATTGCTATAGGTTTTTATTGTGTTATTACAAGTAACGTTAGCCTACAGCAGTCTGTTTATTCTAAATTCCACCTTATGTGCTGATTTTTCAGTCATGCAATTCAGTAACAGGCTATCTAAGACTTGTAACGAATTATCACGAAGCAAGGACATTTTAAATCAACAGGGATTCTACGCTAAGCTTGCAACTGTTTATTACAATGTAGGCTACTGTAAAAACACTATAGCTAACTGGCAGAAGTAGCGTGAATTGCATGCAAATTATTTGAGCTACACTATATTGGCAAAAGTTTTGGAACATCTGCCTTTACATGCACATGAACAGTAATGTCATCCAATTCTTAATCCGTAGGGTTTAATATGGAGTTGGCCCAGCTTCAACTCTTCTGGGAAGGCTTTCCACAAGGTTTAGAAGTGTGTTTATAGGAATTATTTTTACCATTCTTCTATAAGAATGGGCCCACCCACCTGTCAGTCAGGCCCATCCAGTCAGTTGCTTCACAAGGTAGCCTAAGGAGTGAATTCTTTTGCGATTATCACAATATTTGACCAACAAAAACAAATCGTGTTTCTTGATTCTTGTTTGTCATATAATAATGACGAAATGCCTGTAGAGCCTTTTGCAGTCAGATTGCGAACAGCCCCTTGCCCCTCCCCCTTTCACAACGACGAGCACATTTCTGACTGAAACTTTAATTATTGCCCCTGAGCAGAGCATCCCTCAGATAAAGCAACACATTGGTGCCCTAGGTTTGTCAGTTCAGCCCAGTCTCAGGAGCTTAGGTGTTGTTTTTGATGCGGCCATGTCTCTGGAGAAACATTCTAAACTTCTTATTAAAAACTGTTTCTTCCAATTAAGGAACATTGCTAAGATAAGAGCCTTGGTGTCAAAAGCTGAGTTGGAAATGATCATCCATGCTTTTGTCTCGTCTCGCTTAGACTATTGTAACAGTCTTTTTATTTGCCTTAATAAGAAGGATTTGTCTCGTCTCCAGACTGTCCAAAATTCTGCTGCTAGGCTTTTAACCCACACGAGTAAAAGGGCACATATTACTCCAGTTTTATCTTCACTTCATTGGCTACCAGTGAAATTAAGAATACAGTTCAAAATTACATCCTAAAAAAGTACATCCTCACGTAGTCTGAGATCAACAGGCCAGAGACTATTAGTTGTCCCCCTTACACATTTTAAAACAAGGGGGGACCGTTCATTCCAAGTTGTTGCTCCCAGGTTGTGGAACGCTTTGCATCATTCCATACGCGGCTTGGATTGTGTGGAAAAATTTAAAAGTCAGCTGAAAACTCTGCTTTTTAAAGAGGCTTTTAACTAGTTTGTAGGGTGGTTAGGCTGGTCTAATGTGTACGTTTTGTTTATTTTTTATTTGATTCATTTATTTTGTTTTTGTTTTTGTGATGCAATGTATTTATGGGAGTTGTTAAGGTTTTCTTTTGTTGTGAAGCACTTTGTGATCTTCATCTGCGAAAAGTGCTATACAAATAAATTTTACTTACTTACTATTTCACAGAGGGACACTGTAGTTTAGCTAAGTATGTTAAACTAAAATGAAACAGAGCAACTTACTAAAGTTTGTGTCAAAAAGACCACGGCTGCCACAGGAGGAAGATAATTCAGATGTTCAGGAGCCATCAGTCTCGAGTAGTAAGGAGCAGAACAGCTCTGCTAGCGATTACGTTAGTTCAGCCATTTCTTCATCACGAGGAGCACTCCATTCTCTAACGTCTACCTCACCTACACGCCAGTGCACAGGTACATACAGCCATGTCTTAGGCTAATTAATAGGCCTACATACATATGTGCAATAATGAACACGAATGAAACGGAATTATCCCGACAACGATTATCTGTACAGAGGTAAAGGGAATGAGGACTTCACAGGGGAGGGACTAGTTGACACTTCAGGACTGCGTTGTCGTCGCGTCCAGGCGCAGGACGCGACGCCTTCATCAGATCTGGATACGGCCCGGATCCGGCGGACTGCGGTAAACCTCGGGATAAACAGAGAGACTAATATTAGTGTAGATGGCATTCTTCTTATGATGTAACAAGTACATTAGGATTTATGGGAAGTGTTCCCGGTTCCGGCTGACCTAATCTATGCATCCTAACATTGAATTATAGAAGTCTATAGTGTGTTATGTGTATAGAACTGGCTTTGAACTGACAGAGTGTGTCTGCTTCCCAGACAATGTTAGGAAGTCTTGGTGCTAAATAGGAAAGGGATTTTCTAGGTATTATTAACTGGCCGAAATGTTGAGATCGCAATAGACGTGAAGGACTATAATGCGTTAAGAGCTCGCTCAAGTACTGTGGAGCTAAACCATTTAGTGCTTTGTAAGTAATCAGCAATATTTTAAAATTTATACGATGTTTAATAGGGAGCCAATGCAGTGTTGACAGAACCGGGCTAATATGGTCATACTTCCTGGTTCTGGTAAGAACTCGAGCTGCTGCGTTTTGAACTAGCTGTAGTTTGTTTATTAAGTGTGCAGGGCAACCACCCAGAAGAGCATTACAATAATCTAGCCTTGATGTCATAAACACATGAACTAATTGTTCCACTTTTGTCAATGAGAGCATATGACGTAATTTAGATATATTTTTAAGATGGAAAAATGTGGTTTTACAGATACTAGACACGTGACTTGCAAATGAAAGATTGCTATCAAAGAGCAC
This sequence comes from Meda fulgida, assembly GCA_030578275.1. Classification (NCBI taxonomy): domain Eukaryota; kingdom Metazoa; phylum Chordata; class Actinopteri; order Cypriniformes; family Leuciscidae; genus Meda; species Meda fulgida. Next base: position 2,781,475 of record CM060630.1, on the reverse strand, counting down.
ACCCAGGTTCCTAACCGACGACGAAGACTTAACAGAGCAGCCATCAAGTGTTAGACAGCATTCTAGGTTATTACTTGAGGAAGTTTTTTGTCCAATAATTAAAATCTCTGTTTTTTTTCAGAATTAAGTAGTAGGAAATTTCTAATCATCCAATTTTTTTTATCAGCTATGCATTTCGTTAATTTTGTGAATTGGTAAGTTTCGTCAGGGTGTGAAGAAATATACAGCTGAGTATCGTCAGCATAACAGTGAAAGCTAATTCCATGTTTCCTAATGATATCTCCTAATGGTAGCATGTACAGAGTGAACAGCAACGGTCCTAGTACTGAGCCTTGTGGTACACCAAACTGAACTTGTGATAAGACATCTCTTCATTTACTGCTACAAACTGATAACGGTCAGATATGTATGATTTAAACCATGCTAATGCAATTCCACTAATGCCAACATAATTTTCGAGTCTATTTAAAAGAATGTTGTGGTCAATGGTGTCAAATGCAGCACTAAGATCGAGTAACACCAATATCGAGATACAACCACAATCGGATGATAAGAGCAAATCATTTGTGACTCTGTGTCTCAGTGTTATGGTGCGGTCTAAATCCTGACTGAAAATCCATGCAGATATAATTTCTTTCCAAAAATGAACATAGTTGTGAGGATATTGCCTTTTCCAGTATCTTTGACAGAAAAGGCAGATTCGAGATCGGCCTGTAATTGACTAAGTTGCGTTTTTTTTAACAAGTGGTTTAATAATAGCCAGCTTGATAGTTTTTGGTACGTATCCTTGAGACAAAGATGAATTAATGATATTTACAAGAGGATCTGTGACCTCTGGAAGCATCTCTTTCCATAGCTTAGTAGGTATAGGTTCTAACATACATGTTCTCGATTTAGATGATTTAACGAGAATAAGTAAGAATAAGAATAAGTGCTTTTGAAGTAGAGGATCGAATATTCAGCAATCCAAGCTTTATCATTTGTTCATTTGTATTAAATCTGTTTTTTGTTTGTTGAACATCAATTCAATTTTTAACCTTCGATGGGTTTGGAAGTTTTTTGTATTTCCTAATTCGGGGAACAGACACAGTCTCTATATGATGATATCTAGGTGAAAGAGGCTCTATGTGATGGGATTTATCTGACCTTGGTGACGCGAGGCCGCTAGCAGACGGTCGGTTTAGCCAGTCTGTCTGCTTCCTGGCCTGAGCCCCAGATTGTCATGTTTTAGCTCTAAGACTATGTCCCAGATTACTAGAGATAAGAGCAGCACCATCCCAGGAGGGATGAATACCATCTCTTTTCAACAGGTCAGGCTTGCCCCAAAATCTTTTCCAATTGTCTATGAATTCTATATTATTTTGCGGACAACACTTAGACAATCAGCCATTAAGTAAGGACAGTCTACTAACTATCTCATCACTCCAGCGAACAGGAAGGGGGCCAGAGCAAATGTCCCAAAAAGTATTCGAGCCATTTGCAGCTGGAACCAGCTTTGTGCATTGTACTTGGGTTCGATGGGGCATCGCTTATGTCTGGCAATAAAGGACTACATGTGATTTTAAAGAAAACTTCTCTTCACACAGTATATGTGCATTGTAATTCCCACCACCTCAACCTTGTCCTGAGCACAGCATCAAAGTTGTCCCCTAGCATATAAAAATATGTTGATGTTATTAACAACTTGCATAGTTTCATGACAGGGTCACATAGGCATTCTAGATTTATGGAAATCCAGCAACAGCTCCGGCCAGGGAAACGAATTTTGGAGCTAGAGAGGTCCTGTGACGTCAGATGGAGCTCATGGTCAAGTGCAGTGAGAAAAGTGCTGACACACTTGGGTCCTATATTGGAGACTCTTGCTGAATTTTCTGAAAGCTCAGGCCAGGCAAAAGTTAAGGCAGACTCATTACTGCAACAAATCCAAACGAAAAGAATTCTGTTTCTACTTGTAATGTTCAACAAGTTGTTTGAAACGAGTGACTATGCCACTAAGTGCTTGCAGTCTCCCAGTATGTCAGTAACAGATTGCATTGATCTAATCGAAGGGCTTAAGAAATGACATTGATAAAGTTATGGCACTGACGGATGATTTCATGAATAGGCATGACATTGTGAATTTGGATGTCACTGGGGCACGAAAGAGGAAGTTGGCAGCTAAGTTGGGCGATTGCTTCATCGAGTCTACCGTGGGCAAAGCATCACCTGTCAATGACAACTCTAACCTGAAACAGTTGTGGAATGATATACTAGACGATATACTAGACTTGACTAGACGGGCAGATCATGGAACTGAACACCCGTTTTAAGGCTGACATGTATGAGTTAATTGTTCAAACCCTTTGCTTGACAGACATTTGTAATTGTTCAATCAAAAGTAAAATATTTCATCATCTGTGAAAAAGCTGTCAGCTTCGGATTCCTCCTCGTCACTTTCCAGTAATTGTTCCAGAGCTTGTTCTGAGGTAAATCTTTTACTGCTTGCCATCATAAAAGTGCTAAAACAATCAAATAATAATGCTATAATTGCTATTATGCTATATATATATATATATATATATATATATTATAATCGTTCTGTCTTCCGACCATACGCTCGTCTTTGGATATGGACGTCATTGTTGATCTGTTCAGGGTCCGAGGTGAGGGTAACCAGGGATTCTGTGAGATCTGGTGTTGCCTCCCAAGCTGCCCATGCACTCTTTTTCCCATGGCCCAGGAAGGCTGAGGTTGTGTCACAGCCTGTTAAAGCGTGGAAGAGTGGTAAGGCCAGTGACCTCTGGTGACCAAGATCCTTGCTGATTTCATGAGCAGGAATGTCCCTGTAGTTTTTTTCCACCTGCAAAGCCAATCCAGAGCTCTGTGAGGCCGAGTGTGTTGAAGAAGCGGATGGCAAGGATGACAACATCGCTGTCGACAGTCCGGACAAATGACTTTTTATCGCCATTGGCCCCAGCATGTGCAAGAAGCAGGATTATTCTTGTATCTGCTTCTGGATGATTACAAGGCTGAAGGGCAGACATGTCATACCCTGGTCTGTTGGAGAGTACAGCATCTTTCTTGGTGGAAAGGAGTTTACCTGACATGCCATGATTGGTTATCATTTTTCAGGAAGTCACAGTTCCAGTTACGTTTTGGAATTGGAGTTCTCCCATCTACTTTAGTTCTTGACCCGGTTCCTCTGCGTTGGGGAGTTTGTGCTTTGAGGTTCTGCTCTGGATATGTATCAAACACAATATCCAATCGCGTGACAAATTCATAGCTCATGTGTGACCTCACAAACCCAGCAATATTTGTATTTGTATCTATTTAACGTAGTCATGGAATGTTATTGCAGTAGTTGGCTGGACCAGTTGGACTATTATAGCACCATCAAGCACAACTACAGTTGTGAGATATCAAGTTTGTATTTGTAACTCATGTGGTTCAAAAGTCGTAGCCGGAACCCTTTTCGGGCAGCGGCCATGTTGGATTTGGCCGTCATCTTGGCCCCAAAGGTCGCTGGCTCCGGCGCCCTAGCTAAATCATTTCAGTATGACCTGAGCAACATTTGTGCCAAATTTGGCGCTTTTAGATTGAATTCGCACTAAAATGTGCTTAAAGCCCCCCAACTACTAATGGCCAGTGAAAGTATACTGCCAGTTAGCGTAGCGGGTAGACGCATGATACATTTGGGCATCGCACACTCATTCCGAAATTGTATAAAATACCCAGGGTTGGATTTAGTTTGCAATTTGGATTATTTGTTTTATAATCCTAATAAATGCAATTTCAACTATTTCTGAAGTGCTTCTTTTATAAAGGACACCCTTTCTCACAATGCAGGAAAGCAGCCCCTGTATGAGTGAATAATTCATTCTCGAGCCATCGATGTCAACCAATTCAGCACCGGGTAACGTCGCACGTAAGGTCTAGCTTAAACAACCTCCTAAGATTTAGTTCAGGGAACACGCCTAGAAAGGGTACACCTTTAGTTAAGTACCTTAAGAGTCTTCGTAGCACGCCAAGAGACGTTATCGGGAAATCCAGCCTTGGTCAAAAAGTGGACCACATGATGGTATGATGGTCTTCAGGATGAGACTGATTCACCTCAGAGTTCATATTAATGGGTTCAGATGTCTATTCTTAGCTGTTCAAATGGTTAAAGAAAATATCTGAACAAAAGAAAAAGTTTGATCGAAACAGGTTCTTCCTTTTTGCCCATGCGATTAGATTTGTCTCGAGTCTGAAATTATAGATATGGTTGAGAGCATTGCTAAACCTTCCTTTCAAGCTGGGCATCGCCTTGTTTACTGAAGGGAAAGCAAGAATGTGGAATGTACCATTTTTGTACAGACTATTGAAGTGTGAATAATGTAATAACATAAATAAAACTGGTTTAGAGACACTTGTTCCAAGGCCATTGGGATTAATGGATCAGGCACACAGGACAGTAGTGGTAACTGCCGATCAGCAAACTGCAAGCATGTTACAACCTTGTGTGCTTAAGTCGGTCACTATACACTGCATTCAACCAACTGGATATTCATTCATCTAATTTTCTGTTCCACAGCATAAAGTCATAAGGTTTTGAGGTAACACTTTTATAATAAGGTTCATTAGTTTACTACATTACTTAGCATGAACTGCACTTATACTGCATTTATTAATCTTTGTTAATGTCAATTTCAACATTTACTATTACTATATTAAAATCTTGTTAACATTAGTTAATACACTGTGAACCAACACAAACAGCTTTATTTTGATTAACTAACAAATGCAGTAACAAATGTATTGCTCATGTTAGTTAATAGATTACAATAATGTTCATTAGTTAACATTATTTAAGGTGTTACCAGTTTTGAATGACTAAATGAATTTTGAATGAAGTAAACGACAGCATTTTCGTGTTTGGGTCAACCATCCCTCTTATTTTTCAACCACCAGTCACAGACAGAGCCACTGGGTTAAGATATTGTATTCACTGTGGAACTTCATGACTGCGCCAGTTTATGAGGAAATGCAAATCTCTTGAAGACACTGATAATTCGTCCTTCACAACCGCCTGACACCGGCCCTGATGTGTGGTGATGCTAGTTCATAAGGTCATGAATCCGTCATCATTTGGGCCCCCTCTCCACCGGTGGCGTCACTCAGGCTCAGCTCCTCCAACATCTCGGCCAGAGAGATCCTGGGAGCGCCGTCGTCCTCCGTGTCGCTTTCCACCGGGACCTTTGAAGCATCTGTACAGGGAACATGCCTGATATGAGTACAGTGAGAACATTACTTCAGGAGACGTACGGTCAGGGCTGACGGGTCTCATCACCTCTGAAGATGTTAACGTTCTTCCTCAGAATCTCATCTTCCTCCAGATCCTCCAGGAATTCATTGTATTGTCTATGAGAAACAATCATCATCAGACAGGCAACAAACATTGATTTGGAAAGAATGATTTATTTCCATTCTGAAACAAACGTGACGTTTCAATTATATTTGGACTTTTGTTATAGCTCAGATGTTTTTCTATACACTTGATCATTTCAACAACAGGAAAAACTAATTTGCTATTAAACAGACTCCTTATTTCTACTGAATTATAAAAAAAATTTAATTAAAATATTACCAAAAAATATTATTCAATATTTTAAGGCTATATGCCAGTAAATAAGTAAACTAAATGAATTATATGAAAAACAAAGCAACAGCAGAAAGAGCGCTTTCCGTTGGTCCCTATCTTAAAGTTACTGAAGTTATCAAGACAACAAGTGATTTTCTCTATTTCTTGTCAATACTGCAGATTCATTTGTGGTGGTGTGATTTGTTAATATCAGTGAATGCATTATCTGTATGCGTGTGGTCATGTGTATGTGAGGTCATCTGATGTGTCTGACCTCTCGTCGTCGGTGTCTGCGGCGTCTCTCTCGCGCTCCAGCTCCCTCAGTCTCCACACCCGGTTCCTCGCTCGCCTCATGCGGTCGTAGCTCTTCTTTATCAGCACCTGGACACCAGCAACACATGTTCACGCTCACGGCTAATGTTTTTTTTTTTTTAAAAGAAATTAATACTTTTCTTCAGAAAGGACGCATGAAATTGATATAAAGTGACAGTAAAGACATTTATAATAATGCAAAATATTTATTTTATGAAATGCTTTTCTCTTGAACTTTCAAAGAATCCTGAAAAAAATGAAACACTGTTTGCACAAAAATATGAAGCAGCACAACTGTTGTCAACTGTGATAATCATAAATGTTTCTTGAGCATCAAATAATCATATTAGAGTGATTTCTGAAGGATCATGTGACACTGAAGACTGGAGTAATGATGCTGAAAATTCAGCTTTGATCACAGGAATAAATTACATTTTAAAATATATTCACAAAAAACAGCTGTTTTACATTGAAATAATATTTAACAATATTACTGGGTTTGTTTTGTATTTTTAATCAAATAAATGCAGCCTTGGTGAGCAGAAGAGACTTCTTTTAAAAACATAAAAAATCTTACCGACCCCAAACTTTTGAACGGTAGTGTAGGTTATGTTCAGATTTCAAGTGTGATGTTTTTTGAATATTTTACAGCACATAGTGGAGGTTTTACTTCTGCTCACCAAGGTTGCATTCATTTGTAATAATATTTCACGGTTTTTACTGTATTTTTGATCAGTGTAAATCAGCTGTTTTCTATTTGAATATATAGTAGTGTTATTTATTCCTGTGATCAAAGCTGAATTTCCAGCATCATTACTCCAGTCTTCAGTGTCACATGATCCTTCAGAAATCACTCTAATATGATGATTTGATGATCAAGAAACATTTATGATTATTATCAATGTTGAAAACAGTTGTGCTGCTTCATACTTCTGTGGAAACTGTCATTCATTTAATTTCAGGATTCTTTTATGAACAGAACGTTCAATAGAACAGAATTTAAAAATATTTGAAAGAAAATTGTTTGTACTAACATAAATGTCTTTACTGTCACTTTTGATACATTTAATGCATCCTTGATCAATAAAAGTGTTAATTTCTCTCTTTACACATTCTGAGGTAAGCTGTGATAGATCTGTGGAGAGGGAGCTGTGATATGGAGAGGGAGCTGTGATATGGAGAGGGGGCTGTGATATGGAGAGGGAGCTGTGATATGGAGAGGGAGCTGTGATATGGAGAGGGGGCTGTGATATGAAGAGGGGGCTGTGATATGAAGCGGGGGCTGTGATATGGAGAGGGGGCTGTGATATGGAGAGGGGGCTGTGATATGAAGAGGGGGCTGTGATATGAAGAGGGAGCTGTGATATGGAGAGGGAGCTGTGATATGAAGTGATATGGAGAGGGAGCTGTGATATGGAGAGGGAGCTGTGATATGGAGAGGGAGCTGTGATATGAAGTGATATGAAGAGGGAGCTGTGATATGAAGTGATATGAAGAGGGGGCTGTGATGAGGGGGCTGTGATATGAAGAGGGGGCTGTGATATGAAGAGGGGGCTGTGATATGGAGAGGGAGCTGTGATATGGAGAGGGAGCTGTGATATGAAGTGATATGAAGAGGGAGCTGTGATATGGAGAGGGGGCTGTGATATGAAGAGGGAGCTGTGATATGGAGAGGGAGCTGTGATATGGAGAGGGAGCTGTGATATGAAGTGATATGAAGAGGGAGCTGTGATATGAAGAGGGAGCTGTGATATGAAGTGATATGAAGAGGGGGCTGTGATGAGGGGGCTGTGATATGAAGAGGGGGCTGTGATATGAAGAGGGGGCTGTGATATGGAGAGGGGGCTGTGATATGGAGAGGGAGCTGTGATATGGAGAGGGAGCTGTGATATGAAGTGATATGCAGAGGGAGCTGTGATATGGAGAGGGGGCTGTGATATGAAGAGGGGGCTGTGATATGAAGAGGGAGCTGTGATGTGAAGAGGGAGCTGTGATGTGAAGAGGGAGCTGTGATGTGAAGAGGGAGCTGTGATGAAGAGGGGGCTGTGATGAAGAGGGGGCTGTGATATGGAGAGGGAGCTGTGATATGGAGAGGGAGCTGTGATATGGAGAGGGAGCTGTGATATGGAGAGGGAGCTGTGATATGGAGAGGGGGCTGTGATATGGAGAGGGAGCTGTGATATGAAGCGGGGGCTGTGATATGGAGAGGGAGCTGTGATATGGAGAGGGGGCTGTGATATGGAGAGGGAGCTGTGATATGAAGCGGGGGCTGTGATATGGAGAGGGAGCTGTGATATGGAGAGGGGGCTGTGATATGGAGAGGGAGCTGTGATATGGAGAGGGGGGCTGTGATATGGAGAGGGAGCTGTGATATGGAGAGGGGGCTGTGATATGGAGAGGGAGCTGTGATATGAAGCGGGGGCTGTGATATGGAGAGGGAGCTGTGATATGGAGAGGGAGCTGTGATATGGAGAGGGAGCTGTGATATGGAGAGGGAGCTGTGATATGAAGTGATATGAAGAGGGGGCTGTGATATGGAGAGGGGGCTGTGATATGGAGAGGGAGCTGTGATATGAAGTGATATGAAGAGGGAGCTGTGATATGAAGTGATATGAAGAGGGGGCTGTGATGAGGGGGCTGTGATATGAAGAGGGGGCTGTGATATGAAGAGGGGGCTGTGATATGAAGAGGGGGCTGTGATATGGAGAGGGAGCTGTGATATGGAGAGGGAGCTGTGATATGAAGTGATATGAAGAGGGAGCTGTGATATGGAGAGGGGGCTGTGATATGAAGAGGGGGCTGTGATATGGAGAGGGGGCTGTGATGTGGAGAGGGGGCTGTGATGTGGAGAGGGGGCTGTGATGTGAAGAGGGGGCTGTGATGTGAAGAGGGAGCTGTGATGTGAAGAGGGAGCTGTGATGAAGAGGGGGCTGTGATGAAGAGGGGGCTGTGATATGGAGAGGGAGCTGTGATATGGAGAGGGAGCTGTGATATGAAGCGGGAGCTGTGATATGGAGAGGGAGCTGTGATATGGAGAGGGAGCTGTGATATGGAGAGGGAGCTGTGATATGGAGAGGGGGCTGTGATATGGAGAGGGGGCTGTGATATGGAGAGGGAGCTGTGATATGGAGAGGGGGCTGTGATATGAAGCGGGGGCTGTGATATGGAGAGGGAGCTGTGATATGGAGAGGGGGCTGTGATATGGAGAGGGGGCTGTGATATGGAGAGGGGGCTGTGATATGGAGAGGGGGCTGTGATATGGAGAGGGAGCTGTGATGGAGAGGGAGCTGTGATGGAGAGGGAGCTGTGATGGAGAGGGAGCTGTGATGGAGAGGGAGCTGTGATGAAGAGGGAGCTGTGATGAAGAGGGAGCTGTGATGAAGAGGGAGCTGTGATGAAGAGGGAGCTGTGATGAAGAGGGAGCTGTGATGAAGAGGGAGCTGGGAGAGGGAGCTGTGATGAAGAGGGAGCTGGGAGAGGGAGCTGTGATGAAGAGGGAGCTGTGATGAAGAGGGAGCTGTGATGAAGAGGGAGCTGTGATATGGAGAGGGAGCTGTGATATGGAGAGGGGGCTGTGATATGGAGAGGGGGCTGTGATATGGAGAGGGGGCTGTGATATGAAGAGGGGGCTGTGATGAAGAGGGCGCTGTGATGAAGAGGGGGCTGTGATGAAGAGGGAGCTGTGATGAAGAGGGAGCTGTGATGAAGAGGGAGCTGTGATGAAGAGGGAGCTGTGATGAAGAGGGAGCTGTGATGAAGAGGGAGCTGTGATGAAGAGGGAGCTGTGATGAAGAGGGAGCTGTGATGAAGAGGGAGCTGTGATGAAGAGGGGGCTGTGATGAAGAGGGGGCTGTGATGAAGAGGGGGCTGTGATATGGAGAGGGGGCTGTGATATGGAGAGGGGGCTGTGATATGGAGAGGGGGCTGTGATATGGAGAGGGGGCTGTGATGAAGAGGGAGCTGTGATGAAGAGGGAGCTGTGATGAAGAGGGAGCTGTGATGAAGAGGGAGCTGTGATGAAGAGGGAGCTGTGATGAAGAGGGAGCTGTGACATGGAGAGGGAGCTGTGACATGGAGAGGGAGCTGTGACATGGAGAGGGAGCTGTGACATGGAGAGGGAGCTGTGACATGGAGAGGGAGCTGTGACATGGAGAGGGAGCTGTGATGAAGAGGGAGCTGTGATGAAGAGGGAGCTGTGATGAAGAGGGAGCTGTGATGAAGAGGGAGCTGTGATGAAGAGGGAGCTGTGATGAAGAGGGAGCTGTGATGAAGAGGGAGCTGTGATGAAGAGGGAGCTGTGATGAAGAGGGAGCTGTGATGAAGAGGGAGCTGTGATGAAGAGGGAGCTGTGATGAAGAGGGAGCTGTGATGGAGAGGGAGCTGTGATATGGAGAGGGAGCTGTGATATGGAGAGGGGGCTGTGATATGGAGAGGGGGCTGTGATATGGAGAGGGGGCTGTGATATGGAGAGGGGGCTGTGATATGGAGAGGGGGCTGTGATATGGAGAGGGGGCTGTGATATGAAGAGGGAGCTGTGATATGAAGAGGGAGCTGTGATATGGAGAGGGGGCTGTGATATGGAGAGGGGGCTGTGATATGGAGAGGGGGCTGTGATATGGAGAGGGGGCTGTGATATGGAGAGGGGGCTGTGATATGGAGAGGGGGCTGTGATATGGAGAGGGGGCTGTGATATGGAGAGGGGGCTGTGATATGGAGAGGGGGCTGTGATATGGAGAGGGAGCTGTGATATGAAGAGGGAGCTGTGATATGAAGAGGGAGCTGTGATATGGAGAGGGGGCTGTGATATGGAGAGGGGGCTGTGATATGGAGAGGGGGCTGTGATATGGAGAGGGGGCTGTGATATGGAGAGGGGGCTGTGATATGGAGAGGGGGCTGTGATGAAGAGGGAGCTGTGATGAAGAGGGAGCTGTGATGAAGAGGGAGCTGTGATGAAGAGGGAGCTGTGATGAAGAGGGAGCTGTGATGAAGAGGGAGCTGTGATGAAGAGGGAGCTGTGATGAAGAGGGAGCTGTGATGAAGAGGGAGCTGTGATGAAGAGGGAGCTGTGATGAAGAGGGAGCTGTGATGAAGAGGGAGCTGTGATGAAGAGGGAGCTGTGATGAAGAGGGAGCTGTGATATGGAGAGGGAGCTGTGATATGGAGAGGGGGCTGTGACATGGAGAGGGGGCTGTGACATGGAGAGGGGGCTGTGACATGGAGAGGGGGCTGTGACATGGAGAGGGAGCTGTGACATGGAGAGGGAGCTGTGACATGGAGAGGGAGCTGTGACATGGAGAGGGAGCTGTGACATGGAGAGGGAGCTGTGACATGGAGAGGGAGCTGTGACATGGAGAGGGAGCTGTGACATGGAGAGGGAGCTGTGACATGGAGAGGGAGCTGTGACATGGAGAGGGAGCTGTGACATGGAGAGGGAGCTGTGACATGGAGAGGGAGCTGTGACATGAAGAGGGAGCTGTGATGAAGAGGGGGCTGTGACATGGAGAGGGGGCTGTGACATGGAGAGGGGGCTGTGACATGGAGAGGGGGCTGTGACATGGAGAGGGGGCTGTGACATGGAGAGGGGGCTGTGACATGGAGAGGGGGCTGTGACATGGAGCGGGAGCTGTGACATGGAGAGGGAGCTGTGACATGGAGAGGGAGCTGTGACGTGGAGAGGGAGCTGTGACATGGAGAGGGAGCTGTGACATGGAGAGGGAGCTGTGACATGGAGAGGGAGCTGTGACGTGAAGAGGGAGCTGTGACGTGAAGAGGGGGCTGTGACGTGAAGAGGGGGCTGTGACGTGAAGAGGGGGCTGTGACGTGAAGAGGGAGCTGTGACGTGGAGAGGGGGCTGTGACGTGGAGAGGGGGCTGTGACGTGGAGAGGGGGCTGTGATGTGGAGAGGGGGCTGTGATGTGAAGAGGGAGCTGTGATGTGAAGAGGGAGCTGTGATGTGAAGAGGGAGCTGTGATGTGAAGAGGGAGCTGTGATGTGAAGAGGGAGCTGTGATGTGAAGAGGGAGCTGTGATGTGAAGAGGGAGCTGTGATATGAAGAGGGAGCTGTGACATGAAGAGGGAGCTGTGACATGGAGAGGGAGCTGTGACATGGAGAGGGGGCTGTGACATGGAGAGGGGGCTGTGACATGGAGAGGGGGCTGTGACATGGAGAGGGGGCTGTGACATGGAGAGGGGGCTGTGACATGGAGAGGGGGCTGTGATATGGAGAGGGGGCTGTGATATGGAGAGGGAGCTGTGATATGAAGAGGGAGCTGTGATATGAAGAGGGAGCTGTGATATGAAGAGGGAGCTGTGATATGAAGAGGGAGCTGTGATGTGAAGAGGGAGCTGTGATATGAAGAGGGAGCTGTGATATGAAGAGGGAGCTGTGATATGAAGAGGGAGCTGTGATATGAAGAGGGGGCTGTGATATGGAGAGGGGGCTGTGATATGGAGAGGGGGCTGTGATATGGAGAGGGGGCTGTGATATGGAGAGGGGGCTGTGATATGGAGATGGGGCTGTGATATGGAGAGGGGGCTGTGATATGGAGAGGGGGCTGTGATATGGAGAGGGGGCTGTGATGAAGAGGGAGCTGTGATGAAGAGGGAGCTGTGATGAAGAGGGAGCTGTGATGAAGAGGGAGCTGTGATGAAGAGGGAGCTGTGATGAAGAGGGAGCTGTGATGAAGAGGGAGCTGTGATGAAGAGGGAGCTGTGATGAAGAGGGAGCTGTGATGAAGAGGGAGCTGTGATGAAGAGGGAGCTGTGATGAAGAGGGAGCTGTGATGAAGAGGGAGCTGTGATGAAGAGGGAGCTGTGATGAAGAGGGAGCTGTGATGAAGAGGGAGCTGTGATGAAGAGGGGGCTGTGACATGGAGAGGGGGCTGTGACATGAAGAGGGAGCTGTGACATGAAGAGGGAGCTGTGACATGAAGAGGGAGCTGTGACATGAAGAGGGAGCTGTGACATGAAGAGGGAGCTGTGACATGAAGAGGGAGCTGTGACATGAAGAGGGAGCTGTGATGAAGAGGGGGCTGTGACATGGAGAGGGGGCTGTGATATGGAGAGGGGGCTGTGATATGGAGAGGGAGCTGTGACATGGAGAGGGAGCTGTGACATGAAGAGGGAGCTGTGACATGAAGAGGGAGCTGTGACATGAAGAGGGAGCTGTGATGGAGAGGGGGCTGTGACATGGAGAGGGAGCTGTGATATGGAGAGGGAGCTGTGATATGAAGAGGGGGCTGTGATATGAAGAGGGGGCTGTGATATGAAGAGGGGGCTGTGATGTGAAGAGGGGGCTGTGATGTGGAGAGGGGGCTGTGATGTGAAGAGGGAGCTGTGATGTGAAGAGGGAGCTGTGATGTGAAGAGGGAGCTGTGATATGAAGAGGGAGCTGTGATATGAAGAGGGAGCTGTGATATGAAGAGGGAGCTGTGATATGAAGAGGGAGCTGTGATATGAAGAGGGAGCTGTGATATGAAGAGGGAGCTGTGATATGAAGAGGGAGCTGTGATATGAAGAGGGAGCTGTGATGTGAAGAGGGAGCTGTGATATGAAGAGGGAGCTGTGATATGAAGAGGGAGCTGTGATATGGAGAGGGAGCTGTGATATGGAGAGGGAGCTGTGATATGGAGAGGGAGCTGTGATATGGAGAGGGAGCTGTGATATGGAGAGGGAGCTGTGATATGGAGAGGGAGCTCTGATATGGAGAGGGAGCTGTGATATGGAGAGGGAGCTGTGATATGGAGAGGGAGCTGTGATATGGAGAGGGAGCTGTGATATGGAGAGGGAGCTGTGATATGAAGAGGGAGCTGTGATATGAAGAGGGAGCTGTGATATGAAGAGGGGGCTGTGATATGAAGAGGGAGCTGTGATATGGAGAGGGAGCTGTGATATGGAGAGGGAGCTGTGATATGGAGAGGGAGCTCTGATATGGAGAGGGAGCTGTGACATGGAGAGGGAGCTGTGACATGGAGAGGGAGCTGTGACATGAAGAGGGAGCTGTGACATGAAGAGGGGGCTGTGACATGGAGAGGGAGCTGTGATATGAAGAGGGAGCTGTGATATGAAGAGGGAGCTGTGATATGAAGAGGGAGCTGTGATATGAAGAGGGAGCTGTGATATGAAGAGGGAGCAGGGAGCTGTGATGAAGAGGGAGCTGTGATGAAGAGGGAGCTGTGATGAAGAGGGAGCTGTGATGAAGAGGGAGCTGTGAAGACTGTCTTACCACATCAGGAACATGGTGAGGGTTCATTTTGTTGAGGAACTCATCATTGATATTGGCATTGGCAAAATCAAAGCTGAGGAATAAAAACAAAAGTGTTAAATCAGTGCATTGGATGTTTTCTGTATGACATCAGCGAAGTGCAGCATTAAACGCACCCCATGACCAGGTCTCCGATGTTCAGCAGGTGACCCAGAAAAGTCCTGCAGTGATACTGTTGACCCGAGTCCATCTCTGATGTCTTCTGGACCCAGACCTCAGCCAGCGTGTGCTACACACACACACACACACACACACACACACACACACACATCAATGCATCTTCATGCATTATTGATAGAGGTCGACCGATAGTGGATTTTACCGATACCAATATTTAGGTTTGACCGTACATGCTGATAATTCAACCAATATTTTTCAAAATGGATACTGGGATTAAAAACAAACATAACACTCCAAGAAAAACAGTGCTGAACTGAAATATGCTAAAGGAAATAAATATACAGTATATATAAATATATTAATATGAAAAGTTGTACAGAACAAATAATTTAAACATTTAAATATTACAGGTCAAATATGTGGTGGTGGTGGTGTTTTTTTAGCTATAACCTAGAAACATAGCTGATGTAAATTTCATAGGTAACACTTTGCAAGTCCCATTTGTTAATGATGTATTTGCTAGCTTTCATGAACTATATGCATTATGCAATATACGTTTTTACTGCATGTATGAATATTTGAGCAATACAATTGTACCTTGATCATTCTTGTTAGCTCATAGTACATCAAGGTAATAACAGATCAAATAAAATGTTAAACTCAATTTAAAATGTAAAAGTAAATGTAAACTAACAATGAATGATACTTCTACAACATTTATTAACCATGTTTAATGCTAAAATTGTAATCTTATTGTAAAGTGTTTCCATTTCATATGATTCATGCTTAAAGAAGATGGCCATCTTTAAATATCTCAAAGGCCAGAGCATTAAAAATACATAAATGTAGACCTATTACATGAACAGTCTCTCACTTTATTTGCTTAGATTTTAGAACACTTGATTATCCAATCAAAATAACAATGTGTACTGTAGTGACAAAAAAGAACTGAAATCGATTAATCGACTGAACATGAACATATCAATGTTGAGAAAGCAATCACGTCACTAGCTTTAAATATACAACTTCGCCGGCTTATGAATGCATAAAAGTGACCAGCTGGATATAAACATGTAAATGATGGTAACAATTGCAACTTAAAACATTTGGGTCAGGTCTGCGTGTGTTTTTGTCACTTTGCTTTAATCGCTTGAGGTAGCCGTTACTGTTATTCCTCTCAGACTCGACGGCACACTTCTGTTCTTTCTCTGCTGATGCAGCATCTAGTCAACAAATTAATTACTTTATAATGATATGGCAATATGCACTTTAATGTTCTGTATTCATACCGTCGCTGTCTGTGTTTTAAATGCGCATCTGAAGTGTCAGCGCTCTCTGTGCAGCTTGTAATCTCACGTGTTAACGTAAACAACTCAGCCAGTGATAGTTCGTTATCCTCTAGAGGGCGCTCTCGCTCTGTGTAACGCCAGCAGTCTCTTCAGCGCTCTCCTACTGTGTAATGACTGCGCACACTTCTCAGCCGCTCCAGCAACGGACGCAACCAGGAAAAACTATCGTTCCACCAATCAACTATCGGCACCGATATATCAGCAAAACCGATGAATCGGTCGACCTCTAATTATCTATTCTATTTACTAACCCAAGTCCCTAAATTTCTGTGAAAAAACCCAAGTTATTTTTATATGTGAAATACTTTGTTCACTTCAGTGAGACAACTTGCAATAAGCTGAATCGCTAGCAGCTCATGGCAGCTTCTTAACAGCTTCAACTGAGATCATCTCCACAATCGCACCTTATTGGAGGTGAGGCCTGCGCCAGCTCCTAGCCTCTGGTCTCTGATGATGTCGATGTCCATGACGAGGAACTCTTCTAGCTGACGAGGGCTACACAGGCTGTTGAACGGGTGACGCCAGTACGTGCTTCCGTCCACCTCAGCGACTGAAAACACACAAATACAGCGGCACGTTCACACATACATGTAGGGACTCTCCACAGACGTAATGCTTCTATACTGATAAGAAGCATATTTCTGTCATGATCATATATCCATTAGCATGCACATGCAGCTGCCACTGATCTATATAATCATCATCATAGTCATTATATATATCTGCTGCTGCAGAGCACATTCACACATGCGTGTTTTTATAGGGACTCTCCACAGACGTAATGCTTCTGTACTGTACAACCTGTACATTCTCCCGCTTACACTAACCCTACCATCACACAAAACTTTCTGCAAGTTTTATATTAAATAAAAGGTTAGTATGTTAGGCCATTTAATAATAATAAAAAACACCATTTAGAATTTAAACAATTTAATAAATCAAAAAAATACTTTAGTATTTTAAGACATTTGGTTTAATGTATTTCAAAAATACATTAAAAACAGTAAAATATTACAGTGTAAATCAGCTTTTCTATGTGAATATATAGTAGTGTGATCAAAGCTGAATTTCCAGCATCATTACTCCAGTCTTCAGTGTCACATGATCCTTCACAAACCACTCTAATATGATGATTTCAAGAAACATTTATGATTATCATATTAATGCATCTTTGCTAAATAAAACTTAACTTTTCAAAAGAAGAAAATCTTACTGACCCCAAAGCTTTGACCGATACATTACAGCACAAATATACATTCATATTTTTAACATAAATACCATAATAGGTCAAACAAAATCAAAATGTTGCCATCTAAAGAATAACTTATTTACTTTACAGATTGATCAAGTTCAAATAATTTTTCCCATTGTTTTTTTTTTGGAATTATTTATTTCCAAATGAGTAAGATGAGGTCAAATAAATATAAATGTAATTGCAGCCATTTTTAGGAAGTTCTGTTTTCTAAGATATTGGCATTGGCTAGCAAAAAAAATTTTTTTAATAAAAAATAAATCAATATCAGTCGACCGCTAATCAATTGAACGAGTGTATTTTCTAACACAAGCATTGCTCATGTGCTCATTATTGGTGAAGTGATGAACAGGCAAGCTGGAGTTACACGCAATACGATCAACAGCGGATTCATTTACACCTGCACTTACTGTACGGTGAGCATTTCAATGACACAAAATGTTATAATATTGCCAACCATAATTGGTATGTATTTGTAAAATACACCAACACTATTATTAGTAGCATCTGTCCTTCCAGAAGCCCTGCCGGGTGTGCACATTCCTCGAGGAGTAAAGGTGCTGCAGTGGGCAGTAACTCACCCTGCAGGGTGTTGGGGTCCAGCAGGTGTATGGAGCTGGAGACGCGGATGCACACACACACCTGACCCATGTTACCCAGACTCTGGGCGAGCCGTGGAGACAGACACACCACACTGTCCTGCAACACACATGAAGCATACGGGACTCAAGTTATCAAATCAACCAGTGTGTGTGTGTGTGTGTGTGTGTGCGTGCGACCGTGCGTGTGTAGAGCTGGAACTACAGGACAGAATAAGGTGCAATACTCAATGGCTATACTACGGCTGTGAAAAAATTAATCGCAAAATAACATCTTTGTTTGCATAATGTGTGTGCACTGTGTGTATTTGTATATATAAAATGCATGTATATATTTAAGAAAAATTTATATATTTTACATGCATATTATATTTATATATTAAATATTTAATATATAAAAATACATATACACAGTATGCATATATGTCATAAATATATACATGCATGTGTGTTTTTAACTGTATACACTACACACTCATATTATGCAAACATGTGTGGAGTGACGTACACCTCTTTATCGGAGTTATTCTGATAACTGGAAGTGTGTCCATTTGGTTCATTCACAGACAGTCTTGTGACAGTGTCAGTGAGATGCTATTTTGTTACTATATAGTCTGGTAAACAAATGTTGTCCTCCTTCCGCCAGGTAAACAGTCACACAGTAAACAACATCCTCACTATGACACTAAACCCCGGTCCTGATACTGAGATTGAGTTTTCCAGCACTCTAGCTCTGCCTTGCATTCACACAGGAGCAAGTTTCAGGAATTAAAGGGACACTCCACCCATTTGCATTAAGCTTTCCATTGTTAGAAACCCAGTAATACTATTGAATGGTCCTGAAAAAATCTTTCATTGTCCCCTGAGACGAGAGAAATCCACTATTTACCCTTTTCACTTCCGCCTACAATGACGCAAAAATCGTCAATTTGCGTCATTGCAGGAGGAAGTGTAAGAATGGGGTATTTCTGTAAAGACTACAAGCACTAGTTCCCACCCTTTCCAACCCGCCCATTGGGGGATGGACCTAATGCGCTAACAGACCTATCACAGATCAGTGCCAGTGGCGAAACTTTTTGAAAAAATGGACGCCGAAGGTTCTGAAAACGAAGACGGATACATTATGGAGGATTGGGATTTTAATATGGCAGAAACAGATGTTCGTGGCTACCTTTATGAGCCTGAGTACAGCGACGAGCAGCTGAGGGCTATGGAGGAACAGGAGGCGGCTGAACCTGCTTCCACCACAGCCGATCTGCCTGCCGCGGACGAGGAGCCCGCAATGCCTCGAGCTGGGACAGATTGGTGGTGCCTGTGCTCTCACTGTGCGCCAATGGACACAGAAGAAGAGTCAGTCTGCTGCCGCGAATTCCAGCGGTGCGAATTTCTCCTGTATGAAATTATATATTCGGAGGATGACACGGACGTGTGTGTGGTTGATCACCCGAGTTTCGCACCACATATCGATAGCGGCGTCCTGGAGACCTTCAGGCAAATGCGTTTAGCACTAGTTCCAGAGGTTCCTGGCTGTGTGTCGTCATCATCTGGCAAGGTAAATCTAGACGGAATTGCGTTTTTCAAAAGCGCGGGTCTTTTCAAACCTAAGGGGTTCGCTTCGAAATCCTCTGGCTTGAAATGTAGACTGCACACCATAAGATTTTTTAGTGCTTCAATGGCTGTGTCCTCTCCGAATTTCGGGTTATTGATAGCCCTTAGCCACTTTTTGCACAAGTCCAAATCTTTGGGTAATCTGTGAAAACTTACTCCGTGTATTTTCCTTGTACTGGATGAACATGTCGGAACTATGCAAGTGCACACCATTTCAACACAAAAAACAAGGAGTAAATCAATAATTGGGTCGAAATATAACTTGTCAGTACCAATTGTGTAAAGTAGTTTCCAGGCAGTAGCGCAAGCGCAGTGGAGCTCAACTGTAGTCTACGTCGATGGGCGGAGTAGTGGGAGTGGCCTGTGGAGCTGATTGCAATGCACTATGGGGATTGTTGTCTATAATCCACAAGCACTAAAAAGTCATTTTCGGCATTTTACTGGACAGGAAGGAACAAAATTAAACATTTCTGCTACTATTCTACTACACATATTACCCACTTTCAATACACATTCATGTCAAAATCGGTGGAGTGACCCTTTAAAGTTCAGTTGGAGTGCGTCTTAAGAATTTTTGTCTGCTTATTTTAGGAAAATTTGCATCCAGTAATTTTAACTACCGATAAGAACTGTAAGCAACCCATGAACTTCCTCAAAAAGAAACTCGCAGATATTATATGTGACCCTGGACCACAAAAGCAGTCATAGTGTCCATTTTTTAAAATTGAGATGTATACACCACCTGAAAGCTGAATAAATAAGCTTTCCATTGATGTATGGTTTGTTGGGATAGGACACTATTTGGCCGAGAGACGACTATTTGAAATCTGGAATCTGTGGGTGCAAAAAATCGAAACATTGAGAAAATCTCCTTTAGGGGTTTCCATTTCTGTTGGTGATTGTGCTGCATCCACTTACAAAAATAAAAGTGATTTAAGGAAATTTACTAAATATATTCATGGAACATGATCTTTACTTAATATCCTAATGATTTTTGGCATAAAAGAAAAATGGATCATTTTGACCCATACCGTGTTTTGTTGGCTATTGCCACAGATATACCTGTGCGACTTAAGTCTGGTTTTGTGATCCAGGGTCACATATGGTTAAATTATGGAGGGTGTATTAAAATGACGTGCACTATGTTTGTGTAGATACAGAATCAGTTCCCATCCCCGCAGACTCACGCATGAAGCCTGTGCATCTCACCTTACACACGGGAACGATCTCCACTGAGAAGGTGCTCTTGTAGTTGTAGGTATTGGAGTGAACATCATGAGAGATCAGCCGCTGAGACGCCTTCGCCCTGCAGAAACACCGTCAGATCTCACAATGAGCGTTTGATTAGATACAAGCCATCAGCTCTCTCAACTCCCATAATGCTTCACTTCTATCCTGACACACTGAATCTTAGATTCCACTCATTTGGAATTTAAATCATTGTGCGTTTAAAGGAGTAGTTCACTTCAGAATTAAAATATCTCTCCTCCACGTCATCCAAGATGTCTTTCTTTCTTCAGCTGAAAATGAAGGTTTTTGAGGAAAACATTCAGGATTTCCCCCATATAGTGTCTTCAATGGGGTCCAACGGGTCGAAGGTCCAGATGTGAGCTTCAGTGCAGCTTCAAAGTCTCGACACGATCCAGCCGAGGAATACGAGTCTCATCTAGACTAACCAGCGCCATTTATAACAGAATAAACATTCATACACTTTTAACCTCTAATGCTGGTCTTGCACTCGCTGTGATGCGACACACATTACGTGATCACGCTGAAACTGCAATTTGGACCTTCAACCTTCAAACTCACGTGTGTTTCAGTTTTAAAAAAATGTAGCGTGAAAAACTCCATCTCATTTTCCCCTCCAACTTCAAAATCATCCGTCATCATAGTTTTACCTTTTTTTTGTTAATGGCGTTTGACTTAGTCTTTGCACGTTGGCTTTGTAAACACTCGGTCTGTTCTTCCACCTGCATCACGCGTGAGCTTTCAGCGTGATCACGTAACGTGCGTCGCATCACAGCGAGTGCAAGACCAGCATTAGAGGTTAAAAGTGTATGAATGTTTATTCTGTTATAAATGGCGCTGGTTAGTCTAGATGAGACTCGTATTCCTCGGCTGGATCGTGTCGAGACTTTGAAGCTGCACTGAAACTCACATCTGGACCTTCGACCCGTTGGACCCCATTGAAGACACTATATGGAGGAAATCCTGAATGTTTTCCTCAACCTTCATTTCTTTTCAGCTGAAGAAAGAAAGACATCTTGGATGACATGGAGGGGAGTAAATTATCAGGATATTTTAATTCTGAAGTGAACTACTCCTTTAAACCATTAAACTGAAAAAGCATGAGCAAATGCACATGAAACGATGTCTATCGTGTTTAGACTCAAATGCTTATGAGCAGAAAGCAGTACAGGAGCACAAACATGAGTGAAGGGTGGTGTGTGTGTCAGACCTGCAGGGGACGGTGCACTGAAGGAAATCCACCATCTTCTGGCCGTGCTGCTTCGAGCCGTAGTAGAAGTCAATGCCCTCTGAAAACATGAAGAAGAGATGAACAGAGCGTGCACTAACTCATCACACGCAGCGCTGAGGATGATGGGAAACGCACCATGGATCTCTTTGATGCGCACGGTGTTCTGGTGCAGCTTGTGCTTCAAGATCAGCTGCTCCAGGTAGTAGAACGTCTTCTTGTGGACCGTCTGAAGGACACCAACAAGCAATTTAACAACGAAGACAGAGATACTTTAACAACGCAAAAAAATGACACCGTCTGAAAGCAATAGTTAGTGGTTCAATCAAGGACGTCCAGAAATGTAAGACACCATATGGCATGTGGAGCATATATCAGACTTCACATCACTGAAGACCACACACATAAGCAGAGGTCTTTTCCCTGCTGTGTACACGAAACAGACGTCATTGGATGTTTGTGTTTTACACAACGCTCCCTCTTTCTTCTGGATAAGTCTTCACGGCACCCTAGTAGTGTTGTCACAATACCAAAATTATTGTTTCGATACCGATAGCAAGTCAAGAATTGTGATTTTGATACTTTTCCTGAAAAGGGAGAAACACTCAAATATCATTGCTGTTTTTTATTTTAAAACCGGGACAATAGCGCGCGCTCTCCGTGGGCATGTTCACATTAGCAGAATAATGAGCCGCGAGAACGATAACATCTCTCTCTTTTTATATAGATTACATAAACACAGAATATTAGTTTTAGTTTAGGATGAGATCATTTAAAAGTACACACTTTAATGATTATAAAGAGATATTGCTCATGCCTGGGTGAATAGTGTTCGCTGAGTTTTGTGTAGGTTTAGAGACGTGCTCCAGAAAAAAAGTTCACGGAGAGGCAGAAAGCAGAGCCTGTTTATTTTATTCTTTTACAAAAGCCCAGTGTTTTATTTCGATTGTAAGTGGACACGTAAAAAAGTAGACATTTAACATTTTTTTCATAAGTCTGTAGGACGAAAAATGACGGAGTTTTTAAATCTATTTTGCTGCTGTCACTGTCAGCAAGGTAGGCGAAGTGTTCATATTTCACTCCTCCTCGCGTCGTCTTCTTCCAGCAGTCGTGGCCCGGCGGCCGCAGCATCACGTGTGCGCGCACATGCAGCATCTCGCGGTAGTGTCGGTCACATGACAGAAACAGCTTCTTTGCTGCGTGCGTGAGGAGAAGCACACAGACGTCCAAAGGGAGGCACTGGAAGCGTGCACACATCAACGTCTCTTACAAATCTGGAACACGTCATTCTTAGAAGGATCGATACTAATAAATTTAGGAATCGTGGCGTTTTTAATTTCCAAGAATCGCGATACTTTTGAAGTATCGGTGCGCCGTGCAACACTACACCCTAGTTTCCATGTGGAAACATTTAAAGGGATAGTTCACCCAAAACTTCTGATTGGTTGATTTCTTGCCGTGTTAATTTCATCAGGTGGAAAGTACTAATTGCTAATGGGGGTGTTTTGAGCCCCTGTTTCACAGGTAACAGCCTGTCTTCAGAACACCCCTCTTGTTTTCACTTCTTTTGGATTAGCCCAACCCACTGGAGACAGATTGCAGGAAGTAGAAGGCCTTGGTCTGGTGGTTTGCTGAAGATGTATTTAACTGAGCGTTTAATTTACAGTCAGTCCTCCTCGAGCATGTCAAAGACATCGGCATGTGGCAGCATTTACAAAAATAGATAACGGAAAAGAGTTGAATGCAAAGTCTGCATATCACAGCTCGACTACAACCATGGCATATCACCTAAAAGCAGCAAGCTCACTTGTCTGCGCTAGGTTCCCCCGTCTGTTTTGAGCAGGCTATATGAACACATCAGAATTGGCATATTTCAATGTTTTAGTCTAATAAGCGTTTTATAACTGCAGGCGCACCCGGCCACGCCGACGGCAGCATTCTCCCCACACACACACACACACACACACACACACACACACACACTATCACGGAAGGAATTGCAAACTTTTTTTTATTAAAGTGGACGTGCCTTTTGTGTTTAAGAGTAAAAGCTTTCAGTTAATAGTCTATTCGTGTCTCAGCCGTGAAGCTGTGCGAGGACATGCAGAGCGGCTGAATGATAGTGTCTGTCAGTTATTATAATACATATGGCAAAAACAATTGTCTAAATTATGTTGCATATTCCTCAACAGTTCTTGTGCTGATATCACTAGTTGACAGTACTATTTCCGGAAATCATAGGTTATGATATTGCGCAGGTGCACGTGATGCAGCGCCGACAGACTCGAGTGTGTAATTTCTGAGCAAACCAATTAGGTAAAAAACGATTTAATATACTGCAAATAGCCTACTAGTTTATTTATAATTCATTTAGGCGGACAAGGCTACCAAAGTACTGCACAGCTAATTAATCTAACGTTTTTTTTTCAGCCCTAGATATTTTTTATTAAATCTGAGAGCTGGATCACTCCTCCATAGGCTTCTGGGGATCGAAACTGGCCGGCCCAAAAGTTATGAAAGACATCGTTAAAATAGTCCGAGTGACTACAGTGGCTCAATCTTAAGTTTATCAAGCGACGAGAATCAAACGAAAACAGAAGCGCTGCTCCACTACATGAACTCACTCGAGAACCACAGAGAAGAAATTAACAGCTAAGTAGTTATTTTTGTTTGTTTTTTGCGCACAAAAAGTATTCTCGTCGCTTGATAAACTTAAGATTGAGCCGCTGTAGTCACTCAAGCATTCTGCTTGCGTTAAGTCCAGGACAATCTAATAAAATATGTTTGACAGATAAAGGAATATTACAAATCATACATAAAGTTGGGTCTTCACCTTTAAGCAAAAAAGCATGGGTCAAACTTGTGTGACCCATACGGCATCTGGTGTAGACCACGTGATCAAGGCTAGCTTTAAAACTGGTAAAAAGTCTGTTTGTCATTTCCGGATGAGTTTCATTCAACTTATTATCCTTGCACATATTCTTTTCTTCTTGCCACTTATTTAAAATATATTGGTTAATAATCAGTGTGATATCTGAGGGAGGAATTTGACATTCATTAACTTCCTGATTAGGAGCTTTCTTAGAATCAACAGAAGTTATTTCTGTCTGAAAGTGAGTTGAGCTGAAAGGATTGTGAGAGTATTTAATGCTGATGTTAGCTGGTACCGGTAGTGGAAACACGGCAAATGACAGAGTTTGGACAGTTGGTGGATCTTCTCCTTATCTTAAAAACGAGTGACGTCCTGGAACTATCGGGTAGAGTTGATGTAAACTTCACGCACCTTCTGCCTGACTTGCACCACTGCTTTCCAGAAGTCCTTGGCCTCGACTCGGTGGCAGTCGTCGCACATCTGGTGCAGGATGACGAACTCCACCACGAACACCTGCTGCAGGATGGCCCCGTTCAGGACCTGCAGGACACGCTCACTGAAACACAGCTCTGACGGGCATATTCGCGCTCACACACACACACACACACACACACGGTACCTCTTTCTGGATGGTCAGCTTCATCTTGATCCGTTTAGAGTGGGGTTCAGTCCACAAGAAGCCAGCATCAATGAGCCTCACCTGGACGGGAATGAAAGCGCGTGAACTCGGCATCAACTGCAGCTGTGCCTGACGTGATGGATGTGTACGCCACCAACCTTAGTCATGGATGCCTTCAGTTTCTTGAGGCACAGAGCCAGAAGCTCCCTGGACTCCAGAGCGCACTGCATCCAGGTGCCCGGAGGCTGCAGGTACCTGCAAACACAAGAAAACACCACTTACATGAACACACACGGCCTCAAACTATCTTTCGCCACACCTGCCAATGGCCGCTGACCATAAATATTATTTACCGGCCATGAAATCAACATTTTCAGACCACTGAAAATTCACAATTCTCTATTCCACAGCTAAAACCTAACTAATATACATGTACAACATTATTAAAGACTAGTAAACACTCAGTAATGAAATAAGAACAAATAATCAAATTACAAGCACAAACAATATAACAAAAGATGCAAATTAAATGAACAGTGCTTTTCAGGTAGGTCTGACAGTAGTTTTCAAATACAGAACAAAGCACGCAAATGTAAACAATTTCATTAAAGTTTAAAAAAAGTTATTCAGTCGCCCTGATCCAGTACACTAATACACGTGTTTACCTTCTCAACCGTCTACGCTCACTAAGACATAACCTACTATGCTCACTGGGATACTCACTATTTTATGTGCATGTGTCCGCTCAAGTGCAAGACGGCGTGAGAGAGCTCAGTTTAGTGTCTGCACGCTGTCTGAGACGCGGCTTTATGGGATCCGTTTCTAATTGAATTGTGACCCCAAGAATTTATTTGAAACGTGGGATTCCAAAAGATTCCCACCCCTAATATTTACATGTATATATATTTCTGACGATGATTTTTTTATTTTTATTTAAGTATGTGTGTAACATTTTTATCTTAACACGTTTAAAAGGACTATGTGATTTCAGTTTTGGGTTAGGGTCAGTTTGTTTTTGTTGTAAATTTAGAAAAAAATGTTAATACAAAAGTTATAGATTGATCGATCATGATTTGTTCTCAGATATCAGGCACAAATTTGTGTTAGTGAGCGAAACCCATTAATTGTCATTGACAAGAGCACATGATCATGACAGGATGCTTTCTGATTATCTAAAGGAATAGGTCATCCAAAACGAAGACTCTGCCATCATTTGTCATCCCAGACTGTGCATGTATCCGTCGGGAGTGTACTTCTCAGCTGAGAGGGTAAAGCCAGTGTTGTCGTACCGTTCACACTGCCTGCAGAAGTGGACTGACACCTGTTTGGGAATGCCCTCGGAGATGTCCACCTGAGTCCTCAAGCAGGACACACACATGTTGGCAGGGTTTGGAGGAATGGGAACACCACATGTACAGCAGAGACTGCAGAGAAGACAGAGAGAAGTTATCGTCGGACATTCGCCAATTTAAGGAGCGTCTCTAAAGTTACAAACATTTGTGTACACGTTTCTCACTTCAACACTATTGTAAGGTGTCGATATCACAGCACTGCTCATGAGATGTGAAGAATGACACGTGCAATACTCACATATTGCCGTGGCTACTCGATGGCGGGGCCTGCATGTACTCCATGACTACAATAACAGTGAAATCATTTTAATAGACCAAAACTCTGTTCGGCTCTGCTGTCATACATAAAGCTTAACATTTAAATGACAATATTATCTTCCATATTACGTCTGAGTCCGTCACTCTACCATGGTACTGCCACAGTGCTTAAGGGTGACTATCAGTTTAAACCGCTAACTAGCACACACATAAAGTCAATACTCACTGTGTTGGAGAATCAGCGATAACCAATTCAATAAATTACATCAATATTTCCTCGCGAACATCACATGAACATACACGTGTGTCTGCGACTGCTGATGACGTCACGATATGTGTTCCCAGAATGACAGGACCCAGAAAGCTGCCCGTCATAGGCCTGAATGTAAATGCGAGAAACACTGGCACCGCGTTTTAAAAAAATAAAAAAGGAAAAACTTGAGGTGCCCAATACAAAAAAAAAACACTGGCCCTGATGCATGATCATTTTCATCATGTGTCAAAGAACTCGATGAAATGAACACATAGAGCTCACATTAACTCTTTAGGCACCAAGTTTTTTTTTTTTTAAATGCTGGATTTTGACATCAAAATTTCAAAAGCTTGTGGCTTGAAAGGGCTTAAAGATAGAGGTCTACTGTTAATTAGAAAAATGTTGGGGATGACTGAAAGTTTATGTGGGGTGTAAATATACTCATTTAATTTGCATATTATGGCGTCATCAGGGGGCGGTCCTCTTGAATTTCACAATATTCAGGAAATGGTACATATTGAACTGATGTTTGAACTTATTTGCATGTTTTATTTTTTTTTAATCCTCATTCCAAATGATGAGAAAAGAGAAAACCAACAATAACAGGAGAAAGTACTAAATTATTACTATACTATATAGTAGTAAAACGCATGTGAACAGTAGCCATTGAGCGGCAAAGATGTGCCGGGAGAAGCGCGATCGTTAGACGGCCGATCGTCATGTACTAAAGGCAAATATTCCACTTCAGAGTCAGAATCGGCGAATAACATTTGCAACTCATCCTCACGGTACAAGTTTTCATTAGCCATTTGACGATTTTCTCTCACAAATCTCACAATTTACTCAGACGCTCTGAACTTTTTTTTTCTTTTTTTTTAATAATGACAAAAAATACATTTACAAAAACATGGCATTGAGTTGTCACATACTACAGAAAGGATCAAGTGCATCTAAAAAAAATATATAAAAGGAAGTTAAATAAAAGGGAAAAGGCTAGGGTTTTTTTCCCAAATCATATTCTGCTATTGTACTAAAAAGTCTCATTGCATTCTTTGTTTTCATAACATTAAGGGTTTTTGTAAACGAAAGAAACTCATTATGAAATACATAAAACTTAGGGGTCACTTTCAAAAACTTTGACTTGTGGATATAACACTTTTAGGAAAAATAAATGATCAGTAGTTTCATTGTTATCACAAAATAGACAATTATTAGTTTCTATTCCAAACCGCTGTCGTACCAAGTCGCTGGATGGATACACACCATTAAGAATTTTAACATGGATTTCTTTAGCTTTGGGGAATATAGGGAATTTTAAAAATTTGGTTTGTAACAAATGAATAGTACATTTTGAGAAAAATTGGGAAATTGAGTTTCTAAAGGATATTGTAGGATATGAGATGCTGTCAATCAAATTCCTAATTGTTTTGTTAGGGATTTTTACCTCATTAAAGATAACACCTCCAACTAAAAGTAGAGGGAGACAAGGGGTGATGGGAGTGGAGTTCATCAACATTCCCTGAATTAAACACAGAAAGGAGTTAAGGATAGCATTAGCTATGGAGTTAAAATGATTACGATTGGCAGTGAGGTCGTGTCTTAGAAGTTCTCCTATGACAGGAGGCAACCGTCACAGTCAACTAAATGGATCACAGACCAAATACCTTTATCCATCCAGACCTTGTTGTACAGCGATTTGTTTTTGACCGTAATATACCTATTATTCCAAACGGGAGTTATGTGGGAAGAAGTTTTGATTATATAAGAGTTTCCAATATAACAGAACCTGCTGATGAAAAAGGGAAAGTTTAATTGGAAGTCTTTGAATAGTGAAATCAAATTTACGTAAGAAATGTATTCCTCCTAATTTTTTGAAAATTTCTCTGGGGATATGATACCAAAAGTTATTGTTGTTCGGGAAGGATTTCAACCAGTTGATTTTTAAGGTTCCATTCATAACGTCAAAATCAATAGCTTGCAGGCCACCATCCTTAAATGTTTTGGTCATTTCCATTTTCTTAACATAGTGGACTTTCCTTCTCCAAATATAATCAAAATTGATTTGGTTGATTTTTTTAATAGCTCTATTAGGAATAGCAACTGAGTATGCAGGATAAATACACCTTGATATACTTTCCATTTTAGTCAAAAATATACGGCCTAATAAGCTAACATCCACGAGTTAAGTCTACTTTGGCTTTGCTCTATTACTCTCCACACATTCATGTTTTCACATTCAGTCACATTTTTGGAGATATGCATTCCCAAGTATTTAACGGTGGACCTCATAGGGACATTGTGTGCTTCAGTCAAAACACATGCATAAATAGGCATTAATTCACATTTGGTCAAGTTTAGTTTTAAACCAGAGGCTTTGGAGAAGACATTATTAGACTGTAGTATCTTTGGGACTTCAGCTAGTTGTTTCATAAAAATAGTTGTATCATCGGCCAGCTGGCTGATGATAATTGGACTACCAAGTACATCCAGTGGAGCGATGTTAGAGTTTTTAATGAAAATAGAAAGCATTTCAGTCGCAATTATAAAGAGAAATGGGGAAATAGGGCAGCCTTGTTTAACCCCACGGCCGACTAAAACGGGGAGAAGTAGCGGCTGGTAAGGAGATGGAACAATTAGTATTATCATACAGAGATTGAATAACGTTTCGAAATTCGTCACCGAAACCAAACAATCTTAGACATTCAAAAATAAACGGGTGTTCAATTGAATCAAAAGCTTTATAAAAGTCAAGGAAAAAAATAAATCCGTCATCTACAATTAAGTGTCTGTAAAGAGAAGGTCGAGCACTATACGGATGTTATTATGAATGGACCTGTTCTTCATTAAACCAGATTGAGAGTCACTGATGATTTTATGTAGATTTGTTTTCAATCTGTTAGCATAAATAAGGGTTACAATTTTGTAGTTGGTGTTCAACAAAGTTATTGGTCTAAGATTGTCTATTATTTTAGGATCCTTACCAGGCTTTGGGATCAAAGTAATTATACCTTGTTTCATGGACGGGGGAAACGTCAAGTGCCCAATTGCCTCTTTTAACATAAGAAAAAATGGCTCTTTTAGAAGATCCCAGAAATGTCTATAAAAATGGGTTGTGAGACCGTCATTACCCGGAGATTTATTCAAGGACAAACACTCTACTGCTTTATCCAGCTCGTTTAAAGTTAAATCAGCATCACATAACTCTGCAAACTCTTCATCTATGTGGGGGATGAATTTTTTAACATGCTGAAAGAAGGAGTTGGTGTCCTTAAAAGAAAAGGCAGAGGAATATAAGAAACCATTTCCTTGGCAATCAAGGCGGAATCTGTAATTACTTGCTCCTGAATCAATAATGCTTTGATTGAATTTCTCTCCTGCCTTCTCTTTTGTAAACGACAAAAATATGAAGTGCTCCTTTCTCCTTCTTCAATCCATTTAGCCCTGGATCTGATATAAGCCCCTTCAGCTTTTCTAAGATAGATTTCGTCAAGTTTAGTTTGCAGAGTAAGTAATGCCTGTTTATCATTATCAGTAGGTGGTGTCTTATTGGAGCAAATGTTTATATCTTTAATAATGTTAAATTCTATTAATTTGTTGGACCTGCTGTAGGATTTCCCAAATTGTATATAATATTCCCTAATTTAAAATTTTAAGAAGTCCCATTTTAAAACATAGGATGGGACAGAAACATCAGTCATCACATCAGAAATTATGGTTTTGATACCCTCATGAAATGAATAGGATTTAAGAAGACTAGACTTGAATTTCCAGTACCCTTTGTTTCTGCGAAGAGCACCAGGGGGATTAAACACAAGCTTAATAACAGAATGATCTGTGAGAGGAGCAGCTGACATACTGCAGTCAGAAACAGAGTTCATCACAGAGCAAGAAACTAACCAGAAGTCAATTCTTGACTTTGCTGCATTGTTTGGTTTAACCCTCTGGAAACCAGGAAATTGGTTGGGAATCAGGGTATTTAAGGCGCCATGGGTCTAATAAATTGTGGGAGCTACAAAAATCAGAAAGGATTGGGTTAAAAGTGCTTTTTTGACATTTGGGAGGAAATCTATCAAGGCGTTCATCATTAACCATATTAAAATCGCCCCCTTTCATTATATTTGCAGCAGGATAAGTTAACTTTAGGTCTTCAATAGAACAGGAACATCCAAAATAAACTGTTTGTTTTTATTTGGGATATTGAAGCCATAAACATTGACAAGTACATACATACAGTACTGCTCATCAAAGCTCATGACACAGATTATCCAATGACCATTATTACTTCTTCTTGAAGTTACTAATTTACCCGGTGAGTTAGAAAACAAAATAGCTAAGCCTGCTGATTTAGTGGAACCATGATCAAAAATAATTTGGTCACCCCATTGGTTTATCCAGAATTTCTCATCCTCCGGTTTTGAGTGAGTTTCTTGTAGTAAAATAAAATTTGCTTTTTCGCCCTTACAAAATAAAAAAATAGATTTTCTTTTGGTGTTATCCCGTAAGCCCCTAGCATTAAGTGAAATACAAGAAAAAACGACTTTCATTTTGAAAACGAACTAGCAACCGCTAGAAAAATTAACTTCAACTAACTGTAATTGGAGAAAGAGGAAGCCTAAGTAATAGGTGTTGTCCCTTTTAAGTACAAAAGTCAGTCAAAACTATCCAACCCGTTTGTTACAAAAATGAAGTACTTCAAAGTGCATTTTTATAAGGAATATAGGTAATATACCTTATGTGTCCCTGCTAAGTAATTCTCTGTCCGTTGATGTAACCAGCACTACCTTTGAAGTAAGCCCGTTTTCCAGCAGCTCTCACTTGTTGTATCTGTGGCCACCGCAACGCTCGCGACTCTCTGTCTGCCTTGCAGAGGTCTTCTATGAAGCCGATCCCAAGCTCCCTGCAGACAGCTGAGTCTTTGGTCATCTTTCACAGCGCGTCTCGGTGTGCTCTCTGGGTGAACTGGACGATGACATGCCTCGTTTTGTTTTCCTCGCGTCTGCCCAAACGGTGAGCTGAGTCCACGATGAAGTTAATGTTTGGAGCCCATGATGGAGAAATCTTCGTCAGCAAGTTAGAAACCACTTCACGAGTGTCTTCACCCTCTTTTTCTTTTATCCCACGGATCCTGAGGTTCCAGCGGCGCTTGTATCTCTCGAGATCAAGGACACGATCAAGGACAGCTCTTCGTTGACTTTCTTCATTGCAGAAACTTCCCACTCAGTGGTTTGTAGCTGAGATTTGCAATCCTTGATCTCAGCAGCATTAAATTCGACTGCTTTGGCAATGCTAGTTAGCATGACTGAGTTCTGCTGTATCTGGGAAGCGAGTGTGGCCACCTTATCAGTAAGCAGCTTAATAGCTTCTAAGACAGCAAGTATACCTTCCGTTCCCTCTGTCCCAGTGTCTTTCTTTTTAGAGGAAGGTGGGTTCTCTGCCGGCGAGAATTGGTCTTTCCTCTTGGAGGTTTCGGTGGAGATTTCCATCTTGGCGGCGTAGTCATGACAAGCATAAGCCTCGTTACCGCGAGGTGAAGCAGCATTCATGTTCGAGGATTTTTTGGAGCTCATGGTGCAGGTTTTTCTTTAAAGGGGGGGCTCGGAATTTTGTCGTCCCAGTTGCATAGTTCGCCGGTGCTAGGCTAGCGCAAGTCAATGGTATCTTTTAGCATGCCATTAAAAACAGTTTTACCCACTCCACAGTACACTAAAATCAAATCAATTATAATGCCAGACTATCGATGTAAGTGTCTGTTGAGAGAATAATGTTAGAAATCATACTATCCTTTTCATCTTAATGATTGCATTACATTTACAGGAACTAGTTTCTCAGCAGCGGCAGAATTTTACTTAGTTAGTAGTAATTATACTCTGTTTCTGTAGTGATGAGTGTCAGCGGCAGGTAAAAACACTTGTGTGA
The DNA here is from genome assembly GCA_030578275.1 of Meda fulgida. Classification (NCBI taxonomy): domain Eukaryota; kingdom Metazoa; phylum Chordata; class Actinopteri; order Cypriniformes; family Leuciscidae; genus Meda; species Meda fulgida. The sequence goes on along the minus strand of CM060630.1, from coordinate 2,748,627 downwards.
TTGTCATGTGCACCAGCTCTCTCGGTTGCCTAGGTAACATATCACTCCGCCGCTGCAGTAGACTGTGCTAATAAATATAGGTAAAACAATATAACTATTGCAATGCGATGAAAAGGATAGTTTGATTTCTAACATTATTCTCTCAACAGACACTCACATCGATAGTCTGGCGTTATTATTGATTTTATTTTAGTGTACTGTGGAGTGGGTAAAACTGTTTTTAATGGCATGCTAAAAGATACCATTGACTCGCGCTAGCCTAGCACCGGCGAACTATGCAACTGGGACGACTGGATGAATTTTTTTTTTTAAATGTCTCTACTGATAAATAACACTAAGGCTCACTTGGAAATGAGGCCCGATGTCCAAAATTCCGGACCACCCCTTTAATATTTAAACATTTTGGGGTCTCAAAATGAGGGTTGGAGAGTAGAGAGTGTTCAAAACTGGGACAAGCAGACAGAGCTTAGAGACGAGCGTGCACCCGGTCCGCCATCTTGCCTGGTAACCCAGACGCTCTGAACTGACATGCTTCCGCATCAATGACACGATCGCTCACTTGCTCTGCTGTTTCCTCCAACACTTTGAATAGGAACATGACGTTATTTTGATCTTGAATCGAAGTATTACATGTCTGCCATCAAGTGGTAGGGAATGCAAATTAGATATTACACCATATTAGGATCTACAGCCTGTTTTATTCAAGGGGGTAATCCATCAGCCGGAAGTTGAAGCCTCGCGGGAGCCGCCATTGTAGCAGAACTTCACCTGCTGTTAGCATTCCATTGACTCCCATTCATTTTGGCGTTACTTTGACAGCGAATAACTTTACATCTGAGGCGTCCAAAGACTTCATTTGTCCATTATTTATTTCTAAAGAAACACGACAATGTATAAAAGGCTCCATTACTTTGTATCTTACGTTATGGCCCAGTAGAAGCCGTTTTTGTAAAAAATAGGCTAACGATTGCGTCATAACCACGCGACTTTCTGTCGCACAATAGAGACATTACTGTAGAGACAGGAGGAGAAGCTCGCAGGCAATCTTTTACTGTCTATGAGGCAATCGGGGGAAATTGAGGCATAAAGTCAAGGGAGAAGCCCATAGATAAAGAGTCCATAAAAGCAACGGGACAAAATATTTCAACAACGTTTTTGAGGAACTAGGTGATTCAGATTTGTCTTGCCACAGCTACTAGAAGATTTACGACTGTCAGACTGTCGTCACACTCAGTTGGCTGCGCAGTCGCTCAGCCATCAGACAGGAAGTGCCATAATCAGGCTTCAGTCTTCTCCGTTGAAATCAATGGGGTCGCTGTGTCCATTTCTTTTACTGTCTATGGTTTTATTAAGTATGATGTCTTTTTTTGTGACTTTGGCGCTTAAAGGGTTAAACCCCAGTAAAGCAGAAACAAAAGTCATTATCGGGAAATGTAATTAAATCAAGCTTGGACCTTTGAGATAAAGAGACGAAGGGGATGCATTTATAGAGAGAAAACATTAATAGAAATTAATCTTTATAACGTTATGATTCAGTAATGACAAGATTTCTAATAGGTTATTAAAGGTCCTATATGTAACTTTTCTCCTAAAACTAATCCTTTTTTTATTGCCTGTGTGTGAAGGGGTTGTAATCACACATTACAATGATCCACTTGTCGAGTTTTGCTATTACCTCTGAAGGCCAGTATTCCTATTTCTATGTGAAGGCTCCGGGTCAGATTTGCCGCGCGAAGTCCATCGGATGTGACTTGCATGCGCGCTCCCGAGCCTCTCTCCTTTTTGTAGACAGCCAGGGAGTTACGTCCAGTCAAAGGCACACGTTTTTCGGCTTTTATCTCGGTCAATCTTTGATGAATATGCCCAAGACTCCTCCCCCGAATTTGAGCTCTCTGGGTCTTCGCGTTCCAGAGATACAAGAGATTTTTTTCTGAGATCGTGACGTCAACGGCGTCCGCAATTTTGCAGCGCGGCCAATGTTTTGCGGCTAATATCTCCGCGAAAACACCACCAAAAATTATGAAACTTATATGGTTCTTTTCAGCTCGACTAGACGATTACAACGAGCCGAAAGTATTTGCCAAGATATTTGCGTAATAGACGGTATTGCCTATGAGTTCAAGCACGAGTGCTCTTGTAAAAATTGGTTGTAATCTGAAACATCACCACTAGAGGCCGCTAAAAACTACATATAGCCCCTTTAAGGGTTGAAAGGGAACCTAAAGTAAAATAAAAAAGCACCCAAATGCATTGTTGTACATACATGTCTACATTGTGGTACGATGAATAAAGACCAGTACTGCTGGCAAAGAGATCCAAAATTATGATGTTGGAAAATCTTTTGGTTAAGAAACAATGGTAAATTATGAGAGAAACTAGGTTTTATTTATTTATACAACAGTTCTTTCTGGTTTTCAAATCTGATTCCACTGAGAGCCTTTTCCAGGCGTGCGATATTTACATTTGTTCATTTAGCAGACGCTTTTATCCAAAGCGAATTACAAATGAGAACAATAGACAATTGAAGTGGAATAACAAGAGGAATAACGATATGCTCCTATCAGCACTGGAACCGCTTGACTCCGCTAGCAACATTTCTCACAGAGAGTGTCATGGCGGACGGCCAAACCACCATCATTTTACGAATAGCCTACTGTTATTGTGTCACTGAATGTAATTTTAAGAGTTTTAGTCGAGGATGTATTTATTTAGACCTCAACATGCGACTTATATATAAAGAAAGCGCATATTTGACAATTTGATTAACCGCTTTGCCTCCAGCGGCAGTTCAGCGCTCATGTGCCCGCAGAGAACAGCTTCTCGGCCAGTCCTTCGGGAATTAGCCGCCGGCTCGTATGTAGATAGTGGTTAAACATGAGATATAATCCATTTGGGATATATTAAATGGGCAATCTTTGGTCTCATTAATCTATTAGGCCTACATTAACCAGAGCAAATCGATTCGGCCAAAGGCAAAGTTAAGTTTCATAACTTTACATTTATCTGAGCCAGAGCCAGTGTCTGTTCCTGAGCCGGAGCCAGAGCCAGTGTCCGTTCCAGTGTCTTTTCTTGAGCCAGAGCCAGTGTCTGTTCCTGAGCCAGTGTCTGTTCCTGAGCCAGTGTCTGTTCCTGAGCCAGAGCCAGTGTCTGTTCCTGAGCCAGAGCCAGTGTCTGTTCCTGAGCCAGAGCCAGTGTCTGTTCCTGAGCCAGAGCCAGTGTCTTTCTGAGCCAGAGCCGGTGTCTGTTCCTGAGCCAGAGCCAGTGTCTGTTCCTGGGCCAGAGCCAGTGTCTGTTCCTGGACCGGAGCCAGTGCCATTGTCTGTGCCTGAGCCAGAGCCAGTGTCTGTTCCTGAGCCAGGGCCAGTGTCTGTTCCTGAGCCAGAGCCAATGTCTGTTCCTGAGCCAGAGCCAGTGTCTTTCTGAGCCAGAGCCGGTGTCTGTTCCTGAGCCAGAGCCAGTGTCTGTTCCTGGGCCAGAGCCAGTGTCTGTTCCTGGGCCGGAGCCAGTGCCATTGTCTGTTCCTGAGCCGGAGTCAGACCCAGAGCCAGTGTCTGTTCCTGAGCCGGAGTCAGACCCAGAGCCAGTGTCTGTTCCTGAGCCAGAGCCAGTGTCTGTTCCTGAGCCGGAGCCAGAGCCAGATTCTGTTCCTGAGCCGGAGCCAGTGTCTGTTCCTGAGCCGGAGCCAGAGCCAGTGTCTCTTCCTGAGCCAGAGCCAGTGTCTGTTCCTGAGCCAGAGCCAGTGTCTGTTCCTGAGCCAGAGCCAGTGTCTTTCTGAGCCAGAGCCGCTGTCTGTTCCTGAGCCAGAGCCAGTGTCTGTTCCTGGGCCAGAGCCAGTGTCTGTTCCTGGGCCGGAGCCAGTGCCATTGTCTGTTCCTGAGCCGGAGTCAGACCCAGAGCCAGTGTCTGTTCCTGAGCCGGAGTCAGACCCAGAGCCAGTGTCTGTTCCTGAGCCAGAGCCAGTGTCTGTTCCTGAGCCGGAGCCAGAGCCAGTGTCTGTTCCTGAGCCGGAGCCAGAGCCAGTGTCTGTTCCTGAGCCGGAGCCAGAGCCAGTGTCTGTTCCTGAGCCGGAGCCAGAGCCAGTTCCTGAGCCGGAGCCAGTTCCTGAGCCGGAGCCAGAGCCAGTGTCTGTTCCTGAGCCGGAGCCAGTGTTTGTTCCTGAGCCGGAGCCAGTGTCTGTTCCTGAGCCAGAGCCAGTGTCTGTTCCTGAGCCGGAGCCAGAGCCAGTGTCTGTTCCTGAGCCGGAGCCAGAGCAAGTGTCTGTTCCTGAGCCGGAGCCAGAGCCAGTTCCTGAGCCGGAGCCAGAGCCAGTGTCTGTTCCTGAGCCAGAGCCAGTGTTTGTTCCTGAGCCGGAGCCAGAGCCAGTGTCCGTTCCTGAGCCGGAGCCAGAGCCAGTGTCTGTTCCTGAGCCGGAGCCAGAGCCAGTTCCTGAGCCAGAGCCAGTTCCTGAGCCAGAGCCAGTTCCTGAGCCGAAGCCAGAGCCAGTGTCTCTTCCTGAGCCGGAGCCAGTGTCTGTTCCTGAGCCGGAGCCAGAGCCAGTGTCTGTTCCTGAGCCGGAGCCAGAGCCAGTGTCTGTTCCTGAGCCAGAGCCAGTGTCTGTTCCTGAGCCGGAGCCAGAGCCAGAGCCAGTGTCTGTTCCTGAGCCGGAGCCAGAGCCAGTGTCTGTTCCTGAGCCGGAGCCAGAGCCAGTTCCTGAGCCGGAGCCAGAGCCAGTTCCTGAGCCGGAGCCAGAGCCAGTGTCTGTTCATGAGCCAGAGCCAGTGTTTGTTCCTGAGCCGGAGCCAGAGCCAGTGTCCGTTCCTGAGCCGGAGCCAGAGCCAGTGTCTGTTCCTGAGCCGGAGCCAGAGCCAGTTCCTGAGCCAGAGCCAGTTCCTGAGCCAGAGCCAGTTCCTGAGCCGAAGCCAGAGCCAGTGTCTCTTCCTGAGCTGGAGCCAGTGTCTGTTCCTGAGCCGGAGCCAGAGCCAGTGTCTGTTCCTGAGCCGGAGCCAGAGCCAGTGTCTGTTCCTGAGCCAGAGCCAGAGCCAGTGTCTGTTTCTGAGCCAAAGCCAGAGCCAGTGTCTGTTCCTGAGCCGGAGCCAGACCCAGAGCCTGTTCCTGAGCCAGAGCCTGTTCCTGAGCCGGAGCCAGAGCCAGAGCCAGAGCCTGTTCCTGAGCCGGAGCCAGAGCCAGTGTGTGTTCCTGAGCCGGAGCCAGAGCCAGTGTCTGTTCGTGAGCCGGAGCCAGAGCCAGTGTCTGTTCCTGAGCCGGAGCCAAAGCCAGTGTCTGTTCCTGAGCCGGAGCCAGTGTCTGTTCCGGAGCCGGTGTCTACTCCTGTTTCTGAGCCAGGCTCGGTTCCTGTTCCGCCTTGGTTTTCACCGCCATGGCCGCCCGAAGGGTCGTCTCCGCCGTGGCCGCCCGAGGGGTCTTCTCCGCCGTGCCCGCCCGAGGGGTCTTCTTCGCCGTGGCCGCCCGAGGGGTCTTCTCTGCCGTGGCCGCCCGAAGGGTCTTCTCCGCCGTGGGCGCCAGATGGGTTTTTTCCACCGTGGCCACCACTTGTCGTGTCCGCCCTTGCCGCCTGATGGGCTGTCTGCTTCGCCCTGGCTGTTGGCTAAGCCATCATCCCCCGTTTCTATTCCCTTTCATGGACCTGGCCCCCCATCACTCCCCCTGGACTCTTGTTGTGTTTTGTAGTTTTGTCGTGGAGCGTCTAGTAGCCGCTCCGTAGAGGGGGGGTTATGTCACAGTGTCTGGTTGTGTTTCCCTGGGTTATCACTAGAGGTCCTCGTTCTCACGGTCTCATTCACATTAGACTACAATTCCCAGCATTCTGTTCTGTCACTTATCTGATTATTGCACTCAGCTGTTTCCCGTGACCTTGTTAGTTCTGTGTGTATATATGCCTGCCAGTTCCTTGTGTTTGTTACGGTGTCCTTGTTTAATATCCCCACACTTCCATTCCTGTTTATTGCCTGTTTCTTGTTCAAGTCTTGTGTCGTCGGATTGATTTACTGGATTTTGACCGCTTGCCTGGCTGGATTGTGAGTACGGATTTCCAAAATAAACTGCTCTTGGATCTTACCTTTTCCCGTGTGTGTCGTGACACTCTCTCTTCTTCTTCTGGCTTCTGCTGCTTCTTCGGGTTGATGAGAGAACCTTCAACCAGAACAGAGTCAAACAAACCATTCGAGTTCATCACCATTTCTTCCTTCAACGCAGAAGAAATCGTTTGAAACTCATGGAAGCATCAAAATCCTTCTTCAGGAACTTCACGAAATGCTTTCACTGCAAAGGCCATGCAAGCATACATTTAATGAGGTGCTCTGAAAATGATAAGCTGATGGTTCTTTTCATAGTTAGATGAATCTTTTCCATAGCTTCATTCCCTGTTTACCGTTTCATCCTGTCACTTTCATTCTACCCATGTATGTGTGATTGTGTGAATGTGTAAATGTTTAGATTAGTAATGTTTGTGATTTAGTAAATTAAACTTGTGCACAATACGTATTTGGTTCTGATTCTCTGCTTGCAAAAAAGTTTATTTTACGATTTAGATTTTGACTACTGGCTCTTAGTAGTACTGTACAGTAAGAAAGACGTTCCCCTCCCCCGGAAATGAACATTAATGAACATTAATAAACAATTAACACTGAGCGTTCATGGGATTTGCCTGTGAGCGGAGAGATTCCTGCTCGTGCATTTGATGCGCTCTCTTTTGTTACAAAACCGCTCAACATTTGTCATTATAATAACGCCATAGAAACTGCCTTGAATGAACGTTTAATGTGAGATGAAAGTTGTGTCTGAAAGTTGCAATAAATATTTTATTGGAGAAAATCTTGTGTTATTCCGTATAGTGCTCGAGCACTTTACTGCTTTGAATAAACGATTTGGGCAGCTTTGAGCAGCTCTTGAGGTTCTTATCCAGAATGTGAGATAAAGTCCTTGCTGGTGTAGCTGTGTTTACCGACTTCGATGAGGCCAGCACTTATTCCTTTGCGCTGTCCACTTAGTTATCATGGGCGGGAAAACCTCTCTCTACGATTGCATTGGTTGGTTATTTTCACAGCTAGAACATGACGGCTTCACAAATAGATTTTTCAATGCCAGTCACAGTTTTTATTATGTTTCTTACTGTGGTATTGTATTTTCAGGGATGAAAATAATAATAATAAAGGTATAACTGAAATGCGGGACACTACTAAAGCTCCCAATTTCAGGACTGTCCCATCACCCTATCTGATGCCCGTGTGCCCATTGTAGGTGCTTTCGACGGTGGACAGGAGTCATCATAGCCTCTCTGATTGTGCCATTTGCAGCAGACTGTGATGTACTGTGTGTTGACACATTCCTCCCATTAACTGCATTAACATTTTGTGTGACTTGTGCCACAGTAGACCTTCTGTTGGCTTGGATCAGACGGTATAGCCTTCATTGCCCTTGTGCATCGACCTTGTCTCCGGTTTGTGGTTTGATCCTCCTCTTTGGGCACTGTTGGTAAATCCTCCCACTGTGGACCAGACGCTACACACAAGCCTTGAGTTTCAGAGATACTCTGACCCAGTCGCCTTGCCATAACAATCTGGCCCTTGTCAAAGTCGCTCAAGGCTGCCTTTCCCAAAAGCATTGATCAACTTAGGCTTGATGCTTTGAGGAAACGCAGCCCTGCTGTTTATTCCTGACCATTTCTCCTGCATCCAACATTATGAGAACTGATTACCATCTAATCTACCCAAACGTTAATATGTGGCCTTGTTAGGAGAGGATCAACATATTTGCTTCACCTGTGATTGGAAATAATGTTTTGGCTCATAGTGATTGAATCATCACTTAAGACACATAAACCAAATGTAAACAGGGCAGTTGACTGTTTCAGTCCCAGGTTAGTGATTTCCTAAAGAGTTATTTCATGTCTCTCTTATTTGCACACATTTCTCACATAGTTAAATAATTAAAAATCAAATTAATATTTTGGTTCATTTAGCCTATATATTTGGTAGGTGAATAATAATAAGAGATTTTACGAGTTCACACTTAAAGGAGAACTCCGGTCAATTTTAACATTGAGCTCATTTTTTTGTACATTTGGAGTGCTGTCAGTACAGACAAAAACGACAAAAATTGGTGTTGCCTACACCGTTATCCTCTTTTTAAAATTCGCACCCTGTTGACTTCAATGGGGCAAGTTCTGAACCTTCTTTTAGCCTCTTAACATCCTTGATTTGTCATTACAAGTGCACAGCCATGTGAGTGGTGTTCTCCTTTAAGTCAGATAGAATAAATGCGTATTTGGCGTGCTGTCGGAGGAGAGGGCTCCGGAATTGGTATTCGGCCCGAACCCAGAGTACTCCCCCGTATTCCTGGCTGTGAAGAATAAGCCAAGAGTGAGATGTGTAACGGTCACTTTGTGTTTCATGGCAGTCTGAGTTGGAATGGGAACTGCGCATGCGCGTGTCTGTTAGACATTGACAAGTGAGGAGAGGAGATAACCGCTCTGCCAACTCTATTTGTATTCTTTCTTTTATTTCCTTTTTCTATTGTGACCAGAGTTGGATGTTTGTTTTTGTGTACTTTTTCTCGCTCGATCCCCATGTATGCGGACGAGTGTGACGTTTGAGTGGTTTTATTAAACGCGGGGAAAATACGACAACTCTCATCTCTTGTGCATCTTTTCATCCGACTAAGTTAATGTTTTTCTCTCTGGGCAACATCTCAACTTTGCGTTACAAAGTGGCGCCCTAACAGTGTGGATCTACCAAGGTTATCTAATTTTCTCTTCTCTCCCGACGGGTTATCGTCTGAAGTGTTCGTGCTACCGTGGTGTATCCAGGCAAGTCAACTGGCATTGTAACCGTGGTGGCCGTGCGGCGTCCGTTGGATGGATCTGTGATTGCGTTTCGTGGATTTCCTGCTGTTAAAAAAAAAGGAAAAAAAAGAAGATTTGTTCGAGCTCGATCGGATTTGCAAGGACAAGGAATGTAGGTGACATTTGATGTTTTGTTTCGTTTAGTTTGGATTGATTTATTTATTTATTTTCGGACTGGACGAACAGTGTATTGTTCTATTAACGTTGCCTACGAAACATTGAGAAAAGAGAAATAAGAAGGAAAAGGACACTTGGAAGATTTACCTTAATTTTTTTTTGTTGAAAAGGAAAACAACAAACATTTATTTTGCTTTTTTTTTAATGTATTTGACATTTCTGAAGTGACGCACAAGACTGTTGGTCACTGGTTTTCGTTCATTTCACATCACGTGGCCTGACAAGCGCGAAAAGGAGAACTGTTTTCTGAAGAAAATATATTGTTGGACTTTATTTCAGTTTGTAGTTTATTTTGTGCATTTTCTCTGAGTTAAATTGTTTATAGTGTTTTAACAGAGACTGTATGTGTGCACCTGATTATTTCTTCAGAAAACAAACAGGTTTGATGTGCTGTTTATTGTGCCTAATTCCTGATTGATTCATTGCAAACTGTGCATCTGCATATAATATTTAGTTTGATTTTCTGAAAATATTTTTGTGATTTGCTGTTATACAAGAAATCGTGACCTAATTGATTTACTGACATGTTCTGACTACTCACCAAGACAGAGTATATCTCGGGGAGAGGATGAAGACTTACGGTCTCAGGTTCAGTTCCTGCATGACGAGGTTGCTGTTCTGCAGCAGTGTCTCCGTGACTCACTGGACCTGCAAAGAACAGTGATTGACTGCATGAGTCCAGATGAAGGTACCGTTCCTGTTGTGTCACGGCCGAGATCTTCTCCTTTAGCCTCATCTACCCCATATGTTCGAGGACAGGCTCCAGTGGGAGATTCAAGGTCAGCTTTTGCTAATGTGCCTCATGTGTGTGTGCCTATGGTGACTCAACCAGCCTCGGCTGATTTGTCTGCTACGACCAGGTTCTTAGCCTCTGTCCTCCATCAATCACGTCTTGAGCCTCTAATATTTGACGGTGAAGGAAAGACGAGTCCAGAGGATTGGCTTCAGTCTGTCGACATATACAGGACTTCACTAGACCTTACTGATTGCCAGATGTTGCTTGAACTCTCCGGTTTTCTGTCCAAGGAGCCAAAGAAGTGGTTTAATGTCCTGAGCTCCCATCTATCCACATGGGCCCAGTTTTGTGAGCTGTTTAGGAAGGTTTTTCTGCCATCTGATAATCAGGAGCGCATTATGAGAGGTATCCTGGACCGGGTTCAGAGGCCAGATGAACCTTTGCCTACGTTTGTCGCCCACATGCTGAGTGAATTTCGAAAATTGAGAACTCCGCCTCCTCAGCTGGAGCAAATTGAGCTAATATGCAAGCATGCTGTGGAGAAATACAGGGTAGCGCTCTATGGTACTGCGGTAACGTCTGTGATGGAACTTCTCTTACGTGCGCATGAGCTGCATTCAGTTTTGGGTCCGTGTAGTCGTTATGCACCCCATGTGCCGCAGTCAGTTCCTGTAGCAAGGGAAGTTCACTGTTTCAAGTGTTTGACGCCGGGGTATACTTCCCGTAACTGTCCATCCTGTAGACTTCAGAATAATCTGGATGTGCGCTCAGGTTCGCCCAATCAGCAGGCTGAACATACTACAGTGACGCAGAGTTCGGAACACCCAAGTAGTGTGTCGAATACAGTGGCTGCGGACCTGGGTGCCTCAGTTAGGCCCAGGTCGGGAAACTTCAGAGGGGGGAGGACGTTTTAGAGAGGCAATCCTCCCCCAAGACAGTAATTGGGCCTCACTTGCCAGATTCATCCCTGTCCACCCAGCTTGCTCTTGGTCATGTAGATGCCTCACATCCTCTTCTTATTGGAACACACCTTTCCATGTTCAGGTCAATTTTCATGGCCAGGTACTTGAAGCTACCCTGGATACGGCTGCTTCCGTTTCAGCCGTGCGAGGGGATGTTTCAAAATTTGTTCCAGGGGGGACTTTCAAAATAACAGCTTGGACTGCGCCTCCTTTACAGCTTGCCGATGGGGCTATGTGTTGTCCTTCGGGGTTAGCTTGGCTACAGTTTGGTTTCATGGGCCAACGCTTTTACCATCGTTTTGCAGTCATCCAAAACCTTTCAGCGCCGCTTGTCTTAGGCATGGATTTTATGATGAGAGCTTCTGTCGTGATTCGGGTTCCTTCCAGAACTGTTGTCCTGGGTGATGTGCCAGGGGCCTCAGATGAGCTGGAGGGAGTTAACTTGATGACGGCAATTCACAGTATACTTAGTTTAGAATCCAGTTCTTCTAGTTTGGCCACAAAAGTTGACGAAGCTGCTCTAAATGATGGAGAAAAAATTAAGCTTTCTGAGTTGTTGAGATCCTTTCCTGATTTATTTGATGGACATCTAGGTCATACATGCATGGTTGAGCACAAAATTGACACAGAACAGGCCAGACCTGTCCATCTTCCTCCATACCGTACATCACCTGCGAAGAAAGAGTTCATTGAGAGGCAAATCGACATGTTGGTGGAAGGCATTGTGGAACCAGCGTCGGGGCCATGGGCTGCACCAGTTGTCATCGTTCAAAAGCCTTCCGGCGAACCAAGGTTTTGCGTAGATTATCGAGGTTTGAATCGCTTTACGATGAAAGACTCGTACCCACTTCCGAGAATAGACGAGTCCCTTGATTTTCTGGTAAGAGGAAACTTCGTGTCCACAATTGATTTAGCCAGGGGCTATTGGCAGGTGGCCATGGAGGAATCGTCAAGGCCAAAGACCGCTTTTATTTCTCACCGTGGGTTATACCAGTTCTGTGTTCTACCTTTTGGCCTGTGTAATGCCCCAGCCACTTTTCAGAGGCTCATGAACACTGTGCTGGCGGGCCTTATCTACAAGTCAAGCGCAGTGTATCCGGACGATATTGTAGTCGCCTCGCCCACGTTTGAGCAACACCTGATAGACCTGGAGGAGGTCCTGGCAAGGCTCAAGTCTGCTGGTCTGTCGATCAAGTTGGAAAAGTGTCAGTTCTGTAGGGAGGAACTTACCTTCTTGGGGTATATAGTCACCAAAGATGGTGTCCTACCGAATGAGGACAAAGTGAAGGTAGTGGTTGACTTTATTACTCCAGTAAATGCTAGGCAGGTGAGACAGTTCTTGGGCCTGACTAGTTACTACCGGCGATTCATTCACGAAAATGCACGACATGCTGAACCTCTTTTTGCACTTAAAAGAGCCAATGTTCCTTTTGTGTGGACACAAGATTGCCAAAATGCTTTTGATTTCCTCAAAAGTAAATTGACGTCTGCGCCTATTCTGAGATTTCCACAGTTTTCACTTCCATTCTTCGTTCATGTTGATGCGTGTGATGTCGGTCTGGGAGCTGCTTTGATGCAGAGGGATGAAGAAGGTAGAGACTGTGCAATTGCCTATGCCAGCCGTGCTTTGCACAAGTCTGAAGACCCTTACTCTACCCCCGAGAAGGAATGCCTAGCGGTGATTTGGGCACTTGAGTATTTCAGACCATACATTGAGGGACTGCACATCACAGTTTTTTCCGACCACAGCAGTCTGATGTGGTTGATGTCACGACCAAACCCCACTAGAAGGTTGGCTCGGTGGTCGCTTCGGTTGCAGGACTTTGATTTTGAAATCATCCATAAACCTGGAGTGTCCAACAGCGTTCCTGATAGTTTGTCTAGAAACCCCTTACCTACCTGTGGTCGGCCCCTTGACATTCTTCCTGATCGCGCTGTTCTTGGGAGTCTGAACTTGCGTTGCTTGCCTTCTGTGTTGTTTACGGACAGGGATCACTTGAGAAGTTTACAGCTGGACGATCCGGACGTTGGGAAGCTGCTCAGGGTATTGGAGGATAGTGAGAGTTTGTCTCCAGAGGAGGATCCCATGTGTGCTGTTCTTGATGGTCTTCTGTATCACAAAGACCCAAAATCTTCCTGTACATTGCATCCCATGAAACAGTTTAAGCTTTATGCTCCTCAGACTGTCAGGAGGTCTCTGTTGGAGTATTTTCATGGTCATCCCACTGCAGGTCATTTGGGTGTGACTAAGACGGTGGCGAGGCTTAAACAGAGATTTTTCTGGCCTAACATGGTGTCGGATGTGAAGAAGTATGTGGGTTTGTGCGTTGTCTGCCAATTCACGAAGCCGTCCCAGAGAAAGCCTGGTGGTCTCATGGTTCCAATCCGTCCCCAGTTTCCCTGGGAGTACACAGGGGTGGACTTCGTGGACCCTCTACCTCGGACGCCGAGTGGTAATGCGTACATCCTTGTGTTCGTGGATTACTTTTCAAAGTGGATCGAAGTTTGTGCTGTGAGGGAAGCTACTGCTTTTGTTGCTGCCAGTAAGCTGCTCAGTGAAGTTTTTTCTCGGCATGGTGCCCCAAAGTATTTGATATCGGACAGGGGTTCTGCGTTTATGAGTGATATCTTCAAACACACAGTTTCTGCCTTGGGTACTGAGCACAGACTTACAACAGCCTACCACCCTCAGACCAATGCCACTGAGAGAGTGATTCGGACGCTAAAAACGGCCATTAGAGCATATATATATATATTGGATCTGATTTCTCAACCTGATTCGCTTGGAGTGGAAGATCCAGGTGTGACTTCGTTGGATGCCCTGAAGGAAGCATTCGCTCCAGGAGGCTTCTGATCACGTCAGGTCTTTTCTAGAAGTGAGTCACTCAAGAAAAAACGCTACTATGACAAGAGGCGTCGTCTTGTTTCCTTCTCTGTGAATGATCTGGTGCGGATCAAGACTCAGCCGCGTTCTGGCGCACTTAGGAAATTAACTGCAAAACTTGCGCCTTTATACACAGGTCCTTACTGTGTCACTCAGAAGTTGTCTGATGTAAATTATAGACTTACTGATGTGAGTACGGGGATGGATGCTGGGGTGTTTCATGTGGTGAACATGCAACCCTTCCGTACTTGGGATTCTGGAAATGTGTCAACGGTTGTGCCTGTGGATCCACCTCCGGAAGTTGCTGAGGACAGTACCTTGTTGGATGACGGGGGCTCCTGTCATGAAAGTCCTGGTGTGACGTCCTGTGACTATACAACTGATGATGTCTCTGATCTCTTGGAGTCTGATGTCAGAGTTTCTCTGTCTGATTTATTTGAAGATGTCAGTGGAGAGGGAATGACTGAGTCTGTTGATCCTGTCATTTCCTGTGATTTGTCTGAGGGTGATAATGATTGTGTCAACCAAAGGTATAACCTGAGACCGAGACTTGCCCTCAGGATCACCTCGAATTGGGCGACCAATAGATGGACCAATCCGTTTCACACAGACCTGCTAGACTTAAAGTGAACAGGTTAATGGGGTGTGTGTATTTTGTTTTCTAAGACACTAAATGAATATGACACTGTGCTATGTTCTTATTGGTTTGTGTTGACTGTTTCTAGGTTGGCTAATATTGTTGTTTTGTTCTTATAAAATGGAAACTTTTCCTGTAAAATGTATATTCCCGGGGGTTTATGAAAAAATTCTGTTTACTTGTGACATTTTCTTTTTGTAACCTTGGATAAAAGGGGTTAAGATGAGTTAATATCTGTCATGTATGTCACTATTTCTCACAATTTTCCTTGCATTTCTGTGAGGTGGGATTATTCGATTATTCATGTATGAAGTTGTTTATTTCCTGTATTTTCACAGTGCTGTTGGCTGAGGGCAGCCAATATTTTTCCAGGGGGGACTCTTTAACGGTCACTTTGTGTTTCATGGCAGTCTGAGTTGGAATGGGAACTGTGCATGCGCGTGTCTGTTAGACTTTGACAAGTGAGGAGAGGAGATAACCGCTCTGCCGACTCTATTTGTATTTTTTCTTTTATTTCTTTTTTCTATTGTGACCAGAGTTGGATGTTTGTTTTTGTGTACTTTTTCTCGCTCGATCCCCATGTATGCGGACGAGTGTGACGTTTGAGTGGTTTTATTAAACGCGGGGAAAATACGGCAACTCTCGTCTCTCGTGCATCTTTTCATCCGACTAAGTTAATGTTTTTCTCTCTGGGCAACATCTCAACTTTGCGTTACAGATGTCGGGGGGTGGAGGGATGCTGAAACTGTCCAGGAATGTTAGGTGAGTTGACAGAGTGAATATGCTTCATCTCGTGCTGATAGGCTAGACATGGTAATTGTTTGATGACAAGTTGATTGGAATGATTATTTCATCGTGCTCCCCCCGAACTTTATTTATAAAACATAATGTACAATCCATTTTTTCTCACATGGAAATTTTACCACCAGGAAAACTTTGACAACTATTATAGCACAAAGTTCGGACTTTTGTTTTGACAGGTAGTTGGTTTGGTGAATTTTGTAAGAGTGCTGTAACAAAATTAAAAATAAACATTGGTGAAACTGATCATCATTGTGTGTCATCATCTCACAGACAACAAGCAGCAGTTGTACTGATGTCAAAGGCCTGTCTGTATCTTTCTGTCTCTGTCTGTGTCTGTGTGTCTCTGTCTGTCTGTGTCTGTCTGTCTGTCTGGCATCTGGTTGTCAAACATACAAGCGCACCGAGCTGCGAGCATACAGTATGCAGAACACCTGCACAGAGCAGGAGGACTAAACAAACACGCCATTTATTTATCATTTTTAAAGGAGAGATCGTTGCTTCTGCTTATTATTTTTTCGAAGGGAAAGTTTTAAGATTAACAGATGTTTGATGTGTGCAGTCGTTCTGCTGTCATTAGTGCAGAGTGAGTGTGTGCCAGAGGAGAGCATGAGTGTCTGATGTGCATTAGTTGAGTGTGTGTGTGTGTGTGTGAGTGTGCTCGCCGGAGGAGGAGAGCATGAGCCTCTGATGTGCATTAGTTGAGTGTGAGTGTGTGTGTTTGTTTGTGAGAGAGCATGAGTGTGCTATCTCTGCTTGCCTGGATCATGCGGTCTCTGCTGCTGCGCCCCAAGACTCTCCTCCTCCTGCTTCTGCTGTGTGTGTCTCTGGCTCTCTGGTGCTTCTTCTTCCACACGGAGGAGGTGAAGACCATCGTGCGGTCCAGCCGAGACGCGATGCACATGATGCAGGGCAGGGTGAGGGAGATGATGCTGAGCGAGGAGATGAACATGATGAAGGGCAGGGAGAGGGAGATGATGCTGGAGGAGCAGATCCCCTTCTCCAGGACATGGCAGTTCAGGAGCAGCTATGCCGCGGTGTACTCGATCCAGGGCAGGAGAGATCACATGGAGGACCGGTTCCTCATCCTCACGGACACACTCAACTACAGCCATCCGGACATCTTCGCCATCTTCGACGGGCATGGGGGAAAGGTAAACATCTGTGTGTGTGTGTGTGTGTGTGTGTGTGTGTGTTTATGCATCTGTGAGTGTGTGTGTGTGTGTGTATGTGTGTGTGTATGCATTTGTTTGTGTGTGTGTGTGTGTGTACATGCATCTGTATGTGTATGTATGCATGCATCTGTCTGTCTGTGCATGCATCTCTCTCTCTCTCTCTCTCTCTCTCTCTCTCTCTCTCTCTCTGTGCATGCATCTGTCTGTCTGTTTATCTGTGCATGCATCTGTGTGTGTGTGTGTGTGTGTGTGTGTGTGTGCATGCATGCATGCATATTTCTCTTTCTTTCTAGTGACATTTTGTTTTTTTGTAAGTGGTAACTACAACCACAACTATAAACTTCCACAGTATGTTTTTTTTTAACATGGTTGTCCAAACTTGTCTATGATATCCAAGAAAATATCATAGCCTTTGAAGCCGCTTGTTACATGCAAATGTCTCATTCAGTAGCGTATTATGATATTACAATTTCATACCATCACTTTTGCTAAATTTGATTTTAATGTATTCAACGACAGCTTTGTTGCTGAATACTCTGTTTATTGGAAAAAATAATCAAAGGGTCTGTTCACCCTAAAATAAAAATTCAGTCATTAATTACTTACGGTCATGTCGTTCCATACCCATAAGACCTTCGTTCATCTTCAGAACACAAATTAAGATTTTTTTTTTTTTAAATCCGAGAGGAATCCGCAAGAGATATTCTGAGAGAAATCCGCCTTGAGCCATTGTCCTCTGCCGTCGCCACGTTCACCGGTCCTTTTCGCGGATGCAAGCTTCTGCCACCCCTCCCGCCATCGGGGACTTCGTCTCCTTCGGCGGGGATGAGGACTCCATGACCATGTTGGCATCAGAGAAGGACCCCCCCCCCCCCCCCCCCCCAGTCTCAGAAGGCCCTCTAGGAGGAGCTCGTCAGGGTCTTCAACAAGGTTGTCAAGGAACTGGACTTGACATGGAATGCTCTGGATGAGCCTACCAAGAGTACGCTGGATTCCTGGTATCTCCAGTCGGCTGCTTCGAGAAGGAGGACTCCGTTCTTACCAGATGTCCAAGAACACGTGGTGAAGTCGTTGTCTGCACCCCAATAGGCGCGCACCCACTCTGCCACATAGGCTATGTTCTCCCGCATGGACCGGGCAGATGCCCATGGCTACGTGCACATGCCCCCCATCGAGGAGACCGTCGCCGCGCACCTGTGCCTGTCCTCTTCTTCTCTGAGCATGGATTTCAGCTTGCCGTCCAAGCTGTGCAGATTCACGGCTCATCTGGATGACAAGGCCTACGCATCTGCAGGCGAAGCGGCATCCACTCTACATTCCATGGCTATACTATGTTTCAGGCAAAGCTTCTGCAGTCCCTGGATAGCGGCATCGTGGACGTCATGAAAGACCTGCCTGCGGCAACAGACTTCGCACTCATGGCTACTAAGCGCCTGTGGTTAACACTAGCTGACCTGAAGGACGCGGACCGCAAGACGCTCCTTAATGCTCCAATCACTCCCAACGGCCTCTTTGGTGACAGAGTCACGGAGTGTTTCTTAGAAACGTGCGAAGGATATGAGTTACGTGATGACCCATCGTTCATTCCCAGCCCTCGTTGAGGTCTCGCTCTTTGTCGACATCTCGCCCTGCCAAGAGACCGGCCAGACAGCCACCTGTGCCCCGAGCCGGATGTTCGCCGCAGGCAGTGGACGGGACCTGGAAAGAAGCGTTAAGGACCAAGGAGAAGTCCGTACCACATTAGTGCGGCGTCCTCGGCTACCAAGCCTTTGTCCTAATGGTCCGTCCAAGAGGATGAGAGATTTTGCTGTAGGACCTGCCAACAAGCGCCATGTTCTACATCATGTCCCCTCTATTTCTGCAGGCGACAATTGTAATGTTAGTTTGAATGTTGTGTCTTTTTGTGTGAGTTCCACAATAAAAACACATATCCCTTCACAAAAAGAGGAAAGGGAAAATATCCCTTTCTCACTCGCCCTCTCCCAGAGCAGCACGGAGTCGCAGTCCATACCTATATTAGCCTCCCGAGGGCACGAGAGTGCCAATATTCCCCCGCCGTGCATGACACCGCTTGTTTAGCCTCACTGGGGCAGGGCTCCAGTCTACACACATAATTCAACACAGATATTCTCTTCAGTTCAGATGCAGACCGTCCGTCACTGACTTGACAAAACGGCCCGTTCTGAGACAGGAAGTGCACAGCCTCAGACAGGAGAGTGGTTTTACAGCCGCTATGGCTACGTCTGTTCACATTCTGTTCACATTTGTTGCCGCTTCGGCTGATGACGCTGTGCTTATGTACATATTGATATGAGATTACTGCTGTTATGCTGCCCTGTATTACTCAGTACAGCCTAAAATTTTAGCTGATATGCAATTTCTGGTGTACTTGAGCTGAGCAGGTTATTGGTCTGGCCCTGCCTATCAGCTGTGAGCACTCCTAGAGGAAAGACGCTATTGTCTGTTGTTCTACTCTGTGGTTGGTGTAGCCTTAGCCCGGTATCTTTGGCCTGATCCTCACCTCTCGCACGGCGGGACTGATTCTGTTCCCACAGCGTCAAGGTGAAGTGATACTGAATTGAAATGATTGCTAAATGTTGCTCTGCTGGTCAGATTTCTCAGGGGAGCGAGGAGATTATGTCCTTCGAGGCCGCCGTAAGTGGGATCTAGCTTTAGTTTTGAGGGCTCTCTCTCTACCGCCTTTCGAGCTTCTTAGCTTTGATTGCTGTTAAGGAGCTCTCCCTGAAAACATCTCTGCTCCTTGCCCTTGCTTCAGCTAAGCACATTGGGGACTCACGCAAGTGCTCATTGACGGTGATATTATCTGTTTCGGACCCGGTGACTGCAGTGTTAATCTCCGGCCGCGACGGGGTTATGTGTCTAATTCACTTTCTACACCGTTCAAAGCACAGGTCGTTTCTCTGCCACTTTATCTGCTGAGCCATCTGCCTCGCGTAATGCTGAGGCTCAGAGCGCTGTTTGCCCCGTCAGGGCTTTGCGGATGTATGTGAATCACTCGCCTGCCTTCCTTCAATTGGACCAGCTTTTCATGTGCTTTGGTGGATGTACTAAGGGAAAGACGTGAATTGTCTCAAAACAGAGACTTTTTTTACTGGATTGTGGACGCTGTCCCGCTGGCTTTCGCATGCAAGGGGAAGGATTGTCCCCATAACATTTGAGCTCATTCAACGAGGGCAGTTGCATCTTTGTGGGCCTGGTCTAGAGGGATGTCTATTCAGGATATATGCTTTGCTGCTGTTTGGTCTTCTCTGACCACCCTCACCAGATTTTACATGCTGAATGTACCGTGTGTTGCGTCTCAAGTGTTTGGTGAGTTAATTTCCTCACTGAGGTATTGAGAACTGTTCTAGTGTTTGACACAGTTGTTACCACTTTGCTGTTGGCTCTGTGTATACTCTGTTCCTCACTTACATTGGGACCTGCTGCACAGTTGTTACTGCTACCGCTGTTGACACTGCAAAATACTTTCATGCATTAAGAGCTTATTGTGTTGTGTCTGCTCTGGTTTCAGTGCAGCCTTTGCTTTCATTGCGTCCTAGCGACGCAGCTATTGACTGACTGTCTGTCTCTTCAGTGGCTGGTGTAGCTTGGCCCCGTTTCTACTCTCACCGCGGGATTTACAGTTTTTCTCAGTCGCTTTGGTACATTTCTCAGATCAGAATTGAAATTCTCAAAACTACCTGTTCAATCTTCACATCATTGTGTCACTTGTGCACATCAAAAAAGCAGTTTCTCATTTCTTTGAATTGGTTGCAAATGCTTTGGTACATCCATGCAAACGATTATGTACAATTCTCTGCTGTTTCCTACATTATCAATTGCTTATGTCATGTTGATCAAAATGTATTATAATGGGTCTCTGTTTAATAGTCTTACCCCGAAAACATGTAGGCATTAGTTCATAGCATAAGTCTTTATATGAAAAATGGTTGAACAAGTTGTCATAATATGTCAAGCATATTTCTATACATTTCCATTAGACTTTTTTTCTCAATCTGTCCTTTTCACATTTCTACTTTTTTTTGTGCTATGCTGTGCTGTCTTTCTTTTCTGTATCGTAATGACATGGTCTGTCAACAAATTACAGTACAAACAGTAAAAGCGTAAATGTGAATCTTGTCCAGTCTCTTGCAGTCAAACTCCCACATCCACTAAGGTGTAACCTATAATTTACAATAATTGTCATCAAAACTTTAACCATAGTTTAGCCACATCAGAACATCCCTCCAGAGGACACTGTTATATTGACAACATGACTGAGTAGTTTGACTGTCTTATCCATACACAATGAAACAAGGACTTGTCATTCTGATGGCACTGACATGTTCATTGACACAGATATTTACTTTTAAGAGATGAACTAAGGATTTTGAGCAAGAGACTGGCTTTTGCAGGTAATCCATGGTGTTTTGCTATTTGTACGAATTGTTTTGAGAAATGCACTTACTGTTTTGCAAATGTCGAGGATGATTCGAGAAATGTACCAAAGCGACTGAGAAAAACTGTAATACAGTTCCCGCAGCGTCATAGCTGACGCAATGTTGAAGTTACCGCTCTTGAAAAGGAACGTCTCCTGTTACTAATGTAACTTCGGTTCCCTGAGAGGCGGGAATGACACATTTATACTGCCCTCGAGCCTGTCAGTATTTGCATACTTCACGGCAATTAGCCAGCTGTTCCAAGCTGGCGTTAGCTTATAAGATTTCAACAAAAGTGGAGAAGGGAGGAGTTTCCACAGCTTTATAGCTGACGCAATGTCTCGTTCCCATCTCTTAGGGAACAGAGGTTATTACAGAAACCGGAGACGTTTTGTGTGAGTGTATGTGGCTGAAGATGCAGATGAGCTGATGAAGTAGGGGTGTGCAATATCACAGATTTTTATCCAGGATGATTAAAATGTCTCCACGATCTGCTGTTGAAGAATTATCGTAGTATCATGCTACAGTGCATTCTATCAGTTGCAGTTCTGGCGCCTCGTTTCAACATACTGTACAATGCGACGTACATTCACAAATGTTAACGCAGAGATACGGGACACTGCAGGTCACAAAAGTTCACTATTTGCATGTGCTTTTAAACATTTCATTCGCGTGCTGATGCGCTTTTTTTGTGCACATAAATTCGAAGTGCACACACTAAAAGCCTGTCTAACAGCGCCTGGTTACAAGTTATCTTTCGAGTCCTATTCCGCTAATACTGTCAAATACACACAAGGTTTACATAAACATAGTTGGTTATGTCAATAGTGATAGCGAAGTGATAGCAAACCGAGAAATATTGAGAGAAAATCTGGTGCGCGTCATAGACCGTGAGTGTCATATGCGTGTATATTAGACGCGTCGCGTGCAGGTCTTAATGACAGTAGCCTAATTGTAAACATGCTGCCTCTTGTCCTTAAAGGGATAGTTCCACCAGAAAGACTCGGGAGAAATAGTGATGTAACAACATAAATTTATTGACAGCCCAGCAAGCAATTATAAAGTTATTTGGCGTAGGCCCCGTCCGTAGTTCATTATCCGAGGGTAGCGGATCTGCATTTCCTGCCTGGAGCAAAATGCAGGGGCGCAGCCGACCCCCAAAAATAGGTGGATTATGGATCCACCGCAACGGGGTCAGCCAACCCCCAAAAATTGGAAACGGAAGATACACCCACCGGCCGTGGATCTTGTGGTTCCTGAAAAATATAAAGAAGGGTTACCGTGAATAGTGTGATGGACATTGGATAGGAATACCTTGAAGCTTGAAGCTTCGCTAAACGAGGGAGCTAGGAAAGTTTAGAAAAATGTTAACCTGTATGGTGCAATGTGGAACCGTGGGAATTTGTTTTGTTTTTAAATGGCCGGGCGTAAATCCAGTGATTTACGTAAATTCGATATACTTTTAACGTAATTTATCAGCTCCGTTCCTGAGGATGCGCAAAGCGAGGCCGCGTGGACCATACAGTGCCATGCCGCATTCGGCCATACATGGACGTCCTCGTTATAGCATAAATAATGGTGCCACATTGATCTGTACATAAACGGGCCTCGTTAGACAGAATAGAATAGTCCCACAGGGGCCATACATAGACAGGTCTCGTTAGACCAACAGAACAGAGCCACGTTAGGCCACACATAGACGGGTCTCGTTAGACCAATGGAACAGAGCCACGTTAGGCCACACATAGACAAGTCTCGTTAGACCAACAGAACAGAGCCACATAATGCCACACATAGACAGGTCTCGTTAGACCAACAGAACAGACCCCCGTTAGGCCACACTTAGACAGGTCTCGTTAGACCAACCGAACAGAGCCACGATAGGCCATGCGTAGACAGGTCTCATTAGACCGACAAAACAGTGCCACGTTAGGCCATACATAGACGGGTCTTGTTAGACCGAACAAAACAGTGTTTTTTTTTTGTTGTTGTTGTTTTATTAAGCCACGTTAGGCTACACGGTCACGGTAGACCACATTGAACACAACACCACCACCAGTAGTTGCATAGGAATTTACCAGGTTTATTACTGGAGAGCTTGCTGAGCTTCAAGAATGGATTTTGAATCAGGTCTGATGTATGATTCGAATGCGGAGGAAGACCATCTGCCCATGGTCTTAATGGCTGGTGTAGAGATTCCCCTTTCGGCTGCTGAGGTAGCTGCCCCAATTCTGAAGGAATGGCCAGTATAGAGAGAGGGGGATAGACTGCAGCTTTTAATGACGGTGGTTAAGTGGGTTCTGAACCAGGCCTTCGAAAGGGGTGCTCCGTTTGGTAAAATGAATAGTGGTGCGTGGTTTGAAGTTCTAGGGCGGTTTTTAAGAAATTTAACCATAGATGAGAAGGGGCAAAAATTGTTATTAATTTTTGAAAGTGTTAGGGTGAAACCAGAGCCTTGAGCGTCTGTTTTGGAGTGATTTAGGAAGAGTGTGAAGAATTTAGGTGCAAAGTGTAGATCGGAAAAAGAGATACCGTGGGCAGGATCAAATTTATTAGTTTCTGATGTGAATTCCCCTGGACGCATAAAACCATAGAATGCAGATAAAAACACGGCTTCTAGTAAAATATTGAAGTACGTGGAAAAGAGGCCTTTGCGGACAGACTTAATTAACCTTCGCAGTACAGGCAGGGTAATAGGCAGGCGTTTATCTTTTGTTTTCCTGGAAGATTTAGCCAACCCTTTAAGTAGTAAGCGAATAGAATTATCAGAAAAAAGGCTTGGAAAATTAAGACTATGATATTTTGCGTAAAATTGGATGCCAGCGAGGAGTCTGCGAATAGAAGACATTTTTGGGGGGTGTTTCTCGAAATTAAAGACGAGGAAGGAGCAAACAGTCGAAATTAGAATAGGGAAAACAGAAATTTGGAAGGAGAAGCAATACATTATGAAAGGTGACCATGCTGACGTGTAAGCTTTAAATGTAGAGGGAGCAACGCCTTTAGAAATATGATGTCTCACTGATGTGAGCAGATCGTTTAATCTAGCGTGATTGCTGTTAAGGGAGGGCAGGTTGTTGGATCCGGGTTGGCTGAAGGGCACAGCCGTCTGAAAGTCTGAAATCGAAAGCGAGAGAGCGCATCAGCAATAACATTGCAGTGGCTGGGAATATGTTCGGCTTTAATAATGAAATTGAAAGCAACAGATTGCCAAATTAAACGTCTCATGAAGGACATGATCATAGGGCAAGCTGATCTTCCTTTATTGATAATGCCAACTGTGGCTTCGTTGTCGCAGAACATCATATTGCGTGCATCAATGACGCTAGCGACGGAGCAGCGTCAGTGAATAATTATAGTTGGAACGATGATTCTAAATCATCATTGTAGAAGAACGAAATGCCGTTCCAAACGTTTATCAAGCTCTTCCAAAAGTTTAAGTCGGACAAACAGCCATTGTCTATCTGGATCTGATCGCTTAACTTTTCCACGGAATGAGCCACAGTTAGCAACTGTGATATGAAAGCCCTGCCTTGAGGGATGATGCTCATGGCGAAATTTAGGTGGCCGAGTAGCGAAAGCATTTCGCGCTTTGATACGGAATGTAGGGAGGAAAAAGATTCCAAAAAGGACCTGATTCTTGAAAGCTTTTAAGGGGGAAGGGAAGCTTGCATTAAAACTGAGTCGAGGGAAATGCCTAGAAATTCTAACGAAGTGGAAGGGCCCGAAGTTTTCTCAACGGAGAGGGGAACACCGACGTCGCTAAAAATCTGTTTAAGTATGTCGAGAATTGAAGATTGGGATGATGGAAAATCGATCAGCAGAAAATCATAGAGTAAATGTAGGACGAAAGGCAGTCTGCAAACGTTCAGCAAGATCCAACAAAGAGCTTCGGAAAGGCTGTTAAAAATATGGGGGCTACTCCTGCACCCGAATGTAAGCCTTACTGCAAAATAGAATTTTGAATTCCATTTAACGCCAAAAAGTGGCCAGTCAGAATGGGGTGAATTGACATGGTTTTGAAAGCGTCCGTGATGTCGGCTTTAGCTAGCCAAGCACCTTGACCGGCTATCTTAATTAAATGAATAGCATTGTCTACCGAGGCATAATGTAAGGAGAATGGTGCTAAAGGTATACATTCGTTCACGCTAGCTGTGGTGGCAGAATGTGGAGAAGACATGTTGAAAATTAGACGTTTTTTGCCGGAGTATTTCCGAGTTGCAACAGCGATGGAATTGATGCGAAAAGGCGAAAAAGGAGGGGAAGCGAAAAAGCCAATGACATATCCTTTATTAACCTCTTTTCCAAGAAGATTAGTAACCACATCTGGTTCAGACAAAGCTGATCAGGTATTGAATTTTTTGCTATGAAAGATGTAGTGAGATGGGAAAGGATACCCACCCGAAACCCTTGAGACAGACCGGTTAAGAGATAATCGACAAAAGTCGGATCGGGTTGGGAGTAGAGGTATCTAGAGAGATTCGAAATATTAATGGGAGTAGAAGGGTGGTTTTTCAGAATTTCCTCCCTTTTCCTCAGATTGCAGGTTTGTACCAGCGTGGGCAGACCGATTTCGGGTGCGGATCCTTGCAAAAGCTGCAAATGTGATCGTATTTACATTGGGGAAAAGAACAAACAGATTAATTAAATTTATTACAGATAGTGACACATTTGTAATCTGGAACATGACGTTTCTTGCTGTCATGTAAAAGCCTTACGTTCTCAGCACCGTGGACAGCGTGCGGCTCTTGGCAAGTGAATGCTTTCGGGCAGAAAGGAGCCATATGTCCGTAAGCGCTACAAATATTACAAGCCAGCTTTTTTTGGCCGCCAAAATGACGCACAAGCAGTTCAGTATCGATAACGGACCAGTCTAGTCTGGAGTTGTAGAGCGAAATGAAAGAAGCTGATTTGAATGATTTATGGTATTCGTAGAAAAGAGTACCCCCGCATCTTTGATTAAAGTCTGCCAGCATAGCTAAATAGAGATCCAACTCTTCTCTCCGATCCAGAAATACCTGACACAGAATATCTCTAAAAATGCTGAAAGCAATGACGAATTCTGCGAAAGAAAGATTCCGTTGCAGTCTAGGATCAAATGTTTTAAGAAGGACTGCCACGTCACCACAGTCGACCATTTTCCTGTCAGCAGCAGGCGAAGGAAGCAGAAGTGAAGACAGGTTAATGTCCTGACCTTGGATTATGTTTGTTCTGATATGAGAGGACACCGTGGCAGCGGCTGGAGAAACAAAACGCCTACCAAATGACTGGGCTTGGGCTGCTGTAGAAAGGTTGAAAACTGAAGTTTCAGGTGGAGCGGGAACATCCTGAAATGGTGACTGTGCCGGTTGATGAAGAGTTGGCAGGGCTGAAGACGTAGAAGCAATGCTCAAGGGGTCGCTTAATCCACTGACAAGTAGACGAAATTGGGGGTTTGCATCGAAGTTGACAGCCTGATTCGGGCCATTGGAACTAGCTGCGGAATGTTTGAATTTTGACATCCTCGTTTCCAGGCTTTTGACAGTTTGGGAGAGGCTTTGGACTGCTTGAAGAATTTGAGTGTTAACTCCGTCAGCTTCGACGATGTCCGGTACAGCGGGTGCCCGTGCATGCAGCGTGGTTCTCTTTGCGGGGTGTGGTGACGCCGACTTGGCAGTTCTCTTTCTGCCGGTTTGTTTTGGTTGGCCAGACGCAGAAGGAGTTGCTGGACTGGTGACGGGCTCTGGTGGATTTCCCAGAGTATTTTGGGTGAGAAGAAGTAAATCCTCTCTGGAAAGGCCTTGGCTGATGGGAATGGCAGCTGCATCCAAAGAACTGGATATGTCCTTCGTGGACCACGTTGCCCATGGTGAGTCGCGAAATTGAAGGCGCGTACTGCGCCATGTTGGAAGAGGAGATGGAGAACGAATTCATCCTCAGACTCTGAGTAATCACAGGGCAACACTGTCATTATAGATGTAATTACAGAAATGTAGGTATTTTTTTTAAATGTAAAATATGTATGTACATTGTGCATTGAATCAAATGATTCATTTAAATGTTAATACATGGTAGTTAAAGACACTTAATATAGAGTGGGATACTGAGAAGCACGAAACAGGGAGAGCATTGAAAATGATTCAGCTGCAAGAGAAGCATAACTTGCAAAAAAGAAAAAGAGAGGTGATATTATATTTTGGCATGACTCGTTTTTGTTTTTTTTACAGAGAACCATCACACATATCTAGTGAGTGTTTGAGCATGTGTGCGCATTTTTGTTAACTGTGTGTCTGAGTTTGTGTGTGTGTGTGTGTATGTGTTTGTGTGTGTGTGTGTGTGTGTGTGTGTGTGTGTGTGTGTGTGTGTGTGTGTGTGTGTGTGTGTGTGTGTGTGTGTGTGTGTGTGTGTGTGTGATGTATAGGCAAATGTGTGTGTATGTGAAAGTGTTGCATGGTATATTGGTGTGACAGTATTAAGACGTTGCCAGAGTATTTTTCAAATGCCGTTGCACATATACCAATGCTATTGTGGGTGTTTTCCTATAGCACTTTCTTCCAGAGCAAGTGTGATACCAATACTCAATACATTTCTGGCGCTTGTTGATACCTGTAGCCTACTGTCATTGCATTTGAGAATATCTGTGTTTCTGCTTTTTGGGAAAACCGGTGATATGCCTGATGCCTCAATATGTTTTTGTTAGCAGTGTTTTCTTGCCTGTTGTCCTTTTGTGAACTGGTTCAGTGTTTTCATGATAGTTGATGCATGAACAAAGACTTTCACTTCAGTCTTCTGGAGGTGTTTTGCTGTTATTATTGTGCTCTTCCTCATGTTTCAGGATTGTGTGTTGTGCTCCTATAGTGATCTCTGTATGATGTTCCTACGGAGACACTCCAGAATCTCCTTAATCTGTAAATGCTGTGGTATTAATTAACACCAGGTCTTGAGAAGTGCTTTTGTAGCCTGTTCCAGCTCTCTTATGTGTTTTTAAGGTCCTGTGAATGCTTTTGGGATTGAGGCATGCGTCACATATGTAGGCTATCTGTGATTGTGAGTTAAAGGAAGAACAGTCCACATTTTATTATGGATAACCCATGGCCATGGGTACTTTGAGTGAGTCAGATGAAATTCACTGTTGAACCCCTACAGGGGTCGCATACAAAGCCAGCGATGTATGAGAGTTGTTGCTTTAAGTTAAAGTTTTTAGGTTGTAAGTATGTCAAGTTATAGGCGAGCACCTTTTGCTAGCCCAAACACACATGCTTGAGTATGTGTAGTGTACAACATTGAGGCCCTCGTTTACTCTGGACTTCTCTAAGACATGCACTGTGATTCGGTCTTATTCTCCCTTCACACATCTGCGTTTGCCTGAAGATGAAGGTCTGTTTCTGGTCTGTTTCTGAAGGTCTGTTTCTGCCGAGCACATGTTTGGATGCTGCCGTCATAAATAAATTCTCCTTTCACTGCGTCTGTGAAGTGGAGCAGGACAACGTCCCACCAGCGCTTGTTTCAGACTCTCATACACAGACGACGGTTTTGGGCATTTGTACAGCGTGATAAATACTGTATAAGCAGCGGCACAACGGTTCATATGCTCATAGTCTCCAAATTATGACCAGAAATGGATAAATATTAAGTCTGCTGTTTAAAACAAATAAAGAACCGATGTAGGAGAATGGTTATTATGTGCAAACAGCAGGACACTCTGTATATTTGTGCAGTGTGCGCATGTCAAACAATCTATTCAGATTTGAAGTTTGTGACGTGTGAACGCACACATCAACCCGATCGCGTTTAGCGTTCATGTAAACATTACATTCAGATCCATCAATCGGAATAAAGTCAGTCTGATTAAAACAAAAGTTGTGCCTGTAAAAAAAAGCCAGTGAAAGGAAAGGCAGCAGGAATTACTCCAGCGCGTCTTAGATGGACCTCATGTGCTGATAAATACAATCATATGGGCAGAATATTTTCAGTTCAGAGAGGATGGACATCCTTTGATCAAGATCAATAACATGTGAAGGGAATTGAAGTGCTGTGAAATTCTTCAGATGTGTTGAGAAACATTTAAGGGAAGAGTTCAGACTTCAGTCATCATCACCCTCACAAATCCTTCACTAGTAATATATGGTTCTGTTAGGGTAAAAAAGATTACAATGTTCTCAGAATCGCTCTTTGTAATGTTGACGAAGGTATATCAGTTGTATTGACCTGTTGCACTCTTCAAAGTCAGGGTGAGCAATTTCATATGTTTCATACCTCATATTTATGCTTTCATTAAACTCAATTCCTCTTGCAACTATTAGTAAACAAGTTAGTGCTTTAATACATACAATACATACGATGTTACAAATTAAAATGTTCTCCTTGAGGTAAAGTATGTCTTTATTAGTACATAATGCAAACAGAGAAATCAAACTTTAAAAGGTGCAGGCAACCGTGCAAACGAAGAGAAAAGTAAAAAGGTAAGTAAATTGTTTCCAATAGTTTGCTTGGTGACTGTGATCCCAACTACCTTGAGATAATTAACAAGCTCCTCTGTGTAGTTCTGGGCTGATCCCTCACCTTTCTCATAATCATCCTTACCTCCTTAGGACCAGATCTTGCATGGAGCTACAGACCAAGGGCGATTGATTTTTCATTTTGTATTTCTTCCATTTCCGAATAATCACACCGACAAGTCTCCTCCTGACCAAGCTTCTTGCTGATGGTCTTGTAGCCCAGTTTGACATTTGACAGCTCTTTGGTATGACCCATGGTGTGGGAGAGGTTGGAATGGAAAATACAGATTCTGTGGACAGGTGTCCACTGACATTAGGACGTTAGGAGTATTTTCTTGAAGTGACAGGACTAATCTGTGTTCCACATGGGCACATAACCAATCTGTGGGAGGCAGAGTTCTTGCTGGTTGGTTGGGGATCAAATATTTATTTCACTCGATCAAATGCTAATCAATTCATAACTTTTATATAATGTGTTTTTATGGATTTTTTGGTTGATATTCTGTCTCTATCCGTTAAAATAAACCTACCATAAAAATTATAGACCCTTTATTTCTTTGTAAGTGGGCGAACTTACAAAATCAGCAGGGAATGAAATAGTTATTTCCCCCTCTGTAATTTACTAGAGGTTAATTGCTGCAGTCTATTTAAAAATAACTAATTAATATATATTTTTTAAATGGTTTGAATGAATGATTCAATGTCTCGCTCTTAAATGCTTCACTTATTTCATTACTGGATGAATCAGTGTTTTTGAACGAATCTCTTGAATGATTCAATGACAAATACATTTTTAACAGTCACTTGTCTCCACCTACTGGTGTAACGATGTAATTGATACAACATTTATTTGAAGGGTCAAGTTTCCATAGACATCAGTGTTTATATCCGAGCTATAAACTTTTATCTCAGGACTTCTGTAATAATTTTAATATTTTTAACACAGAAGTAACAATACTCGATCTGGCTCAGAACACAGATCTGAATATTCACTGGGATCGGACTTCAGTTTAGTTTAGTTTCAGTTTATTACAGTACCTCTTCAAGCATTACAATAATACAGTTTTAAAGGTACAGAGTAGATTGGGTACAGTGAAACGGGTCTCCCAAAGAAGCAAAAAAAAAGCTTATAAATAGGGGCCCATAGTTCTTGAATAGGTAGGTACTGACAAGGTACAGTGAGACACAATAAATACACACAAAATGCACCATGACATATGTTACAACAACATACTCCCTCATACAAACATACATATACATCCCAGTAATCCATGAAAAATCAGTTTTGAATAATTAGATATAGGTTAAGATAAAATGATGTTTTAGTTGTCTTTTGAAGTTGGAGATAGAAGGCAACATCTTAATACCATCATCAACCCTGTTCCAGATCTGCGGACCCCTACCGACAACACTCATACTAGTGCGCACATGTCTGCGATATTTTCCAAATATAAGTGGTTTGATTCTCGTTTGGTATGTATGCTGTGGGCTGGAGATGGAACAAGGTTACTCAATCTAGGGTTCAGGCTATTTACAATTTGAAACATTAAACAATCAATATGATATTCATTTAGCTCAGCTAGTCTTAATAACTTAAAGCGATAGAATAGAGGGCGGGTCGGGGAATTTATCTCTGACCAGGACCACGCCCGTATGGCCTTCTTTTGCAAGGACTCGAGTTTTTTAAGATGACTTGTAAAGGTGTTGCACCATATCACATTATAGTAATTGAGATGTGGTTCAAAGAAAGTTTTATACAACATCATAAGGGCAGACAGAGGAAGAAAATGTCTGATCTTATAAAACAAGCCAACATACTTTGACAGTTTATTTACAAGGTGGTCAATATGACATTTAAAGCTGAGAGAGTCATCAATGAGGACCCCCAGAAATTTAGTTGAGTACACTCTTTTTATCACCTACCCATTAATTTTAATCAGGCATTGAGTAGTGTTTTTTAAATAAGATGATTTTTTGTTCGAATTAAATAAAATAAAATTTGTTTTGC
Source organism: Meda fulgida (assembly GCA_030578275.1). NCBI lineage: Eukaryota > Metazoa > Chordata > Actinopteri > Cypriniformes > Leuciscidae > Meda > Meda fulgida. The sequence goes on along the minus strand of CM060630.1, from coordinate 2,717,495 downwards.
TGATATTTAATGACAGTTTATTGCACTTAAACCAGGAGTCAACTTTGGTTAACTCTGAGTTTACTATGTCTTGTAGCATATATGGGTTCCTGTGTGATGTAAATAAATTTGTGTCATCAGCAAAGATTATTTTATGAAATATTTTTGAAGAATTTATAAAATCATTTATGTATAGAATGAATAAAAGTGGCCCCAAGATTGAACCCTGGGAGACCCCATAGATTATAGGCTTACAAATAGAGTTTTGATCATTGATGTGGACATACTGTTTCATCTCATTTAGATAATTTCTGAACCATTCAAGTGCGAGACCTCTGAAACCATAGTGATGTAATTTGTACAATAAGATGTCAAAGTTAATTGTGTCAAATGCTTTTGATAGGTCCAAGAAGATACCAACTCCGTATTTTCCCTCTTCAATACAGTCGTTAATTTGTTCTACTAAGTCAAGTATTGCCATACAGGTTGTGCTCTTTTTTCTAAAACCATATTGTGATGGAACAAGAATATTCAATTTGTCAAGATAACCACTGAGTCTATTGTTTACCACCTTCTCCAATACTTTAAAGAGAGTGGGTAGAATTGATATGGGCCGGTAATTGCTCATATGATTTCTGTCGCCCAATTTAAAAATTGGGATTCTTTTAGCAATTTTTGTCATTTTGGGTACAATACCAGTAGATAAAGAAAGATTAATACAATGAGCCAGTGGCTCTACAATGATGTTCGCTATGGCCTTCAAGATCCTACTACATATTCCATCCACACCAGAGGAGCATGAGCTCCTCAAGTCTAATATGATCTTGAGGAGTTCAGTACCATCTGTTGGCATCATAAAAAATGAATTGGTGTAGCTACCAGAGAGAAAATGCTTGTAGGTGACACCCTGGGGTTGGCTTATCTTTTTAGACAGAGTTGCACCTATTGAAGCAAAATGATTATTAAAAGTCTGTGCTAGATCAGCTTTGGCATCACCAATGTCAGGTAAAACAGTCGATTTATGTCTCCTATTGAGAACTTCATTTAGAACATTCCATGACCTCCTGCAGTCCCCTTGCGAAGCTTTTAACAGTTCTATATAGTGAATTTGTTTTCTTTTTCTTATGATCTGTGTTAATTTATTTTTATAGGAAATATATTTCTCTTTTTTTAAGATAGAAGGATTTTTATGTAGGATTTATAAAGCTTACCTTTATATTTAATCGATTTCGAAATCCCCTTTGTAATCCAGGGGTTTTGGGGAGTAGTATTGCATCTGACAGTCTTCTCAGGAATTGTGTCCTGGATGGAACCTTGAATGATCTTTATCAGACTGTCATATGCAGCATCAGGAGTCACACTATCATAGACAGAGTCCCATGATTTGGCCTGTAAATTAACAGTTAAGTGTTGTAAGTTTCTCTCGTTGATGATTTTAGATTTAATTTTAGAAAGTGAAGGAGAGAATAATTTACCAGAGCCAAAAAATATTACAATGGGAAAATGATCTGTGATGTCAGACTGCACGACTCCTGTCTCCAACTTAACATTTTGAATATTAGTCACGATATTATCAATAATTGTTTTAGATGTCGGTGTAACTCTAGTAAATCTATTAATGGTGGGGAAAAAAGAGGAGGAATGCAATGTGTTCATGAAGTAATGTTTTGCCCAGTCTTCCTTAGAGATATCAATATTATAGTCACCAAGAAGTATGCAGTCTCTTTTTTTTTGCTTATTCAATTTATGTAATAGATCTTCCAATTTACTGCAAAATATGTTGAGAGCTGAATCTGGTGGACGATAAATAACACCTACTATGTTTTGTCAGAATTGTTAATCTTGATGAATAGAGACTCACAACAGTCATCCTCTAAATAATAATCACAGATATTGACTTGAAGACTGCTCCTAACATAAAGGCAGACTCCTCCACCTGTTCTATTTGGTCTGTTCTTAATGTGTAGATTGTACCCCTCGAGGTTAAGTAAATCGGCATTTGAAGAGTCATTGAGCCAAGTTTCACTACATCCAATAACATCGAAGTGACAGCTTAAATTAGATAATAGGGAGGCTAAATCAGTATGATGTTTGTTTAAGCTTCTAATGTTTAGATGTAAAATGGTAAGGTGGTCTCATTTCAAATATCCAATTCTCCATTACCACTGTGATGAAGTTAAATGGTAGTGGAATTATAAATATTCTTGGTCTGAATCATTTAAAGGAAACACAGCAAGAGGTCAGTGTAATCTAAACAATCAAATAGATTCTATGCATCAATAAATCATGTAATAATAATAATAATATTTAATCAAAATTTATGAAGAAATACACACATATATATATATCACTGTGTTTGTTCAGGAATCTTCTAATGCAAGTCACCTATGTAGACATAAGAAGTGACTTGGGACATGCTTAGTAATTCAATAATGTAGATAGTTCATTCCTTGCAACAGGTGTGAGTGGGTGTGTGTGTGTGTGTGTGTGTGTGTGTGTGTGTGTGTGTGTGTGTGTGTGTGTGTGTGTGTGTGTGTGTGTGTGTGTGTGTGTGTGTGTGTGTGTGTGTTCTGGCTATGTCACAGTCGATGGCAAGGTTCAATTGTAAATTGCGTGTGTGTGTGTGTGTGTGTGTTTACTGGCTAAGTCAGAGTTGATGAAAGGGTTGAATTGTAAATTTTGTAATTGATTGAAGCGCTCACACTTCAGATCTATCCATTCTTTATGATGTTTTTGTTATTAGTGGTATGTTGAGAAATCAGGGGCCCTCCGGTTTTCAAACCACCCTAACAACAATCAGAAAATTGTAACATTTTGAAATTGAATAGCAGGTCTGTCTCTGCTCATAATTTGCATCATCGATTTGTGACTGTGGCCATTCATATCTATATTACAGTGTCTTCCCATGAGTTGGCAGAGTGTTGTGAATAGCGTATGCTATGTGTGTCTCTGTTTGACTGTCATCATTGGATCAGCTTTACCATCCCATGTGTGTGAAGCTATCCGGATCGGTTAGTGTGAAGATGTACAATAGGTCTTTAGTGAGGTGACACTTTCGGACTCTACGTCATCTTTATCTTCTTATGATGTGTAGTGTTCAGCCTGGATAGACTTGATCTATTCCAGGTGATGATGATGTGGGGGTTTAGTGATGGAGGAGTGTGTTCAGTGTTCATGTCTAGGAGATGGGTGGAATCTAATCTATAATAATTCTGTTGTAAATTTAGTTCCAGTTCTATACTGGGAGGCCATGCTTATATTGTGATGTGCTATTGTGAGATGTTAATGGCCTCTTGAAGTGTCTTTTCACCCATCTCCCGTGTCTCGGGTTATGTTCTAACAATCCCGCCGTCCTGGCTCTGATGTAAGTTGGGTCCGGCCCATCCTGGCATCCGTCCTTCAAGGAATTGCAGTAATACACCTGAGACAGAAATAAAGGCAGAGAGAATCACAGTTAATTCTGATGTTTTCAACAGTTTCAAATTCAGACATGTGGAATTCTTTTCCTTTCTCCATTATCATGTCCATTAAAATTTTAATTCCAGTTGTCACATGAAACCGAGTTTCATTGATCAGGTCTGAACTATTGCTGTTGTTTCAGTGCAGTGTGTGACACCTAAAAGCTGCTTCTGCAGTGGAGCCTTCACAGTCTGCTGTTAGAGGTCCCGAGATCCCAATTCTGCTGGGGAAATTTTCCGGATTAACCAGAGTTTTTCTCACTCATATTTTTGGCTTTATTTCAAAGTTGCTCTCTTTACAGTCAGATCTGTGGGCAGAAATTAGTTCACCTGTTTCGGTGTTGCCTGCTTAGCATTTGCTTTTTTTGTGGTGTCATTCACACAAGTGCAGATCTCTTGTAACATGCAAAAAGCTGTGATACTTCTGTTCACACACTCCTTGTAAATTTACTTCTCTGATCAGATTAAATTTTAGTTGGTGCATCCCAGTTAAGGATGACTTGGTTTGCTATTACCTGTGCCACACTTCTGGTCGTTGTTTTGTAAAGGCAAAAAATAAAAGCACATCCCCTCCCCTTTTGGCACTGGGTAGCAGGCCAATGAAATCGAATTGAAAGGATTATTGTCACACTTCTCCTAGTGCCCTGCTTGGCGTTTATAATACATGTGTATTATAATTTGAGTTAAAATACAATTATATTATATTAAAATGAATATAAAATAAATTATATTGTTTCTGGTCTCTAAAGAGTCTCCGGAACAACTTAGTTGTACAAACATTAAAGCTTCTCTGATCAGGCTACACTTGTTAACACAGATAAACTATTGTTAACCTTCCTTGGCAGAGCAAAGGATAACATACATTACTAGCACTTCACGCTAATCTTCCCTGCTTCAGCAGAGGATAAAACAACTTCTTTGACTATTCAGAGGATCACAAATATTAACATTTAATGTTAATCTTCCCTGCCTGAACAGAGGATACACACTATTTAACACGTAATGTTAAAACTTCCCTGCCTGAAGAGAGGATGAAAACAACTTCCCTGGACTATTCAGAGGCTCACAAATATTAACATGTAATGTTAATCTTCCCTGCCTAAACAGGGGATACACTTTCATCTCTAAAAGAAAACTTTTAAAGGGTAACTTTAGTTAACCAGACTCTACAGCTGTCTGATAACTCTTCTCTGACGGCGCAGGGGTTAACACATTTGTACTGGTCTGCAGTGGTTCTTTGAATAGACCAAATCTTTAGTTGTACGGAAAGATTCCGTCTGGAAAAACTCAGTCAGAAAGGTTCATTCTTTGTTGAGATTCAGTTCTGGAACTAAGTCAGCTTTGTTGAGATCTTTTTTCTTCTCAAGTGTAGGAAACACGTTTACACAGTATACACAAGATACATGGCCTAGAATGCATGGCATCTACAGCCTTAACCTAAGTTCTACATCCAACACTTACAGTTAAGCAATCATGTGTTTCAAAGAATAAACTTAACTAGCCTATGTGCACATATAGTAGCACAAACAACCATAAAGTGTGTTCAATGAGCACAATGTGTTAAGTACAACTACAAATCCAAAAATACAAACTAAGCTTTTTAGTCCCATATCCTGTTAATCATTTTTTGGGAGACGCATGGTCATAGCATTTAGCTTAGCCTTGGAAACTGACGCATGGTCATAGCATTTAGCATAGCCTTGAAATCTAAATTTTAACCTGTGATCATAATGTTATCCTGTTTTTTTCCCAAATTTGCTTTCCATAAACAAATGCATCGACTTGCCTTTTTATATAAAATCACGTTTTCCGATTGTTTACAAACTTAGAATTTTCTTCCTGTTGTTTGCTCATTTTTAACCACGTGCTGCTCGTTTGTTTCAACAAGACCATGCAACAATGGAGAAAACATGCTGACTTTAAATCTTGAGGCTCAAATTTACAGCTCTTCATCGAGTATCAGAATATAATTTGGAAGATGTTTTCCAATTTAGGTTACGTTTCTTGTTGCGTAGGCAAACAAGGATATCTTTAAAATCTATTAACAAGGGGTTTCATTCTTCATCTGCGCCGCCACTATCACGTCCTCACGTGTTTCAGTTCCGGACTAAACAAATGGCTTTACGATCCGTAATAATGCAAACAACATTTTCTCAACACTTCTAAAAAAGGGCAGAAAAAGTTGACTTACCATAACGGCGGAAGAAAGAGAAGATGTTCAAACCTCAAGTTGATTTTAAAATCCCAATACTTTGCTGGATAGGACGTTGCTCGCTTGTGATGCGAGATCACGGAGGCTGGTCACCACTTTGTAAGCCTGTTTATTGGTCCAATGAGGGTTTCCAATAATACAGGTAAAGGTCTCTGTGGGTTACTGTCTTTCCTTTTACGCAACACAACAAGATTAAATGGAACACATTTTTCATACGTATTGACTCGTTATTTCATCTGACTCCATAAATGAAAAGGGTTTTAATGATATCTGGGTATCATTAAAAGTGAGCGAATGTTTGATTATTCTTTTGAAACTCTTTAATTATGTTTTACCCGTTCAGATTAGGAAACTATGCCGCTTAGAGGTCCTCGCATCTTCTGCGGGTCTCACGATCTCATCAGTTTCGTCACTAAACAGAGGTTTTTGACTAATATCTCAGACGGTCGGATTCACCCAAAACACAATCAGAGATACTTTTCGTTTAGTCCCCTTGAATTGCATACACTTGAACTTAATTCAATAGTTATACTTTAGTAGAGGTTTTGGCCCTATTATAGGTATGAGTTGACCAACAATACTTCACTCATAATAGTTTAGACTGGCCAAGCCCGTGATTTCTCACGTACACTTATCTAAAGTTACTTTAAATTTAGACAGAGGTAAAATAGACGTACCCAAATTTAGGTTGGTCAAGTAGCACGTTAGCTACCCTAAACGGAATGCCCCGTCTCTACAAAACAAGTACACTTGAACTAGTGACAAAGTATTAGCCGTCGCCAATCTGACGCAGTCTTGCGGGAGCATACGAATCCGATAATCTCCTTGGGAGAACAAACTCAGAGTCAATCAGAGTAAAATCAAACATTTACAATTTAATATTTCAGGTAAATGTATCATTACAATTTCATAATCAATTCAAAGATAATCAATGCAAAACATCAAATGCTCTAGAACAAAGAGTCTCGCAACTCTCAGCCTCACGGGCCGATCTCAAATACAGAAAAGGCCCCGAGCTCTCGCTGCGTTCATTATATACCCAGACCTCATTTCAAATCTAAGCCTCATCCACAGTGAAAATTTACCTGTAAGTCACCATTTGCTAGCAGTGGAAAATTAGCATTCAGTCAAATGGTCAGAAGGTGTTAACTCAAAGACACACCCTCCAGTGTGGAAGATATTTCTAAACTTCCTAAGAACTTTATTATCTTCTGGTTTACTTCTTGGGAGACATTTGTACCAGTCGCACCGAGACATTTCAAATAATACCAAACATGTATGATAATCATTCACATTAAACCATTTAGATTCTTGTGTGAGTTTGGGAGATCTCTGCCAGGATGAAGAATGGGGGAGAGAAATGTAGATTAGGATGAGGGAGGTGAGACCTTCGTCTCAATAGTGCATGAGGGGGAGTTCAAATGTTAATTTCCTTTGTTTTCTCAGAGAGTTGTCCTCTCTTAAAGTCCTTCTAGTTTTTCCAGTCTTACAGATGTAACAGTGAATGATTATATATATAATTTAATGGTTTTAAATGATCAAGGTCAAAAACATTACAAGTTATATTGCCACCCATGTCTATGCAGTGCTGAAAATCTCCAATGATATTAAGATCATCAAAACCCATATAAACAGTACAAATTGGTCATGGAATTTTCTGGAATTACATTAAAACATTGACACGGCAGTAGCCGCAAACACAAACGTAGCAACCAAACGCACATGCATACACACAAAACACACATGAGAAAATATTGTAGTACCATTGTGTGGTAATTTGTACCACACAGCAGTCATCAGCGCCAACTTGCAAAAAGAAAGAAGAGAAAAAACTCAAAATAGAACGTAAAAATGGCTCTCACCTTCCCGTCCTGGAAACATAGTCCAACCACCCGTGAAGGGAGTTGTCTATTGGAAACATTAAGTCATGATAGAGTCAGGATAGAGACACTGTCTCCCGTAATCAGCAAAAGTGGATGCCAATCACCTTTGTCAATGGAGGATTTAAAATAGGAACGCATGAATATAGACTAACATGATCTTATGCGTTCCGTGAGGACAAGGAGACAATAAAGGCTTCAGCCTCAGCTACCATTGAAAAGTGTTTCCTACCTCCCGACTCAATCTTGATGTAAAGCCTGGCCGGGCACAGCAGGGCCAGCTTGAACCCTCGCTCGTACAACACCGACACGACCACCTTGAACTTGTTCCGCTGCTGCACAACCTCTGGAGGATAATCCTCAAACACAAGAATGGAATGGTCCCTGAATTTCAGCCTACCCCTTATGGTCCGGGCATGACGGATGATCTTGTCCTTTACCAGGAACCTGAGGAGACGGATGATGACCGGTCTTGGCCGCTGGTTGGGTGGAGGTTTAGGGCTCTATGAGCCCGTTTACACTCCACAAGCAAATCGAGGACCGCTCCAAAGACCTCCTCAAGCATCCTGGCAAAGAAAACTGTCGGTTGTATAACCACGGATTCAGGTAAACCGAATACCCTAATGTTGTTACGACGGCTTCGTGATTCGAGGTCGACAACTTTAGTTGCTAGTTTAGCATGGTCCGTCTGGAGCTTGACAATAGCTTCATGGGCAGCTTTCAGGCATATCTCTCGTGCGTCACCTTCGCTCTCAAGAATTTCAAGTTCCCTATCGGTCAGTCACTACGACGTAGGTCATGACTGACCAAATAGGAATCTCGCTAGAGAGGCCAATCTACTTCGAGTGAAACTAAAACAGGCCAATGCACATTTGCGTGCAATCATTTGCATCAGCTGCGCGACCTCGTTAGCGCGGGTATTTAACAAGCAGCTGAGCGATTGCACAGTTAGCTCTTTGCTTCGGAGCCAAACACTTCGATGCCTCTACTGCAGTGGAAAACTTCTACAGGCTTTTCTTTTTTGAACTTCTCTCTTTTTTTCTGGTGCTGGGCGCGACAGCACGGCAGCGTGAGCAGCCTCCTCTTTAAAGAGCAAACAAAAAAGCTGTTTTAACGGCTGGTAAGATCTCCCAGCGCACAGTCGGGTGCACATTCCCCTGTGATCGCTGAGGCTGCTCCCCTGCGTGCTTCAGCACCAGTGAGAGTAGTTCCTAAAAGAGCAAACACAGATAGTTCGCGTCTTTTTCAAGATGACGTTCTATCTGTGTGTTTCTGGATGCGGTCGTTACCTGGGATCGCGGGATGGTCACGATCGCTGCCTTGTGTGTCTGGGCCTCGAACACGCACAGGCAGCGTTCGTGGATGAGTCATGTACCCATTGTGGGAAGATGACCATCTCGAAGCTGAGGTCGAGACTCTCGTTCCTGCAAAGGGGCGGAGTCCCCGTACCTGCACCTCAGTTCAACCCCCCTTTGCGGGTTGCTTCCGGCAGTGACATGGGTGACCTGAGGATTACAGTGAGCGCGCTTCCTTCGGGGAACCAACCCCCTAGGAACCCCCACTCCTCTCATGCTCCGCAGCCAGTTTAGCTGCTAACGGAACGCGCCGGACCATCCTCGAGATGTGTACCGGTCGTTTCGTTCGGCGCTCCCCGCGACGACCAGATGTCGATCGCTGCATCGGAGGGTGGGTCAGACCGCTCCGCGGACGACGGCTCGGAGCCGCTGCCTCCTTCGGGTGTGCCAGCGGTGCCCGAGTCGGACCCGGAGATGATGGCCATGCTTTCCCGGGCCGCCAACAGGATCGGGCTCGTGTGGAACCCTCCACCGTGTCCCGAGCCCTCGAGGCTGGATGATTGGTATCTCGGGGTGGCGCGCGCTGGTTCTCAGCAACCCACTCCAGTGCCTTTCTTCCCGGAGGTGCATGAGGAGCTCACGGGGACGTGGACGGCACCTTTCACTGCCAGAAACCGTCCCGGTGGCTCCTCCTCCCTCACCACCCTTGATGGCGGGGCAGCTAAGGGATACACGCGTGTCCCGCCAGTGGAACGGGCCGTTGCTATGCAACTGTGCCCTAACTCCACTTGGCGTGGAGAACCGTGTCTTCCTTCACGCGCCTATAGGTACTCGTCGGACTTAACCGACAAGGCTTACAAGGCCTGCGGGGAAGCTGCCTCTACCATACACGCTATGGCGTTGTTGCAGGTTCATCAGGCTAAGGCACTGAAGGACCTGCACGAGGGTGGTCACGACCCGAAAGTTCTCCAAGAACTTCGTACCGCGATGGACCTCGCGCTTCGTGCGACGAAGGTTACCGCGCGGTCTGTGGGTCGTGCGATGTCCACTTTGGTGGTCCAGGAACGCCATCTCTGGCTGTGTCTGGCCGACATGAGGGAAACCGACAAGCTCAGGTTTCTTAACTCCCCCGTGTCCCAGACCGGCCTCTTCGGCGACGCGGTCGAGAACTTTGCCCAGCAGTTCTCGGCTGTACAGAAGCAGACTGAGGCGATCAGTCACATCCTGCCGCGGCGGTCAGCTGCTGCCTCCACTCCACCGCCTGCGGCTCCTCAGTCTGCTCGTCGCCGAGGGCGTCCTCCTGCGTCTGCGTCTGCTCCCGCGCCGCAGCAGCAGCCTCCACCTAAGCGCCGCCGTGGAGCCAGTCGCAGGCAGGGCGCCCCGCCCGTCCAGGCCCCCGCCAAGAAGGGCGGCAAAGCCAAGAGTAAGCGGCCCTAGGACGGGCGACCCGGAGATGGATGGAACTGCTCTTCAGGAGACGATGACCGCATCGCTCCTTCCCCCGGAGGAGGGCCGGGTGGAAAATCTTTTGTTCCTTTTGTTCCGCCGCTGGCCTTAAAACCAGCGGTACCCAAATTTTCAATAAAAGAGCAGTTTCTACCATCTCTGGGTCCGAAGGGGACCCGGAGAGCAGTATGGGGACAGAATCCTCACCACTCTCATCCGCCTCCTCTATCGCCAGTGAGCAGCAGTGTGCAGTTCGAGAACGCCACCGAGCCGCCTCCTGCACCTCCTGCCCTGTGGAACCAGGTAAGTGCTGCACAGCGCACACAGACCCCGCTACGGGCCGCCTCCCAGAGAGAGCCCCCCGAGCCGCGTCCCTGTGTTCCACCTCGCTGCCCCACTCCGGGTACGCCTGCGGTCCCTTTGGTCCCGCTTGCACGGTCTCTGAGAGCCTGGTTAGCGCTCCCCAGTCCGTCTCGCTGGCTCATTCGGACCATCAGGCTCGGCTATGCGATTCAGTTCGCCCGGCGTCCCCCCAAGTTTCGGGCCATCCACTCCACTACAGTGAGAGCAGCCGATGCCCATGTCTTGCGTGCGGAGATCGCAGTCCTACTGGCGAAGGACGCGATAGAGCCGGTCCCTCCAGCCGACATGAGGTCAGGGCACTACAGTCCCTACTTCATTGTACCCAAGAAAGGTGGTGGGTTACGACCGATCTTGGATCTGCGAGTTTTGAATCGGAGGCTCCACAAGCTACCGTTCAAAATGCTCACGCAGAAACGCATTTTCGAATGCATCCGTCCCCAAGATTGGTTTGCAGCGATCGACCTGAAGGACGCATACTTTCATGTCTCGATTCTTCCTCGACACAGGCCGTTCCTGCGCTTTGCGTTCGAGGGTCGAGCATATCAGTACAAAGTCCTACCCTTCGGGCTGTCCCTGTCCCCCCGTGACTTCACGAAAGTCACGGAGGGGGCCCTTGTTCCCATGAGAGAACAGGGCGTTCGCATCCTCAACTATCTCGACGACTGGCTCATACTAGCACACTCTCGAGATCAGCTATGCGAACACAGGGACCTCGTGCTCAGGCACCTCAGCCAGTTGGGTCTTCAGGTCAACTGGGAAAAGAGCAAACTCTCCCCTGTGCAGAGGATCTCTTTTCTCGGTATGGAGTTGGATTCGGTCGCTCAGACAGCGCGCCTCACAGAGCAGCGTGCTCAGTCGGTGCTGAACTGCTTGAACACGTTCAAAGGCAGGACGGCGGTCCCACTGAAATTTTTTCAGAGGCTCCTGGGGCATATGGCAGCGGCAGCAGCGGTAACCCCGCTCGGCTTGCTTCATATGAGACCGCTTCAGCACTGGCTTCACGGCCGAGTCCCGAGATGGGCGTGGCATCACGGCACTCACCGGGTGGCAATCACACCGGCCTGCCGTCAGACCTTCAGCCCGTGGTCAGACCTTTCGTTCCTTCGGGCAGGAGTCCCCTTGGAACAGGTCTCCAGGCATGCTGTGGTATTCACAGATGCCTCTGCCACCGGCTGGGGTGCCACGTACAACGGGCAAGCAGTGTCAGGGGTGTGGACGGCTCCCCAACTGCATTGGCACATCAATTGCCTCGAGTTGCTAGCAGTACATCTCGCTCTGAGCCGCTTGAAAAGGCCGCTACGGGGCAGGGACGTACTGGTCCGCACGGACAACACTGCGACCGTTGCGTACATCAACCGACAAGGTGGTCTACGCTCCCGTCGCATGTCGCAACTCGCCCGCCATCTCCTCCTCTGGAGTCAGAAGCATCTGAGGTCGCTTCGAGCCATGTATGTCCCCGGCGTGCTCAACCGTGTGGCCGACGAGCTATCACGAGCTGTGCTTCCGGGAGAGTGGCGACTCCACACCCAGGTGGTTCAGCTGATCTGGAGAGAGTTCGGAGAGGCCCAGGTAGACCTGTTTGCCTCCTCAGAGACCTCCCACTGCCAGCTGTTTTACTCCCTGACCGAGGGAACACTCGGCACGGACGCACTGGCACACAGCTGGCCCCGGGGCCTCCGCAAATATGCGTTTCCCCCAGTGAGCCTACTTGCACAGACACTGTGCAAAGTCAGGGAGGACGAGGAGCAGGTCCTTATGGTGGCTCCCTATTGGCCCACCCGGACTTGGTTCCCGGAACTCATGCTCCTCGCGACAGTCCCTCCCTGGCCCATTCCTCTGAGGAAGGACCTCCTGACTCAGAGACGGGGCACCCTATGGCACCCGCGCCCAGACCTCTGGAAACTCCATGTCTGGTCCCTCGGGACGCGGAGGTTCTAGGTGACTTACCCCCAGAGGTACTTAACACCATCACTTCAGCACGGGCGCCGTCCACGAGACGTGTTTACGCCCTGAAGTGGAACCTGTTCGTCGAGTGGTGTTCTTCTCGCCGAGAAGACCCCCGAAGATGTTCGATAGGGTCTGTGCTTTCCTTCTTGCAGCAGGGGTTGGATCGTAGACTGTCCCCTTCCACCCTCATAGTACATGCTGCTGCTATTTCTGCTTATCATGACCACATAGATGGCAAAACAGTTGGAAAGCACGACCTGGTCGTCAGGTTTCTTAGGGGGGCGAGACGATTAAATCCTCCTCGACCCCCCTCCATACCCTCTTGGGATCTTTCCCTGGTGCTTCGAGCACTTCAGGGTGTTCCCTTTGAGCCTCTGCAATCAGTAGACTTAAAGCTTCTTTCCATGAAGACTTTGCTACTGGTTGCATTGGCCACTGTCAAGAGGGTAGGAGACCTGCATGCATTTTCGGTCGATGAATCGTGCCTAGAGTTCGGGCCGGGTGACGGCCATGTGGTACTAAGACCCCGGCCTGGCTATGTGCCCAAGGTTCCTACCACTCCCTTCAAAGACCAGGTAGTGAACCTGCAAGCGCTGCCCTTGGAGGAGGCAGACCCAGCCCTGGCTTTGCTCTGTCCCGTTCACGCTCTGCGTATGTACGTAGACAGAACTCAAAGCATCAGGACCTCAGATCAGCTCTTTGTCTGTTACGGAGGCCAGCAGAAGGGAAAGGCTGTCTCCAAGCAGAGGTTGGCCCACTGGATAGTGGATGCCATCGCCTTGGCTTACCAAGCACAGGGCGTGCCCTGCCCGCTTAGGTTGCATGCACACTCTACGAGAGGCGTTGCATCCTCCTGGGCGCTGGCACGTGGCTCATCGCTAACAGATATCTGTAGAGCTGCGGGCTGGGCGACACCTAACACGTTCGCTAGATACTATAGCCTACGTGTAGAGCCGGTCTCCTCCCGTGTTCTCACCCTAAACGGGTAGAAGCACTGAGAGGTCTGGCTCTGTCGGCTTGCTGCACCCTACTGTGCACCCTTATTGCTCCAGAGTGAAAAACCTGTCGAGTCCTCCAAAACCCCTCGGCCCGGACTTGGCGGAGCGTCCGGCGCCAGGCCCTTATCCGTTGAATCCTTGAGAACCGGATCTGGGCTGGGTTCCATATGTGTGACCCTACGGGGATCCCATATGTGTATATATTCCACGGATGCTCCTATCGGAAGCCTGTGTCTTTCTCTTGGGCTAAGTCACCCATTATTTCATATGCAGTACAGCCTTCGGGGTAGTCCATATGTATTTCCACGTAACTCTTTGAAGAAGTGGCTTCCGCAGCGTTCCTTCCTAAACAGGAAAGGCACGCTTTCCCAGTGTTATCCAATATGTCACTGTATGGGTTATCACGGAACAACAGTGTCAAACTCTCTGTGTAGGCCTCCTCCTATCGTCCTTCCAGGCAAGAAGGTGTAGAGGCTTGCACGGGGGCGCTGGATGGGGTGCAGCAGGACCTACGTCGTAGTGACTGACCGATAGGGAACGTCTCGGTTACATATGGTAACCCTCGTTCCCTGAGGGAGGGAACGGAGACGTAGGTCCCGTCGCCACATCTGCTGCCGCCCGCCGGGGCGGCCAGCTTCTCAGGCTTGGCTCCTCAGCAAAAAACTAACTGTGCAATCGCTCAGCTGCTTGTTAAATACCCGCACTAACGAGGTCGCGCAGCTGATGCAAATGATTGCACGCCAATGTGCATTGGCCTGTTTTAGTTTCACTCGAAGTAGATTGGCCTCTCTAGCGAGATTCCTATTTGGTCAGTCATGACCTACGTCTCCGTTCCCTCCCTCAGGGAACGAGGGTTACCATATGTAACCGAGATGTTTCTCGGCGTGTTCTGTCACTGTAGTTATGGCACCGTTCAGTTTGGTCTCGAGAGCTGAGAGAGTTCGTTTGAAGTCCTCGGAGATGGCAGTTCGATGAGACTCAAGCAGTTGGGTGAGTGACGCCATGGTGACCGCCTCGGCGTTTGAGTTGGTTTGCACCGCTTTAGCTTTCGGCATAGTTGCAGCAGATCAACAAGATATTGAATCCACCACTTTTGGATAGGTTTTAGGAGCGAGTTAGGTTACAATCGGTGAGGTTTAATGAGCAAACATTTGCAAGAGGGCGCGAAACGCAGCGTGCCTCACTTGTTACCACATCACGTGACCAAGTATGTTCTATCGTCACATGATTCCAAAGCTTTAATGACTTCAAAGTTTTAATAGACGTAGAGCTGAATCATTGTCATTAAGGAACAAGATCACATGGGTGTTTGAATCAAGATCACCACCTTTAAACGATTAAACATGCAGCTTCTTTGTCAGTTAGTTGTTCTTTGAACAGTTTTTAGTCCATTTGAGAAATGCTGACTGCTGAAGAAGTTGAATAATTTGTATTTACACTATGATCGGTGTTGTATTCCATGCTGTATGTTATATACAGTAGATGTATATCTGACAGTCAAGATGCAGAGGGGACTCAATGACACAGAAGAACACAAGTGGGGCAAACGCATCATTCCGCCAAGCCTTTATGCCTATAATTAGTGTGTAAACAGAATAAAAGCTAAAATTAGTATTTGCTTGCGGCACAAAAGGCTGAAGCTGCTGTTATGTGCATCATTTTCATTCTTGTCAGCGCTGGTGTTGGCTTCTTTCAATGAGAAAGACTGAGGTTGTCCAGTGTCAGAACAGGACGCTGAACGATTGATTATGTTAGAGTCAGTTAATGGAAAATGAAGCTCCTGTAGGCTCCAGCATCCAACACTTCATTTTTAAACCCAATGGTTGGATTTGTCCATATTTGACTCAAACATGGGTTGGTGAGCTCTGCAGGGGCAAAGCAGGGTTCTCAAGTTTTATCAAAAGCTTGTGAGATCACATGCGGTTAGGGGAGGAGCCCTAATGGAGCCCCGCCCCTTCCCATCCCAGCCCTCCAATATTACAGCCCTCCAATTGGTAAATCTGATAAATGACAGAGCAATTCATCACATCAAATATACTCTTTAATGTTATAATTCAAAATTACAAATATACAAAAATTACAAAAATATAACAAATTGCTCCAAACAGTTTGGAAAAACAAATCTTTTTGCATTTTAAATGTCTAGTCGTTGTAGAGTTTTTGACTGCATCAATAATAATGTTAACGATGGGCTATATAAAAGTTCTAGCCTAAAAATGTTAGATGAGCTTCTTCCAACTTACCTTCTCCATCACGACGTGTGTTCGCGCGATGTTGTTGGTTACCTAGTAATGAACGCAATCTGGTCGAGATAAGTACTGGCGGCAGGACACTTCACTTTGTGTGCCTGCGCCTCGTATACAACGTTATATATAAAGCTTGCAGGACAATTTGGTTTGCATTGCCTTTTCAGCGTGAGAAATACACGGTGTGGCGTGTGAGCGTGTGAAATGGTTGAATTGCGTGTCTCATGGCCAATGAGTGAGACTTGAGAACCCTGGGCAAAGTGTCTCGTCCTGAGTACAAATCTAGTTGTTTGTGATTGTAACAAAACACAAGCAGGAAAAGCAGATGCAAATAGAGACATGTGGAATGCCAGTGTCTTGATTGTCATCAGCCAAAGCTTCTGGCATGCGTGTTACTATTAAAATCACTGTGAACGTAGATCTACTGAGTGTACATGTAAAAATATTAATTTGCAGTTACCCTCAGGCAGCAGATGCAAAAATGCTGGTACCAAACTTGTTTGCTTTAAACTTGACTGCCAATGCAAGGAACAAATACAACACCAGATAACTATAAAACATTTTGATATTAAAAGCGTAAATGATTTCTATTCATTTTTCGGGTTCGGTCTCAGTTGTGGCATCATTTCCCCTCCTGTCAACTATTTTTTCCTCTAGTTAGTTTATCAAGCAGACAGTAGTATCAGTGAACCAGTCAAACAATGTCAAGATAATTAAATGCACAGATGATTCATTCAAAGTAATAACAGTAACAAGCATGAAGAAGAAAAGAGTCAGTTTTGATTACATGCTGACTAGTTGGAATTTTTGGGGGGATTTCTCTTGTGATGTTAGTAGATAGTGTTGATTTTGTTCAACAGTGTTGAAAATGAGTGTGAGTATAATTGGCCCTAACTGAGGCATCATACATGGATATACTGTTAACTTTCCTGCTCATGTTTACAGTAAGAAGGATGAGTTCAATTGGGTTTCTGTGTAGTAGAAAGTGTCTTTATTCTTGGATTATTGTCATTCGATGGAAGTGATGTCCAGAGGAGATTCAATAGGGGCTTTCGCACCGGAAGAACCTTTTCATAGTTCCTAGAACTATTGGCGGAAGTTCCCAGAGTTTTGCGTGTTCTAGGAACTAGGAATGATTTTAGTTCTAGGAACTCCTTTTGGAGGAACTCATTTAGCTCCTACTTCAGAGTCGGTCTAAACCAGCACAATAGGAACTCTCCATGACGTGTACGCTGATTGGCCGGAAGCACGCGAAACACCAGCACCCGCCATTTTTTAAAAGGCTGTGTAAACACACAGATTATAGCCTATATTTACTCCGGACTAACTCTACGAACATGTAAAAACAGTAATAGATGGGCCTCTTAACCTTTACGCTGAGGAGAAAATCCAACGCAACTTTGAGGGGACCAAGAGAAACATGATTATGTATTTCTGTTCTGCTAGCATCACTGGACATCAACCACACGACATAGGCTACTAACTTTTCATTACTGCCTACTTTATATGTATAATAGTTCTATATAATAACATATTAGACAGGACTGTTAGACAGATGATAAACTAATGAACACGGAGAAGGCAAGCACTGTGAGCTCAGGCTCTGGCGTTTTCAGCGTCATCAAAATAAAGGTCACAATGTACATTGTACATTGTACATTGTACAATGTACATTGACTGTATTTTTCAATGTACATTTCAGAAATGCACTTTCTGTAAAGCTGCTTTGAGACAATGTGTATTGTGAAAAGCACTATACAAATAAAATTGAATTGAATTGAACAACAACAAGCGCGGCTTACGTCACTTCAGAATTCCTACTGGCGGTGCGATTGCACCCAGAAAACGTTCATAGGGGAATCATTAGTTCTCGGGGAACCACCCTGGTGGCTAGTTCCTAGAACTATCCGGTGCAAAAGCTCTTAATGACCCTACAAGTTCAATTAAAGGATTTGTTCACTACAGAATAAAAAATTCCTGATCATTTATTCACCCCTCCACGTGACCCAAGATGTTCATGTCTTTCTTTCTTCAGTCTAAAAGAAATTAAGGCTTTTGAGGAAAACATGCCAGGATTTTTCTCCATATAGTGACTTCAATGGGGTCCAAAGGTTTGAAGGTCCTGTTGTAGAAATTTTAATAGTCATTTATTCCTAACAGATATCATAAGGGATTGAACCTATTCAATGTGTAAAAGTATATGTGTGTACATGCTTGTGCGTGACGTTTCAGGAATATATGGGACAGGACCTCTTGACCTTAGGAATGGTCAGATTTGGCTAGTTTATTTCAGGGCCAGGCTGTGTCCTTAAGAAGAAACTGAACAGCAGTTGGGACCTTATCTGAGTGGGTGAAAGGGTAACTGCTGTGAGGAGGAACCTTGAAAAGAGTATAAAGGCTGTCTCATGTCTTCCTGGGGGGGGGGAGGGGGGTCACTCACTTCACAGGGTAACTCCTGTGTTGGCGACTAGGCCTATTCTTGCAAGAATAAATACTTATGTTTTTTATTCATTTGACTCTGAGTGTCTCTTACGCAGTGATGATGTTTAACAGAAGTTTTGCCACAACAGTCCAAATGTCAGTTTCAGTGCAGCTTCAAAGTCTCAACACGATCCAGCCGAGGAAAAAGGGTCTTATCTAGCCAAACCATCTGTCATTTCTGTAACGGATCACAGAGACGGATGTAAATGCAAAAGACTCTTTGTTAAAGTGTATACAGACGTGAAGGTCAGACACTTAACACAGGTGATAGCTCTCCACAGGTGCAGGTCAGGCGATCAGCGCTAGATGGAAGGTGACACAGGGACCTCAGTGAGCGACTGGTGCTGGTGATATCCCGTGAAGACCCAGTGCAGTGCTTGGTAATCCAGTGCAGGTGAAGAATCCATATGAGACGAAGTACACGGGGAATCCACGATCCAACACGAACACGATCCAACATGAAACACGATCCAACACGAAACACGGGAACACACCGGGGAAACCACAACGATCTGACAACATGAGACACCAGTTACTGAACTTATAAAGAGACAAACAGATTGAAATCAGCTGGCGCTGCTGATCAGCAGTGATCAGTGACCACGCCCACAGACACACATACACACACAACAACCGCACGCGAGACGAGAGAGAGACAGTAAATTCATGAACCGTGACAGTACCCTCTCCCCTAGGAACGCCTCCTGGCATTCCCCGATGGCCTTACCTGTCGATTGTAATCATCAATAAGGGAGTGATCCAGAATGTCTCTAGCAGGAACCCAACTTCTCTCCTCCGGACCGTAACCCTCCCGGTCCACCAGGTACTGAAATCCGCGTCCCCTCCTTCTCGAGTCTAGAAAACTTTTCACCGAATACGTTGGTTCCCCATCTACAAGACGCGGCGGGGGGGGAGAACCGGGACCGGCGGATTAATTCGTGAATGATACACAGGTTGGATCTTTGACACATGGAAGGCGGGATGAATTCTCCTGTACGCAGGAGGAAGTTTGAGGCGGACTGCCACCGGACTAATGATTTTGGTGACAGGGAACGGGCCGATAAATTTGGGAGCAAGTTTATTAGCTACGGACCAGAGAGGAATGTTCTTAGTAGAAAGCCACACTTTTTGACCCGCGACGTATACGGGAGGCTTCGACCAGTGGCGATCGGCTTTAGCCTTGGTGCGCACCCCCACTTGGAGAAGAGTCTCACGGGCTCTTTTCCAAGTGTGGAGACACCTCTGGACGAAGGCGTGAGCGGAGGGGACAGCGACCTCGGATTCCGTACTAGCAAAAACTGGTGGCTGGTAACCTAGACTACATTCAAACGGAGTGAGGCCCGTGGCTGACACTGGCAACAAATTGTGGGCGTACTCCACCATAGAGAGTTGCTGACTCCAGGAGGAAGGATTCCTGGAAACCAGACATCGCAACACTCTCTCCAAATCCTGGTTGGCTCTCTCGGTCTGACCATTGCTTTGGGGGTGAAAACCTGAAGAAAGACTGACCGTCGCCCCCAGTGATTTACAAAACTCTTGCCAAAATTTGGACACAAATTGGGGACCCCTGTCGGAAACCACGTCCGTCGGGAGGCCATGTAGGCGAAAGACGTGATCTACGACAGTTACTGCTGTCTCCTTGGCGAAGGGTAATTTAGGCAAGGGAATAAAATGGGCCGCCTTCGACTCAAAATTACCATCTTGCCCTGGGAGGGCGGTAATAAAATCTAGCGCAATGTGGGACCAGGGTCTCGAAGGGACAGACAGCGGTTGGAGTAACCCATCTGGGGGTCGATTGGAAGTCTTACCAGTGGCACAGTCCGAGCAAGCCAAAACAAAACTGTGGATGTCACGAGCCATCAATGGCCACCAGAATCGTTGTTTGACCAAAAAACTGGTGCAATTGACCCCTGGATGACAAGCTACACTGGAATTATGACCCCGCCGAATGACATCGGGCCGATACCCCTCCGGCACAAATAAACGATTCGGTGGGCAACCAGGCGGAGGCGTTACCCCTTCTAAGGCCTTCATTACCTTCGATTCGACCTCCCATCTGAGAGTGGAGACCACTAATGTCTCAGGTAAAATACACTTGGGAGTAGCCGGGCGTTCGGATTGGTCAAAAATATGAGAAAAAGAATCAGGTTTGATGTTCTTAGAACCCGGGCGGTACGAGAGAGAAAAGTCAAAACGTCCGAAAAAAAAAGTACCCACCGAGCCTGCCTAGAGTTGAGTCTTTTAGCGGTTCTGATATATTCTAGGTTCTTATGATCGGTCCAAACGATAAAAGGTACCCCTGACCCTTCTAACCAGTGACGCCATTCCTCCAGTGCCAACTTGACTGCCAACAACTCTCTGTTGCCAATGTCATAATTACGTTCGGAAGGTGATAAACGATGAGAAAGAAACGCGCAAGGATGCATCTTGTCATCTGAAGGAGAGCGTTGGGAGAGAACTGCTCCTACCCCCACCTCTGACGCGTCGACCTCCACCACGAACTGACGTGATGAATCAGGGGCAACGAGGATGGGAACTGAACTGAAGCGGCTCTTGAGTTTGGTAAATGCAGCCTCAGCTGCATCAGACCACCTGAACGTCGTTCTGGGGGAGGTCAAGGCAGTCAGAGGTGAGGCTAGCTGGCTGAAGTTGCGAATAAAACGCCGCTAAAATTTGGCAAACCCCAGAAACCTCTGTATGGCCTTACGGGAATCTGGACTAGGCCAATCTATCACAGCCTTAACCTTGTCAGGATCCATGCGCATTCCCTCAGATGAGACGATGTACCCTAGGAACAGACTGTGCATGAAAAACGCATTTCTCCGCCTAGACAAAAAGCCCATTCTCTAGCAACCTCTGAAGCACTCGTCTGACGTGCTGAACATGTTCCTGGAGAGACGATGAAAAAAATCAAAACGTCATCCAGGTAGACATAAATGAATTGGTCAACCATATCTCTCAGCACGTCATTGACAAGTGCCTGGAAGACCGCTGGGGAGTTGGACAGCCCGAAAGGCATGACCAAACATTCAAAGTGCCCCCTAGGGGTATTGAACGCGGTCTTCCATTCATCGCCCTTCCTTATGCGAACCAAATGATAAGCGTTATGTAAATCCAATTTTGTGAAAATGGATGCTCCCTGTAACCGCTCGAAGGCAGAAGACATCAACGGCATAGGATAAGTATTCTTTACCGTGATGTTATTCAACCCCCGGTAATCAATACACGGTCGCAGAGATCCATCCTTCTTTCCCACAAAAAAGAACCCCACCCCCGCTGGAGATGAGGAAGGTCTAATGAATTTGGAAGCTAGAGAATCAGAAATACATTTCTCCATAGCCTCCCTCTCTGGAACAGATAGTGAATATAACTTGCCTTTAGGCGGAGACTGACCAGGCACTAAATCTATAGCACAGTCATAGGGACGATGAGGAGGAAGAGAAGCAGCCCGAGACTTACTGAACACTTCCTTCAGATCCTGGTACTCCTCGGGCACGTTACACAAATTCACTGCCTCCTCCTAAAACACAGACACAGGAACAGACGAAAACGCTGACACAAGACATGACTCATGACACGCATTACTCCACATGGAAACAGAATTGTGACCCCAATCAACTCTGGGAATGTGTTGCAGTAACCAGGGGTGACCCAGCACCAAGGGTGCTAGTGCAGAGTCCATGAGAAGAAATGTTATTGTCTCAGTGTGGTTGCCAGATGTTATGAGTGTGATGGGTTCAGTAGTGTGAGAAATATGGGGAAGTTGTTGTCCATTGAGAGCATTAATGGAAATCGTGTGTGTGAGCCTGGAGATGGGAAGATGAAGACGTTGAGCCAGTCCAGAGTCCAAAAAATTACCTTCAGCTCCCGAATCCACCAAAGCCTCAGTGTCGTGCGTGTGAGTCGCCCACCTTAGTCTTACTGGAAGGAGAGCAGATGATGATGGTGATGATGAGGTCTTCCCAGCGGAGATCCCACCCGATAGTAGCCTCATTGTTACTACCGGGCTTGATCTTTTACCGGGCAAGCGGAGATGAAGTGGCCCGCTTTCCCACAGTACAAACAAAGTCCCTGGGATCTCCGCCGTTCTCTCTCCTCCCGGGAAAGCTGAGCTCTGCCCACCTGCATGGGTTTAGAATCGGAAGCGGGGCTGACCGTGTCCAGATTGTCGACGCGCAGGGTCTCCATGCCGCGAAACGGGTTCCTCTGCTGAAAGCGGCCCATGCGATCCAGTCGTGCGTCTACTCTTAATGCCAGTTCGATCAATCCATTAAGGTTAGTGGGAAGGTCCAGCATATATATCTCCCTCTGGACACGATCAGCCAACCCATGCAGGAATCGGTCCCACTGCGCCTCCTCGTTCCAACTGCACTCAGCAGCCAGGGTGCGGAACTGAATGGAATATTCCGACACCGAGCCGTTACCTTGGCGGAGATCAGCGAGTAGTCTGGCCGCCTCCCTACCCGCTATCGCCCGATCGAACACTCGTCTCATCTCCTCGGAGAGTGCCCGGAACGAGGTGCAGCATGGGTCTCGGTTCTCCCACACCGCCGTTCCCCAAAGAGCCGCCCTCCCAGACAACAGGGTGAGAATGAAGGCCACCTTGGTCTGTTCCTGGCTGAACGTCAGTGGCTGTAACGAGAAATGCATCGAACAACGAGTCAAAAAGGCTCTACAGTACTCTGGTTCACCTGCATAGCCCTCAGGCGTGGGAAGACGAGGTTCACAAATATTGACAAATATTATAAAAGAAAAAAGCAATTATATACTTTTTAACCACAAATGCTCGTCTTGCACTAGCTGTGATGCGCCATGCATTGCATAATCACGTTGAAAGGTCACGCGTGTGCCCAGAGCCGATGCAGTTACATAAAACAAGACTTGGTGGCGAACAGACCATTTCTCAGAGTAACATTAGCCATGTTTCCATTCAAAGTAGTGAATTTACCTTGAGAAAAATTGGAATATGGCATAAAACATTTGCGAATAAAGCAGTATTTCCAACCCATGTGTTCAAGAGAACAAAATCTTCACTTCCTGGGAAGGAGCACGTTAGTACTATGCGCATATAGGCGGGTCCACAACGCGCCTGTACTTTGTCCCGTAGATGGTCCGCTTTAACCTCATGCACGAGCAGATCCGTTTCCTCGCTAGAAAAGCGTTCAGTCTGTGCACTTGCAAATTCCGCCATGTAAAATTGCAAATCCGCCATGGAGCGAGCGCAACTGGCTTATAAAGGGAATGGGAAATGAGAGATGATCGGTTTATTGCACGTTATGCCCAAAACATTAGTCATTAAGAAAATAGGGACAACCCTTTAGACTATTCGATGGGCGTGCCGACCATTTTCCAGTGGTGGAATCCATTTTCCAATCGTGATCACTGTGTGAAGAGTTTTAGAAAGTGACTTAAGGATTGAGTCTTAGAGATTGTAAAAAACTGTATTTGTTTTATTCAGTGATGTTTTAAACCTATCGAGCTTTAACGAAATTCTACCGTACAACAGTTTCATTGACTTTAACATAGCTGTTATCATTATGTCAGGACTTAAAATATTTAGAGATACAGTGCATCCAGAAAGTGTTCACAGATCTTAACTTTTTCCATATTTTGTTATCTTACAGCCTTATTCCAAAATTGATTAATTTCCTCAATTCTACATTCTACCATACAGGCCTGATTGGTGGAGAGCTGCAGAGATGGTTATTCTTCTGGAAGGTTCTCCTTTCTCCAGAGAAACACTGGAGCACTGTCAGAATAACCATCGGGTTCTTGGTCACCTCCCTGACTAAGGCCCTTCTCCCCCAATCACTCAGTTTGGCCGGGCGGCCAGCTCTCGAAAGATTCCTGGTGGTTCCAAACTTTTTCCAATTTGATGGAGGCCACTGTGCTCATTGGGTTTTTGTACCCTTCCCCAGCTCTGAGCCTCGATACAATCCTGTCTCGGAGGTCTACAGACAATTCCTTGTACTTCATGGCTTAGATACAATCCTGTCTCGGAGGTCTACAGACAATTCCTTGTACTTCATGGCTTAGTTTGTGCTCTGACATGCACTTCTTCTTCTTCTATTCCTTTCCGGCAGACTAGGCACTGTTAGTGCATTGCTGCCTCCCACTGGTGATAGAGACAGACTACATTAAGACTCCCCTAGTCTATATTTTCCAATATATACCCGCTGTCTTCAGAAAATGAAATAATTCCAGTGCTCTCTCTGTTTGATTAGGACCATCACCCATCAGAGATTTAACAGAGATTATATAAACTCCCAGAACGTTTAGTCCAATGAACAACAGTCTCCTTTCCTCAGCATATCTTGGGCAGAACAGGATGACATGTTTGACAGATTCCTGAACTCCACAGACTTGACACTTGCCGTCCTTGTATTTTCCCACCAGAAATAGCCCAATTGCCAATCCACAATGATCCAGTCTTAATCTGACCAATTTAATCTGATCCATCCGAGGAAGGGTAATTATATAGCCAGGTTTGACTAATGGTTTTACATCATATAACTTCCTCCCGCTAGCGTTTTTACTCCACTCATACTACCATTGCTGTGTCAGTCTTTCATTAATGATGCTATGGCACTCCAGTCAGCCAAATGGCACCTCCACCTTCACATTTTCCCTAACTAAACTTGCCCTAGCAGCCTCATCAGCAGCCTCATTCCCCTCAACCCCCACGTGTGCTGGAACCCAAAAGAAACCCACACTACATCCCCGCCTCTCTAATCTATGGATCCTTATTAAAATCTCCCCAACTAAATCCAACCTAGCCCCTCTTCTCTCACCCCCTATCCCCATCAAGCCAGATAGTGAGTCAGAGCAAATTATGGCTTTCTCCACCCCACCTTCTTCCACCCACCACAAAGCCGCTATGATTGCTACCAGTTCAGCTGTGAAGATTGACAGACCATCAGCCAATCTATAACTCTGTCTAACATTAAAATGAGGAACGTAAAAACCAAAACCCACTTTCTTACTCTCAGGGTCTCTAGATCCATCTGTATAAATACCTATGTAACTATTCCATACTTTCCTAAGATGTTCTTGTACAAAATGATCAACATTTCCTACACTTCCTTCCTTTATTACATTTTTAATAGATCTGTCTACATCAGCCTCAGGCAGTAATCAAGGAGGGATAGGTGGCCAGTTGACAGAAGACACCATTTTCTTTTCATTAAGCTTAAGCTCCTCTGCGTATGTCTTAACAGAATATAGAACACTATACCTATTTAGTCTACTCTCACCCTTACTAAACTCCCAACACTCTGCTAACAAAGAAACTGAAGGAAGAGTTGATCCAAAGCTTTTAATTTTTACAAGATAATTCAATGCCAATTTTACACGTCTCAGCCTCAGCAGAACCTCCCCTGCTTCCACTAGCAGCGACAGAATCTGCGTTGTTCGGAATGCCCCAGTACATATCCTCAAAGCCCTAGATTGTACCACATTTAACTTATTAAGCGTGGACCTAGCTGCTGATCCATATACAAGACACCCATAATCAAAAACTGATCTTATCATAGCTTTATAAATCATCATCATAAGATTCCTATCTGCACCCCAAGAGCACCCCGTCAAACACCTCAAAATATTAATAACCTTTCCACATTTATTCACCATTCTACATACATGTTCTTTATACGTTAGCTTTTTATCTACCCAAACCCCAAGAAACTTGAAAACCCTAACTCTCTCAAGAGGTTCCCCATACAACTTAAGACCTAGACTATTTATATTCCTCTTCCTGCCAAAAACCATATACTTTGTTTTTGTCAATGATAGTCTAAAGCCCCACTTATCACTCCAATCCTGCACTTTATTCAAAGCGCACTGCATTTGTTTAAATAAATATCCTGTATTACGGTCTCTTTTCCATAATGCTCCATCATCAGCAAACAAAGATCGCTGAAATCCACTTCCTACTTCATCAAACATATTGTTAACCATTATATTAAACAAGACTGGGCTGATTACACTACCCTGCGGAGTCCCATTTTCTACAAACATAGAATCAGAAAAGCTCCCTCCTACTTTTACCTGAATACATCATGCTCTCAGAAAGTCCTTAATCCAGTTGATCATTCTGCCTCGAATCCCTGCATCATACAACTTAATGATTACTCCTTCCTTCCACAGCATATCATAGGCCTTCTCGATGTCAAAAAACACACCTAACACCACCTCTTTATTTACAAGGGCTTTCTTGATATCATCATCCAGTACTAAAACTGAATCAAAAGTACCTCGACCCAGTCTAAAACCATTCTGATGTGTAGAGAAAAATTCTTTCTTTTCCAATCTATATACCAACCTATCAGTAACCATCCTTTCCATAATCTTACAGATAACAGCTGTAAGAGCAATTGGTCTATATGAACCAGGACTTTCCGCTTCCTTGCCGGGTTTTAAAATCGGCCTAATTACTGCATGTTTCCATTCAGCTGGAATTAATCCTTCCTCCCACACTGTATAAATTAATGCCAATACCTCCTCCAATGCAAATTCATCCATCTGCTGAAAGATCTCATATCCCAATCCATCTCTCCCAGGAGTAGTGTGTCGCCCTCGTCTTATTGACTTTCTTAAATCATATAAAGAGAAAAACCTATTAACCACATCACTGTTATCATTACTCTTGTTAAGTTTATGCCCTTCCTGCTTAAGCATTAACTCCCTCCTAATCAAACCGTCACCACCAACATTACTATATACTACTACGCTCTAACCAACAGATCAGCCTTGTCCTCGTTACTCACCACTTCTCTACACCCGTCTACCAAAACAGGAATGGCAAAACCTCTATTAATTCCCGCCATCCGATGAATCATATTCCAAACCTGTTTAATATTAGTCTCAGAGCCAAGAGTGCCACAGAACTTCTGCCAACTCTCTCTCTTCGCACACTTTATAACTTTCCTTGCCTCAGCTCTCCGTTGCTTATATTCAATAACAAGACTCTCAACAGGACATCTACAAAGCTGCCTATAAGCTCTATTTCTAATCCACACAGCCTCATCACAAGCCTGATTCCACCACGGCACTACTTTATTCTTTTTCCTCTCACCTTTCATTTTAATGGCTTTTTTTGCTACTTTCCTCAAAACGCCACAAAGAAAATTATTCCACTCATCAGTGCTACCTTGACTATTTACATCTCCTAAACTTCCTACCAACTGCTCTCTGAATTTTTACCAATCTGCTTTTAGAAAATTAAACCGTCTCTCCACTCTCTCCTTCTCCTCCTGCAAAACTCTGCCAAATTCACTAAAAATAGGAAAATGGTCACTCCCTAAAGTGTTAAGACCCATAGGGTACCAACTCCCACACCTAGCAAGTTCTCCTGACGCAAAGGTTAAATAAATACATGAAAGACTCCCACTATTTACCTGAAACCTAGTTGGTCTTCCATCATTTAACAACACTGTAGCAATGTTCAGGGAAGAAGGAGGCGGGAACCGACGAACCATCAAAATATAATTTATTTAAAATAAAACAAACAACCAAAATACCACCAGCAGCCCCTCGCGGACGACTGCTGGCTACCGAAAATAAACATAAGGAACTGCCAGCAGCCCCTCGCGGACGACTGCTGGCTAAAATAAAATACAAAAACAAAACACAACTAAAATACAG
This sequence comes from Meda fulgida, assembly GCA_030578275.1. Lineage (NCBI taxonomy): Eukaryota > Metazoa > Chordata > Actinopteri > Cypriniformes > Leuciscidae > Meda > Meda fulgida. The sequence continues at coordinate 2,689,548 of CM060630.1, read as the reverse complement.
GCCTGTTCCTCTCTCGATCATCAACGTCGTCGCTCCTCCTTTATGCTTCCGCTCCTCCGTGAGAGATGCGAGACCGGTGTGCCTCACATGTGTTGCTCATTAGCAATCGCACCACCGGCCTCGCGCCGTTCTCTCACGTCCCTCGGCCGTCCTGTTCGCCACATACCCCCATCGCCCCTCACAGGCCGGGGGGTACCCACGAGCCTGTGCCTACTCCCCCCCCCCGGCGTCGGCGATCCCTGGGGAGCATGGACAGACAAACCGAGGGAAACGGAGACGGAAGCATGAGGAGCGACAGATCGAGAGAGGGGAGAGAGGAAAAAAAAAATTTGGTCCGGTTCCCACAACGCGCTGCCATCTGGTCCCCCACCAGCTGTGCGCTCTCCTCCGCGGTGCCTGGCGGTGACGCTGGGTAGCCCTCGTGGACGGCTCGACGCTCCTCCGCCGCCCGGTGGACGGCGACGGCTCCTCGGGTGCCTTGGGCAGACGGCAGGAGTCCCCCGCTCCCTGCTCCTCCCCTTCACTGGTGGACGGCAGCAGGCTCCGGCCCACGGCGAGCGGCAGCGACTCCTCCTCTCCCTCCCGGATGGCAGCCGCCCCTCCAATACCCAGGCGGCCGGCAGCGAGCTCGACCGTCCCACCGGCAACTCACTCCAGCGCACCGCCTCGAGCGTCCGTGGCCGCGAGTCCCCCGCTCCCTGCTCCTCCCCTCGCTCGGCGGATGGCAGCAGGCTCCGGCCCACGGCGAGCGGCGGCGACTCGCGCACCATGCTCGATGGCACCGCGGATTCCCCACATCGGCGAGGACTCTCTGACAGCGCGTTCCTCCCTCTTCCCGGGTTTCGGCACCAGTGTAGCAATGTTCAGGGAAGAAGGAGGCGGGAACCGACGAACCATCAAAATATCATTTATTTAAAATAAAACAAACAACCAAAATACCACCAGCAGCCCCTCGCGGACGACTGCTGGCTACCGAAAATAAACATAAGGAACTGCCAGCAGCCCCTCGCGGACGACTGCTGGCTAAAATAAAATACAAAAACAAAACACAACTAAAATACAGGCCTGTTCCTCTCTCGATCATCAACGTCGTCGCTCCTCCTTTATGCTTCCGCTCCTCCGTGAGAGATGCGAGACCGGTGTGCCTCACATGTGTTGCTCATTAGCAATCGCACCACCGGCCTCGCGCCGTTCTCTCACGTCCCTCGGCCGTCCTGTTCGCCACATACCCCCATCGCCCCTCACAGGCCGGGGGGTACCCACGAGCCTGTGCCTACTCCCCCCCCCCGGCGTCGGCGATCCCTGGGGAGTATGGACAGACAAACCGAGGGAAACGGAGACGGAAGCATGAGGAGCGACAGATCGAGAGAGGGGAGAGAGGAAAAAAAAAGTTGGTCCGGTTCCCACAACGCGCTGCCATCTGGTCCCCCACCAGCTGTGCGCTCTCCTCCGCGGTGCCTGGCGGTGACGCTGGGTAGCCCTCGGTGGACGGCTCGACGCTCCTCCGCCGCCCGGTGGACGGCGACGGCTCCTCGGGTGCCTTGGGCAGACGGCAGGAGTCCCCCGCTCCCTGCTCCTCCCCTTCACTGGTGGACGGCAGCAGGCTCCGGCCCACGGCGAGCGGCGGCGACTCCTCCTCTCCCTCCCGGATGGCAGCCGCCCCTCCAATACCCAGGCGGCCGGCAGCGAGCTCGACCGTCCCACCGGCAACTCACTCCAGCGCACCGCCTCGAGCGTCCGTGGCCGCGAGTCCCCCGCTCCCTGCTCCTCCCCTCGCTCGGCGGATGGCAGCAGGCTCCGGCCCACGGCGAGCGGCGGCGACTCGCGCACCATGCTCGATGGCACAGCGGATTCCCCACATCGGCGAGGACTCTCTGACAGCGCGTTCCTCCCTCTTCCCGGGTTTCGGCACCAGTGTAGCAATGTTCAGGGAAGAAGGAGGCGGGAACCGACGAACCATCAAAATATAATTTATTTAAAATAAAACAAACAACCAAAATACCACCAGCAGCCCCTCGCGGACGACTGCTGGCTACCGAAAATAAACATAAGGAACTGCCAGCAGCCCCTCGCGGACGACTGCTGGCTAAAATAAAATACAAAAACAAAACACAACTAAAATACAGGCCTGTTCCTCTCTCGATCATCAACGTCGTCGCTCCTCCTTTATGCTTCCGCTCCTCCGTGAGAGATGCGAGACCGGTGTGCCTCACATGTGTTGCTCATTAGCAATCGCACCACCGGCCTCGCGCCGTTCTCTCACGTCCCTCGGCCGTCCTGTTCGCCACAAACACCAAATTATTTTTGTCTATAAAATCTTCTATTAAAAACCCATTTACATCTCTAATTCTGCTACCCCAAAGAGGGTTGTGAGCATTAAAATCTCCTGTCCACACTTCTGGAAGTCTCACCTGATTCATTATATCATCCAATTGATCCATTTCCAACCGAAGACAAGGATTATAAAAATTCACCAATGTAAACCTACCTACTGTGCTCCATACTTCAATTGCTGTCCTGAGGTTATATTTACTTGTTTGTATTGAACACCTTTTTTAACAAATATTGCACAACCCCCTCCAGTTAAATTTCTGTCTTTACGTAAACAAATAAAATCTGGTATCACAAAATCTAAAGATGGTTTTGACCATGTCTCCTGAATACATATTAACTGTGGTTTATTTTTGCAACCATCCACAAACTTTTTTAATTCCTGTTCATTTGCTACCAAACTCCTGGCATTCCACTGCAGGATACAAAACATTACTAGACTAACTATCAATTTCATCACCATCATCATCATCATCATCTTCCATTTGACCTCCATTATTCTTTCCCCTTCTGTCTCTTGAAAACACATATAGGGCAGCTGGCTCAATCTCTACAACCCAAAGACTCCTCTCAGCAGCCTTCACCACACTTCTAACAACGTCTGATTTATTCTTAGTCTGCTTCATGTCACACATCACATCCACAATGAAAGCCAGGAATTTCATCTTACTCACCACCACTGATTCTTCTGTTACATAAGCTACCGGTGGAGGGTTTTCCGCTTCTCTCCTTCTTGAGTCAATCACCTTACTACATGTTACAACCTTTTTAACAGCCTCAGCATAAGATACCCCTTTGTTAATCTCCCTAAACTGCTGTACCCTCATAGCCTGCTTATATTGTTCACATTCACGATTTCCAGCTATGTGCCCTCCACCACATGTACCACACTTTACCACCCTCTCCTTACACTCAGAGAACTCATGCTCACCTCCACACTTTCCACATCTTCTATCTCCTCTACAAGCAGCCGCAATATGTCCATACCTCTGACACTTAAAGCACCTCAAAGGTGGCCTTCTATATGGATGCACTTTAAATGACAAACACCCTAGGAACACTCGTTCTGGCAGGGCTCTTTCCTGAAAAGATACCACAACAGTTAATGTTTCCCGCTTAGCTCCATCACGAAAAACTTTAATTCGTGTAGGATCAATCCTCACCCCCTCTATGCCCCTCACCAACTCAACCATGGAAATCTCCAGAGAAACCCCATAAATCACTCCTTTCAAGCCCATCTTGCTCCCTGGAATAAATCCTTCCACTCGCCTTTTCCCTATCGTATCCAGTGAAATAGCTTTGTTCATCTGAGCCACAGACTTGCAAAATACAAGCAGTTTCCCATCACCCAAAATTCTTGCACTCAGGATATCACCCAACTCTTCCTTCAATGCCCCAGCAAGCCTAATTGGGTTGAGAGAACTAAATCCAGCCTCTCCTTCCTTCAACTTAAAAATCACTTTATACTCTTCTGACTGGATACTGTTTCTTCTCATTACCTTTACCTGCTGATCTCTCCCTCCATCTGACTCTTGTGAATCACTAGTTTTATTTCTCTTTTTCCTGTTTTTCTTCTTACTATTTTGTTCCCCTTCTCCCCCACCTTCATCCTTGTCCTGCATTGCAGGAGCAATATCTTAATTATTGTAGCTTAAACGAGCTGAAGTGCATGCAAAGACTTGACCAACTTTCCCCACATGCGTTTAGAACCACGCCAACAAATTACTTAGCACTCCAGTTTGGACGATGGTGCGGGCTCTGACATGCTGACATGCTCTGACATGTACCAATCAACTGAATTTACCACAGGTGAACTCCAGTCAAGTTTGAGAAACATCTCAAGGATGATCAGTGGAAACAGGATGCCCCTGAGGTCAATTTTGAGTGTCATGGCAAAGGTTGTGAATACTTTTGTACATGTGATTTTTTTTTCATTTTTTTTTCATTTTTATTAAATTTGCAAAGATTTCAAAAAAACTTCTTTCACTTTGTCATTATGGGTATTGTTTGTAGAATATTGAGGAAAATAATTAATTTAATTATTGAATAAAGGTGTAACATAACAAAATGTGGAAAAAGTGAAGCGCTGTGAATACTTTCTGGTTTTGAACACAAAATGACCACAGTCATGCGCAGAAGAGTGTGTTCATAAAGTGATGTGAATCCCCTGAAGTATTGCTCAAGAATGAGAAATATCTGTGTTTGTCTCTCAGGCAGCTGCAGAGTACGCCAAGTCTCGTCTTCCCGTCATGTTGCTCCAGCAGCTTCAGAAAGAAAACAGCGCTCGTACTCCTTGGTCCATCCTCAGACAGCAGATTCTCAACATGGACAAAGAGATGCTGGAGAAACTGTCGGCCTCCTATGATGAAGCAGGTGAGAGCTCACAGTCCGATGGATGGCTCAGAATCATGGTATACTCAGTGCAAGTCTTAGACAATTTGACCTTTGACCTGAGAATCAAACATGACATGTGAGGTCATTATGTCATGTCATAATCTGTGCTGCTTTAAAAAACGTACCTGACAGTATTCACTAGAGCTGCATGATTCTGGATAAATTGAGATTAAAATTCAGTCAAAGATAGTTTAAAAAAAGTCACAATTCTGAATAGACCACTAAACAAAATATCATGTGATTTACTAGAGGTTCTGACAAAATGTTAATTGCTGCAGTCTGTTTAAAAAATAATTTATTTGAACATTTTTTTTTTTACATTGATTAAATGAATTATTCAATGACTCTCTCATAAAAACTTCACTTGTTTCATTACTGGATGAATTAGTGGGTGTTTCTCATTTCTTATTTGAGTTCAAGACATCATATATAGTAGTTTAATGTAGTACTGACGTTAAAACTCTGAAAGCTTGAATTATTTCTTACACAGAATTTTTTATTTTGGGTGAACTACACAATACATACTGTCACTATCCAGAATAAATATTGTTGCATTTTTGTATTGCGATATATTGTGACACCCCTACCTATTACCAATTTGAGGACAAAATAATAATAATTACAATAGAGGTAGAAGGCTAACGAAAATACAAAGTTCAACTGTAAATCGGGCCAAGAGCTGGATCGGTCCAGTAAAGAGGAGAGAGGCAGTGAAGGATCTCGCATGAGGCGAACAAGACCAGACTAACAGAGAGAGAGACACCATTAATGCCATTGGTGCTTTTATAGTAGAGATCCCAGATGATGTCACTCCACTTTAAAGGGACCGGAGAATCCATTTCTGGCAACACCACCTACACGCTGACATACATACATGACACATGCATGCTGACCGGCACTGAGAATAATACCAGACACGCATGAAACCAGCCTGGGTTTCAATTGATAACTGGCTCAGAGTTCCCTTTCATGAGGTTTTCAATCTTGTAAACGGCAAGTTCAGCCCAGAGCCTCACTCACGTCCGGTTTGTGTCTGGCTCAGGTACCACGTGTCTGGTGGCTCTGCTGTCTGAGAAGGACTTGACTGTAGCTAATGTTGGCGATTCCAGGGCAGTGCTGTGCGATAAAGACGGTAATGCTGTCCCGCTGTCACATGAACACAAACCCTACCAGGTCAAAGAGCGAAAGAGAATCAAGAAAGCAGGTGAGTAGCAGCAGCCCACTGCTGTCATGCGTGTATACATATTACATTATGTTTAGGATTGTTTTTTGCATCGTCACATTGATGTCCTGTCAATTAAAAAAAATTTACTCGAAAAATCTCATTACTGTAATGTGATAATTGTTAAATATTTATACATTAGGGTAGTAGTTATACTTCCTTTACACTGATTTAAAGGGAATATATTATGCAAAATTCACTTTTATATTATTTCCCCAAATTCAACTGAAAATGCAACTTTTAACTTCTGCAGTCTCAAAATTAATCAACCCCCTGAATATAATCCCTCACAACAGCACAGATCTGTAAAACAGGTGTTTTCTCACTAATCAAGGGCTTCATTGCACCAGGTGTGCAACTAATGCTAGAACACATGACATATCTGAACTGGCTAGGTTTGTTGAGTGTCACATTTGCATCCTCTGGCACTGGAAACCTACAGTGTGTGGAAGGCAAGATGGATTCATTTAAGTATCAGAAAATCCTTGGAGAAAACGTCATGCCGTCAGTGAGGAAGCTGAAGCTTGGACCATCCAACAGGACAGTGATCCCAAGCATACCTCAAATTCCACCAAGGCTTGGTTGCAGAAGAAGTCTACTGTGGCATCACAGTCACCTGACTTGAACCCCATAGAAAATATCTGGTGGGATTTGAAGAAGGTGGTTGCAGGATGCAAACCCAAGAATATCACTGAACTGGAGGCCATTGCTCACGAGAAATGGGCTCAGATTCCTCAGAAACGCTGCCAGAAGCTGCTGTCTGGTTATACATTTCGTTTGCAGCAGGGCAGAACAGCAAAAGGGTTCCGGCAATAGTTATTGACCGGTGACAGCCTATGACGTCACTACTGGTGCGACCCAGAAGTGTAAAAGGAGGGCCTAGAGAACATGTCATCCACTTATCGTCTGAAGGGACTGTTCAGCGGGCATCCCCGAGCCATGGCGAACGACGCAGTGTCTCGTTCCATGTTCTCAGGGAACATAGGTTACAGTTGTAACCTGAGACGTTCCCTTTCGAAAGGGAACTCGCACTGTGTAGATAAGCTTTGGGGAATGATATACCAACAACACCATGCTGAGGGGAGTGCATGCCAAATTATGGCTGTGACAAAAAAAGTCAGTTTCACTTAAATGCCAAAACACCCCCCCCTTCCGGTCACATACAGACCATCAGTGATAGTATTCCCTACAGCCACTGCCCAAGCAATGAGCCTTAAAGAGGCCTCCAAAACAATGAAGGCCAACCAAGGCCACTCAAAGGCTTGGAACCAACAGCTTCCATGGAAGGGGTTCCTTTAAGGGAATTTGGCCAGGGGGTCCGAAAGGAGTCCCGTTCAATCCCTTACTTAGAGGAACATATAGTCAACCCCACATGCCACCAGGGAGGTTGGCCTAGTCTAATTTACTGACCTATCTTGCCTACAACCTGTCTGTTTCCAAAACAGTCTCTCACATTATCTGCCTAACCTGTGGAGGCATCCGATAGGGAGGACTGCAGATAGTGGAAGTAATCTCTCACAGACCGGATCATAGAGACAGGCATCCTGGAGAGTAGAACTCAGCATAGCACTTTATAACCCTTGCAAACGAGGGTAGTAACTCTACTCAATCCTGGATCTACACATTGCTTCAAAGCCCTGTGGATGCTAGGCACTCTAAAAAAGGGACCCTAATAAAGGGAGCGCCTCCAGCTCTAGGTCGGATCTAACAGGGAGGCCTTGTGATAGTCCTTCGACCTTCCGACCAGACTTTAGGGAGCTACGTATTCATACAGAGCAAACCTCAGATAGTATCTGAAACACTATGCTCAACCTGATATATATTGACCAGGCTCTGGGCTAGAATCAGGGAGGCTCCAAGGTAGCCTGCAACGTGTTAATTAATGCTAAACATCCAACTCATTGGGGAGGTGCCTTCAAGGAGGCCTGTGAAAGCCTAGCTACTTGATAGCGATACTTGTTAGCAGAGCTAGCCTCAGACGTCTTAGGTGCTCTCACAGACATTTCTGTGGGGGGCCTGGTTATACTTAGTTTACATCTCCAACAGGAAGTGTACTAAGCAGAAGTGCTATCAACCATTTGAACAAGGGGAGTACAATCTTACGCTACAGGACTATCGAGGAGGCATACTGAAAGTCCTACAGCTTTGAATGTAAAGAGCATCAGTCCATGGCAGTGCTTAGGATCTAAGGGGGTGTACTCAAAACCGACCCAAATGGGAGGGAGTACTTGATGTGTCTCTACCTGAGCCCCAGTGGGGAAGGATGAATAAACTAGAGCTGTGGGTAGCAAAGCACTCTAACAATTACCCTAGCAAGGGTCTAACTATCAGCATGACCCTGAGAAAAAAAGAGTCTGGGTCGAGGCCTATTTATCTTGTATTACAAGATAAGTTTCCTTGTTTATCTGCTAAGCCCTAGGGAAAAAGAGGCCTCAACTATGGGGCCAACTACATTCAACCTTGTGACTTGAGTTTTAATTCAAGGAGCCTAGAGGAAAAGCAAATTAAGGCCTAGCTGGATAGTGCAAAGGCGGGCCTAGGCTAGACGACTCTTATAATAAGAGGAGGCCAGTACCAGGGAAACTAGACCTTACAGAAGATGAACTGATGGGCTCTAGCTCCAAAGAACTTACACTCAGATACTGAGGGGCTCATGGCGAGGATGCTTCTAGCAGACCACCTCCAAAAAATTCCTTGTACACATGCCTAAGCCAGATATTGAGAAGAATGTCATCTGTCTGAAGTTCAGAGCTATAGTCTCATTTCAACAACTCTCCTCAAGTGAGAGGAGACCTGCAATATAAATTGGTGGCTATCAAGGTGGCTATCAAGGTGGCCTGAAAAGTTAATAATTGTCACCAAAAAAAAAATCTTAAATCTTAATGGTCCTAAAATAAGTCACTATGAAATCAAAATGGATCATTCTTATTTTTAAAGAAATATTTCAGTAATATTTCATAACATATTTTCTCTGATATTTTCCCCTCCATCAACCTGTCACATGGGATGTGTCAATCAAGCCCCACCCTACATGTTTTTTGTGTTTTTTTTCTGAAGCAGTTTCACTCTAATGTACATCACAATAGGGAGGAAAATACAATCACCATCTCTGGTTCTGACATGAAACAAATTACTTTTATTTTTTAATTTAGGTTTTAAATACGATCTGTACACATTTTCTGATCATTTCTGATCATTTTCACAAACGTTTCATGGCCCTCAGAATATTTTGTTGAATGAATATCTGAACATGCAATATAGCAAAAGAAAGAACAGAGCTTCATGCCTTTTATTATCAACACTTGAATGTGTCGTAAAAAACAACACTTGAATGTTTCATAAAAAGTAACATTTTGAGGAAAAAGCTGAGAAAATCATGTTTTTGTCAAAGACCACATGTGGATCAGATTCAGTACGATGATGAAAACACAGATGGAGTAGATCGCGTCCATCAACACCTCAAAGCCTCAGTCCTGTAGCTCGTCCTGGGTCGAAATTTCATTCAGTAACATTAGTTTTGATTTATATGCTATTTATTGTTGATTATCGTGTCATTTTACATATGCATATGATTACATAGGATTTTGCTTGTTTCTGCTTCTTCTTTGCCTGTGTTGTGGTCAGGAGATGCTGTACTCTTTCAAAAGATGTGTAATAGTGCCCTTTACCGTATAACAGTGGAAACACTGAAAGCTGGAAAATTCCATCAATGGCAGGGAAAGAGTTAAATATGTTCTGCAACTGTTATAGATTTATTAGCAGAACTGTCATTGTGTGTGCGTCCGAAATACATGGCCTCATGACTTCCTACAAAACAAAACAAAATGTACTTTTTTGAATTATCTTATTGAATGACTGGCCTGCTTTAATCCCGCAGTAATCAGCTTCTCTGATTTAGGTGGCTTCATCAGTTTCAACGGCTTCTGGCGTGTGCAAGGCATTCTTGCCATGTCCCGTTCACTTGGCGACTATCCGCTAAAGAAGCTGAAGGTGCTGATCCCTGACCCTGATGTGCTGAACTTTGACCTGGACAAACTACAGCCTCAGTTCATGATCCTGGCCTCAGATGGACTCTGGGACGCCTTCAGCAGCGAGGAAGCCGTGCACTTCATCAAAGAGCGTCTGGATGAGCCGCACTTCGGTGCGAAGAGCATCGTCCTGCAGTCCTTCGACCGCGGCTGTCCGGACAACATCACCGTGATGGTGGTCAAGTTCAGAAAGAGAGGCTCCAAAGCGGCTGGCTAGTGAAGACGGATTTGCTCTCACATGTGATCATGGAATGCAAACCAATATCTCAATGAATGAGTGACTGGATGAGCGATTATCATTATGCATTAGTTTAGCGTTAGACACAAATATTACAAAGGCTGTATTTTTAGGAGGAGCAACGATTTGTATTTAAATTGAATGGTACCGATTTAAGCAATCACTTCTTCATTAAAGGTATAGCTCCCCCGAGGAACATACAAATATGGTTTCACTTTATTTGGATGGTCCCTTTAACACATTCTGTTGACTATAAGTAATGTTGCACCTACATGTCTACTAACTCTCATTAGAGTGTTAGTAGAGTATTAGTAGACTGGTAGGGTTAGGGTTAGAATAAGTTGACATGTAGTTGCATAGTTACTTATAGTCAGTAGACTGTCTGTTGAGGACCATCACAATAAAGAGTTATCAGATATTAAGCAGACAGTACAATAATACTCTAATGAGAGTTAGTTGACATGTTGTTGCAAAGTTACTTATAGTCACCAGAATGTTCAAAAGGGACCATCAAAATAAAGTGTTACCAAAAATAGAATTTTTGAAGAATATTTACACAGTTCTTTCAAAAAAATCTGTTCAAATATTATCATTATCCCTCACTTTGATCTGTTTTTATCTGTCATGTTGGTTTTAATTTCCCTGGTTATTACATATGTAATATTTTCAAAAGTAAACAGTAGGTTGCCTTAAGAAATAACCCAACCGACACGTACAGTATGAAAATCATGTATCATCGAGAAACAGGTAAACTGTGATAGTGACCATGTCTGTCAAGCTCTAAAGTATCAAGTGTCGTGTGCCTAGTTCTGTTGGAAGGTGTTTTCTGTTAATATCAAGACATTTACACCAAGCAAAAGTTTCACTTGTTTATGCCTATAACTGTTAGTTGTGGACGTGATGATTGTTTCAAAAACACATCAGCACACTACTGTTACACTTTATGTAAAGGTGTCTTTATTACAGTGTAATTATAGTTATTAATTAATGAGTAATTTTAATTAACAACATGTACTTACTATAGGGTTAGGGTAGGATTAGGGTTTTGATTAATCACATGTAATTATGCATAATTTATAGTCGTTACTACAGTGACTACATGTAATAAGGACATTGTAAAATAAAGTGTTACCAAACTGCTTTACTAAAACATATTTCAGGTATATCTGACTTTCACAGCCTTGACTTGACTCAGTATGATCATTGGAAGATTTCAATCCAAATATGTTGCCTTATTTTATTGAACAAACTTATTTTATTTCTCTTTCTATCATGAATTTATCTGTGTTTACAGTGACCGGAGGTTCATGTAAATTGTCAATGTATTATTTTATATATTGATGTCTCTCTGAGACGAAGAATAACAAAATGAATGTTTATATTAAATATTAATACAAGATGATTTCAATATTAGTCAATGGAGCCCGACTTTTCAGAAGTTTCAAAAGCATCATCAAATAATGTTACGAAGCTTCTGATAATCAGGCTCCTTTGACTATTTTTATTCCTGTGCATGTGTTTATCAATTATGACAATTGGTGTGACATGCTTATTTAATAAAAATAAAAAATGACTCTGAATCATTTGTTGTGTACTGTGTAATGGGTATTTTAAATATATATAAAAAAATCATGAATAATAAATATATCTGATAGGAACATGGGGAGAAGCGAGTTGAACCACCTCTCTTGCCAATCCTGGCAAGGATTGATTACCAGCACAAGTCTACGTCCTGATATAGTGACGTGGTCCAGTGGTGTTAAGCTCCTTATTGAGTCAACTGTTCTATGGTAGGAGGAGGAGAAGAGAGGAAGAGGCAGAAGTATGCAAATCTTACTTTTTGAGTGCAAGGAGAATGCATCTGTAGAACCCCTCCCTCATATCAGCTGGAGGGACTGCCTCGATCACGCCCTTCGCCAGTAGGATTTGGATGTCTCCCTGTAAGACAGGAGCATCAGCGTTTCACACAGAGGTGAAGTGGATGTCCCTGAATTTATAGAGGATAGAGGAAACTGCTCTTTCTCTGACAATTTGGGTACCAAAAATAACAGAAAAAAAACTAAAAGTATTCTCAACCCGGCTCTCCTCCGGGGGAGGGAGTGGTGCGGTCACCACCTCCTGAAGAGCTCCTCCTGCCAACCTCACTGCCTGGTGTGAGTTTGTTTGCTTTAAGGCTGTAAGCTCCGTCTAAGCCTCGTATTAGCTTCGTATTTCTTTCTGTTTTGAACCATCATTTACTATCATTTATAGTTGTTTTTACAACAGCTTACGCAACATCTCAGATTAACCTTACATCGCTAGCGTCCGTTATTGTTAGTACAAAATGCTAGTGTAGCAATGTTCAGGGAAGAAGGAGGCGGGAACCGGCGAACAATCAAAATATAATTTATTTAAAATAAAACAAACAACCAAAATACCACCAGCAGCCCCTCGCGGACGACTGCTGGCTACCGAAAATAAACATAAGGAACTGCCAGCAGCCCCTCGCGGACGACTGCTGGCTAAAATAAAATACATAAACAAAACAACTAAAACACAGGCCTGTTCCTCTCTCGATCATCAACGTCGTCGCTCCTCCTTTATGCTTCCGCTCCTCCGTGAGAGATGCGAGACCGGTGTGCTTCACAGGTGTTGCTCATTAGCAATCGCACCTCGCGCCGTTCTCTCACGTCCCTCGGCCGTCCTGTTCGCCACATACCCCCATCGCCCCTCACAGGCCGGGGGGTACCCACGAGCCTGTGCCTACTCCCCCCCCGGCGGCGGCGATCCCTGGGGAGTATGGACAGACAAACGGAGGGAAACGGAGACGGAAGCATGAGGAGCGACAGATCGAGAGAGGGGAGAGAGGAAAAAAAAAATTGGTCCGGTTCCCACAACGCGCTGCCATCTGGTCCCCCACCAGCTGTGCGCTCTCGTCCGCGGTGCCTGGCGGTGACGCTGGGTAGCCCTCGGTGGACGGCTCGACGCTCCTCCGCCGCCCGGTGGACGGCGACGGCTCCTCGGGTGCCTTGGGCAGACGGCAGGAGTCCCCCGCTCCCTGCTCCTCCCCTTCACTGGTGGACGGCAGCAGGCTCCGGCCCACGGCGAGCGGCGGCGACTCCTCTCCCTCCCGGATGGCAGCCGCCCCTCCAATACCCAGGCGGCTGGCAGCGAGCTCGACCGTCCCACCGGCAACTCACTCCAGCGCACCGCCTCGAGCGTCCGTGGCCGCGAGTCCCCCGCTCCCTGCTCCTCCCCTCGCTCGGCGGATGGCAGCAGGCTCCGGCCCACGGCGAGCGGCGGCGACTCGCGCACCATGCTCGATGGCACCGCGGATTCCCCACACCGGCGAGGACTCTCTGACAGCGCGTTCCTCCCTCTTCCCGGGTTTCGGCACCAGTGTAGCAATGTTCAGGGAAGAAGGAGGCGGGAACCGGCGAACAATCAAAATATAATTTATTTAAAATAAAACAAACAACCAAAATACCACCAGCAGCCCCTCGGCCGTCCTGTTCGCCACAGCTAGTAACTCGCTAGCCTGATAACGCGCCACCCGTGCGCGCTGTTATTTATTTATTTTTCTCTCGCGCGCCCGCGCCTTTGAGTTCATAAAAAGCCCAGGTGAGTAAGAATCAGTCTACAAACACGGTGAGTGATGTCTTGTCCTGTTATTGTCACCTGCACTTCAAGTCACATGTTTAGTATAGCCTTCTCTGTCGGTGTTACGCTGCAGCAAGGAAGAAGCGGAGAGTGAATCCAAATGCAAGCATCTTTAATAATCCAGGGGTAAACAAAGAAACACAAATCAAAGCTACAGGAAAACATTAAACAACAACCGACAGCAAACCACTGAAACACAGGGGTTTAAATACACAGACAAACAAGCTAAACAAGATAACAAGGGGGGGTGGTTAATAAGAGACACCTGGGGAGACTAATAAACCTAACGGGGAACAGCTGAACATGAAAAGACAGGGAAACACATGACAGACAACAACAAGGAACAAAATCCAAAACCCACACCGTGACAGTCGGCAATATAGGATTTATATGTGATAAAAGCAAGGAGACTGAATTCCGGCTGAAGTAGAGCCCATGCACCAGGGCAATTGGGTGACAGTGAGGGATCGCTCTAGTCGCGGTTCAAAAAACCACTCTTCCGTTCCGATTAGCTTAACAAATCGATTTGCCCCACTCAGTGAAACACCCAATGAGAATTCTGTTGATTGTGCCCTGGTAATTGGTGATTCGATCACACGGAACGAGAAAATAGAGACACCATAGTCACATGTTTGCCGGGAGCCAGAGCGCCTGACATCAAAGCAAATTTAAAAGTGCTGGCTAATGTTAATCGTAAATTCTCTAAGATCATTATTCATGTCGGCACTAATGATGTTCGACTCCGCCAGTCGGAGATCACCAAAATTAATATTAAAGAGGTGTGTGAACTTGCAAGTACGATGTCAGGAACTGTAATTTGCTCTGGCCCCCTTCCTGTTCGCAGGAGTGATGAGATAGTTAGCAGATTATGTTCACTCAATCGCTGGTTGTCTGAGTGGTGTGCGCATAATAATGTAGAATTCATAGACAATTAGAAAAGTTTTTGGGGCAAGCCTGACCTGTTGAAAATAGATGGTATTCATCCCTCCTGGGATGGTGCTGCTCTTATCTCTAATAATTTGGCTCCAAGTCTTAGAGCAAAAACATGACAATCTGGGGACCAGGTCAGGAAGCAGACAGACTGGCTAAACCGACCGTCTGCTAGCGGCCTCGCGTCACCAAGGTCAGATAAATCCCATCACATAGAGCCTCTTTCACCTAGATATCATCATATAGAGACTGTGTCTGTTCCCCGAATTTGGAAATCCAAAAAACTTCCAAACCCATCTAAGGTTAAAAATTGAATTGTTCAACAAATAAAAAACAGATATAATACAGATGAGCAAATAATAAAGCTTGGGTTGCTGAATATTCGATCTCTTACTTCAAAATAACATTATTCAAGAACCGCTATAAAGCCAAAACAATCTCTGTTACCTTAAATTATGTTTATCTCTGTAAAGCTGGTTTGAAACAATCTACATTGTTAAAAGCGCTATATAAATGAAGATGACTTGACTTGACAAGAGGGCCTGGAGACTGTGGCAGGATGGGAGGCGTGCAGTCGACAAGGGCGGATCTGACAGTTCAGGTGGCCATGGTGGCACGGCCTCTATGGTCCTATAAAGGGACCCAATGCCCCCCACCCCCCACCCCCAAAAAATTCTTGGGGGCGGCTATAGGGTTATGGGCAGGAACAGACACCGGCTCAGGAACAGATACCGGCCCAGGAACAGACACCGGCCCAGGAACAGACACCGGCGGCAGCCATCTCTGCTAATGCCCCAGGCGATGTGGCGGCGGCCATCTTGTCCGGAGACACTGGCTCGGCGGTGGCCATCTTGTCTGGAGACACTGGCTCGGCGGCGGCCATCTTGTCCGGAGACACTGTCTCTGGATCGGCAGACGTGAAGCGTCTCAGGTTCGGCAGGACTGATGTGAAACGCGTCAGGCTCGGCAGGACTGACGTGAAGCGTCTCAGGTTCGGCAGGACTGACGTGAAGCGTCTCAGGCTCGGCAGGACTGACGTGAAGCGTCTCAGGCTCGGCAGGACTGACGTGAAGCGTCTCAGGCTCGGCAGGATTGACGTGAAGCGTCTCAGGCTCGGCAGGATTGACGTGAAGCGTCTCAGGCTCGGCAGGATTGACGTGAAGCGTCTCAGGTTCGGCAGGGCTGACGTGAAGCTCAGGCTTGGCAGGTACTGTTGGGTTGCGGGGCTCCTCATCCAACAATCTCACAGTAAATGATGAACTGCTCAATGCAAGGGCAAAGTCCATATTCTGATTAAGAGTCCCGTTAGGGTCATGCAATGGCATAAGGTAGCTTAGCGGCGATAATCATAAACAAAAAAAATCAGGACTCAGGAACAGGACTCGGGAACAGGACTCGGGAACAGGACTCGGGAACAGGACTCGGGAACAGGACTCGGGAACAGGACTCGGGAACAGGACTCGGGAACAGGACTCGGGAACAGGACTCGGGAACAGGACTCGGGAACAGGACTCGGGAACAGGACATCCAACATATAACGTTAAGAACTCACAAAGACTGATACTAGACACAGGGCTTAAATACACAGGCAAACAAGCTAAACAAGATAACAAGGGGGCGTGGCAAAATTAGAAACACCTGGGGAGACTAATAGACATTTAAATCATGGGCAAGGCTAGCCTCTTTTTAGAGGTGCTTCAGCATGTATATGTATGTACTCTGTGTTAGATATATGTCTGTTGAGGGTTCCGTCAAAGAACGGTTCCTAGCCCTTACAGAGGTGTCACAGTTTGATGCTACTTCGATAACAGCTGCAATTGAAAATCAGTTGAAATGTGTGGCACAGACCTACAATACGGCAGCTGTCATGAGTGGGGATGTTGGGGGTGTACAAGCCCATTTAAAAAAAAAGCATCCTGAGGCAATTTATGTGCATTGCCATGCACATGAGTTAAATCTTGTTTTATGTCACACATGCAAAGTTGTCTCTGAAGCCACAGAGTTCTTCAACATGCTGGAAAGTCTCTATTCTTTCTTTAGTGTCTCCTTTGTAAACCACCATACGTTTGTGGACACTCAAAAGTAGTTAGGGTTGCAGCCAAGAGAACTTGTGCAGTTGTCAACTACACGCTGGACATGCCAGCTTCATTCAGTGACTGCAATGTTTGGTAATTCCCCTGCTATCATTGAGTGCCTCTCCACAATCAAGACACCTACAGCGGTTGGATTGAGGGCAAAACTCAGTAAATTCTCCTCAGTGTATTTGCTGATGGTTTTCCACACACTCCTGTCTGTAACAGCAGGTTTACACAGAAACCTACAGAAGGAGACCATTGACATTGCCCAAGCAGTGACATACAAAAATGCAGTGACTGACACCATGAAGCAGAAACGCAGTGATACCACTGCTGCAGATCTGTACTCCAGAACAATAGCTATGTGTGAGGCAAACTAGATAGCAGTAGAATCATCCTCAGGACAGAAGCTGAAGACAAAGAGAATGGATGAATATGATGTTGAGTCAACATGTGGGGCAGGCAGTGAAACCTGTGGCTCTTCAGAGTCTGAAGATCTCAAGAGGAAACCTTTTTTTCCTTGTCTGGACCAAATGATCTGTGAACTTGAGAGGCGTTTTTCTGGTGTGAATGAGGATGTGCTCAATGGAATTCAGTCATGCAGTCCAACCTCAGGCCATTTGTTGTCTGAGCCTCATCTGACAGCACTGGCTCTGCATTACCATATTGAACTTAAGTCAGAGAAAGTGCTCGTTGCAAAAAACTTTCTGAAGCACAAGAGTGAGGCTGGTACAGTTCAGGACATGCTTGCAGTGTACAAACTCCTAGATTCGGAAAAGATCCCTTCACTGAAAGCTGATATGCAGGTTGCCTTGACAATACCAGTTAGCAGCTGTACATGTGAGCAGTCTTTAGTGCCTTGCGTCGGCTCCATGCATGGCTCAGGAGGACCACAGGCCAAAGCAGACTCCAGCACCTAGCTGTGATGTCTATTGAGAAGGAGTGGCTTGAAAAAATTGAACACCAAAGGGTCATTGACAGGTTTGCCACCCTCAAAGTGCGGCGGCATAGATTAACTCTCCCAAAGAACAGCCAAATGGGGATTCAGGGGAAGTACTTCAAAGATTTCCCTCTCTTTCTTATTTTATATCTTTACTTTCTAAGTATTTTCAAGACATCTATAAATAATGTGTATATTTTGGACTTTTTGGTTTTACCTTCTTTTTCTTTCTTTTTTTTTTTTTTGCTCTTGATGTGAAGCTTTTTTTACGGGGGGGTTTCCCGGACAGGGTTTAAATTAAACCCAGAACCAATGTTAAAATGATAAAGTTAATTTTCAATAGACATATTTTTTGTTCTTGTGTGAAAAGAGGGTGGCTGGTGGCAGTGGGGCTCATTGGGTGCTCTGCATCCCTAAAGCTCTGATCCTAGAATCGCCCCTGATTTAAACATAATGGGGAACTGTAAACGTGGGACAAGACAGGAGAACACAGACTGGAATCATAACAATGTTCCACCATAAAAGTTGTCTTGCCTTATGTATTGTTTGTTTTAAACTGTTGTTTCTGAATGGTGAATGTACAGCTGTACTGTTAATTTGAAAAAGTTTTAAAGATTTTAATAACTATTATAAAGTGGCAATGTTATTGTCAATTGTAAGTTCAATTGTCAATTGTTGCTTCTCACTGATGAGCATTTCCTTTACTTATTTTACTTACCTTTACAAATTTTGCACAATTCCAGTGCAAAGATATGGCTTTTTTCCCTTTTTTTTTTAACCCAGTAGCACTACATCCAAACCTGTTTTAGTGTTGCTGTGTTTATAGCGTTACTATTAGTTGAACATTTGTTTGTGACTACAGTGAGCATTGGTTTCCTTTCAGTATGTGATGTCTTAAGGATATGTTGCAATGCAAAGATATGTTGTGCTGTTTTCCAACAACAGTACACCCAATCCTGTTTCATGAATACTGTACAAAACCATAAACTTTACACATTTCAACTTTACACAAACGCATATTTAGGCCTAAGGGTTCGGAACAACATGAGGGTGAGTAAATGATGACAGAATGTTCATTTTGGGTGAACTTTCCCTTTAAAAACAAATGAACAAAATAAAACATGTGACTTACCTGTATTAAGTTTTGAAAACAGAATTGAAAGTGTCAGCATAATGTCCATCCTCTTTTAGATTGTCAAACAGGTTCATCCAAAACTGGATGCACTGACTTCTAAGTGTAAGCCACCATCTCTCAATCCGTTGATTGCTGGTGCTTGGCCCAAAACTGACGCAAGCAGAGTCGGGATGCCTTCCATGATGTCTGCATCTCTGCAACATTGACGTTCTCTGTGCCGAGATCCAATCTCACCATATTAGGGCAGCCCTCCGCCTCTATGACAGCTGTTATACCCAGCAATAACCCGAGGATCATTCTTTGTTCTGTAAGCTTCAAGCCACATCATTTTTCTTGAAAAACCGTCCATGCACCCACTTATACCAATTCCGTATGGTTTTAATTTATCGTATCCATCGATATGCCACACATAATTAGGTCCATGCCGGAAATACACTCAGCGGCGAAGTCAATTCCTAGACCTCAGGTCAACTCCCTCGCGATCTAGCAACCGCAAAGCCATCTGTCTCTCTGCCAGTGAGCCAGCCTTTCTGATGCATCCACCTGTAACCATGCGACTGCCCTGTTTGTAGCTGTTGCTGAATGAAAGCTGCCACATCAGCTTCATCAGTCTTGTTCTTCCTCCCCCAAAGCAGGTGTTTACTCAAAAGTTGCTCAAGGGTGCGATTGCTAAATTTGACTACATGTACTTCTTTCAGTAGAGTTAGTATTTCACGATTTGTTAGTCCTCATCTGAAATACTGCTCTATTTGTTTAAAATCCATCATGCAGAAGCCCAATGTTAGCAAAAACCAGCATCCAGAACAGTAGTCAGCTAGCGTGGGCTAGCGCAAGCGCACAATGCGTCACAATTAGTTTCTCATTATTGTAAGATGTTAAGTCATTATTACGAGAAAGTTTCTCATTATTACGAGATGTTAAGTCATTATTACGAGAAAGTTTCTCATTATTACAAGATGTTAAGTCATTATTATAAGAAACTTTCTCAATAATATGACTTACAGAATTATATTTATTACTCAACTGTGGCGGAAACGGGCTTCCATACATGTCTTCAGAGACAACAGTGAAAAGGAAACTCAATCTATGGTCTATTCAATGTTGAAAAATAAGAAGTTGATAT
Organism: Meda fulgida; assembly: GCA_030578275.1. Lineage (NCBI taxonomy): Eukaryota > Metazoa > Chordata > Actinopteri > Cypriniformes > Leuciscidae > Meda > Meda fulgida. Next base: position 2,669,493 of record CM060630.1, on the reverse strand, counting down.
AAGGTTGCAATTTCAACGTTTCATCTTGCAAAATCAATACTTAATTCAACGTTTATTCGATGCAAGAATCGCGATTCACCCACGTTGAAAGGCAAGACGGTGAAACAACGTTGTGATATCAACGGTGAAACAATGTCGCAATATCAACGTTGATTCAATTTGCACATTCGAAACATAATTGACGTTGATTCAATGTTGGTCTCTGATGTTGATTCACCGGTGAATCAACGTTGAGATGCCGGCTGGGTTATATGTGCCTGATTTCCACGCCGAGGAAATACATAAAGCAAATTTGCCTGTGAACGCTTTATATAAACAAAATATAAATCCATGTGATCACCTGCTCAGGCGCACGAGGACACGCTTGTTTCACAGTCTTCCTCATCATCCGGAGGACAGCAGGGACCTTCCTCCCTTTTGTGCGTTTTTCAGCAAACAACAAATATTGATTAGAAACAACAGTTTTATTAGCACACTCTGATGGCATACGTCACAGTCACGTGTGTGTGAGCTGCCTCCAGTTGGACAGTATTTCTAAAGTCAGAACAAGCCTTAGATGTCTGTCCTGTTTTATTTTGAAATATAAAGATACCTGTCAGAAAAACTGTAGCCTCCCTCACGAGAGAGAATGCGAATGGTAATATATTATTTCGCTTAATTTGATGGTGTCAGTTTGACTCTCGAGCTCTTCGGCAGGACTGCCCCTCGGGCATTCAGCGCGAGACTCGCGTAATTGACGCTCTCACATCCATTTTCTCATCCAGGAAAAGTCATCGCGGAGCAAAGAAGACACTGACAAGAGGCAAGACAGAGCAGGTTATGCGGTTGTTAAGTCGTGACGTAACCACTCTCCGATAATTCTGTTTCCGGGTCCAAAGGCCGGGTTTTCTCTACCTACCTACCGCTTTCGTCCGAGTTTTACCATGCTGCAGTGCTGTCAAAGAGTATAGAAGTACCAAGAGGCGAAACTCAATAGAACGTTTCATTGCAACAAACGCGCCCGTGCACAGCCGCAGCGCCGCCATCTTGGACTGAACGCAATACAGCTGTCATAGAATTGAACGATACTGGTTCCAATTCAGAAGCGGTTAAGGGAACTAAATAGTAGTTTTTAATATCTCTATAGCCTAAACTAAAACGGCGTGTTGAATAATGTACAACAAAATAATGCTTATGGATCGGTTTAGAATTAAACAATTTCGTCAAGAAGCTGTAAAATGGGCTATATGTTTACCCCAATAACTTTTGAGGATAACTCCCGTTTTCATACACTGAACAATTTTATAACACCAGTAACAACAGCCCATGTTCCTCATGAAATGATTGACAAATTCCTTGAAAAAGCCAAAACACAATGAACAGTGAGTAGGTGAAAGGGACAACACATTAATCAAGAGAGAATATTGAATAGTAATAGAAGATCATCACAAAATTAACAGTAATAAAATTGGTCATGGTAAGTAGATCACCATATCATTTCTGCCTGCATTACACACAAGAAATCAAACATTGTGCAAGTAAAGTGCACACATTTACTACAAATAGAACGACAATGGTAAGTATATTAGCTGTTATATGTTTTAGTCTTTCGTTGTATTATAATTTAATTATATATATGAGTTATCAACCTAAAATTTATAACACAACTTGTTCAGATTTTTTGCTTTCATTTTCTTGCAGTTATAGAGTAAAATATATTTTGTAATATATATATATTTTATATAAAATATAAATAATTATAATTTGACATTTGTACATTTTAATAAACAATAAATTTCTGTTTCACTTTCATAATTTATTTCACTTCAACAATAATCTGGCAAATGTCTAAAACAAGACCAAACATAGGTCTATATTCCAAAGCATTCTTGAATTACAACCATTTAAGTTTGGATAGTGATTTTCATGTCTATGCGAAAGGGGGGGGGGGGGGGGGGGGGGGGACAGTGACAGTTAAATGGTTAATTTAGTGATAACAATTAATTAACAAAGCGGTCATTTGCCAGGTTATTTGTTTCCAATTATTTCCAGACATAATGTTAATTCTGTAGTTGTGCTAATGGTAAAGCCGTTGGTTTAGTCCAAAATGGCGACAGCGCAACAGCAGCGCCATCTAGCGATTGTTGTCAAAACTGCCTCTTGGTACTTCTATACTCTTTGTTGCTGGGTCCGTGTTGTTTAAATAGATCGGAGTTTAAAAAAGCAAGTGACATTCAAATGTAATTTTACCGCTTTCCCTGTGATGAGAAAGAGAAGAGGAAATGGCTGTAGTTGATAAGGTAAGTTAAAAATCTTAAACAAATGAAGAAACTTTGACCGGCAAGGGTGCCTCACTAAAGAAGGACGTGATCGTAAATAAATTAACAGATACGCTATTGTTATTGGATCTGGACGTGCGGAGCGCTTGGACCCGGAAGAGGCTAAACATCACGCGTGACGTCAGACTTAACAACCGGATTGTTTATTTTGAAATAAAGTCTCAGCTTTCAAATTCTATTAATTTTATTACGAAATTCAAACAGTAAATACCGACCGTTTTGGCGCTCTTAAATGTCACGTGACAGATCGCTGTAGCTCCCAGAGGACATGCGCGTGGAACAGATCTTTATTTAAAAAAGAAAGAAAGAGTAAATATAATTTCATTGTGGGGCGAATTTATGCCTAAACTTTTTGATTGAAAAGTGCGCTTGTGCTTATAGGTCCAATAGTGTTCAGAGGTTTGGTATTATGTTTGTTCACCATTTGTCTGATTAAAAAAAAGACTCATATATAATATTTTGACAATTTTAAATAAATGTTTTCTATCTTAATATATTTTAACATTGTTTCCGTGTGATTGATTGCAGAGCTTGATTAGTTCAGTGTCAAATGACAAAAAACCTTATAAAATACTGATTTTCTACTCAAGAAACATTATTTATTATAATCACAGTTGATTATAGGTTGTGCTGCTTAATGAAGTGTGAAAACCATTATACAGACTCTGTTTTCAGTTATTGTTGTAATTATTTGATGAAATTCAGAAGAACAGCATTTATTTGTAATAGAAATCGACATTATAAGTCTTTACTGTCATCGTTTTTTTTTTAAATCAATTTAAAGCATCCTTACTGAATAAAAGTAAACATTTCTTAAAGTCCCCCTGTGGTGAAATCCAGATTTTAATGTTGTTTATATGAGTATGTGGTGTTTTTAATATGCTTTAAGACACACATGTGTAAGTTCATAAGTCGACAGCATTGCTGAGTATTTTCTGCTTAAAACTGCAGTGAAGCAAAGACAGTCTCAAAAACACGGTGTGAAATCGCTGGTGTTTCTGACGTCACAAACGACCTTGTAACCAATCAGATCAACGTGTGATCGTCAACCAGTGGATCTCTGAGTGAGTGAGTGGAGGCGGGGCTCATTTGCATATTCACAGTTTTAAACTTCCATTAAGTAAGGTATAAGAAGAGTATAGCAAATAAAATGAAATGGTACTTTGTTCATGTCGCTAAGAATATTTTATATGAGGCACGTCCCCCGCATTTTAGAAACGGGTGATTCTGTCGCCCGCACTTTTTTTGACACAGCGCTAATATTTCCGACCGTGTTCTCTGATTTGTTACTTAGACTTGAGTGAACTAACATTCAGACAATCACAGCGCGAATCATCTCTTGGGCGTGTCTGCCACGAGCTTCAAATCTCTTGTTGCTCTTGTGAATTTTCGTTCGTTTAGTGACTTTGCTGTTTGGCCGTCTGGGGTAAAATGCACCCCAGAAAAAAGCAGAGGACGATTACATCCTTTTTTCAAACACACACTGTACGTATAATGTGTTACAGTATGTCGCTATTACATGAATCACGCGTAAAGTTTCCTTGTTATGGCTTAACCTACTGTAACGCAGTAAGTCAACAGAACCCGTATGGAGCTTGTCATGTCGCGCTGGATTATGCCGAGTGTGTGTTACATGATGCTCTCCTACTTGTCGCTTCGGATAAAAGCGTCTGTTAAATGAGACATAACAGATTATTCCCAGCAGGCACACATGTCATAAGACGTTGAGATTTGGTTAAATTTCGGTTGCGACGTTGGGTGACCAAAATTCAATGTAAATTCAACATCTAATGTCAGTGTTAAATTGATGTCCGATACCGCCGTCAGCTGACGTTGAGATTTTGTTGTTTTTGGTCAACAATTTGTGGCCTGCAAGGAAAGCCGAAAAATTCAGTTTGTAAGTTTTGATTAAAAATCTCACTTCAATTTTTGATAATATTAAAACCTTGTAAATACATTGATTTAGGTTGTATTAATATATTTTTTTCTGTATACTCATTGAACACTTTAGTAAGTTATAAAAGTTATTTTTCAAGTGTAGTGTAACTGAAAGATTTAAAAAATCATAAAATATGTCCACAGTGGTCTGAAAGTCCCAAGTCCTGCAGTATTTTTTTTTATTTCGAGTATGATTTCACAAAAATAGGTTTCTGTAAGCTATCATGGCATGTTCCCAAAATTGTCACTAGGGTGCTGTAAAATGCCAATTGCTATTCTATCTAGAATTTATTATTATGAACATCACCTTTGGGTCACATCACCATACAGCTTTTGTCCCCCCCCCCACTTTTATAATGGGTGCTACGCCCCTGGAACCAAGTAACATTGCAGGGATCAGTCCCTGGACGCGCGCTGTGTGGACCAATGCCGTGACACACGTGCCATCGCACGACTGTTGCTCTTTGTGTTCGTCACCAACAAAGAAAGAACGGAAAAATGTCTGCAAACTGTAATGAAGCAGAGACCAGGAGCTCCTTACCATCCGCGCTGAAGCTCAGAGCGCTCGCCTATGGAAGGCCATTAGGGCCAAAACGTGTGAAAATGTCGTGTTAACGCGTAATTACGCATTAACACGCAATTTACGTGTTAACGCGTAAAATATTGTACATTAGCACCACCTACTGGTAATTACATGCCGGCACATTGGAAACCATGGAGTGGTTTTTCCTTGCACAAGCACAAAGAACAAACAAATCCTGTAAATTGCACAATTTAATCTAAAATAAAATTGGAACAATGTCTTTAAAAATGGACAATGAGCATAAATAAATAACATACACAATTATTTTATTATTATTTTAAAATTTAGAATATAGGAATAAAGGGTTTCCTGAATAAAGGAATTATGTTTAGGGCACCAAAATGGCCAGCAGCGGCACTGGTTACACCCCGTGCAGCACTTTTTGCATTCCTTGTATGAAATTACATGTTTATCATAAAGTTTTTCAATTAAGGGCTTAGTCATATAAGTTTTACCCCTATACCCCAAATAATTACAAAGCACAAACATGCAGCAAATATTTACTTTTGTAAATAAAAAAGTTTACAAAATAAACAAGTTACTTTTACCGCCATTTCTCCCCCATGTCTCTCGTCACCTGGCATATCTGAAGATTGAGTAGTGAATGCTTACTTCATAGACAATACTGCTCTTAAGCAATAAAAAACACAACATGCTTGCATTTGCATTCAATATTTATTATAGTAGATGCATCAGTCTTTATTCTGGTGTAAAGTAGCATTCAAATGTTATACTAAATGTTTAGTTGAGTATCAGAATATGCGCATGAGAAAAGATATGTCATTTAATTTCTTCTTTTCCTTCTTTATGTCAATGTATTTTTTGTCTACAATACAGACATGTGGACATGATGCGTTGCCTGCAGTCGAGGGTGAGGCAGAGGGTTATCACTGCCAATTAATCGTAATGACCTTAAATTTGACATTTTATTCCTCCACAGCTCTGCACAACGGGATACATAGGCTTGTGGGCCAAATGCTTGCAGTTTGCCTAATTCAGGGAGGGGTTTCTCCACACTTCTTCTCCCATCGGCTTTTCAGGCAAATCTGTGGCCTTCCACCGCTTGCCCCTTTCGTAGAAGAGGTGGCAGGCCCAGAGTTGCAGGACAAATACTTTATACTCTGATATCATTACAATGTTAGAACAGTTAGTAAAGTGGCAATGTACTGGTTTGTTGATATGACTCTTCTTATAAACTGGACCTGTAACTCTCACATGTAAAGAGGTTAAAGAGTTTCCAGGCACTGTGCCTGCATTGAGGTGCGTGCAGATATTATTTTAATAGGTAGTATTAACTAGTTAAATATGTAGTTTTAATAGAAATCAATTGTCTATACAGGGACAAATGGCTTTGAGAGTTTGTTATAACCTTGGAAATGTATCATGCTTTAAGTGATGCATCAAATTCTCCTCTAGTGGGGCAGTGTTAGTGGTTGCTAGGGTGTTTCTAGCTACCACTAAGAGCTCCCTAGCAACCACCCCAAATGATTAACTAAGTGTTAAAACGTGCCATCTGTGACGACTACACACGTGTAGCATCCCCCTAGCAACCATTTAGAGCCACCTAGAAACCATTTTACAATATATTTCAGCCCCACAATATTGTGCAGACATGGTTGTTAATATGACACCCTACCAACCGAGTGGTGAGTTTTGCCACTGCAAGCACCACTCACATTTTCTTCAGGAAATGTACATATCAGCCTTTCAGTTGTGTGCTTTACATTCCTTCCCTTCCTTCTCATACCAGATAGCAAGTGCTGGTACATTAGAGGAGGCCAGAGAGGCCACCAGTGGAGCCACAGATGAGCGATCTGTTACGGGAGCTTCATGCTACCTAAACTCCATGGCCCAGAGAGACGAACTGATGACCGCTATTCTGGAGTTTACACAGAGGGCCGCATTCATGCCGCACTCCAGCAGTGAGTACACAATATTCATGATTTTAGGAATAAAGAAAAATTATGAAGGGGAATTCTCTTGTGTGGCAGATGCATCAATCCGTCTTTAATCCAGTGCAGAGAAGCAATTAAGCTTGTGAAGCATAGATTCAGATTCAGCGGCGTGGGTCTCTCAAACTCTAGCCATTTACTGCATGCTCTTTAAGATACATTTCATGGTTCTTGATGTAAATGAAGTACAGTATAGTGAGTATTTATTGTGTAAACTAGTCTTACAACCTTGTTGACCTAAAGTTTCTCTGACCTATTGTCTGTGAATGGGTGAATTTAAATACCCAGACATCTGAACCCTAGGTGTCTGAGCAATGGCAGGGTGTGGACCTTGTATTTACCACTATAAGATGTATGTTCTTTAGCAAGATAAGCTGTAATTTCTTACAGCAGTAGCGCGACTTTAATAAGTGTAGTGCTTGTGAAATAGACTAACCGTTCTTATAGTGCATACAAAGCTAAAAATATCTTCAACTGTGTTAGTATCAAATAATTGCACATGACAGTTTCTGGAATCCAGATGTCATTGAGTGGTCAAATGGGTTTTATAATGTTTTCTCTGATATATTTACAAAACATATTTCCCCTCCTACCATCTTTACTTTAGGTTCAAAGAAGGTCTAAATGCCCTTGGGCTTCTAGATGAGCTTTTGGCCCACCACACAGTTTTTGAAGAACTATTGTTGAAAACTACTGTAAGATGAACTGCTGACTTAGTGGAGCTGCTTAAGCCACAGTTCCCCAAGAGGCACCCATAAACGGAGACAAGAGTCCAGGGCATTGCACTCTGGCTGGCTTCTGGAGGTCAAGGGTAAGCCGTCTTCAAACTCAGAACCACAAAAACCAATTTGAAATATTTACTTGTTAACTAAGTAGAAGAGCTGCACGATTAATCATTAAAAGATTGCGATCTCGCTTCAAACACCCTCAAGATATCATTCCCATTTAACACAGATGTGTCTGTCTGTTTAACCTTGGGCAACTGTTTAATGCATTTGTCACTGGATCATTAATGCAAGAGATTGTTCAAAAATGATTATTTATCCAGTGATGAAGTCTTTATGAGTGACTGAGAACTTTTTTAAATAGACTGCAGCAATAAACAATCTGTCAGAACCTCAAGTAAAGTACAAGTTTTGTTTGTTTGTTTAATTGTCTGCGAGAATTGTGATATATTTGAAACAAAAAAAAAATGCTACTCTAAATTTATCCAGAACCGTGCAGCTCTACTAAGTACTTGAAGGAAAGAGTTTATGATCATAAATATTTTATTTATACTTGATAGGCGGAGATGCAGCTCCAACTTCTCTCCCAGATGTTTTACTTCTTGCCAGCGGCTTGGAGAGGGTTCCTGCAGTCGATTTCTCCCCCAGCCAGAGCTGTCCTTCCTCCACGAAGATAATGACCAATTGGCAATGTTCCCCCTGCAAATACCTGTTTGTTCATTTTACGAATTCCTGGTAACAACACATATAGTGGATTTAAAGGGGTGATGAACTGAGAAATCAAATTTTCCTTGAGCTTTTGACATCTAAGAGGTCATTGTTACGGTGAAATGCCATATATGGTTTGTATCCTGTTGTGACGTCGTTTGCCCGGTTCGCGGGCAGTCGTTAATGGAGTATGGGATAATAAAGACGCACATTGAATCAGCTCTTGATTGTTCATTGCATAGTACGCAAACATGGTGTCAGAAGTGAACACTAGATCCTGAACATGGCTTTAAACAGCATTCCTGCCCCAGAGGGCATGTGGATGTCAGGGGACATATCCAAAAATTGGGATAATTTCAGAGCGGAGTTCGAGGACTATGAGCTAGCTACCGGGTTTAGTGAGAAGCCCAAAGAGGTGAGAGCGGCAGCGCTGCGGCGATTAATGGGTAATGAATGTCGACATATCTACAGTCATAATATTGTGTTGAGCGAGGAACAAAGGAAGGATCCGAAATTCATACTTCAAAAATGTGATCTACGAAAGATATGTGTTCGGTTGTTGCAAGCAGGAGGTGGACGAGCCTATAGACAACTTTCTCACGAGGCTGCGGGAACGAGCATCGACCTGTGAATACAGGGAGCTCAAAGACGAAATGATTCGCGATAGACTTGTCCTAGGCATTGACAATGAGAACACGAGGCGGCGCATGTTGCGTGAACGTCAGCTGACTTTGTCACAGTCTGTCGAAATATGACAACTGGCAGAAGCGACGGAACGACGAGTTAAAGTTATCAACAACACAGTCAGTGACGCTGTGAATATTGCACAAGCACAAAGGCTGAAACGCAGGGATGGTGAAATGAATAATGAGCAAACGCTCAGAACTGTGAATTGCAAGTATTGTGGGAGTGGTCACAAGAAAGGCAGAGATCAGTGCCCCGCATATGGAAAGACTTGTCGATCATGTGGTGTATTGAATCATTTCACAAAGGTGTGTAGAGAGCGTCAGATTGCTGGCAGGTCCGGCAGAGTCAATGTAATGATGGATGATGGTCAGGATGAGTAAGGGCCCTACAGCGAGGTCGACTTTTCACTGCTGAGGAATGCATTGACACAGTAAAGTGCCCCGTCCAAGATGGTTTGTTAACCTGACGCTTAATAAAAGAAAGCTGTCACGGTAGACGTATTCACTGGTTCCTTCTTGTCTTGTGTTTATGTTGTTGTATGAGTGCACGTGTGCTAGAGGCGTGTGTAAGAGGCGTGTCTGTGTGTCATTACCTGATCCGCTCCAGCTGCCCATCATCAATTCACCAGCTGCAGTCGATCTCACCCCACTACTTATTCTCACCACTGTTCTCTCATCTTTGTCAGATCGTTGTTTGATGTTTCCCTGTCTGGTCTTCTGGTTCGTGTTCCTGCCTGGTGTTCCTGTTCGTCGTCTTCCTCGTGGAATTGTCGTCTCACCGTTTTGTCTGCACGTCACTGGATTTGGCCATCGAAGTCCCTGCGTCACCACTTCACCACCGACTTACTGTTCTGGACTTTGCTACTTCCAAATAAATATTGTTTAACTCGCGTTTGCTTCCTGTCATCAGTTACCATGACAAAAGCAGGCCTGTCAGCTAGACACGGGAGCAACTTGTAACTTTATGAGCCGTATAACCAAAGAAAAACTGGATTCAGAAAGCCCTTTGCAGCCAAGCACAACAAGACTGAAATTGTATTCTGGTGCCACAATGCTGTCTTTAGGCCGATTTCATACAGAATGCATAATAAAGAGCACCAAACACAAGCTAGTCTTTGAAGTGGTCGAAGCCGATCAAGAGCCATTACTTTCGGGTGACACATGTGAGCGGCTAGGGCTCATGAAATTTACCATCCCAGAAGAGCTTCACAGACTGATTGCATACTCCGACATGCCTTTCACAAAGCAACAGTTAATTGACAATTTCAAGGACGTGTTTAATGACTCAGTCGATTCAGTCAGAGGTCCGCTTTGTGCTCGACAGCAGTGTGTCGCCTGTGCAATGCGCGCCACGGATCGTGCCAGTGGCCTTGAAAGCCAGAGTAAAAGAACAGCTGGATAAATACATGAGAGACGGACACATCACAAGTGTCACAGAACCTACACCATGGATCAGCAACATGGTAGTCATAGCCAAGCCAGACAAAGTAAGAATATGTATAGACCCAAAACACCTTAATCAAGCACTGCAAAGATCGCACTATCACATGCCAACACTGGAAGACTTTCTGTATAAATTACCCAAAGCACGTCTGTTCACGCTGGTAGACGTTCGCGATGCCTTTCTACACTGCAAGCTGGATGATGAAAGCAGCTTAATGACAACTTTCTGGACACCATGGGGGCAGATGAGATGGTGTAAACTGCCCTTCGGCATCTCCATAGCACCAGAAATCTATCAACGTAAGCAACGCGAGCTGTTGATGGGACTCAGAGGCATAGAGCCCATAGCGGATGACATACTGGTTGTTGGCTGCGGTGACTCAGACGCAGAGGCCGAGTTAGATCACGACAGAAATCTCGGCGCTATGATGGAGCGATGCAGAGCTGTGAAACTACGGCTGAGTGAAAAAAAGGTGCAATTCAAACTCAAAGCGGTGCATTTTCATGGGCACATATTGTCAGCGGAAGGGCTACGAATTGACCCAGAAAAGACTAAAGCAGTCCTGGCAATGCAGACACCGCAGGATGTAAAAGCAGTTCAGCGCTTCATTGGATTTGTGACGTGCCTGGCCAAGTTTCTCCCACAGCTTTCAGAGGTATGCGAGCCGCTTCGCAGGCTTCTGGATAAAGACGTAGCGTGGCACTGGTTCCCTAAACACGACGAGGCAGTTCAAGAAATAAAACGCATGATTACGAACACGCCAGTTTTGAGGTATTACGACATAAACAAGCCAGTGACAATACAAAGCGACGCCAGTAAGAACGGTCTGGGCTGTTGTCTGCTGCTGCAAGGACAGCCTGTGGCGTTCGCCTCTTGGGCGCTTACGAGAACTGAACAGAATTATGCCCAAATTGAGAAGGAATGCTTGAGTATCGTGTTCGCATGTCAGAGGTTTCATCACTATCTGTACGGCAGGGAGACAATTACTGCTGAAACCGACCATAAACCCCTCGTGACAATTTTTAAGAAACCACTTCTTAATGTTCCCAAACGCCCCCAAAGCATGTTATTACAGCTTCAAAGCTACAACCTGAATGTTGTGTACAAACCTGGTCCAGAGATGTACATAAGTGATACGCTGAGCAGGGCAGCGCTCGACAAGCAGGTGTCCAGTGAGCCCGGACCACAACAACACGTGAGTACCATGGGCAGCGCCGAGGCTGTGCTCTCATTCATAGACCAAGCCCTACATCTCAACGTGACAGACATCAGTCTCCGTCAAATTGTAACCGAGACCAAAGCTGACGACGCATTGCAGGAGCTGGCAAAGAACGTGCTAACTGGCTGGCCCCGAACGCAAAGAAAACGCATCGCTCTTGGTGCGCGAGTATTGGCCATTCAGAGATGAAGTGAACATTCAAAATGGTGTGCTTTATACAGGTCAGTGTGCCATTATACCGAAGGCATTGAGAGCAGCAGTGCTCAATCGCATTCACGCCACTCATATTGGAGGAGAAGCCTGTTACAGACAGGCGAGGGAAACGCTGTTCTGGCCCAACATGAGAGGAGAGATAAATGATTATGTGGCTAACTGTCCTGCATGTAACGAGTACGCGCACAACCAGCAAAAGGAAACGATGATGTCCTATGAAATTCCTGTGCGTCCCTGGCAAATAGTTAGTATGGACCTGTATGCGTATGGTGGCAGAGAATTTCTGATCATAGTGGACCACTACTCAGATTACTGGGAAATTGTTCAGTTGCCAGATCTGACAACGGACACAGTCATTACACGCTGCAAAGTGCAGTTTGTGCGTTACGGCCAGCCATATCAAGTGATTACTGACAACGGGCAATTCGCTTGTGAACAGTTTCGAAAATTTGCGGCCCAGTAGGGATTCATGCATGTCACATCCTCTCCCCACCAAATCTAACGGAAAGGCAAAATCGTCAGTGAAGATTGTGAAATCGCTCTGTAAGAGGGCAAAACTCGACGGAACAGATCCATGGCAAGCAATTCTGCACTGGCGAAACACGCCCACAGAGATTGGACAGCAGTCCTGCTCAATGACTGATGTCACGCAGACTTAGGTCGGGGCTTCCCATGACAAACAGTTTACTTTTCCCCAAGGTGGTCGAAGGAGTTTCGGAGAAACTGAAGTGGAAACGGCGTGTGGCAAAATTCCATTACGATGCGAGAGCCAAAGACCTCCCTGAGCTGAATGTCGGTGAACACATCAGAATGAAACCACTGCCTGGAGACCGCACGGGACTGTGGCGGAGAGGCTAGTGTCTTGGAAAAGTGAATCCACCGTCTTATGTGGTGGATGTGGATGGCACATTATACAGGCGCAAACGTGTGGATTTGCGAAGGGCTGAGCGCTCCGCCCAGTTTAATCACCAAGAAGCAGGGATCAGTCAGGGCTCGAGAAACAGAGAGCCGAATCACGGCACGAGCAATCAGAGAGCGACACATCAGACAGCACGGAATGTGTGCCAGAGCAAGTCCAAGAACAAAAGCTGTCAGTGAGTAATAGGCCTGCCCAGCGCGACACCCTGATCATTACGCGCAGCGGCCGTCAGTCACGTCCACCACAGAGACTTGACTTGTGATTTTCCCTTAGTGGTGTAGACAGACTAACGCACCAGTAATGCAGTTCAGTTTTGGTAATGCACAGCATAAGTTGGTCTAGTAACCACTCATGTTCGGGTTGTTATTTATTGGAGGGGGTTCTTTGTGAAGTATGGCAACGTTGTAAAGAAAGGGAGATGTTCCGGTGAAATGGCATATATGTTTTGTATCCTGTTGTGACGTTGTTGGCCCCGGTTCGCGGGCAGTCGTTAATGGAGTATGGGATAATAAAGACGCACATTGAATCAGCTCTTGATTGTTCATTGCATAGTACATGAACAGTCATCATATTATAAGAATATCCTGTAAGTTTCAGAACTGAAAACGTCCTTGTTAGTCCAATAAAAGCTTTTATTGACACCAGGCTCAGCAAACGACTCATTTTCAAAGTGGGGAACTATGACGACAAAGAGGATAAAACACCACCCCCGCAGAAGAAGATCAACGCCTACTTCAGCACGGCCGGTTCAGCCCCGCCCACCGATTCGCGCATTACACGCATAGCTAAATAACAGGTCTACCTCGTGATGACAAACCGGATCGAGCTACCGAGCAATAACAATGCCGTTTACAAAATATTGTGCAGTGCCTGGTTGTGGAAGAAGACAGTCGCTGCATAAGCTTCCTCTGGATTCCAATAGGAATGCATGGTTAAACTTTATTTTTAATGACGTTCCAGCTGATGTGTGTAAAACACTGTCCGTTTGTTCGCTTCATTTCACTGAGGATTGTTTTGTAAACAAGACACAGGTCAAGACTGGATTTGCAGACCGATTAAGATTAAAAAACGGTGCTGTGCCTTCTATATTGGATCCGACAGGAATGGTGCAACACACTTATGTGAGTAAAATTTGTATTTAAAAAATAATAATAATCTGATAGGCTAGTATTGCATTGTTACAGATCGTTTGATATCTAATAATTATGTGTACATGTCTAATCAGTCACAGAAGAGTCCAACTATGAAGGATGTAGCTTGTCAAACAGAATGTAATTTAACATCACAGGGCACACAGCTGGCTTTTGGAACCACGGGACCTAAATTCAGAAGCAAAGGTTTGTGTTTCTGTACACTGTCACTCACGATACGATAAAGGTTTATCGGTGGCAATGATCACACATTTAATGTATAATGTGACATTGTTCATTGCATTTTTTAATGTTGTGTTAATGGTTGATTGGTTGTATTTTTTCTGACATATCACATATAGGCTTGTTTTTTAAAATGTTAAAGTTAATGTTTTTAGTACATAACATATGTATAAATAATATATATTTTTAAAATTCTTGTATTAATTTTTATAGGAACACAGATAGAGGTGTCATGTAAAAGTGTAGGTGCTCCATTCACAACTTCAACACCTTTGAAGGATTTTAGGCCAGCAAAAAAAGGTTGTCTAGAACTGGAGGAGAAGAAAAGTGTTTCTTTTGAAGTCTTTGATAGTCGGGACACAATATATGAGCCAGCTGAGTCTGTCACGACTGTCACAGAGTCACCACAACTTCTGTAAGTGGATTTGATCTTCTTTATTCTCGTTATAGCCTGTTTAAGAAATCACACAACTTTGTTGGAATGTAATTAGTTTTTTTCTTTCGTTTGAAGATGTACATCGATAGAGCAGGATACAAAATACATTGCATTTGAAAGTATGCCTCCCGCAACTTTTTGAAACCTGCCCAGTGTGCACGAGATGCTGTGACGTTCGGCCTCGAAGAAAAGGTTCTTTTCTTGCAATTGATCAATTGTGTCCACATTGTCAATACTTTAGAAAATGGCAGAGCCAACCTGTTTTGTTGGCAGCACACCTTTGGGCAACCTCCAGTTATCTGCTGCCATATACTTCACTTTCGCATCCTTCTGCAAATTACAAAAGGTACTTGGAAAGGAAATACTGAAATTCACTAATATAATTAATGGATTAAATACGAAAATGTTTTGTACATGACAGATCGCCACCCACAGATCCAAACATTTTTTAGGGAAATAAACATACCACAGTTCTACGATGTCTAGCATCTGGAGAAAGGTACCTTTTCCCCTTTATTGTAAATGTTGATTTTACTTGTAATTCCCTTATGTTCAATGATGATGTGATTATTTCCAGAGTACACGTGATATTGTAAATACTAATTTATTCAGGCTTGTCTAAGAAGTTGGAAAAAATCAGCAAAGATAAGGACTGTGAAGTAGTGAAAAAGTGGCAGCATAGCATAAAAAATCACGTCTACTGGACTGCAGCTACTTCAGAAACACCTGTGGAGCGGGTAGCAAAATGGAAGTCCATGGTAAACCATATTCAAGACATTCACGTACATGACAACCCATCATACCCCCAGTGCGACCATGAAATCCGTGAATCGACTGATCGCAGCAAATGGTTCCAGCCAGGTGACCACATTACATTTATTTGTTTCAAATTGACAAAATGGATTGCTTAAAATTTGTAAGTGCACAGACCATTTTTACTTTCATAAAAATGTTGGTAAGTGTCCTTGTTACACCTGTTACATAGTAATCACAGTAAATGATGCATGATTACATGCAACTAACCCTAAAACACCCTAATCCTACCATTACCCTATAGTAGGAACATGTAGTTAATTGATATTACTCCAGTAGTATTACACTGTAACACGGACACCTAAAATTAAAGTGCACCGGTTACCAATTATTATTTTTTTACAATTGTAATTGTTTGTAATTTTGGTTACAGGAACCAAAGCACTATGTACTGTCGAAAAGATTCTTACAAACAAGAGAATGATGAAAGATATGGAGAAACTCAGTCCTCACTTTCAAACTTCGTCTTTGGAATCTTTTCACAGTGTCATTTTACGTTTTGCACCCAAGAATGTGGTTTATCCTTACCTTGAAATGTTGTGCAGGTGTGTTTTAAATTAATATGATTAAAACCTCTATAATGATGTCTTTAATAACTTTGTTGATGTATTAATTGTTTTTATTTCAGACTTTATTTGGCAGGTATGCATTTCAACGAGAACTCAAATCGTCCTCAGGCTAAAACATCGACTGGAAAGCCAATGTATAGGCTTTTGTTTCCCAAAGTCAAAAAAGGAATATACTCCATGAGGCCATTGAAATCACAGGCAACATACTGTAAGTTAAACAAATCTATTGTTGTTCACAATAAAGTAAATAAAAATTTCAAATCAATAAATAACATGCATAATATCTATTGTGCAATTATTTTTTTCAAGGCTGTGTCATCAATTTGATGACATTCCTTTTTGAAAAGGTAAACCCAGACCCTCTTCCCTACATGGAGGAGAGCCACAAACTAAATGTCACTGAAACTCTCTGGCCAGTATGACAGACCCTCCATGGAAGAGGCCATCGCAAGGCATGTATCACGGTTCAATCAAGGGGAGGTCTAAATCCTACGTAACTGGGAAATCTGCGAAATCTGCTAGAAAACTACGGAAACTCTTGGCGTATGCGTGGGATAACAACCCTGATCTTTCTGCCCAGATAGCACAGCACACAAAGTGCCTGTAGCGCCAAATGTGAAAGACATTGACAAAATGAGATAAATTGCTTTATCTGCTATTATTGTGAATTGATGACAAATGCTGTCATTACATCTATTGTATTGATTTTGAATTTTAAAAATCTGTTCTTGTTAAAATAGTGTTTTCACTGAAACATACTGTTGTATGAAATTTACATAAATTCTATTCTAATGTAATGATGTTTTATTAACAAAGTTCGGGAGAAGCACGCTCAGATAATTAACACGGGTTGAGAGCACTCAGCAATAATGATTAAAGCGCATATATAGACTCAGCAGTCTCACCTCATTTCTCTGACAGTTTAGCAGCGTCCCTCCACCACTATGAGGGTATATTTGGTGCGAAATATTTTGGTATGTGATACATTACATTGGGTTGATGCATTTTAACCAAAGCCTACACAGTTTGCTTTTTAAGGCAATTCTCTCAACAATTATATTTTTAAAGGTAGGGTACAATAAGAATACTTACTTATTCAATAAATGCATCAGTGAGTGCTGTTTTTAAACAGTTATAAATGCTTTAGCAAGACTATTGTAAGTAGTGCTACAAGAGGAGATGTTCTCTGATTATAAATAGGCTACAGGCCACTGGAATTTGTAAAGGCATGTCTCTGTAATTGGAAAACAATGTGTAGCTTGCGACAGACTATTTAAATGAAAACTGAAACAATTTGAAAGAAATAAAACATTTTATTTAACAAAACACACATTTTATTTAACAAAACAACACATACATAATTAGCCTAATCATCGGTCTCAGCCTGGTTAGACCGGCTGGTCAGACGCCTCCTCGCCGCACCACGGTCTGCAGCTAAGTTGAACCATCGTATGGCATGACGTTGAATGTCTGTGGCTGTGTGACACAAACCATTTGCACGTACAGCACCTGTAAGCACAAAATTAGGTTTTAAATTCAGCATGCGATTGGTAGGCTACGAATGACTTAAGCCAGGGCTTGGTCTTTCATGCGGATACTCTCCTCATGTTTGCAATTTGAATGTAATGATGCATTTAAAAGTTAATGACTAAACATATCTTTACAAAAGTTCGCAATGCTGCTGCAGATGCAATAAAATGTGGATAACATTAAATACATTTTCGTCAGTTTAGATACTGATAATTAATCACTCAAACCTCTTTATCTAAGGCTGTGTTTACACTGAAACGATCTGAACAGAGAACGCAAAAGTGGCGTTGCGTTTTCACTTTTTATTCTGCGTTTAGCCGCTTAGTTATGGGTGGGAAATCCGCGTGCATATGGTGACGCAAAAGGCAGCTAGGTGGCAATGTGAAGGACTGCGCGCCTGCGTTCAACCTTCACTGTCTAGCAGACTTTTGCGTTTTTACCCTTTAGACGGGGCGATGGAGTGGTGTTTTTTAGATTTCCACTCTGGAGGGTGGTTTCACTTCATTGCGTTTTTAAGACCTAAAGGTTTGTGGTGTGCGCGTGTATATGCGCGTGGGGTGTACGTGTGTGTGGGGTGTGTGGTGCGCGTGTGTGGTGTCCGTGGTGGGGTGTGTGGTGTCCGTGGTGGGGTGTGTGGTGTCCGTGGTGGGGTGTGTGGTGCGCGTGTGGGGTGTGTGGTGTCCGTGGTGCGCGTGTGGTGTCCGTGGTGCGCGTGTGGGGTGTGTGGTGCGCGTGTGGGGTGTGTGGTGCGCGTGTGGGGTGCGTGGTGCGCGTGTGGGGTGCGTGGTGTCCGTGGTGGGGTGTGTGGTGTCCGTGGTGGGGTGTGGTGTCCGTGGTGGGGTGTGTGGTGCGCGTGTGTGGTGTCCGTGGTGTGGTGTGTGGTGTCCGCGGTGGGGTGTGTGGGGCGCGGGTGGGGTGTGTGGGGCGCGGGTGGGGTGTGTGGGGCGCGGGTGGGGTGTGTGGTGTCCGTGGTGGGGTGTGTGGTGCGCGGGTGGGGTGTGTGGTGCGCGGGTGGGGTGTGTGGTGTCCGTGGTGGGGTGTGTGGTGCGCGGGTGGGGTGTGTGGTGTCCGTGGTGCGCGGGTGGGGTGTGTGGTGTCCGTGGTGGTGTTGGGTGTGCATCTGGGGTGTGTGTGCGTGTGGGGTGTGTTGCGGTGTGCAGGGTGTGTGTGTGGTTTTGGGTGTGCATGGGGGGTTGTATGTTGGGTGTGTGGTAGGTGATGTGTGGGGTGTGGTGTGCGTGTGTACGTGTAGGGTGTGTTGCGGTGTGCGTGTGGTGGTGTTGGGTGTGCGTGTCGGGTTTGTTGCGGTGTGCGTGTTGGTGTTGGGGGTGCATGTGGGGTGTGTGGTGTGTGTGGTGTGCGGGTGTTTGGTGTGGTGTGAAGGTGTGTGATGTGCATGCGTGTGGGGTGTGTGGTGTGCATGTGGGGTGTGTTGCGGTGTCCGTCAGCGGAGTGTGCATGTGGGGTGTGTGGTGTGAGTGTGTGGGGTGTGCGGTGTTGGGTGTGTGTTGCACTGTGCTTGTGTGTGGTGACTTACGGTACATCAGTGTCTTTGAGGACATGTGACCGAATGCCCTCTTGCCGTTCCCCCCCTTCCAGCTTATGTTCTTGGCCACATCTTCTGTGAACATTCGAGAGAGGATGTTCCACACCACTCTCTTCACATCTTGGCCACCAATCGTGGCCAAAGAAGAAATCTAAAAGTAAGTCACAAAACACCTTAAAATACAGACAAGGTATAAAGCCCTGATGTAATAACTTGTACGGCAATCTTTGCCCCACCTCCACCCCACACCAGCACTTTACCAAATAGAGTTGAGAGTGACTGACAGAAGCATACCATTCTTTGTTTGGCTGCTGCATTGGCAGCGTCTTTCAGGAATGACTCAAGCTCATCCACCGCTTCCAGAGATTCGATGGGCAGCTGAATGCACTCAGGACACTCTGGCTCTTGAGGTGTTGAGCACCCTGCTGCTCAAGTGATTCACCTTGGCCACCAGCTGGTCCTGCTGTTGCTTAATGTGCTCCAGCAGGCTTAAAATGTGGACTTGAGCAGCTGTTGAATACATAGTATTATAGAATAATTATTTCCCCTCCATTCCAGTGGTTAAAGTCAAGGTATTATAGCTTGTAGTTAAAGTTATTTCTTACCAGAGCAAGGAATGCTTTCTGGGCCATGTCTCCCACCTCTCCAGGTAGGTCTGTAGACCTGGCTTGGCTCCTCTGGCCCCCGTTGTTGCTGGTTGCATTGTGCAGGTTGAGAGGGGAGTGTTTGTGGTGGTAGTGGTTGGGGTGGGGCAGTTCTGCCAAACACTGTGTTGGGGGGTGGGGGTGAAGAGACAACATACACAACACAGTCACACAGACTTAAGAAAAATTCACTGAGTCATGACTACATATTCAGTATGCATAGAGCAGATAAAGCTAAAGGCTGGATGGCCCGGGGAAGACTTCCTCAGCCTGTCTGTTGAGCATGCTAGTGACAAGAGTCTGCCACTAAACTTGCTCTTCAGTGTAGTGAGTGGGGGTCATTTTGTGTATATGTTTTTTTTTTGTGTGGTGGTGGAGAAATACAAACACATTTATATGTAGGGATATTTCCATTTTTTTTTTGAAATTATTACAAACTCTTACTTTGACTAATCTCTGGACTATTTTCAGGACTATTTTCAGGGAGTTGGTGACTTGTCCCAGCAGATGACCTGGATTTGGACCTCTTTGGGGGTCGGTAGTCCTCTATGTCATTATCGCCAAAGAAATGTCTGTTTGAAAAAAAAAATCTTTGTCTACATGCAAATCAACATTTAGAGGACACAGAAAATGGTTGAACAGGGCATTGATCTCTGTTCTGTCTTTTTAATAAAAGTATATGTTGTCAGTGTTTGGATGTGTAACATGAAGGAAAAACACTGACGTCGCTGTTGTTCTCCTTTTCCCAGGCCGTTCCTGTTCATCCTCAGTTTGGAGGTCTGAGGTGCTACATGTCAGAGCCTTCTTCAGGATTTGATGTGCCTCCATGTAAGTATCTGAAAGGTAAACATGGAGCTTGACATGAGTCTTAAAGGAACATGCCACCATTTTATGAAATTAATTAATCGCAGTCTCCCCTACAGTTAGATAAGTGAAAAATAAATTTGTCTCCGTGCATGTATGCTCTTAGTCTGGCAGCGCCCCTGCTAGCTTAGCATTCGGTGACAAAAAAGTTTTTGCTCACTTATCTTACTCAAGGGGAGACCGTGAATAACCCAATTTCATAAAAGAGTGGCATATTCTTTTAAATAGTGGTGGTAGTGGATTTGTAGGTGTAGGATTTGTAAAAACCACTTAGCCAAGAAACAACTTTGAGATTTGGCATACCAGATGATTTGATGATTCTGACCTCATGTGTCTGCCAGTCATCCTGTGGCTCCTCTTCATGTTTTACTGGCCTGTTAATTCTTTCATCACTGTTATAAGTTGGCCACGATGCACAACCATCTTCGTACCAGCTTTGGGGCACCACTGCTATGGTTTTATTGGTGACAAATTCTACTACAAGGAACATCCTAATGGAGAAGACAAGAAAAGAAACAAGTGTGAATGCACAGTTATTGTCAGAGTCAGAGTAAGAAGATCTAGTGGAAAAAGCTTTGACAATTTGTTGTTATTGATTTTGATAATAACATAAAAGTTTGGCTTTAAAAGGGGCTCATGTGAAGTGTCAACTTGCACAACACTGATCTGACAGTTGACACCTGAAAGATGACACCTGAAAGATGATTAACTTCAGCAAAGTACTTACAGCAACTTATCAGCCTGTATTCTGATGCAGCCACTGCCAGCAAGTCAAACTTTGGTCAGTCCTCAGACCCTGATCTAAACTAGTCATGCTATGATTATGATTGGTAATAAAACAATGAACAAAAACGATCAATTAATGTAATGAAGTAATGAACTAATTAATTAACTAATTAATTAACTAGTCTGAACTACTAAACTGATTGAAATGCATTTTTTGCATGTTAATGCAGCAGAGGAAAGGCCACAAAGCCTTCCCTGGGGCAGGTCGACACATTTCCCATCAAGCTCTGAAACATTGGCAGCCATGATGATCTCAGATTTTTCTGAAATGATGTAAATATTCAGTGTATCCGAGCTAAATGGGTAGCTAAAGAACAATGACTTCCTTCTATATTCCTTATATATTGCATAAATGCCCCCCCCCCGCCCCCCGCCAATGCATTACACAATATTTTGGATGCAGACAATGTCATTTCCAAGCCTGAAGATGTTATCACCAGTCGATGTTTTAAGAGTCCACTTCTCAGTGGACATCTCGCCATACTGTGCCTTGATGGCCATCCCCTCAACAATAGGTCCCACAAAATGCTGCCGTCTTAAAGTGCTGCCAGGTAATGTGTCCTCCTGAATTTTTATTTCTGACAGACGACGAATGATCTGTGCCAAAGGATATTCCGGTTTTCTAACCAGTTTTTTTATCTTCTGCAGATAATTTTCAAATGGGAAGGCAGAGAATGAGTCAAGGCAACCATGCTGCTGAACTTCACCTGCCAGATGTGTTATGCAGTGTACATTATACACAACGTGGTGTCTCCCATAAAGTGTAGCAAAGTGTGGCACAAACGATTTCAGTAAAGTGTCAGCATAATCAGTGAGGTAGGAAAATGTTGGGCTTGCTAAGATGGAGATGCCAGAGAAGCATAAAATTCTGATACAGGTCTTTGTCCAGAAAACTGGCCAGCATTACAGGTCTAGTGTACAAAAGAAACTGCCTTAGCTCAGTAGCCTTCCAGCGATCCAATTCTCTAAGAGATCGCGGCTTTCTGGCAAACTCCACCGGAATATAAGGCCTCATGGATACCAATTTAGCGGACATTTGTTCAACTAGAGTTGCAGGGACACGGACAGTCAGAGGACCACAAAGCCACATATTGAGCAAGCGCCTAACGATACCCAAGCACACAAGGTGCATATAATCTAGGAGAAACTGTGACACCATGCCAACCCCAGTACCCTCAAATGCATGTGGCCCCTCATGGTGATGTATCTCATCTAACCTGTCATTGAAAGACTCATCCGTCCTTAGTGCATAATCTTTACACGGAAAACTCATTCGGCTCTGTTCATGTCTCCCAGGGTTTATGCATTTATCGCAGGCGTGGTAGGCATTATGACTTTTGGTGTTTTTCACAAATGCTCTTGCTGGTGTGTCACAATTACTGTATCAAGTTTAAGTGTCAAAGTCTTTCCCTCGAAACAGAAACCTTTTTCCAGATGAACTAATTCTTTGGTGAAGTCTTCGAGGAATTCTTTTGCTGATGAAGGTTTTTTTTCTCCAGAGTAACGCGATCACTACAGGCTCTTTCATAGGGACACTGAGCAGGAGACCCAGGATGGGCCACAGCTGAACACTTGAGCTTTTAAATAATGGTAGCCCATCTATATTTATTTGTAGCCTCAAAGTTAAGCCATCAGTTAGCGTGTGTGCATACCGGCTCAGTGTAGCACTAAGTGAATGGATGATGCCAAAATAGTAGTATTTATCCCCTGCTTTCTCCTGAATGGAATATTTAGTTGTTGTCCTAAGGAGGGTCCTGCTATCCTTTGGAAGATCAGGATGGGAGAGGCGAAGGATGCCTAGTAGGGCAGTCAGAGCAACCAATGAAATTCCAAAGTTTCTGGCCCAGTCCGCAATCTTGTCAGATAAGGACATCTCATAGGACTCATCTTCAGGTTCGGAACTATCACTGCCACTAGCTGAGAGACCCTCAGTAAAGTCTGACTCAAACTCCATGCCACCTTCCTCTTCATGAAATACTGCTCCTTCTGCAATACCTGAGGTATCATTTTCAAAACTGAGACAATCTTCTAAAAATCCTGCACTGTCATTCTCATTCTCATGCCTGTCATTTAGCCCTGTCTCTGTGTCCATGTCAGTCAGACTGAGATAGCCATTCTCATCCCTAATTTGTTCAAGTCTTTTTCTCACATCTACACGGGCCCTCCGTCTTATGGTGGAGCTGGAAACTGGCACACTCTTTCTGTTCATTTCCTCTGAAGAAACATTTCAGAAAGCAACCAGTGAGGGGATAAACAACCAGATTTTGAATGCTGCTTTAAGTAATTTGGAGTCAATCAGGCCATATCCCTTTTCTTTAAAGCTACCGAGTGCTGCCGGTAGATAGTAGAACGACAACATTTGGTACAACGTAAACCAAATTTTGCGAAATGATAGCTAACGCTAACAGGTGGGGGCATAAGAAAGGTTAACTTTCTTGCTGAGAGCATCATCAAACTGGTGTGTCATTAACTAGACAAGACATGAGGATTCTGTATGTTGTGTATGTAATACTGCTATTCCCCCATTGTGCCTGTAGGCGGGACTGCCACTAGTAATTATTAGTTGTGTTCCTCAATAATAAATTCTGAAGAAGAAAAAGTATCCTTGAATGTTGGCTGTGATTTCCAAACGTGGTTTACCCCAAGTGTTTAATACATGTTATGTCAGTAGGAAACATTATGTTTACCACTGACATAACATGTATTAAACACTTGGGGTAAACCACGTTTGACCATTACTATAGAATTACTACCATTACTATCATGAAATCACTCTCTTGACCATTTCAAGAGAGTTCCATTATCAGCATCATAGTTGTTCCCAGGGGCTTCCAATTTTACATTCCATATGTTATATTAATGCAGAGGAAGTAGATTGTGAACAAAATGGAACGTTCAAGCATTTTTTTTGTTTATCTTGTTGAAAGGGTCTACATCAACACCTTAGCATTTAACAGTGACGTCACTATTTATGCTCCAACAATGAAACAGTGCAATTGGTGATATATCCTAAATGTTGATCTTACCTTACACAGGTGGGTTAGGTCCTCAGCACAAGATCTAATAACAAGCTGTAAAGAAAACAGAATTATGTTAAATTGTGATTAGGATTTTGGATACCAGTATGCAGCTGAAGTGGCATGACGTTATAGCTCAGTCTGTTCTGTCGAGATGAGCTGGTGGAATCAAAAAAAAAATTGATGAATATGGTGCTGTTCTGCAAAACTACAATTATTCTACCATCAACACACTATTAACTGTTTGATAGAATAATTCCAGGTGGTAAATATATGGAACACACATTTCAAAACAGGGAGGTGAAATAAACAAACCTGAATATATCAGTTTTCTTTTGTAATATATTTTTTAGTTCTTAGCTTAGTGATTCTGATTGACAGACGTGAACTATTAAATATTGCACGTTGAGGTAGCACAAAATTACAGTAAATGTACTTCTAACAGTGGATTGTGAGTTTTAACTTGCGTCTAGCAGTTTGGCAGGGACATTGCCAGATCATTTTTAAAGCAGGTGCTGAGGGGATGCTAGATCATTGACAGGGGAGTTGAGCAATTATATAGCCTATTGTATATAAATACTTGTAGTGTGTTCAGTGTAAATGGAGGAATAAGAAGACAAGGTCGGCGAAATTGGGACTCGCACTTTATTGCAAAAATAAAAATAAACAAAAAGGATGCGCTCGGGCGCGGCCGCTGTGTGACTTCGCCACGGCAAACAAAGAACAATAAAATAACTTGAATGCAGGCTCAGTCAGTGCTTCCACGAAGTCCCGTGCGAGTCCCAGGTCTCTCTCTTCCTCTCTCACAGCCGGCAGCTTATATGCAGTCTCCACGCCAATTACTGCAATCAGACACAGGTGTTCGTCATCTGCACTTGACCCACTTACTCACCGCGCAGCTCGCTGACTCCTCTCTCGCTACAGACTTCGCGAAACCACGCCCCCCTCGCCACAATACTATTATTAAATGAGCAAAACTTCAATAATTAATATTCAATCACTTTAATTATCACATATAAAGTTTTCATTTTACTCAATTGAATAAGCACAACATTCAATCAAATATATTTAATGGTTTGTTGTTATTTCAACATAATATCTCGTCATTTCGACATGTGTGCGCAACATAATCAGAGAGTAGCCTATTTTCATTTGGAATTGTTTCATTTAGTTTAAATATTTAATTGCAAGCTTTTTTTTATAGATATTTCTCGTGCCTGTGAGGCATATTTCGGTTAATTTATGATGAGATGCGCTCAAGTTCACTGCAATGCAAGTGACTGCACCGACGCCTCCATATGACTATATTGTCTGCTATATTTGCTTTTTATTTATTAAATCCAGGCGATTGGTTGATGAATTTAAAAAAAATGATACAATTAATATAAAACGAAATTCACTTTAAAGAAAGGCTTTCTACAAAACACAATGTAGACTAATAGGTCAAAATCATGTCTGACCCACTTCATGTCTCGATAAAAAAAACATTATAATATTAGTGCTTATTAGGCTACAGACTCTTTGTACAAATCGCTGCACATTCATTTAATTCTGAATTTTGCACATTTGCAAAATTTTGTGCATATACTAAAATCATAATAAAGTTGGTTATACTACAAAAAAAATCAGATGAGCCCATAATATAAATATAAACGCAACACGTTTAATTAGTCTACACACTAGATCATTGACTTTTAAGAACGTAATACACATTCTTTTGATCGACGAACATAAAGTAGGCCTGTAGGCCAAATATAGGCTACGTAGACTGTCGTATACGTAGATATTTCGGAGTAGTATAGGCTAAAAGTAGACTGAACATATTTTAGTATAGAAGTAGCACACTTGAATAAACTTTCTGTGAGGGCCGGTCAGTGGATTCTTTCTTTGATTCCAGAAAAAAAACGGATGTCTTCTGCACATTAGTCAAATAAACTATATAACGTTAATCACCATCAAGACATTTATTTCATCTTGTAAACTCGGATCACATTTGAATGGCCAATAGCGAGTCAACACAGTCAGCAAATTATACACATCGTTAGCACTTAAGCTAGCAAGTTACTGCAATGAATTTACGCATAACTTTCCCAAATTAAAAACAACTAAACATAGGACATCCGGGATAGAGCTAGAATATGGGGAATGTGAATTAAAATCAGGCACTTTTATTCACCACTGGCTATTCTGATACTCCAACTCCTTATAAAATGGCAACCAAAATCCGCGAACATTTTACCAAAACCTTCGACAAAGCAGGTAGATTATATTTTAATGACAGATATAACATTAATAAAATTTATCTTAACGTTACACTTACTTGGCAGTCTTCACGCGAAGGAGATACGACTGTACAGCGTCCGTTAAGGCGCGTCCGAAGTGCGGATCTGTAAGTGATGCGTTCTGGGTCCGCCGATTAAAAGCGCAGGATTCTTTGATTCCAGAAAAAAAACGGATGTCTTCTGCACATTAGTCAAATAAACGATATAACGTTAATCATCATCAAGACATTTATTTCATCTTGTAAACTCGGATCACATTTGAATGCCCAATAGCGAGTCAACACAGTCTGCACCATTAGCACTTAAGCTAGCACAAGTTACTGCAATGAATTTACGCATAACTTTCCCAAATTAAAACAACTAAACATAGGACATCCGGGATAGAGCTCGAATATGGGGAATGTGAATTAAAATCAGGCACTGGTCTACTTTATGCACCACAGGCTATTCCGATACTCCAACTCCTTATAAAATGGCAACCAAAATCCGCGAACATTTTACCAAAAACCTTCGAAAAAGCAGGTTACACCACTAGATTATATTTCAATGACAGATATAACATTAATAAAATATTTCTTAACGTTACACTTACTTGACAGTCTTCACGCGAAAGAGAAGCGACTAATCCCACGTACAGCATCCGTTAACTAAGGCGCGTCCGAAGTGCGGATCCGTATGTGATCCGTTCTGGGTCCGCCGATTAAAAGCGCAGGCGGGGCCGATCCTGGAGGTGGGGCCGATCCTGTTAGCGCAGCGAAAACGAATCTGACAGTCAGGCGGATCTGGCGGCTTGAGGGCGGGTCCGCCACGGACTCCTTTGCTGTGTGGGTAATGGCCTCTCTCAAGAGGTCCACTCCAAGGTTTGGTCCTCCCAAGGGATCAACAAGTTGCTGAAGTTCAGCCACACGGTCCTTGTCCAGGCATATTCAGCCAAGGGGACCTCAGCGCTGTCTTGCCAGTTAGAAGCTGGCACCTGAGGTGGGTCGAGCACTTTTGCATCCAGTTGAGCTGCATCTAAACACTCCCTGAATCCCAGTCAGATTGGGACCTGTAGGCGAAGACAAAGGTTTGATATGGCGACATTGCCTTGCAGTTCTCAGGCGGTGATGGTTCCACTGATTAACAGTCCCGGTTTATTCGAGGAAGATATATTGAATGATCTGTGAAGGCCAAAAAACATTTTAAAATAATTCTGAGTGTAACATTGATTTACTGTGGTTTCAGTTTGTAAGGAGTGAAGTCAAGCTGACAATTATCATTATGCAACTAAACAAAATTATGACAATGCCCTTGGGTTCATAAGTAAGATCTGTATTTACCTAAGATGTCGTTTCACAGTGCGACTTGAAGTGCCCAATATATCTGCAATCTGAGGTATTGTGAACTGACTTGAAGTGCCCAGTATATCTGCAATCTGAGGTATTGTGAACTGACTTGAAGTGCCCAGTATATCTGCAATCTGAGGTATTGTGAACTGACTTGAAGTGCCCAGTATATCTGCAATCTGAGGTATTGTGAACTGTAGAGACAATAAAACTGCAGTTGTTCAGGAGTGATGTGGCACTTTGGACACCCAGTATGTCCCCTAACGTGTGGAACTTGATAACCAAGGAAAGCTGCAATAGAAAACATTTAATCAGATATAACAATAATTACTGGTTTGACATCCATTTTACTTCGACAGTTTTTTGACACTCTAAGAATTCTTATTGTGATCTTTTCCATTACAGTGTGGGTACATTGAACATTAAAACCTCTAATGTGAAACTACACTTCTTTATGTATCCATCAGATTTCTGGTATAGTCCAGCCCATCCACTAGTATCTTATAGTGAAGAACAACAATACCACCAGGCTGCCGCTGCTGCCGAACGTCTGCCACAAACTCGCCAATTAAATGTAAGTTCATCAGCTAAGTGGGATTCAAAAAGTCTGGCTCTTGTCCATTCAAGGCTCTGTGCTCGTTTCCATCCTAAACAGAATTTAAAGGATAATTCTGGTATTTAACACTTTGAGTCTATTTTGTAGTTTGTTTTGGATAAACTAGAGTGGTGGACACAGAAATTTTGACAATGGTTGCTGTCTCGACTTTTTGACTGTTTTAGAATCGCCTTTGACAGCTTCAGAATGGAAGTCTATGGGCATGCACAAACATGTCCTTAAAACAACCCTTAACGTTCGTTTTCAAAACTGTACAACTCACCGAGTGGTAAGTGGTGTTCGAACCTCTTTATTAGAGGTTAGAACCCGAATTAGAACCTCTAACGAAGCAAAGGCCTCCTGGAGTTCAGTAGCTCCTCCTCGGAAGTTAGTACCTCTATCTGCCAGCATCTCAAATGGCTTTCCACGACGTGACACAAATCGTCTTAATGCCATCAGAAAAGCATCCGTGTCCATGCTCTCTAAGAGATAAAGATGTATGCAACGCGTTGTCATACATTTTAATATAATGCCCCAGCGTTTCTCAGTCCGTCTACCCAGTTTAATTGTGAACGGTCCGAAGCAGTCTACACCAGTGGACCAGAAAGGTGGTTTGTATAGCAGGAGTCGAGATGGGGGCAAGTCTGCCATCTTCGGAATTACAGGACTTGCTCTCCATTTTTGACACTTCTCACAGTTGTACTGGTGCTTCTTGATTGATTCTCTGACCCGTAGGATCCAGTACTTGAGTCTGATCTCACCCAAGACCCTCTCTGGACCTGGATGCAGAAGCTGGTTGTCATATTCTTTGATTGGGAGCATTGTAATCTGATGTTTAGGGTCTAGTATTATCGGATGCATAGTGTCTGGATCGTTGTCCCCCAACTCGGATTAAATCAAGTGTTTGATCATACTCAGGGGAAAGTGAAGCAAGACGACTCTGGACGGATATGGCTCTACCTTTGATCAGTGCGTCCATTTCTCCTGGGAAGCTGTCACTCTGAGCTTGTCTTAATAGGTGTAGTTCAGCTGATATGGCATCTGCGGCAGTCATGATAGCAGCCGCCCCATGAAGGGACTGGTGAGTTGCTTTCAACAGTTCATTCCAACTCCTACTACTAGAGATGTTAGGTTGAGGCTTGGCAAGACATGAATTACCACAGAATGATTGCTTCTTTAGCTCATCACTATCATCAGGAGCTGTTAATTTAGGCAGAGATGGCCAGGTGCTGGGAGTTGGTGAAGGAACCTTGGTCCTTGACTCCAGTGCTGAGGTTTGCTCAACTCAAGCAAAGTCTTCCCCCTAGTTAGGTCATCCGCTGAGTTTTCCGCAGTATTGACATATTTCCAATTTGACATCAAAGTCATATGCTGAATTTCGGCGATACTTGTCCCGACAAAAAGTTTGTAGCGGCAAGAGTCTGATCTTATCCAATTTAGGACTGTTGTTGAATCGGTCCACAGAATTATATCATCCGAAGGAACAGAAAGCTCTTTACTGAGCAACTTCGCCAGCTGTGCTCCTGAAAGAGCTGCACAAAGCTCTAAGCGGGGAATCGAGGTCTGCTTGCGAGGAGCCACTCTGGACCTTGCCATCACAAAGGCAACATGGGTTAGTTTCTGTTGATCTTGAGTGTTGAGGTAAGCAACCGACCCGTATGCCCATTCGGAGGCATCACAAAAAATATGGATGGTTCTCTGGGTGTCTTCTGTGCCAGCATATGATGGGATGTACGCTCTGGGTATTTGTACGATCTAGGTACAGCCTCCCAGGCTTGCCATTGTACCAACAGGCTTTCAGGGTGGATTGTCATCCCAACCAATCTTGAGTTTCCAGAGATCTTGAATTAGCATTTTCGCTTTAGTGGTGAAGGGCATAAGATATCCAAGTTGGTCATATTGTGTGGCCAGTACTTTGTAGACGTTTCGTAGTGTTGGTTCGGAGTAGTCAACCTGGCGATGTTTATATCCAAGTTGGTAAGTGAGACAATTCCAGCGCAGACCTAAAGTTGGCTCTTGTGGGTCTGAACTATGCTCAGAAAGCCACAGTTCAGTACTGGCTGCTCTGGCTTCAACTGGGAGGTGTTCTATTACAGCAGGGACATTGCTGGCCCACTGGCGGATTTCAAAGCCACCAGAAGACAAAAGAATGCGCATCCTGTCGATGAGGTTACAGGCCTTCTCTGGGGAGCCAAGACTCTGCAAACAGTTGTCAACATAAAATGCTTGCTCTATAGACCTTTGAACATCTTCGTAGCCTTCCCGGTTGTCCTTCACATGCCTTTGAAGTGCATATGTGGCACAAACAGGACTGCAGGTGGTCCCAAATGGAAGAACCTGCCATTCAAAGACACTTGGTTCTTCGTCCCTCTTCATGTCTCTCCAGATGAATCGTAACAATGAGTGGTCTTCTGGCAGAAATCGGATCTGGTGGAACATTGCTTTAATGTCTCCACTGATAGCCACCGCGTGCTCACGGAACCGAAGGAGGACACCAAGCAAGGACGGACCCAAGATGGGACCCGGAAGAAGTTGATAATTTAGTGCTTGGCCCCTGTTTTGATATGAGCAATTGAAAACAAGCCTTGCTTTGTTGTTGTGATGGACAAAGTGATGAGGGAGGTACCATGACTCAGAAGAAGAATCTACAACCTCAGGTGTCAATCTCTTCACATAGCCAGCAATGTCAAGCTTCTGGACCTCTTGACAATAGGTCATGGTTTGATTGATGTCGTTGGTGATCCGTCGTTCTGTACTTCGAAGTAGTGAAAGACAAGCAGATTTGGGCGCTTTTAGACACGGACTGTCCTTCCGTCTGAGAAGTGGTGAAGCATGTCTCATTATGCCATCTACATTCATCCTTACATGAGGATGTGCGCTGCTCAAGCATCTCAAGTGCTTGCTGGTCAAGCTTGGATCTGGTGGCTGCTTTCTCACTGATATAAGGCAAAGTATCAATTTGCCACAGTTTCTCCACATGCGTTTGGAGATCAAAGTGGTTTGACATCACTGAAGTAAAGAAGCAGTGCTGCTCTTCAAAAGGAAGATTGACCAAGCTGGCAGGACCTTGAAGTGTCCAACCCAGGGAAGTACATATTGCTACAGGTCCCCCAGAAGGGCCAACTCAAACAGGCTGGGTAGGGATAAGCAAATGTGGAAAGTCGGAACCAATCAGCAGTACAGGCTTTACTTTGTCAATTGCTGGGATTGGCAGCCCCTGTAGGTGCCTGTACTTTTTCATCAGTACTTTAACTGGGTAGCTATGCTCGGAAAGACCCAGTTCATCAGCAGTGAATGCATGATGGATATTGTATCTCTGTCTAGAGTTGTCAGCTGGGGAAATTTTGAAAGAAACGGATGTCCCTTTCAGGTGAACAACCTCATGCTGTACAGTTCTCAGTGAGAGGGTTTCTGGTTCCTTCTGTAGCTTGAGACGTAGTGCAGCGGAAGAGAGAAGAATAGTCCGCTCAGAACCATCATCCAACAAAGCATATGCCTCTAGGGAGTGTTCAGCATTATGCAGAAGTACTTTGACTACCTTTAACATGACCTGTTGAGGTCGGTTGGGATGGTCAAGATAAATATCTTGACGGCGTATCTGAGAGGTAAATGGTAATTTATCTGGACTACTACTGGTATTGTAGTACACAGAAGATGATTGCTGACTCTGGCTTCTCATCCCTTTCTTCTGAGGCTTCATCTGCTCTTGAAACATGTCCACAGCTCTGCTGGAGATACGCTTTGCCTGTGATTTTATCAGAAGTCACGCTGATAGGTCCAGCAGTGTGTATGTTTTGTCTGTCCCTGTGATTAGTATACCACGATTTAAACAATGCTCTAAAAACCCATCACGATAGCTGGCAGGCAGTTAGGCAAAATTCCGTCTACATGTGAGCCATATTTCAGTTTGTAGCCATTGTCACCCTCTAAGAAACGGAGCATGCCCACAAGAGAATGTACTGACAGTGCAAAGTTATCAAATGCTTCAGCATCCCCTACTCTCACAGGTGGAGAGTTCAATATAGCACCAAGTTCACTCTGTACAAGTTGGCGGTCTTGCCCATATTTGTCTTGGACGGCTTGCAATGTAGTCGTGTATGGAGTAGGGTCATGCATGTAAGCTTGTGCTAATTTGTAGGCACTTGGCAGTTTTAATCTGTCTAGAAGCACTTGGTATTTAAATTGCGGAATATAAATATTATATATTATATATATAAATATTTAAATATTAAATTATGGAATAATTGTTAAAAAATAAATAAAATAGGCATATTTGTGGAAAAAATATATAATATTTGAGTTACATAAAAGCTTTTTATTTGTTTTCTTCCTAATTGTCCTTGAAATAGTGGCAAAGAACCCCCCCCCCCCCCCCACCTCAAAACAAAAATGGTTTGGCCACTGATCAAAATTTGATGTTGTCATCTGATTTGAAGGTCAGTAGGCTAACGTTACGCTCAAAAAATGTCCGTTCAGCACAAGTCCAGTGCTCAGAAAATAAAAGGAAAGTGAAGAAGAAGCAAATAGAGGCCTTAGAGATGTCCTAAACAAATATTTTTAAAAAGGTGGTGACGGTGAAGCTGGAACTAACGTTAGTATTTTTCAACGTAGAGCAAGGTAAGAAACAGTGCAGCCAACGTTTATGAGTGTTGTCAAAGACCCGGTACTTGGGTACCAAGTCGGTAAAAAAATTTTTTCCCCAAGCGCCCTAAGTTCATTGTTGCATAGCAAGGACAGGACAGACCGCGCTCGTGGAAAGGAGAAAGCGGTGCGAACTGCGCTCTCAGAACAAAATTCTGTATCAAATTACAGTTACTATAAATCCGGCCTCTAGTTCATAAACGCCAGAGGAGAACTGGCCCCCGACTGAGCCTGGGTTCTCCCAAGGTTTTTTTTTTCTCCAGTAGGTCACCTGATGGAGTTTTAGGACACCAGTAGGTCACCTGATGGAGTTTTAGGACACCAGTAGGTCACCTGATGGAGTTTTAGGACACCAGTAGGTCACTTGATGGAGTTTTTCGGTTCCTTGCCACTGTTGCCTTTGGCTTGCTCAGTTGGGGATATTCAAAATAATTAACCAAGCATTATTACCATTGATCAGCCGTACCAAACGTGGATGTTTTTTCACTAAGAAACAAACATTGTTATTTTATTTGATTGATATTGTGAAGCTGCTTTGATGCAATTTATATTGTGAAAAGCGCTATATAAATAAACTTGACTTGACTTGACTCTCCATGATGACGAGGAAGTATCAGCAAAGAATTAATTGATATCTAGCCCTTGCATTAGCTTTACTACTAGATATATTTATGGAGATGAGAAATAAAAAGCCGGCTTAAATGCATCACTGTCGGCATCGGTGAACAGATAATGGGCCAGATCCGAGTCTATTTTTGCTGCTCTGCTCATGCTTAATTAAAAGTGAAAGCACACTTTTGATGGACAAAAAATAAATATGATTTCACTCAAAAAGTGCCAAAAATGTACAGCTTTGCATGTGTAGTGTGTTTTAACAAGAACTGCAGTAGGCTATGTCAGAAAAGAAAATGAAGACGTTTATAGAAAATGTACCCATTTAAGCATGTTTTTGTTATTCAGTTTGGGTAAAAGTATATGGTGTTTTATAAAAAAAGGAAGAGCAAGGGAAAGGAGAGATCTGGGCGTGGGGGGGTCCCATCTAAGATTATCTTGTCCCGGGCCCAGGCAAGACTGTCAGCTGGCCTGGCACCAACCTCAGACCAAATGTTAGGCACCCTGTAGACAGGCCAGCCTATATAAATATATTAAGCAGAAATGTGTAATGTACCTTAGCATATTAGAGGAAGACGCTGATATCTGGATTGAATTGATGCTGAAGAATGCACTTCCACAGCAGTCTCGAGTAACAGCAGGAATAAGCGGTTAAAGTTTTCTATGCTTAATTTGATTTGATGAAGGTCACGAGACCGATTACTTCATCCAATCACGTTGGTGGATAAAAATAAAATTAAAACAAGCATGTAACGAGTAACGACCACAAACAGAAGAAAAATAGCGGAGAAAAAGTACCGATACATCACTTAAAATGTACTTAAATAAAGGTAAAATTACACCATTTTTAAACTACTCAAAAAAGTACAATTTCTGAAAAAAAAAACTACTTAATTACAGTAACGTGAGTATGTGTAATTCGTTACTTCAGACCCCTGTCTATCTATCTATCTGTCTATCTATCTATCTGTCTATCTATCTGTCTATCTATCTGTCTATCTGTCTGTCTGTCTGTCTATCTATCTATCTATCTATCCATCTATCTATCTATCTATCTATCTATCTATCTGTCTCTCTATCTATCTCTCTATCTATCAAACTTCTATCTATCTATCTATCTATCTATCTATCTATCTATCTATCTATCTGTCTGTCTATCTATCTGTCTATCTATCTATCTCTCTATCTATCTATCTATCTCTCTATCTATCTATCTATCTATCTCTCTATCTATCTATCTCTCTCTCTCTCTATCTATCTCTCTCTCTATCTATCTATCTATCTATCTCTCTATCTATCTATCTATCAAACTTCTATCTATCTATCTATCTATCTATCTATCTATCTATCTAACTTCTATCTATCTATCCATCTAACTTCTATCTATCTATCTATCTATCTATCTATCTATCTATCTCTCTATCTATCTATCTATCTATCTATCTATCTATCTATCTATCTATCTATCTATCTATCTATCTATCCATCTATCTATCTATCTGTCTATGTGTCTATCTATCTGTCTATCTGTCTGTCTGTCTATCTGTCTGTCTCTCTGTCTGTCTATCTATCTGTCTATCTATCTATCTATCTATCTCTCTATCTATCTATCTATCTCTCTATCTATCTCTCTATCTATCTCTCTATCTATCTATCTCTCTATCTATCTCTCTATGTATCTATCTATCTATCTCTCTATCTATCTGTCTCTCTATCTATCTATCTCTCTATCTATCAAACTTCTATCTATCTATCTATCTATCTATCTATCTATCTATCTCTCTATCTAACTTCTATCTATCTTTCTGTCTATCTATCTATCTGTCTATCTATCTATCTCTCTATCTATCTATCTCTCTATCTATCTCTCTATCTATCTATCTATCTATCTATCTATCTCTCTCTCTATCTATCTATCTATCTCTCTATCTATCTATCTATCTATCTATCTATCTCTCTATCTATCTATCTATCTATCTATCTAACTTCTATCTATCTATCCATCTAACTTCTATTTATCTATCTATCTATCTATCTATCTATCTATCTCTTTCTCTATCTATCTATCTCTCTATCTATCTATCTATCTATCTATCTATCTATCTATCTATCAAACTTCTATCCATCTATCTATCTATCTATCTAACTTCTATCTATCTATCTATCTATCTAACTTCTATCTATCTATCTATCTAACTTCTATCTATCTATCTATCTATCTAACTTCTATCTATCTGTCTGTCTGTCTGTCTATCTATCTATCTTTCTCTATCTATCTATCTATCTATCCATCCATCCATCCATCCATCGATCCATCCATGTATTTACACCAGTCTATAAAATAATTGTGGAGGTGTGTCAGTTTGTAAATGAACAATAAACTCCGTGTTCTTCTATTGGTCACATGTGTGATCAGATAAAACCCATTTTTCTCTTTTAAGGACTTTCATTATTTATTTATTTTTTTACATAATTGATAGCGATAGTTATTTTATCTTGTAAATAGCTTAAATTACCAAATATGTAAGTCGAAGATAATTCATAACTCTGAAACAACATCAACTCTTATCCAACGGCATCCTTATTTTGATTTATTACAGATTTATGGCGACTGTCGCGCTAATCGCGAAGCAACAAATTCATGACAAACATAAATAAGGTAAAAAACTCTTTTCAACGTATAAAAAACGAAAATGTAGGCTAAGTTTTGTGCGGTTTGTTTTTCACAGTTACCTGGAAAGAAGTGTAATATATAATTCCCGTCTCTGTATTTAGGCCACTATACTATAGGAAGCGCATCACGGCCACTCCCAACTGAAGATGCCAGGTGACGTAGGTATCCATTAGCTAAGCGCTCGTTCACAATCTCATGCATAAAGCGAAGGTGCGCATCACCACATTAATAGTCATGAGCTGAGAATAATTACCAACAGTTACGACAGGCAGTGTCAACGTGACACAACACCTTTATTATATTTTAATTATTCACAATAGATTGACCCACAGCTTACCTCATCAGCCATCATAAGCCGACGACACTGACCGAAGGGTCACTTGCAGGAAACTGAATAGATAGATTACGAGTGTAATACCACTCCAAATCTGTCCCACATTTTGGCGAGAAAAGCATAATCTCTTGTTTTGTGTAGTAGCCTATTATTAAAATATATTTAAATCATTGTTGGTCCTATATTCATTGAATGAGTTCACATTTGAATATCCATTGTAAAAAGTCATTAGGCAGAAGTTCTGTCTGATTTCAATTATTAATAATTCAAGCCACTCTTGTTTTAGATTATTATTATTATTGCATACGTTTGTCCTTCACAGATCATTCACCCTGTCTTGATTCACAAGCATGACGATTTGGATGGCCTATGACGAACAGACCGAGAGCCTGTATGCCTGTCGAGAGAATGCTTATACTTGAACAAAGATGTTTCCTACATGCATGCTTATTCTGTCTTCTATTGCCTGTTTATTGTTGCATATAAATAAATAAACAGCTTGTATGTATATATATATATATACAGGTCCTTCTCAAAAAATTAGCATATTGTGATAAAGTTAATTATTTTCCATAATGTAATGATAAAAATTTAACTTTCATATGTTTTAGATTCATTGCACACCAACTGAAATATTTCAGGTGTTTTATTGTTTTAATACTGATGATTTTGGCATACAGCTCATGAAAACCCCAAATTCCTATCTCAAAAAATTAGCATATCATGAAAAGGTTCTCTAAACGAGCTATTAACCTAATCA
This sequence comes from Meda fulgida, assembly GCA_030578275.1. Classification (NCBI taxonomy): domain Eukaryota; kingdom Metazoa; phylum Chordata; class Actinopteri; order Cypriniformes; family Leuciscidae; genus Meda; species Meda fulgida. Next base: position 2,631,987 of record CM060630.1, on the reverse strand, counting down.
TCTGAATCAACTAATTAACTCTAAACACCTGCAAAAGATTCCTGAGGCTTTTAGAAACTCCCAGCCTGTTTCATTACTCAAAACCGCAATCATGGGTAAGACTGCCGACCTGACAGCTGTCCAGAAGGCCATCATTGACACCCTCAAGCAAGAGGGTAAGACACAGAAAGACATTTCTGAACAAATAGGCTGTTCCCAGAGTGCTGTATCAAGGCACCTCAGTGGGAAGTCTGTGGGAAGGAAAAAGTGTGGCAGAAAACGCTGCACAACGAGAAGAGGTGACCGGACCCTGAGGAAGATTGTGGAGAAGGACCGATTCCAGACCTTGGGGGACCTGCGAAAGCAGTGGACTGAGTCTGGAGTAGAAACATCCAGAGCCACCGTGCACAGGCGTGTGCAGGAAATGGGCTACAGGTGCCGCATTCCCCAGGTCAAGCCACTTTTGAACCAGAAACAGCGGCAGAAGCGCCTGACCTGGGCTACAGAGAAGCAGCACTGGACTGTTGCTCAGTGGTTGCATGTCATTCGGAAATCAAGGTGCCAGAGTCTGGAGGAAGACTGGGGAGAAGGAAATGCCAAAATGCCTGAAGTCCAGTGTCAAGTACCCACAGTCAGTGATGGTCTGGGGTGCCATGTCAGCTGCTGGTGTTGGTCCACTGTGTTTTATCAAGGGCAGGGTCAATGCAGCTAGCTATCAGGAGATTTTGGAGCACTTCATGCTTCCACCTGCTGAAAAGCTTTATGGAGATGAAGATTTCATTTTTCAGCACGACCTGGCACCTGCTCACAGTGCCAAAACCACTGGTAAATGGTTTACTGACCATGGTATTACTGTGCTCAATTGGCCTGCCAACTCTCCTGACCTGAACCCCATAGAGAATCTGTGGGATATTGTGAAGAGAAAGTTGAGAGACGCAAGACCCAACACTCTGGATGAGCTTAAGGCCGCTCTCGAAGCATCCTGGGCCTCCAGAACACCTCAGCACTGCCACAGGCTGATTGCCTCCATGCCACGCCGCATTGAAGCAGTCATTTCTGCAAAAGGATTCCCGACCAAGTACTGAGTGCGTAACTGAACATAATTATTTGAAGGTTGACTTTTTTTTTTGTATTAAAAACACTTATTTTATTGGTCGGATGAAATATGCTAATTTTTTGAGATAGGAATTTTGGGTTTTCATGAGCTGTATGCCAAAATCATCAGTATTAAAACAATAAAAGACCTGAAATATTTCAGTTGGTGTGCAATGAATCTAAAATATATGAAAGTTAAATTTTTATCATTACATTATGGAAAATAATGAACTTTATCACAATATGCTAATTTTTTTAGAAGGACCTGTATATTTATACTGTGTGTGTGTAATGTAATATAATGTAATATATTTTTTTACTTTAAAAAAACACTACAAAACAATGATTCAAAAGGCTTAAGGGTGCCAGAAGGGGCTCTCTAACAAATAATGCATAGTGGTTAAATTATAAAAAGATGAATTTATATTGTGATTGTGAAAATGGTCTTAAGTGCTCAGCTATAGTATAGGTGCTAAAACCAGTATTTTACGCGTTAACGCGTAATTACGTGTTAACACGACAGTTTCACACGTTTTGGCCCTAATGGCCTTCCATACTCGCCAGCTTTGTGGAGAGGGACGCGCTGCGCTTGTGTGCATGTTTTCGACGCGTATGTTACACATCACATCCTGACGTCACGCGTTTTTACGGGATCTTTACGGGATGTGTGTGAACGAACACACGCACATATTACGGAAAATCACTGCCAGTGTGAATGAACCAAAATCAAATGATCCCGGGACACATTAGGAGAACTCTAAAACTGCTAGAAAATCAAAGCCATAAATCTAAGTCGTGTTCCAAATTTGAGGTTGATATCTCAAAAAATGAGCTTTCAGTGAGATTTTGTTTGGGCGCAGTATCACATTTTGCCCATTAGATGCAGTGAACACATACATTCTTTTTATTACACACTTACACACACACACACACACACACACACACACACACACACACACACACACACACACACACACACACACACACACACACACACACACACACACACACACACACACACACACACACACACACACACACACAATTATAGCTGCATAATTTATCCAATTGTCTCTATAATATGCAGATCAGAAGTCAGGAACAATTAAAACACGTTTTTGCTTTATAGGCCAAACCTGAGAAAATGCCACCATCTGGTAAATAATAGTAATATTTTTATTTAAATGTTATAGTTCAATGGCCCTGGGATTAAAAAAAGCATTTTTAATGGGTTTCAATGGAATGGAACTATTACTAGTGTAAAATAGATGCATTAAAGAAAATGGGGGTGAAATAGTAAAATACCAATAAAAATACACTCCTGTGCCAAAATGTATGCAGTTGGCATTAACACAGGCAAACTGATCAAGAAAACAATACTGAAAAAGGCAAAAGTGTCCATAAGGTCGCACAGGGTTAAGAAAATGCACCTCACACGCTTAACATTTCTTGTGATGTGTAGTCTAGTTGAGGACTTGCTTGAGTTTGTGCTCATGAGCGTTCGCAAATGGTGCACAAATGAACGCAATTTGAAATGCGCATTATTCTTTTATAATTATTATTGTTGTACAATTTTTAATAAATATTCTAATGAGTGGTAATTGTAAATATTAGTATCATATTAAATTAAGACATAAAACCTAGAAGTAGTATATGAATTATCGTTTAACTTTGAGAGAGAGAGAGAGAGAGAGAGAGAGAGATAGAGAGAGAGATAGAGAGAGAGAGAGAGAGAGAGAGATAGAGAGAGAGAGAGAGAGAGAGAGACGAATCTGCCGTCTCGTTTGATTTCCTTCCTAGCGATGTCTCAGGTTTTGGCAAAGGTGAATTTGGGCTTTCCGTCAAACGCAGAGCGCCACCTGCCGGATACATTACACTACCTCCTGACAACTTTAACAATAATATTAATAACAATAATAAATCGGCAAATTAAATAGAGTCTTGAAATTATTTAAATAAAAAAAATCTAACAGTTCTTACTGCTTGCGTTGTGTTGGGCACTTTCGAAACACGGTTCACGAAACCTTTACGAATCTGTTGTTTCGAATCAGTGGCTCGGAGCGTGAGTCAAACTGCCACAGTCACGTGATTTCAGTAAAACGGGGCTTCGTTACTGCTTCTTTTACGTCATTACAGTTTCGAAACGTTTCGAAATGTCAATGGTTCACCGCTGGGGGGGGGCGATGATCTCTGTGAACCCATTGGGAAAATCATGAAAGAACGCATTATACAGACACTTAATGTTGGACAGATTTGACTTTCAATAAAATATTTGCAATTTGTGTTTTGTGCATGTTTTGCCCTTTTCTGATCAGCAGGGGTCACCAGCGTGTGTGATTCAAACGCTTCGAAACAGTGAATCATTTTGCGACGCAATCGGTTCAATTGATTCGAAGCTTTGAAAAGCTTCGTTTCTCCCATCAGTAGCTGGCAGACACAGATTCGTTACAAATATATATTCTCTTGTAGGCGATTCCAGACGCTTTTTTTCGTTTACACAACACACAGAGATAATCGATTCGTTCGCGCGCGCGACGCGATCACACAATAGTGTTATAATATAAAGCGTCCCGCACTCCCCCGTTATTCTCTGCACGCCTCGCGAGGCGGTGCCGCTCCACCGGCAATCCCAGCATACACCGCGCCTCATTAGCATAAAACATTCCGGTGTCTACAAGAGCCGAGCGAACACATTCAGTTCCAGAGAACTGCATATACTTCTAAATTAAAGATTATATCCACACACATCGGCAAACATGAGCGACAGCGAGAAACTGGACAAGCAGCGGCTGAAGAACTTCAAGAATAAAGGGCGCGATCTGGAGGTAAAGACGCGTGTGACGTCGAGCAGATTTACAGACACTTCACGAATAATCGCGCAATCATCCGCTCTCGAGCTCTCATAACACGACGTGTGTTCAGATCTGAGCGTTTATGTAAGAATATAGAGGTTGAATCAGCCAAACTTGTGATGTGAAGGTGTTAGCCGCGCGGCTAGCTCGCCGTTAGCCTCGAGCTAAGCTAACGCGCGTCGCAGCTCGCCATTTAAGTATATATCTGTCATCAGTCTTTAAAACAAGCGCAGAGATGTGCTCGGATGAGTCGTGATGTGTGCTTCTGGGCTCGGGGTGTGTGTGGTGATCGTGTGTGAGTCCTGCAGTGAGTGTTAGCATGAGCTCGGCCTGCTGCACAATAACATCCTCCAGACGCCTTTCTGCTGCGTGCTCGGGCTGAAATCACTCAAAAGGGCAGATTAATGATGGGTAATGTGTTTGCTGTGGTTGGAACCATCGTGTCGTGTGTGTGAGAGAGTTCCCAGCAGTTATTCTCTCTTTAACCGCATCACATTCACGCAAACAGCGCCCTGCGCACATCAAAACACCGCGCCTCTCGTCTAAACAAGCCTGGGAAGAATCCGGAGTGTGTAACAAATCCCAATCAGTGCTGTAAATAAGTGTCATCGGCATAAATATCTAAATAACAATTAGAACACACTTGATGTTGTTCATTTTTTTAAAAAAAATAGATAAAGTTAGAGGTCCCAGGACTGAACCTTGAGGAGCACCCTTTTCAACAACTCACTAGTCAGTCTGAAAACCTTGTAAAACAACACCCTGTTATTGAAGATGAGCATTAATCCAAAGAAGCTGGTCAGAACTCTCTCTAGTCGTGTTTAAAGTAATAATTAAGGCTATTGTTAGTCTTTGTGCTGGATTCGAGTAATGAAGAAGGACTTTAATGCTGTGATTTATATTTTTAACAGATTTGTATCATCCGGGTGTTAAGTAAAATAAAATCACCATCTTCAGCGTCTTTCATTCTGAGGCGATATGAGATCGGATGACACGAAGAGCTGGAAGTGCATGTAGAATATTTGTTTCCTCATAGCTAAAATGTGCAGGCCGGGTGGATCAACTGTAGACTGACGTGATGTGTGTGTGATTGACTGGTTCTGATCAGTAATGATGCTTCTGGTTTCTCCTGTACAGACGATGAGAAGACAGCGCACAGAAGTGGTGGTGGAGCTCAGGAAGGTAAGAGTTGCGCAAGTGTTTTAGCAGTGTTTGATTGACAGGTCAGTAGCGTTTACACTGAATACAGTGTGTTTGAGCACCTCAGAGTGTGTACCCCTGAGCAGCTGGTGTGTTTCTCCTGCAGAATAAGAGAGACGAGCACCTGCTGAAGCGGAGGAACGTCCCGCATGAGGACATCTGCGACGACTCTGACGCCGACGGGGACTTCAGGACCGTAAGACCTCTCTCTCTCTCTTTCAGGATTTAATGCTGAACTGAATTTGCAGTCATTATTGCTGTAACAATTTTTTTTTTTCCAATAGCAAAACACTTCGCTTGAAGCAATTGTGCAGGTAAGTCATGCATTTAAAAAAAAAAATAGTGTCAATTAATATGTGCACAATGTGATTTGAGAAATAGGAAATGTTTTTAGTGAGTGAATCTCATGAAACATGTCTGGCTCTTATTTCCACTGTAATAAAATTTTGTTGATTCTTGTATAATGAAAATGTAACCAGTTTTAGGATTTTTTTTTTTTTTAATATTTAGAGTCCCAGTGTAACATTATATTGGTTGATTTGATGAATTTTAAAACTTAAAAAAAAGAGTTTGGACAGATATCACATCCTGATGCGTGTTCTATGGAAATAGTGCGGTATCTTACATAATTCTTATCCATTTTCTCAATGTTTTGAACCTTTCAAAAATCCTAGAGTTTTAGGTTTCCCACTGTAACATCATTATATAGGTTGACTTCTCTGAATGTTTGTGGTTTTAAGATTTCACATCCTGATGTTGCGTGGAAGTAGTGCAGTATCTCACATATTTCTGATTCAACTTTTTTCAATGCCATTCTTCCAATGTTATCATTTTTTATAATATAACTCCCCAGTGTATTCGTCTGAAAGGAGACATGAATGCTTAGGATGGCTAGTTTTAATTTTTGGCTGAACTATCCTTTTAAAGCCCAAATGTAAACCACCTCCACGCTGTAGATAACAGCTTGCTGACGATTCCTGAATTGTTCAAATACAGGCTGTGTCCACTGCGTATAAAGCACACAATACGCTTCAGATGATTAATTCACATGTGTAAATATGCAGTACTTTAATGACATGGTGATTTAGTTGGTGTGGAAAAACTAATAAAGAATATCAGTCACTGCAGCAAGCGTTCTCCCCTCCGCCAAAACTCAACATGATCTGTTTCCGGTGGTAAATACGACTTGAGGACATTGATGTCAAATACCGACTGGGAAACGGGCATTTCCGACACTCGCGATCGCAGCTGAGACTGAGTCTCTGGGTGAACTCAGTCTAGATGCTCGAGGTGTTTCGGAGTTTCAGCTGTTGCTGTGGGGACATGGCCTGTACTGGGTGAGTGACGCGTGTCTGTTGGTCTTCATATAACGAGGCGTGTGGTGGTTGTTTGCAGAATGCCACCAGTGATAACCAGGGCGTTCAGCTCAGCGCCGTTCAGGCCGCCAGGTGAGTGACGGCTCTTTCATCTCTCCTCTCTTCTAATTGTTGTAAAGCTCTGAAGAGTGCATTTGATCTTCCACTAGGGCGAGACATTTAAGCTATGCTTGAGTTTTGAAAGCGAAACTAAAATCACCCACGTGTATGAAACACGCTTTACAAATAAACTTGACGCGCCTTATCAAGTATAATAAGAAGCACAAACTGCTAAGCAATTTGACGTGCAAGTAGCGCAGATAAACCTGTGTGAGGTGATGATCCTGTCGCCTCGTCCTGCAGGAAGCTTCTGTCGAGCGACCGCAACCCTCCCATAGACGACCTGATCAAGTCTGGGATCCTGCCCATCCTGGTGCACTGTCTGGACAGAGACGACAAGTAAGACCCGTGTCCTGAGTGTGAGGTGTGTGTGTGTGTGTGTATATCTCGTGCTCATGTGTCCCTCTCTCTGTGTTGTGTAGCCCGTCTCTGCAGTTCGAGGCGGCCTGGGCTCTGACCAACATCGCGTCGGGCACGTCTGAGCAGACGCAGGCCGTGGTGCAGTCCAGTACGTTCCCTGATCTCTGCGAGAGCTGCCCGCCAGCGTCTCGGCTGTTTCAATGCCGCCTTCGCTGCGTCACACACTAGTCTGAGCTCTCGTGCTGAAGTAGCAGACGCTGGCACAGGAACATTAGTAGTGTTGGTTGACTAGTCTAAAGAAAGCAGATAGGGATGTGAACATACAGGTGAAACTCGAAAAATTAGAATATCGTGCAAAAGTTCATGTATTTCAGTTACTAAAATTAAAAGGTGAAACTAATAGATTTAGTATATATAACTATATACATATGCATCATTATACTTTTCAGAGGGCCGACATTTCTGTATATAAAATCCCTTTTTTTTTAATTTCATGTAATATTAATTTTCTGAGATTGAGTTTGGGGTTTTCATAAGCTGTAAGCCATAATCATTCACATGTTTTGAGTTTCACATGGATAGCTGTGGACTCCTTTAAGGCCCTGATATACTCATGGCGAGGTTCCTTGTTCTTCGTTTAGGAGTAAAGTGCAGTTTGAGATGCGCGGTCAGCGATATGCTGTATCGGACATCTGACTCCACCCACACTGAGGTTCCCCTACCATTGATTGGGGGTGACCCCACCCCTTCAAAACGCCCCTCCGCGCCCTGAAAGAATGACAAAAATATTCAGAAAAAAAAATGTAGTGTATGACTCCATGTAGTAACTTTAGTGGCTGTGATTTTCGTGATGTAGCAGTTCAATACACTTGAAATCAAAAAGACTATTTAAATGTGAATCCTACATGTTCTGTGAGAATGAATGATGCCGACGACGCGCATCTTACCCCTCTCTCACACACTCTGAAGCATGTGTGACGCTTGCGCTGTTTTTTCGTCTGAGGACACGAGTGCATGAACTTCATCTCCAGACTCTAGAGTGTTTAACCGCTTCATTTGAGAGAAACTATCGTCATAAACACAAACTCAGAGGGCTTCGTGGCAATCACTCAAAATAAAAGTTCACTTTAATAATTATAAGTTTCATTATTTCAATTAATTAGATATGATTTTTATTACTAAAAATGTTCCACGGCCGCTCCGCGACACTAGTGTCGGTGATAAATATCCTAGAGCGACGGTCAGATGAATATGTAAATATGTGCTGCAAGTTTTCCTCAAAAGGAGAAATTGAGAAAACGCCAAGCCTTTTTTGCAATAGATCATAGCAACATGGATATGTTTATTTGCACATGCTCTGCAATTCGACACTGGTAAAGTCACATGTCTATTTATGCAGCAGTTTATACAATAGCTTAAAACCAAGCAGCTTTACCGTATTCAACATGAAAACGGCTTCAGTTTCTGCTATAAAGCAGCTCCTCCAGTGTGCTCATGTTTTCACTCGTGTCTGAACCGGAGAACATCTCGCTCGTGAAGAAGGCGGAGCCTCAGCACACCTGCCTATGATGTAATCGCCACAAACCAATGGGAGCACAACGAGCCGGAGCAAACCTTTCCGGAAAGTTGGTTTTGGCCTGATTTTGTTCTAAATGATGTCACAGTTCGTTCTTCTACTTTGCTTGAAGTGTATCGGGGCCTTTAAAGAAGTTCTGAGTGGCCGTGAACCAAGTGCTCAAGGTTTCAAAAGGTAGCTGTTTAATTATGGAGACTCAAACTGTTTCAGAGCACAGCACTAGATCCTCTATAAGCTCTGTTACAGCTCTATATCTGTCAGACTCTGTTCACTGTAGATGCAGCTCATCACTAACTCCATCTGCTAGTCCTTCTTATCTCTGTGTGTGTGTGTGTGTGTGTAGATGCGGTTCCTCTGTTCCTGCGGCTGCTGCATTCCCCTCATCAGAACGTGTGTGAACAGGCGGTTTGGGCTTTAGGGAACATCATCGGTAAGTGATGAACTCCACACAAGTGTTGCTCTCCGTACTGGAGCGCTATCATGCGCTGATGGGATTTGACAGTCAACCGGTCGCTGTCACAGTGTCTAGCGTTTTGAGTTTGTGATGGTAGGTCATCATCACACCACTCATCTCGCAGTCGTGTTTCTCATCCCGAGTGTCATGTGATCTGTCCACGCTCGTGGAGCGGAGTGACTGAAGCTAGTGCTGGGCGGTCATATCACAGTATTTTTCAAAATTATACCGGTTTCACGGTATATTACTTTTTTTTTTTTTAAGCATGTCTGGGCGTTAACCGCTTTTTTTCTTCTACTGATTGAGAGGAGATACTGCAGTAGATTGACCCAGAATGCCCTATTTTACTGTCTTGTGAACATTGTAGAGAAAATCATGCCGTTTACAAAGAGGTGCCAGATTAAATGAATTGAAAATAACAAACTTTTCTAAAGAGTCCGTTCCCTTCCAGACACATTCATATAAAAACACCCGCGCCGCGTTTTGCCTTTGAAACAGCCAGTGCTCATGTTTATTCAACGATCTCAAAGCCTTTTGGAAAGTCTATTTGTGGCGGGCAGTGTTGAGGATATTGTGAACCAGGAAACAATGTTATATAATTTGACCGCGATCAATTCTAGTTTAGCCTGTCCATCTTCCTGTCACAGTAACACACATCTGGTGATGTGCTACAGTGAAAAGGCCCTCTCAAACACATTGCGGTATATTAACTTCATCTCATAACAAAAATAAAGTTCGGTTTACGCCCAGCACTAACTGAAGCTGTAGCGCCGGCTGATGTCGGCTTGTGTGTTGCGTGTCGTGATCAGAGGCTGGTGGCTGATGATCGCTGTGCTGTTGCAGGTGATGGTCCTCAGTGCAGAGATTACGTCATCGGTCTGGGCGTGGTCAAACCGCTCCTGTCCTTCATCAGCCCCTCCATCCCCATCACCTTCCTCCGCAACGTCACCTGGGTCATGGTCAACCTGTGCCGCCACAAGGACCCGCCGCCGCCCATGGAGACCATCCAGGAGGTACGCGTGTGTCTGGTGTTAGCGTGTCGGCTCACTGCTAGCTGCTAACAGCTGCACGGGCCCACAGGTCAGCTCGCTGGCAGGACTGGACGTTTCTCTAAAATACTGCATTCGAATATTTGGGCTCATAAAAATCGAATATTTTGTAAATTATGTAAATGTTTAACGAGAAATGTCATTTTTTGTTTTATACACAAGCTTACGTTTATATCTTAAGGCTTTCTTTGTTAACCAGTTATTGTCCATGATGATTTTTTTTCGTCTTTTGTTTGTTTTTAATATATGTATATATAAATGGCAGTTTGTTTTTAACCTTAATAAATACAACGGTGTAATCAGCAAATGCATGAGTCCATTTTACAATTTAGAGTGATCTGTTATTAGAGGAAACTGTCTGAAGTTATGCATTTCAGAAATGTAAATACACAAATCGCACAGTTAGCTAAAAATGTCTTAATTTAAGCAATGTATTCAAGGCAGAAACAATGAGCTCACTGAAGTAATGAATGCTTGTTTAACAAATAAGGATTAGAAAATTTTAGCATTGGTGTGCTGATTCAGCGCTCGCTTCATCTGAAGTCCTCGCAGGAGCCGGCGATAATATTATAAAGTGAGATAATAGAACTTTTAACAGGCAATTAAAATCAAGAGTGTTTTATGCACTTGCACAGCAATTTGTAGAAATAGACAATATTGTCTGAAATGCAAGTCACTTAATATTAACAACTTGTTTATTGAACTGGTGTATAAAATCAATATAATCTCGTCTTGAAATCTCCCGTGTTTTTTGGGTGTTTAATTTGTGGCATTCTTGCAGCAACTCTTGATTTCGACTGATACTGAACACGTATAACTGGCCATTGCGCTCATGTCCTCGATAGCATGTGACCACAAACATGTCTGTCACACATTGTAAATTGACACTTCACGATTGGATTGTCACCGTCTCTGTAAACGTAAACCTGGTTTGTTTGCTGGGCTAATCTCCTGTCTGTCTTCACACAGATTCTTCCTGCCCTGTGTGTGCTCATTCACCACACTGACGTCAACGTAAGTGCTGCTGTGGTCATGTGACTGTCACCGGTGGCATGTGGGCGCGCAGGTTTAACTCTGAGCTCTGTGCAGATCCTGGTGGACACGGTTTGGGCGCTGTCTTACCTCACTGACGCGGGCAACGAGCAGATCCAGATGGTCATCGACTCCGGGATCGTCCCGTACCTCGTCCCCTTATTGAGCCACCAGGAGGTCAAAGTTCAGGTATGGAAGAGCCTGTTGTGTTGATGTGCTTCAGAGACATGCAGCCTGTTCTCTCTTCAGGGTTCGTACAAGGTGCTTACATTTCCAAAAGTCAAAGTCAAGCACTTCAAGTCCTGGAGAACCCTTGAGAACAGCCATATTTATGAAAAGTGCTTGAATTATTGAAAGACAATGGATGTGTAATTAGTGTTTTCACGCAAAATCAGCTCTGCAGCCCGTCTGATAAAGATATAGAGCCATTTCACATGGCCTTGAGTGTGCTATTGCTCATACATATCCAGGTGTGATGCAGCTTTCATTCTTCAGGTCAATCATATATTCATGTGGGGAAAGTCAGTTTGAATAAGGAAATGGATATCTGTGTCTTCGTATCCTTTCGACGGTTAAAGTTACCAAAGTTACTGCATGTGCTGCACTTTAGTTGTACCATTTTGTTTTATTTATTTTTATTTACCTTTTTTTGGATTTAAAGGTAATAAAGATATTGTTTGATTCGTGAGATCTGATTGTATTTCTTGAAAACCAGAAAAATGCTTTACGTCCTGTAATATTTTCCAGTACCTGTACGAACCCTGTCTTCCTCTTCACTCATTAAAGTGATGCGTGTGTATAACGGTCTGCTTTATGGCTACAGACGGCAGCGCTGCGAGCGGTGGGGAATATCGTGACGGGAACTGATGAACAGACTCAGGTGGTGCTCAACTGCGACGCTTTGGGTCACTTCCCAGCACTCCTCACGCACCCCAAAGAGAAGATCAACAAGGTAACCGGAAATGCGGACAACGTCAGGATCCACTTTAGGGCTCGACATTAACGCTCGTCTGGGACAAGTGGGTTTTTTGAAGGGGCAAGTAAGAGAATTTTACTCGACCTGACAAGTAGCCTGATTAAAAGTCAATAACAAAAAAATAACTAGGTAATCACTAAACCACAAGAGTGATTCTGCCGTCATTTAGTGTAAGTGGCGATTGATGGTGAATAATAATATAATGTAGTGACGGTAACAAGGTTTTGCTGTTGAGCTTCATGAGGAGAAATGGAAACAAACGAGTGCAGCTCACACAAAGAAGCCGTTAACATATAGACATCTTTTGAATGAATGATTCAATGACTTGGTCATTAACCTGTCGCCACCTACTGGTAACCAGCTAAAGTTTCAGGTTTAAAAGTCTCATTTGTCATTTTTCAGTGTAAATTACTTAAATTAGAATAATAAGACACTAAAGGGCTGTTACCAATTTAAATTGTTTCAATTTTAGAATTTAAAATGAAAATATGTAGCATATATTTAAAACTATTTGGGGGAAAAATGCCCTTTTAATAAAGGTTAAAATATAATATGATAATATTCCTTCAGAATAAATTATATTTACAACATAAATCAAAGCAAGCAAATGTTTTACTCAGACGAGTGAATGGCAGATGCACTCGTCTGAAGGACGCGCACATGAGGCTTAATGTCGAGCCCTGCACTTCTGTAATAACTGTAATATGGCGTAAGTGATATGATGACAGCTGAGGTGTGGCGCTGGCATGAGTGACGCCTGAATAGTGTTCAGATCAGCATGTGTTAAATGTTCAGCTCAGAGTAGTGTGTGAGTGTGTGTGTGTGTGTGTGAGTGGCTGATGGGTGCGGGTGTCATACACACCAGTGCTGATACAGGAGTGCATCTGAGGCGGGCCGCCCCCGCGAGGCCTGTCCGCGGCCTGGCCGATGATTAGAGCCTCAGTATCCTCATCCTCGCCCTCAGCTCCTCTGCCAGTGTCTCCCCCCAGCAGGGCCAGTGAACCTCACGCTCGCCCTGAGGTCTGATCCGCTCGCTCGCCACAGCCGACCCGCCACCAGCCCTGACGCTGCCCTGCTGATAGTGTGTGTGTGTTCTGCTCTCGCAGGAGGCCGTGTGGTTCCTGTCCAACATCACCGCAGGGAACCAGCAGCAGGTTCAGGCCGTCATCGATGCCAACCTAGTGCCCATGATCATTCTGCTGCTGGATAAGGTGGGTGACCCAAGCTCACTCATTAATCACTCGAGCTCTGCTACTGGTCCACTCATGCTAACCGCACGCCATAATTCGCACATGGAGTTTAGGTTTCATCAATGAACGTTATCAATTGAGGTTCAGTTCACATTTATAGCGCTTTTCACTAAGCACATCATTTCAAAGCAGCTTTACAGAAAGTCCACATTACAATTCAGAGTGTTCTGTATTCAGAGGTAACTTAGTGTTGCATTTCAGAAATGTACATATACAAAATCACAGCTACAAATGTAGTAATTTAGGGCAGAAACAACGAGCTCATTGAAGTAATGAATACTTAGGGCTGCAACGATATACTCGTGTCACATGAGGTCAGTACTTTACGGGAGTGACAACCTCTTTCTACAACCGAATGAACCCACAACCACATTTACAGTTCTACGCTGTGACCGGATCCGATCTGGGGTGCGTTTCCAAGCCAGCTATGGTCACTCGTGTTGCCAGATCTGGCCGTCGACTGGACTGCAGTGTGTGCTTTAATTGCAGAACATATCGAGTCTTTTGTCGCTGTAGGGCGGCACGATATTGGAAAAAACTGACATTGTTTTCATATTGCAATATACACTGCAGAAAAACAAATCACAGTTTTGCCAGATGAATTGAATGGTTCTATTTTTAAAGAATTAATCTTTCTAAGATGATTGGAGTGATTTAGTAAAGTAGTGCATCTGCATAGAAAATAATAAACCAATTACAAGGATAGATAAATGCAATAGAAAAAAGACAGATGAAATAAGCAGTACTTTATTCAATGTCTGTACCTGAACACATTTAACTTTTCTGAAAACAACCAAATGTAAAATAACACTGTATAGTCTTTACTGTGTAATTTAAGTGATTCATGAATTAAAATGGCGTACGTTATGGTTACCACAGTGTCAATCTCAGTTTTGGGAGCGAGTCATGCGTGTACACATGGAACGAGGATTTAAAGAGATTAAAGATGTGTATAAAGTGTGATTGTTGCACTCGTGTGATCACTGGTCTGAGTGTTGTGTCCGTGACACCAGTGAAGCGGCTCATTGTGTCTCACTGGTGTTTCTCACAGGGAGATTTCGGCACTCAGAAGGAGGCGGCGTGGGCCATTAGCAACCTCACCATCAGCGGCAGAAAGGATCAGGTGAGCCGCTCGCCGGACACGTGTGTGTGTGTGTGTGTGTGAGAGTGCGGGGTGTTACCGTGTTCTCGTCTCGTCCTGCAGGTGGCGTACCTGATCCAGCAGCAGGTGATTCCTCCCTTCTGTAACCTGCTGACGGTAAAAGACGCGCAGGTGGTGCAGGTGGTGCTGGACGGCCTCAGTAACATCCTCAAGATGGCCGACGATGAAGCCGAGACCATCGCCAACCTCATCGAGGAGTGCGGAGGTGAGAGAGAGAGAGAGAGAGAGAGCGCGTGTGTGTGTGTTAGGGGTGTAACTGTTCAAACCGGACTGAAAAACCCAGCTCTGGCCCACTGTTGAGGTTAGCCTCACTTTACCTTATGTAACTAAACTCTTTTTTTTTTTTTTTTTTTTTTTTTTTTTTTTTTTTTTTTTTTACTGTTTCATCTGGTTATAGTCACGAGGTATTTGCGTTCAGTGCAGAGTTCTGGCATAAAGCCACTGAAGCGCTTCTGACTGATAAATGCTTCATGTGAGGAACAGCTAAGATTAAGCCCCCTCTGATTTATCCCACAGACGTTTCCTTTTGGAAATGTAACATTCAGTTACTTAATTACTAGAGCCATTTAATCCCGCTCATTCAGTTTTTAGACATATCTGTAAACTATGTTGCAAAAAATTCATCCTAAAAATAAGCGTGTATGAAATGCATGGGCAGATGATTTTGTGAAAGTAATCATCTTGAGTCCAACACAAGTTTCCCCTTCGGGGACAATAAAGTGTATTTAATTTCTCGTGATTTTCATATGAAATGAAACGGTTCTAGTTTAATTTGATGTCCTGGGGTTAGTCCAGTGCCGCCTTTCACTGACTTGTTGAAAGCAAGTAGTTCATGAAGGTGCTGTTGCTGAGAGTGCTTTTGAAGATCTGAATGATCATTTGTTGCTCAGGTTTGGAGAAAATCGAGCAGCTGCAGAACCATGAGAATGAGGACATCTACAAACTGGCTTATGAGATCATCGATCAGTTCTTCTCATCTGATGATGTAAGTTCCTGCGCACCTTCTCTCTCTCACACACACACAGGAACATGTGAATTTATCACTGAGAATTCATTGAAAAAATGTAGTTGGATCAGTTCCTGAAGGCAAATGCAGTTCTAGCTAACTCACAAAATACTCTATTCTGGAATAGAAAACTTGTTATAAGATGTTAATTTCAGTTTCAGAAATTTCCATTTCAATTGAGCATTTATTGAAATGGTCACAAATAAATTGATATGATTTTAAACAATTGGCGCAGGAGACGACTCGCGCACGTGTGTGTTGGGCAGCTCTTAAAGTGACAGCACTAATGTTCCTGCTGCGTCTCTATAAGAACACTAATCACACAACAAGAGACAGAGAATCACTCGTTCACTTGACTAAATAAAATATACTTTACATATAGTTATAAAAGATATTAAAAGTGCAGTGTTATTTTACATTTCATTAGTTTGTGTACATGAACACCTGAAAATCTTAAAATCGTATCTTGGTTCAGTTGTATATTTTTTGCGATTGCTATTTTTTTTGTTTTGTTCCTTTTTCATTACTGGGTGTTTCTTTAATAATGCTTCAAATGTATATTAGTTCGGCTAGTTATTTTTCTATGGTGTTTTTAAACCACAGGCAAACGTTCCTTGTGTAACAGTTCTTTAGCCTGTTGATTTGTGTTCTTGAGATTCATTCATGAAATGTTTTGCAACAAGACTAAATGTGAATGATATCTAAAGTAGCCCCAAACTCGTGCTAAAGGTTGAGCAGGAGAGATCTGAGCAGACTCTGTTTACAGCAGTGGTTCTCAGCCTCTCCTGCAGGGACCCCCAGGTTTCTGTTTTAACCCTGAAATGGCACACCTGATTCAATTAAGGCTTAATGAGTAGTTATTGGAGTAGGAATTAGTCAATTAGTCAACTACTCATTAAGCCTTTAATTGACTCAGGTGTGCCATTTCAGGGTTAAAACGGAAACCTGGCCAGTCAGGGGGTCCCTGCAGGAGAGGCTGAGAACCACTGGTTTAGATCAGGAGGCGTTAACTCAAAGATCCCCAACCCTAGTGGCTCATTGAACCGCTGGCTTCTTTCTTTCAGATCGACGAGGACTCCAACCTGGTTCCTGAAGCCATCCAAGGAGGAACGTACAACTTCAGTTCTCCCACCAACGTGCCAGCAGAAGGGTTCCAGTTCTAGACGCCACGGGACACCTGGAGTTTTGTTTGTGATGCAGCACTCTGTTCAACATTAAAAATAATTAGAGAGAACGAGAGAGAGCGAGAGAGAGAGAGTGTGATGATAAATATTAGGTCCGTTGTGCTTGGCTGATGGGATCCAGCTGCATCTAAACCCAAGAGAAATTGAGTGGAGTTCCTCCCGAAGGAAAGCGTCCCGTCGGCGTTTGAGATGATGGATGATGATGATGATGGCTTTGAGTGGATGCGAGTGAGAGTGAGTGGGTGAATACTGCGTTTCTAAACACCACCATCTAAACCGAACGCGCTCGGAGCAAACTTCACCAAAACTGCCTGGCGTGTGTCCAACAAAACCAAACCCAACCAATGGGAGTAACCAAGACGTCTCACATTAGTAATCTGAGGTAGGACGATAATTGAGGACCTCATCAACAACAGAGACACGAACACACTTCTGAGGAGTGCGTGAGTGTGTGTGTGTGTGTGAGTGTGTGTGAATGACCCTGAGGGGTTGATCTGACGTGCTGGAGAACAGACCCAGCAGACCAGAGCCCTCTCCCGTACGCTAGCGGCGTCACACTAACGTTTCTGTGCTGCATGTGCGCAAGTGAATGGACGTGATGGTGTGTGTGTGTGTGTGCTTGACTGACTGGTGAAATGCAGGACTGAATGTAACAAGTCGACATGGGGGAAAAAAAAAATCAACTAGCGTGTGGAAGGTGACCAATTCAGCGGCAAATTGTGGAATAGCCTGGAAGAGAGGAGACTAAATGGATTTAAAAAGATTAAAAAATCACCTTGACTTGGCATCAGTGATCTAAAGAAGACAATGTCATGACTTTAATTCCCCCTTTTCCTTTTAAACCTGATTTAGTGCTGATGACACTGGACTGAGTGGCGTTGCGTGGAGGATGATCGGTCGGGGATGTGCGTTTTGTTCCCAGTGTGTGCGTTTCTCCCGAAGCCTGCTTTCTTTCTGTCTTCCCTCGTGTCTGCTTTTAATTTCCCAGTGCTGGTGTAAATACATGTAATGCACATTGTGCACTGTTGCTGAGCCTCTGCACAAACACTTCTGCCCCTTCTCTGAGCGGGGCACGTGATCATGTGTGCCAGAGGCTTCAGACGCATATCCTTTGCATGTGCTAAACTGCAGCATAGTTCATTTTAGTGGGTTTTAGTTTCGTAAGTGTAAGCTTTTTTTATTTCTTTTTTTTTTTTAACAAAGTACCTACTGTAATGTTTCTGTGACCATCTTTTTTCTTCCCGTTCAAGCCCCTCTCTGTTCCTGACCGACGAGCAGTTCTACAGCGCTGTGCACACTGCAGGTGTGTGAGCACTAGCAAAGATGGGCAGTTACTCCCACGCAAGCAGGCCATCTTTATTTGTAGATATTCATGTTCAGTGTTGAGCAATATTACAGCAGATGCGGACTGATAGCGCTGTTTCCCATCCGTTCTGTTTCTGGACTGTAGAGCTGTCTTTGTTTTGCATAACCTCTCTGGCTATATTATGTTTTCTTTACACCCCTCCCCAGCCGCATTCCTTGTTTGCAAATATGTAGTTTCAAAAGAAGACAAAACTAGATGGTGTACCTATCCTGTTGGACATAGACCCACAGGCTCTGTACCTATTCAAATAAATATTGAAATGTGTCCCAGTGGTGCTCTGTTCAGCGGTGTGGCGGTCGCGGAGACCCGCCGGTGCTCGTGGAGGGCGCTGTAAACCCCTCTCTGACACAGGGAAATACTGCTCTATTTATACACCGAGACATCTGTTGACATGAATTCATGTTCTCTGTTTTTTTATAGATATTTGAACAGATTTCCTATACAGTATAACATTGAAGATTATTCCTATATAAGCGGTAATTGTTTTTGGCCTTTTTAAGTGTAAACTATTTTCAGCTCACCACTTGATTTGTGTTCCTTATTAAGTCTTAATTTAACCTTATTTATCCGATTTGGATAAGTTTCAGTAGTCTTTGGTTTTGATGTGAATGTCTGTATATCTGAGCTTATGAGAGTGCAATCTCTGAGATTGCTCTGCATTTAAGGTGCGATGCCCTCCATTATCTTTACAATCCTCACGGTTATTCTCTATCTGCCCGTTATTCACAATGAAAGTAAAGTTTCTGAAGTGAAAGAAGGTTCTGTTCTGATGATAATTCAGTTAATGCCGTTTTATATCAGGTTCATTCATTTTGTGGGTTTATTGGGAATAAATGGTCAATGCAGCCGTTCTTGTGCGTTTTATAATGTTGGCTTGCTCAACTTCTGAGCATATGCTGCTTCTGAGGCCATATTTCTGAATTTAATGCGCTCTAGCTGTGACCACCAAACCTTCAGACTGATCTGGCTCTATGTGGAGTCTCTTCTAACTCATCCGACTTACGGTGTTCCTAAACCTGATGATCACAACTACGGAAAATCCCATAGATTTGTTGAGGGGCTCAACTTTCAAACATGAACTCTTGCTGAGTATTTAACCTACATCCGCCCTACATCTATCAACATGCAGAAACATGTTAGCAACATGTTAAATCATGCTAACAATGTGTTAAATCATGTTTGAAACATGCTAGCAATGTCTTAATTTATGATAGCAAAGTTAAATCACTCTAGAAACGTGTTAACGACACGTTAAAACGTTAGCAATGGTAATTTATGCTAGGAATGTTAGCAAAAATCATGCTAGAAACATGACTGCTACTAGCCTAATCCCATTAAAACATGTTAGCAACTTGATAAAACATGCTAACATTGTGTTAAATGCTATCAACTTGTTAAAATATGTTAGTGTGTTAGAACATGTTAATGAAATGAAATCAATAAAATGTTGAGTAAAATCTTAACTTGAAGTTATTTCAAACTTTCAGACTTTGTCAAGCCAATATCAAAGTTTGTCATCAAACTTATGTGATCTAGTTTAAGGTACTATATCTGGATTATAATTATACACAAAATTTATCTAATTTAAAATACCCAAATACTCCCAATTTAAACTGCAATTAAAAACCAACCTAATATTCGTATCAATTCTCTAAAGTCATCATTGGATTCTAGTAAAATATCAAGGAGGTCTTTAAAAGTTTCTCAAAGTTTTGATGCAAACTCTGCAGCAGCAACACTTTCACAAATAGACCTTGATCAGGGAAGATGGCATATTGAAGTATACATGGTTAATTGGGAACTGCATACTGCCTTTACTCTTTCTGCCATATAAAGATGGAGCAAAAGTAGAGTACATTTATGTTCTGAATTCAGCCATAGTTAGAGTACATTGGATGATGGGGGATATCCAGGGCAACACATGGTCAAGATCAGCCTCTTGACAGCAGATGGACTCTGACACGGTGGGCATCGCAGTACCACCACCGGCTGTTCGGCATAGCGGCGTACCACTGCTCGGTTCCCACGCCGTATGCATATTGCATGCAATGGGACACACGGGCTCAACAGGTCTTTTAAGTTCGTCTTCCTCCATTTCAAATCAAGTGCGTATTCAGTCCGTTCCAGGAATGCTTCACTCACCAATGGAACCAACCAACCCTGTTACTTAGGCTGTGACGTCACTCCAAAAGGCCGACTAAAAATAATTTCGTCATATCTGTGGTTTTAACAAATTTTTAAAATAAAATTCTAGACAAGGTGATTTTTCTAATGTGTGTAGCTACTACCAGTGCGAAAACATGGACGTTTCATTTCCCCTTTTAAGCTAAACCAATGTAGTCACATGGACTATTTTAACAATGTCTTTACTGCCTTTCTGGGCCTTGAAAGTTGCAATGACATAGCAGTCTATGAGAGGGTCAGAAACCTTTCGGATTTCATCCAAAAATATCTAAATTTGTGTTCCGAAGATGAACAAAGGTTTTACGGGTTTGGAACGACATGAGGGTGAGTAATTAATGACAAATTTTATTTTTGAGTGAACTAACCCTTTAATTGTCTCCAACTAAGCAAGCCAGAGGCGACAATGGCAAGGAACCCAAACTCGCCGGGGGATCTGTTCTCCTCTGGCCAAACAAACAGGTTGTGATTATGATTTGGGCTGCATCACAAGTCAGATTATGGGTTGATATAATCCTGAATATTTCATCTATCAAATGGATTGAGGGACTATTGTAGCTGGCCATAGGGAATACTGCTACAGAATCGATCAACAAACATGGGGCCTCATTTATAAAATGTTACGTAAATACTGCCCTACATTTAATTTTACAATAAATTCCCCAATGTACGTACATGTGATTCAGAGAACTAACGTGCGCTCAAAAACAAAGGTCTTGATTCTTGAAATTATGCGCAGCTGAATGGTTTCAGATCTCTGCAGGGGCATAGCAAGCTTTTCAAAAGTGAGGGGGATGGGTGCGGTTTGTTTATTAACAATATAAACGAATACAATGACAGAAGGGTACAAAAGGTGTAACATGCAAGATATAAAAAGATTCCCATTTAAATGAGTGATATTAGAAAAGTACAAAAACACTCGGAACGCATGGAAAATAAGTAAAAAATACACAACAGTAGACTTGCTACAGAATCAGAAATACTTAAAATAATTTCCCCCTGGGATTATTTTGTTACAAACTCCAGATATACAAACAACATATATTAATAACAAAATATAACTATATATATATATATATATATATATACAACCAATAACAACAAACAACTGACCAATGAACATATGACCAACTACCTCTCATTTAAAAGAACCAAAACTGCTCTTTCTGCCCTCCTTACAGGAGACAAACTGTTCAGCAATCTTTTTTCTGTTTACCCTGTCCAGCTAGTCTTTATGTACATGGCACACAGCAACACTGTTGAGGCGGGTTCGAGTCATGGAGGCTGCTGAAACTCCTTTCTTACTCTGCTGATGACACAGGCACAACTAGGAGGAGTTGGGCAACTGTTTCGACTTGGTCAAAGAGACCACGGACCTCTGGGGTCATCCCTTGAAGAATAGCAACTATATCAGTACTAGACTGGAAGCTGTACTTCATTCTGAAAAATGCAAACTGAACTTTGAGGATGCCTGGGTTGATTTCTGGATACTGTTGGACAACACCATATGTCTTTCCAGTTAAGATAACTTGTTCCAGGTGCCTTAACATTTGCATTCCCTCCTGCTCAAATCTTTCTCTAAACTGCATGTTAGGAACATCCAGAACTTTGTAGAATTCAGTCCTGTAGTAGTCCGAAGGGGACACATGTACATGTGCAGGAGCACTACCTGTGAAGCGCTGAGCTGGGATACGGACACGAGGAGAGGCAATAGGAGTGAGATGGAGTGTCTCACACATCCTTGTTGCTTTCGTGTAAAGAGCCAGAAACTCTCTGTTTCTCTTTTTGCTGAAACTTTCTTTAACACAGGCAACAGCTGAAAGCATACCATCTAGGGTCTGGGTTCTGCTCTGGAGGGACATATTCACAGCCTCCGACTCCCCTGTGATCTCCAAAGCACACACAAGGCCAAGGACAACATGTCCCTGCTGAAATGTCTCATACAATCCCTGTGCCTTACTAGCCACATCAGACTCACTCACTGCCATCTCAGCCAAAGCCTTGATTATGCACTCGTACTGGTTTAGCACAGTGTGGATGGCACTAGTGCGGACCGTCCACCTAGTTGGACACAGAGGTCTTATAGTGTGACATGGACCCTCACCCTCCTTAGACCTTACAATTCCCTTAAATATGTCCTTCAGTTTTCCTGACTACCCAAACAACACTCCCAACTCATTGACCCAATCCAGAGAATTCCGGATAAATATTGAGGCAGTACAGGACCTCTGTGTAATTAGGTTAACACATTGGGGAGGACAAAGACCCAGAGGTTGTATTTTATTTATTTTTTTAACAATGGCCTGTGCTCTGTTGTATTTGCCAGCCATATTTGTGGCCCCATCGTATGCTTGGCCACGCAACCCAGTTAAAGGCAAGTTTAGGTGCTGCAAAACATCCATGACTACTTTTGGTAGATTTTCTCCTGTTGTCAGAGAAACCTCAAAGACCAATAAATTCTTCACGAGGAACTGTCAACATATCTCAAACACACTGCCTCTTGCTCTTTTCCAGACACGTCTCGTGTCCCATCCATCATCACAGAGTACTGCAGGTGTGGAAGTGATCTGATGTCTTCAACTATTTTGTGTATGATCATGCTGCTGAACAAAGTCAGGATTTCATTTTGAACCATAGCTGAAGTATATACATCCTTTCTACCACCTGTCAACCACTTGGTTAGAGAGGGGTCATCCTCTGATTTGTACATCAGAACCTGTTCAAAGTTTCCCTCACCACATTCATGGCCCCTAAAAGGTAAGCCCTGCCTAGCCAACATCTGCACAGCACCAATGATTTTGAGAAGACATCCCCTTGCTTCCTCTTGCTGTTTCACACTCACACTAGATAGCTGAACCTGTACTGATCGAACTTCCTAGATGTGCGTTGTCATGGCTGTCTTATGACTTATCAGATCTCTCATGCACAGTAAATCGCTCAAAGGCTTTTTTCCAATTTTTAAACCCAGATTAAATGAATGCTGAATCAGCATTCATCAGCAAGCGATTTACTGTGCATGAGAGATCTGATCTGGTCTGCCTTCTTCTTGTCTGCCTTCTTCTGGTCTGCCTGCTTCTGGTCTGCCTGCTTCTGGTCTGCCTGCTTCTGGTCTGCCTTCTTCTGGTCTGCCTCCATGTCTGCCTTCTTGTCTGCCTGTTTCTGGTTTGCCTTCTTCTGGTCTGCCTTCTTCTGGTCTGCCTTCGTGTCTGCCTTCTTCTGGTCTGCCTTCTTCTGGTCTGCCTTCTTCTGGTCTGCCTGCTTCTGGTCTGCCTTCTTCTGGTCTGCCTTCGTGTCTGCCTTCTTCTGGTCTGCCTTCTTCTGGTCTGCCTTCTTCTGGTCTGCCTGCTTCTGGTCTGCCTTCTTCTGGTCTGCCTTCTTCTGGTCTGCCTGCTTCTGGTCTGCCTTCTTCTGGTCTGCCTTCGTGTCTGCCTTCTTCTGGTCTGCCTTCTTCTGGTCTGCCTGCTTCTGGTCTGCCTGCTTCTGGTCTGCCTTCTTCTGGTCTGCCTGCTTCTGGTCTGCCTTCTTCTGGTCTGCCTCCGTGTCTGCCTTCTTCTTGTCTGCCTGTTTGTGGTCTGCCTTCTTCTGGTCTCCCTTCGTGTCTGCCTTCTTCTGGTCTGCCTTCTTCTGGTCTGTCTTCTTCTGATCTGCCTTCGTGTCTGCCTGCTTCGTGTCTGCCTGCTTCGTGTCTGCCTGCTTCGTGTCTGCCTGCTTCCTGTCTGTCTGTTTCTCGTCTGCCTTCTTCTCGTCTGCCTTCGTGTCTGCCTTTTTCTGGTCTGCCTTCTTCTGATCTGCCTTCGTGTCTGTCTGTTTCTGGTCTGCCTTGTTCTGGTCTGCCTTCGTGTCTGCCTTTTTATGGTCTGCCTTCTTCTGGTCTGCCTTCGTGTCTGCCTGCTTCGTGTCTGCCTTCTTCTGGTCTGCCTGCTTTGTGTCTGTCTGCCTGCTTCTTGTCTGCCTGCCTGTTTCTTGTCAAGTCAAGTCACCTTTATTTATATAGCGCTTTTTACAATACAGATTGTATCAAAGCAGCTTCACAGTGATAACAAGAAAATAATTCATTAAAGTTAGTTTGTAGAAGAAAATTGCATCATCATCCACCTTAAGTAAGGCAAATCAATAATATTGTTGAATATTTAAATGTCCCCAACTAAGCAAGCCAAAAGCCAAGGCGACAGTGGCAAGGAACCAAAATTCCTTCTTCTTGTCTGCCTGCTTCTTGTCTGTCTGCTTCAGGTCTGCCTTCTTCGTGTCTGCCTGCTTCTTGTCTGCCTTTTCCTCCCTCTTCTTCTCTGTATTCCTCACTCCTGGCCACATCCTCACATACACCCTAATCAAAATGTTTGAAATGAAATTGTAAATTTGATATAAACACACCAGACACATGCGTACACCTGGGATGGAAATAAGCACCACCCATGGCACAAACAAGTCAAGTCAAGTGTATTTATATAGCGCTTTTCACAATATAAATCGCATCAAAGCAGCTTCACAGTATCAATCAAATAACAATGTTTGTTTCTTAGTGGAAAAAACATCCACGTTTGGTAGGGCTGATCAATGGTATTAATGCTTGGTTAATTAATTTGAATATCCCCAACTGAGCAAGCCAAAGGCAACAGTGGCAAGGAACCGAAAAACTCCATCAAGTGACCTACTGGTGTCCTAAAACTCCATCAGGTGACTTAATGGAGAAAAAAAAACCTTGGGAGAACCCAGGCTCAGTCGGGGGCCAGTTCTCCTCTGGCATTTATGAACTAGAGGCCGGATTTACAGTAACTGTAATTTTATACAGAATTTTGTTTTATTTTATCACTTCGGGGTGGGTACGTGAACCGGAATCACAACGTTTTATCTGTAGAGTGGGAAAGGGATCCTCCATAGGGAGAGGCTAGTTGGCACTTCAGCACTGCGTTGTCATCGGGTCCAGGCAAAGCTCCTAGTCAGATCTGGATACGGCCTGGATCCGGTAGGCTGCGGGAAAACCTTGGGATAAACAAAGACACTAAAATTAGCGTAGATGCCATTCTTCTTATGATGATGTAACGAGTACATCAGGATTTAAGGGAAGTGTTCCCAGTTCCGGCTGACCTAATCTATGCAGCCTAACATTGAAGGCAATTATAGAAGTCTATAATATATTATGTGTATGCTAGGTCAAAGAGATGTGTTTTTAGTCTAGCTTTGAACTGACAGAGTGTGTCTGCTTCCCGGACAATGGTAGGAAGACTGTTCCAACGTTTTGGTGCTAAATAGGAAAAGGATCTACCGCCAGCCTTCGATTTTGACATTCTAGGTATTATCAACTGGCCCAAATTTTGAGATCGCAATAGACGTGAAGGACTATAATGCGTTAAGAGCTCGCTCAAGTACTGCGGAGCTAGACCATTTAGTGCTTTGTAAGTAATCAATAATATTTTAAAATTTATACGATGTTTAATAGACAGCCAATGCAGTGTTGACAGAACCGGGCTTATATGGTCATATTTCCTGGTTCTATTAAGAACTCGAGCTGCAGCGTTTTGGACCAGCTGTAGTTTATTTATTAAGCGTGCAGGGCAACCACCCAGTAGAGCATTACAATAATCTAGTCTTGATGTCATGAAAGCATGAACTAATTGTTCCGCATTTGTTAATGAGAGCATATGTCGTAATTTAGATATATTTTTAAGATGGAAAAATGCGGTTTTACAGATACTAGACACGTGACTTTCAAATGAAAGATTGCTATCAAAGAGCACACCCAGGTTCCTAACCGACGACGAAGACATAATAGAGCAGCCATCAAGTGTTAGACAGTATTCTAGGTTATTACGTGTGGAAGTTTTTTGTCCAATAATTAGAATCTCTGTTTTTTCAGAGTTTAGGTGTAGGAAATTACTAGTCATCCAATTTTTAATATCAGCTATGCATTCCGTTAATTTTGTGAATTGGTAAGTTTCGTTAGGTTTTGAAGAAATATACAGCTGAGTATCATCGGCATAACAGTGAAAGCTAATTCCATGTTTCCTAATGTTATGTCCTAATGGTAGCATGTACAGAGTGAACAGCAGCGGTCCTAGTACTGAGCCTTGTGGTACGCCATACTGAACTTGTGATCGATAAGACATCTCTTCATTTACTGCTACAAACTGATAACGGTCAGATAAGTATGATTTAAACCATGCTAGTGCAATTCCACTAATGCCAACATAGTTTTCTAGTCTATTTAAAAGAATGTTGTGGTAAATTGTGTCAAATGCAGCACTAAGATCGAGTAACACTAATAGAGCGCTACAACCACGATCGGATGATAAAAGTAAATCATTTGTAACTCTAATGAGAGCTGTCTCAGTACTATGGTGCGGTCTAAATCCTGACTGAAAATCCTCGCAGATATAATTTTTCTGGCTGCGCTCCATTTTTCTGGCTGCTCTCTTAAGGGCCTGAGTATGGTCGTTGTACCACGGTGTTGGACTATTTTCTTTAATCTTCTTTAAGCGCAACGGAGCAACTGCGTCTAAAGTGCTGGAAAAGATAGTTAAAAGTTTCATTATCAAGTTCTTCTAAGCTATCCGGGATGCTGAGATGATGAAACTGATTAGGAAGATTATTGATAAAGCAATCTTTAGTGGCAGAAGTTATAGGTCTAACATATTTATAACACGGAGTCGGCTTTGCAGCCTTGGCTAAATGTAATTTACATGAGACTAGATAATGGTCTGAGATGTCATCGCTCTGCTGCAGAATTTCAACGGCATCAACATCTATTCCATGTGATAATATTAGATCTAGAGTATGATTACGACAATGAGTGGGTCCTGACACGTGTTGTCTAACTCCAATTGAGTTTACAATGTCTTTAAGTGCCAATCCCAATGCATCTTTTTCATTATCTACATGTATATTAAAATCACCAACAATTAGTACTTTATTGTTAGCCAATACTAATTCTGATAGAAAGTCCGCAAATTCTTTGATAAAATCTTTATGGTGCCCTGGTGGCCTGTATACAGCAGCCAGCAGAAATCTCAAACGTGATTTATCGTTTACACTATATATTTTTACATTAAGCACCAACACTTCAAAAGAAGTATATTTAAAAATAGATTTCTTAGTGGTTTTGAAAATATTACTATAAATTACAGCAGCACCTCCCCCTTTGCGTTTTAGACGAGGTTCATGTTTATAACAGTAATCTTGTGGGGTTGACTCATTTAAAGTAATGTACTCGTTTGGTTTTAGCCAGGTTTCTGTCAAACACAGCACATCTAGATTATAATCTGAAATCATATCATTAACTATGACCGATTTTGAACTAAGGGATCGAATATTCAGCAACCCAAGCTTTATCATTTGCTCATCTGTATTATATCTGTTTTTTATTTTTTTATTTTTATTTTTTACCTGACGTTTTTTGGATTTCCAAATTCGGGGAACAGACACAGTCTCTATATGATGATATCTAGGTGAAAGAGGCTCTATGCGATGGGATTTATCTGACCTTGGTGACGCGAGGCCGCTAGCAGATGGTCGGTTTAGCCAGTCTGTCTGCTTCCTGACCTGAGCCCCAGATTGTCATGTTGTAGCTCTAAGACTATGTGCCATATTACTAGAGAGAAGAGCAGCACCATCCCAGGAGGGATGAACACCATCTCTTTTCAACAGGTCAGGCTTGCACCAAAAACTTTTCCAATTGTCTATGAATTCTATATTATTCAACGGACACCACTTAGACAACCAACCATTGAGTGAGGCCAATCTGCTAACTATCTCATCACTCCTGCGAACAGGAAGGGGGCCAGAGAAAATTACAGTGCCTGACATCGTACTTGCGAGTTTACACACCTCTTTAATATTAATTTTGGTGATCTCCGACTGGCGGAGTCGAACATCATTAGTGCTGACATTAATAATGATCTTAGAGAATTTACGATTAGCATTAGCCAGCACTTTTAAATTTGCTTTGATGTCAGGCGCTCTGGCTCCCGGCAAACATGTGACTATGGTGGCTGGTTTCTCTATTTTCACGTTCCGTGTGATCGAATCACCAATTACCAGGGCACAATCAACAGAATTCTCAGTGGGTGTTTCACTGAGTGGGGCAAATCGATTTGTTATGGTAATCGAAACGGAAGAGTGTTTTTTTTTAATCCGCGACTAGAGCGATCTCTCACGGTCACCCATCTGCCCTGCTGCGTGGGCTCTACTTCAGCCGTAACTGAATCATCTACAGAGTTCACTATGCTAGGCACATCCAAAATATTATATAAAGCTCTAGTACTATCCTTACTATCCTCAATTAAAGTTTGGATGCGTGTCTCTAGCTCTGAAATCTTCTCCGTCAGCCTGACTGTCTCCTTGCATTTATCACAAATAAATCCTATATTGCCATCGGAGAAGGCTATACTAAACATATGACATGTGACACAGGTGACAATAACAGGACAAGACATTACTCACCGTTTGTGTTGACTGACTCTTACTTACCTGGGCTTTTATGAACTCAAAGGCGCGGGCGCACGAGAGAAAATAAATAATAAATAAATGAGCGCGGGTGGCGCCTAAACACTAGCGTGCTGTGCTAACAATAACGGAAGCTACCGATGTAAGGTTAATCTGAGATGGTGGGTAAACTGTATTTAGTAATATAAACAACTAGAAATGATAGTAAATGATGGTTCAAAACAGAAAGAAATACGAAGCTAATACGAGGTGTAGAGCTTACAGCCTCGACGCAAACAAACTCACAGCAGGCAGGAAGGCAGACAGGAGCAATCGATCAGTGAACAGCAGATCTCGATCAACCAAACCATGTCCCTGTCCTTGGAGAATAATGCTTGGCAACGAGTGTTGTCTTCTGAGGCGAAGAGGTCGACCTCTGCCTCGCTGAAGATGCTCCATATCAGCTGAGCCGTTTGCGGGTGGAGAGACCATTCTCCCTGGGGGATATTGTCTCTGGATAGCATATCCGCACCCTGGTTCAGAATGCCAGGCACGTTCGCCACTCTCAGCAAGCTCAGGTTGAGCTGAGCATATAGCAAGAGGTGTTTGGCCATGGTGTGCAGGTTGCTCGACCTGAGTCCACCATGGCGATTTATATGGGAAACAACTGACATGTTGTCCGCCCGGACCAAGACGTGGTGACCTATTATGTATGGGAGGAAAGCTTTTAGTGATAGAGCGACCGCTCTCATCTCTAGACAGTTTATGTGTAGGCATCGCTCCGGGCTCGACCAAAGGCTGGAGATGGGCCTGTCCTCGTATAGGGCCCCCCAACCTCTGTTGGAACCATCTGGCGAGATCACTTTCCTCTTCAAAATCACGCCCATACTCACGCCGGACTGATTACCAGTCGGCTGCTTCCTTAGGAGCCAGGGCTCTGACACAGCCGTGGTTCATTTTAATGCGTAAGTGGTCAGATCGCCATACAAGGGTTTTACCCAGTGCTGGAGGGGACGCACATACAGTAGATCCAGCTGTAATACTGATGAAGCTGAGGCCATGAGGCCTAACATCCTCTGAAATCTCTTGAGAGGCGCGCAAAATGACGTAAGATGCCCTCTCATCTGTATAGAATTTATGACTGTCCCCAGAAAATATATACTCTGGCTGGGAGACAGTGTGCTTTTTGAAGCATTAATCCAGCCAATCCTCGAGGTAGTTCAACACCCGCACTGTGATGGGGTGTTATCTGAATGTAAAAGTAAGCATCTTTCAGATCCACTGAGAAAAACCAATCCCCTGGGCGAATCTGCACGAGGATTTGTTTGATTGTCAGCATTCTGAACGGGTGAGTCATAAGCGCTTTGTTCAGGTCTCTGAGATCTAAGATGGGCCTGAGGCCACCATCTTTCTTTGGAACGACGAAATAGCGACTGTAAAAGCCAGACTTGCTTAGTGATAAAGGGTCTGGCTCTACATGCCCCTTTTACCAACAGTTTTGACACTGATGCAAAGGACATGAGCCACGTCGCTTCTCACCGATGTCTTGACCACAGCTAGAAAGCGCGGGGTCTGTGAGCAAACTGTAGCGAGTAGCCTTGCGACGCTTTCTGTGCCTTTGTGAAACGCTCAGCGAAACCCTTTACCACTGGGCCGAACAGGCCGGTGGTGGAGATAGGGGAGTCCAGAAAGGCGGCCCTGTCTGCATCCTTCATCTCCGTTAAGGTCAACCAGAGATGTCGCTCTAGCACCGTCAAGTTCGCCATGTTTCTACCAATCGCCTGGGCGGTTGATTTAGTGGTGCGCAGAGCCAGGTCTATGGCCCTGCGCAAGTCCCTGAAAGCTTCCGGGTCAGGTCCAGACTCATCCATAGAGCAGAGAAGTTTGGCCTGAAAAACTTGGAGAACAGCCATGGTGTGAAGCACCGAAGCAGCTAAACCAGCGAGAGCTGAAGTGGTAAAGGAGGGGGGTCTTGCTGTAATTTATAGTAATCTCTTCAGTATTACTTGTGGCTGAGCTGAAACGTAAATCCAAAAACAAATAAATCAATGTAATCTTCACCCATATCTGTTGCCAAATTGGGATAAAAGGAAATGAGGTAATGGTTTAAAAGGATGAATTTAAAATAAAGGAGGGAGGGGAGAAAGTAGTTAAAAAGACGTGTTGGTTGTGGTCTTGTGCATCACAAGGTGAGAACCGTATAGCCTCATGACATCTCAGATAATTATCTAGTCTTGTGTATACTTCATTTAGCCAAGGCTGCAAAACAAACTCCCTGTTAGAAATATGGTAGAACTAT
This sequence comes from Meda fulgida, assembly GCA_030578275.1. Classification (NCBI taxonomy): domain Eukaryota; kingdom Metazoa; phylum Chordata; class Actinopteri; order Cypriniformes; family Leuciscidae; genus Meda; species Meda fulgida. The sequence goes on along the minus strand of CM060630.1, from coordinate 2,601,073 downwards.
CACTTCTACCACTAAAGATGCTTTGTAAATAATCTTCCTGATTTGTCTAAACTCCTCAGCATATCCAATAGCTCAGAACTTGATGTTGCAACAGAAACTGTGGGCTCTCTCTTTTGTAGCACTTTTTACAATACAGATTGTTTCAAAGCAGCTTTACAGTGATAACAGGAAATTAATGGTATAAAGATTGTTTTGGCTGTACATCAGCTCTAGAAGAAAGTCATAGTCGACCTTCAGTTAGCCTACGTGTCTCTAGCTGACAACCCTATTGTTGAGTGTGTAAAAATTCTGAGAGAAATGGGTTCAGCTCATTCCCTCATTTTGGAGGATGTGCTGCCTTTATCTAATGCTTTTTATACTGGCGCGGATGTTCTTGTGCGTGGAATTTAAATAGCGTGTGTTAGCGTGCCGTTACAAGCTGTTAACTTAAAGTCTGGCCTTGTTATGGGCTTAGTTAGAAATTGCCAGTTGACAGTGTCAGCCTTATACTGGGAAACGACCTTGCGGGTGGTAATGTTTTTCCCAGGCAAGGAAGCCAATTGAGCGTCCTTCATTGGATCTTTTCCTCTCGTATTTCCAGCATGTGCGGTAACTCAGTCTGTCACGAATGTTTTAAGATATGGTTGATCTTTCAAATTATTTTTTGAAAGTTGCTAGAAAGTGAATTATCCATCCCGCCAGAAATGGTGTCTGTGCATGACACTCCACTTACTGCTGAGCTTACTTCCACGGTGGGGAAGGAACATCTTGCTGCTGCGCAGAAGTCAGACCCTACACTTGTGAAATGTGTTTGTGCTGCGGTAAATCATCGCAATATTTTAATGGCAAGGGTAGGCTACTTTTGGGATGGAGTCTTAACACACAAATGGGAACCAAGAATGTTACAACAAAATGACTGGCTGACTTCCCAAGTTTTGAAATTAGCACAAGAAAATGTTCTTGCTGGGCACCTATGTGTCAATAAAACGTTTCAATGCATTACAAAAAAATTGTATTGGCCTGGAGTAAAATCTCCCTTGTTTATCTTTTGTCGTTCCTGTGATGTCTCCCAGTGTGCAGGCAAACCAAACCAGACCGTTCCAAAAGCCCCCCCCAACTCCATTCCTGTCATGGGTGAGCCGTTATAAAAATGGCTAATTGATTGGGTAGAGCCTCTTCCAAAGTTTAAACATGGGCTTCAGTACATTTAAACACAGATGTGTACTGCTACTCGTTACCCAGAGTCTGTACCATTAGGTACATTAAAATCTTAGGTAGTGTTGAAGGAGATCGTGAAATTCTGTACAACATTTGGTTTGCCCAGAGTAGTTAAAACTGATCAGGGGTTGAATTTCACGTCAAAAGTGTTTGGGCAGATGTTAAAAGAGTTGGGCGTAGCGCACCAACTGTCTAGCGCCTAACATCCAGAGTCACAGGGGATGATAGTAAGTGCGGATCATGGTCTTCAGGGTTTGATAAAATCGCTCTGTGTAGAGAACGATAAAAAGACTGGGTGGATGGTTCGCCATAATAAATGTTTTCTGTTCCCTATGAGTTTGTGTTTGCTCACACTTCGAGGGCCCTTGAAATTGTTAAAAGAACAGTTAACTAGTAAGAGTAGCTCTACTGTCCCCATTTTAGACTGTCAGCAAGCTTTTTGTAAGCGTTCACAAAAAGAACTAAGTCGAAAAAGATCATATAGCCACAGCAAAAAACTCATTTGAACAAGAAAACAGTACAGCGCAGTTTTCAACCAGGTGAATCTGTTATTGTATTACTTCCTGTACCTGGCTCAGTTTTTGATGCCAAGGTTTCTGGTCCGTATGTCATTGAGCAGAACTTTGTGACACAGACTAAGTACTCCTGATTGTTGTCATAAGAAGAGAGAGCCGATATGTTGCATGTAATTCTTCTGAGCCTTCTCTTCCCTCTCCAACGTTGAAACCCTGTTACAGTAACTCCCACTTGCACTCCTGATCTTGATGAGGAGTTGTTGTTAGCTGAACCCCAATTGCCTGGTATTCATTTGAATAATTCGGCTATACTGAGTAGCCTTGACTTTAACTTATCTTTTACAAGCTTTTAACTAGTCAAGTCAAGTCATGTCAAGTCAACTAATGCCATGCTTCCTTATGATATCTCCCAAGAGTAGCATGTATAGAATGAAAAGCAGCTGTCCTAATACTGAGTCTTTTGGTACGCCATACTGAACTTGTGATCGATAAGACATCTCTTCATTTACTGCTACAAACTGATAACGGTCAGATATGTATGATTTAAACCATGCTAGTGCAATTCCACTAATGCCAACATAGTTTTCGAGTCTATTCAGAAGATTGCTGTGGTCGATAGTATCAAATGCAGCTATAAGATACAGTAACACTAATAGAGAGATAAAACCACGATCAGATGATAAGAGCAAATCATTTGTAACTTTTGTGTTTCGTCTGGGACCTGCTGTTCTGCTTCTAGCTGTTACTCTAAAGTTTGTTCCTACTATCTGTCACACTGGTTTGGGATCTACATTTTCTTCAGGTTTGTTGGAGCCTTTGCCTTTGAAGAATTATCACTTACGCTGTGATTTAATTGTATATTCTGTCTTCCTGCCAGTAACTAGAGGGAGGCTGGAAGTACCTGTCGTAAATGTAGGAACTCAGGATCAGTGGATTCGGCCTAAGGTTGTTCGTTGTTCTAATTTCATTGCAGCAAACAACACAAGTAGAGTTTAATACACAGAGATACACGGAGAACGTGTTGTTATAGTTCAAGCTGTGGCAGTAGAAGAACTCCCTTCAGTGGATTTTTCGCAGTTAATTTGGCCTAATTTGTCTTCTCAGGAAGAACTGGAGGTCTGTATTCTCCTGGAGAGGTATAGTGACATCTTTAGTCAGGGAGAAGGTGATTTGGATTGTTCTACTCTGGTCGGAGCATACATTACCTTTGTTGGATGAGATTCCAGTGTGACAACATTATCGTAGGTTACTTCCTTCTCAGTACGATCAGGCAAAGATGCATACTCGAGCTGTTAGATCAAGAGATGGTAAAGCAAAGTTGCAGTCCATATATGCTTCTTCAATTGTTGTTGTGCAATAGAAGGTTGGTTCAATTAGGTTATGTGTAGACTATGGACAACTGAATTTGAGAATTCGCAAGGATGCCTTCCCTCTCCCACAGATTGAGGAATCCTTGGACGCTTTAGCTGGGGCTAGGTTGTTCAGCACCTTAGATCCAGCTAGTGGATACAACTAGGTTCCCGTACCCAGTCAAGATCAGGAGAAGACAGCGTTTTAAAACTCCCTTTATGCTCTTTGAGTTTGAGGATGCCCTTTGGGTTGTGCAATACGCCCAGTTTACTTCTTTCCAGCAGCACTTGGAGAGGTTAGAAATAGTGTTGGGATATCTCCAGCAATACCACTTGAAATTGAAGATACAAAAGTGCCATCTATTCCAGACTGAGGTGAAATATCTGGGGCACATTATTTCGGCAGAGGGGGTAGCTACTGACCCTGAAAGGTTAGTGGTTGTGCAGTGGCGAAGGCCTAGCAATGTGACGAAATTGCATTCCTTTTTAGGTTTTGCTTCATATTTGCGAACCATTACTTTGCTAAGGGAAAGAAGTTATTGGCCAGGAATGTGGAATGATGTTAAAGAGTGTTGCAGTGAATGTGATGGGTGTGTACTGTCTAAGGTCACAGCCTAAATTTCACACCTATATGGGAAGTTTTACTGCAACATGACTTTAGAAATCATCGCCATTGATTTCCCAGCTAACAAAAATAAAGTAAATGATGGTAATAAAATTATGTGTATGTATGTTATGTCCCTGTACTGCGTTCGTGTGTTTTTTTTTGTCTCTCTCCCCGCTTCTCCTGTTTACTTTCACTTCTCAGGTACTGTTAGTCAAGTAATCTGTCAATCATCATCAGCGCTGACGTCATCAATCCTATCTGTCGCCAATGGGAAAAGACCACCTCGGATAAAAGAACGCCAGACGTTTCTTTCTCCCCCTGCGGCTTTCTGTTGATATCTTGTATCAGTTACCCTGTTTTTGTGGTTGTAACCCTTTTGTTTGTGGGTTGTTTGATTTTAGGGCATGTGTAAATTCTTCTTATATTCGTTTCTTTTGTTTTATGTAACTTGAGTATACAGTGTCTCACTGTATGTTACTAGTCCTGCAAGAGGCGGACAAGTAAGATCGTCACGAGGCTACACTGCAACACGTAGGGTTTTGAGTTGTCTAGTACACAGGTTAGGGGCGAGTGCCACTCCATGTACTTTTGGTTTGGGTAGCTAGTGAAGAATAGATAGCGCGTCATGGGCGCTGAAGATATTTGCTTTTGTTCTTTATTTTTTTAGTTAGGATTGGTTACTTAAAAGTTAGACTTCGTTTGGTTTTGTTACTTTCTTTTCTTTGGCGCCGTCCACGTCCCCTCTTCCTATATGTGATATTATTGACCATCTTACAGAAATTCTGTATCCACTGTATATATTTATCTATATTCTGTATGTGTTTGTCTTACTCCACTTTTGCCTACAACCTTGTTGTACTGAATAAAGGTGTTGGCTTTTTGCAGCGTTACCTGGATTGGTGGGTTTTTGTACCACGTATGGATTATATATCTTTAATGTCAGGTTTAAAAGTTGGACCCCCGAACACCTAGACCATATCGGGGGTCGTAACAATGTATCTGGAATGTTGCTTGCAAATTGTAACCTAAAGAGGCCGAACTGATGACGTTGCCAGTAAGTCGAGTATGTATCTGGAGCGTTCGGTTATCATATAACCTTAGGAGGAGGTACTGGTGACATGGTGAGTTGGTAATGTGATTGTAATGAAATTACGAGCATGTGACATTGTAGTTACGTTGTCAGCTAGTAAGTCATGCAGTTACCAAAAAGTATGAATACATTATGTAACTGTTACGACATTTGTAAGCAGGGTTTATTCTAGCAATGCTCATGAGAATGTTTTGTTTTGGTGGTGACAGATGTGTTCTCCAAGTTTACTCAAGGCTTTGCCACCTCAGATCAGAGAGCGTGGCTGAAATACTTGTGGAAAAGTGTTTTTTCATGTATGGTGTACCGAAGCGTATACATTCTGAACAAGAATGAGATGACAGAAGTGTTGCCGTTCATGATACATCCAGGGTGTGAGCGGTCCTACTTCTCATTATGTATCAGGGTATCAGGTCTGTGTGGGAGGAGCTGCCAGATGATTATTTCCCTAACACATCACAAAAAAACAAAGTGCTATAATGCACAGCCACATCAAACAGACACAGAGGGAGCTCGCTCCACCAGCCAGGAACAGTGAATGAAAATGTTCTGGAGAGGGATTTTGTGCCTCTCTGTGATATCCCGGGATGAACGTTGCTAGGCAATAGTGCCGGGTACTATCGATAGGTAGGTAGGGGTGTAACGGTGCACAAAATACGGTTCGGTACATACCTCGATTTTGAAGTCATGGTTATGTACGGTACAGCAGGGGGGTCGAAAACAAAAAAAAATTCCTTTTATTAAACAGTAGTTTACTGATTATGTCTCTGTCTTTAAATGAATTAAATTATAATTAAAAGTTTCTTAAGGATAAAATGATCTCTGCTTGTGCTGTAAACTATATAGGGAGCCCTTACTTGCACACTACTATAATATTAAAGGTTAATAACAGAGCCCATATTAGCCTAAATTCAGCTGCTATTTATTTTTAGATATAATAATCAACACTCAAATAACAAATTGTATGCAGACATGTAAACTGCACATATAAGGCAGTTTTTGCGTTAACTTCTAAATTTAATTACAAAATTATGTTTTTACTCCAATTTGTTGTTGAAAGTCATTTACACAGCACTGTCATTTTCATGACAGATTTCCAACACAACCTAAATTAGTGAGTAAAATATAATGATATATAGGCTAATTTGCTGAATACATAGTGCAAAATTTGTGACATTGTTTAAAGATGTTTTACTGATGTCTTTCCGCGATTAACACACTGATTGAGCGATTACACGAGATACATTTCAGTAAGTTTTGTAACTTTCAACATGTCTTCATACGTCCATTCATGTTTATTCTGTAGTGAAGAGGAAGAAATGATCGCGTTGACTCGCGCTGCCGCGTCTACTGTGATCTGACGCGTCTATCTGTCGCGTGTATACTGTGATCTGACGCGTCTATCTGTCGCGTGTATACTGTGATCTGACGCGTCTATCTGTCGCGTGTATACTGTGATCTGACGCGTCTATCTGTTGCGTGTACTGTGATCTGACGCGTCTATCTGTCGCGTGTATACTGTGATCTGACGCTTCTGTCTGTCGAGTGTATACTGTGATCTGACGCGTCTGTCTGTCGAGTGTATACTGTGATCTGACGCGTCTGTCTGTCGAGTGTATACTGTGATCTGACGCGTCTATCTGTCGCGTGTATACTGTGATCTGATGCGTCTGTCTGTCGCGTGTATACTGTGATCTGAAGCGTCTGTCTGTCGAGTGTATACTGTGATCTGAAGCGTCTGTCTGTCGAGTGTATACTGTGATCTGAAGCGCCTGTCTGTCGAGTGTATACTGTGATCTGACGCGTCTGTCTGTCGAGTGTATACTGTGATCTGAAGCGTCTGTCTGTCGCGTGTATACTGTGATCTGAAGCGTCTGTCTGTCGAGTGTATACTGTGATCTGACGCGTCTGTCTGTCGAGTGTATACTGTGATCTGAAGCGTCTGTCTGTCGAGTGTATACTGTGATCTGACGCGTCTGTCTGTCGAGTGTATACTGTGATCTGAAGCGCCTGTCTGTCGAGTGTATACTGTGATCTGAAGCGTCTGTCTGTCGCGTGTATACTGTGATCTGAAGCGTCTGTCTGTCGAGTGTATACTGTGATCTGACGCGTCTGTCTGTCGCTTGTATACTGTGATCTGAAGCGTCTGTCTGTCGAGTGTATACTGTGATCTGAAGCGTCTGTCTGTCGAGTGTATACTGTGATCTGAAGCGTCTGTCTGTCGAGTGTATACTGTGATCTGAAGCGTCTGTCTGTCGAGTGTATACTGTGATCTGACGCGTCTGTCTGTCGCGTGTATACTGTGATCTGAAGCGTCTGTCTGTCGAGTGTATACTGTGATCTGAAGCGTCTGTCTGTCGAGTGTATACTGTGATCTGAAGCGCCTGTCTGTCGAGTGTATACTGTGATCTGAAGCGTCTGTCTGTCGAGTGTATACTGTGATCTGACGCGCCTGTCTGTCGAGTGTATACTGTGATCTGAAGCGCCTGTCTGTCGAGTGTATACTGTGATCTGAAGCGCCTGTCTGTCGAGTGTATACTGTGATCTGAAGCGCCTGTCTGTCGAGTGTATACTGTGATCTGAAGCGCCTGTCTGTCGAGTGTATACTGTGATCTGAAGCGTCTGTCTGTCGAGTGTATACTGTGATCTGACGCGCCTGTCTGTCGAGTGTATACTGTGATCTGAAGCGCCTGTCTGTCGAGTGTATACTGTGATCTGAAGCGTCTGTCTGTCGAGTGTATACTGTGATCTGATGCGTCTGTCTGTCGCGTGTATACTGTGATCTGAAGCGTCTGTCTGTCGAGTGTATACTGTGATCTGAAGCGTCTGTCTGTCGAGTGTATACTGTGATCTGATGCGTCTGTCTGTCGCGTGTATACTGTGATCTGAAGCGTCTGTCTGTCGAGTGTATACTGTGATCTGACGCGTCTGTCTGTCGCTTGTATACTGTGATCTGAAGCGTCTGTCTGTCGAGTGTATACTGTGATCTGACGCGTCTGTCTGTCGAGTGTATACTGTGATCTGAAGCGTCTGTCTGTCGAGTGTATACTGTGATCTGACGCGTCTGTCTGTCGCGTGTATACTGTGATCTGACGCGTCTGTCTGTCGCGTGTATACTGTGATCTGACGCGTCTGTCTGTCGAGTGTATACTGTGATCTGACGCGTCTGTCTGTCGCGTGTATACTGTCATCTGAAGCGTCTGTCTGTCGAGTGTATACTGTGATCTGACGCGTCTGTCTGTCGCTTGTATACTGTGATCTGAAGCGCCTGTCTGTCGAGTGTATACTGTGATCTGAAGCGTCTGTCTGTCGAGTGTATACTGTGATCTGAAGCGCCTGTCTGTCGAGTGTATACTGTGATCTGATGCGTCTGTCTGTCGCGTGTATACTGTGATCTGAAGCGTCTGTCTGTCGAGTGTATACTGTGATCTGACGCGTCTGTCTGTCGCTTGTATACTGTGATCTGAAGCGTCTGTCTGTCGAGTGTATACTGTGATCTGACGCGTCTGTCTGTCGAGTGTATACTGTGATCTGAAGCGTCTGTCTGTCGAGTGTATACTGTGATCTGACGCGTCTGTCTGTCGCGTGTATACTGTGATCTGACGCGTCTGTCTGTCGAGTGTATACTGTGATCTGAAGCGTCTGTCTGTCGCGTGTATACTGTGATCTGACGCGTCTGTCTGTCGAGTGTATACTGTGATCTGACGCGTCTGTCTGTCGCGTGTATACTGTGATCTGAAGCGCCTGTCTGTCGAGTGTATACTGTGATCTGAAGCGTCTGTCTGTCGCGTGTATACTGTGATCTGACGCGTCTGTCTGTCGCGTGTATACTGTGATCTGAAGCGCCTGTCTGTCGAGTGTATACTGTGATCTGACGCGTCTGTCTGTCGAGTGTATACTGTGATCTGACGCGTCTGTCTGTCGAGTGTATACTGTGATCTGACGCGTCTGTCTGTCGAGTGTATACTGTGATCTGAAGCGTCTGTCTGTCGCGTGTATACTGTGATCTGAAGCGCCTGTCTGTCGAGTGTATACTGTGATCTGACGCGTCTGTCTGTCGAGTGTATACTGTGATCTGAAGCGTCTGTCTGTCGAGTGTATACTGTGATCTGAAGCGTCTGTCTGTCGAGTGTATACTGTGATCTGACGCGTCTGTCTGTCGAGTGTATACTGTGATCTGAAGCGTCTGTCTGTCGCGTGTATACTGTGATCTGAAGCGTCTGTCTGTCGCGTGTATACTGTGATCTGAAGCGCCTGTCTGTCGAGTGTATACTGTGATCTGACGCGTCTGTCTGTCGAGTGTATACTGTGATCTGAAGCGTCTGTCTGTCGAGTGTATACTGTGATCTGAAGCGTCTGTCTGTCGAGTGTATACTGTGATCTGAAGCGTCTGTCTGTCGAGTGTATACTGTGATCTGAAGCGTCTGTCTGTCGAGTGTATACTGTGATCTGAAGCGTCTGTCTGTCGAGTGTATACTGTGATCTGACGCGTCTGTCTGTCGAGTGTATACTGTGATCTGACGCGTCTGTCTGTCGAGTGTATACTGTGATCTGAAGCGTCTGTCTGTCGAGTATACTGTGATCTGACGCGTCTGTCTGTCGAGTGTATACTGTGATCTGACGCGTCTGTCTGTCGAGTGTATACTGTGATCTGACGCGTCTGTCTGTCGAGTGTATACTGTGATCTGAAGCGTCTGTCTGTCGAGTGTATACTGTGATCTGAAGCGTCTGTCTGTCGAGTGTATACTGTGATCTGACGCGTCTGTCTGTCGAGTGTATACTGTGATCTGAAGCGTCTGTCTGTCGAGTGTATACTGTGATCTGACGCGTCTGTCTGTCGAGTGTATACTGTGATCTGACGCGTCTGTCTGTCGAGTGTATACTGTGATCTGAAGCGTCTGTCTGTCGAGTGTATACTGTGATCTGAAGCGTCTGTCTGTCGAGTGTATACTGTGATCTGAAGCGTCTGTCTGTCGAGTGTATACTGTGATCTGAAGCGTCTGTCTGTCGAGTGTATACTGTGATCTGAAGCGTCTGTCTGTCGAGTGTATACTGTGATCTGACGCGTCTGTCTGTCGAGTGTATACTGTGATCTGAAGCGTCTGTCTGTCGAGTGTATACTGTGATCTGACGCGTCTGTCTGTCGAGTGTATACTGTGATCTGACGCGTCTGTCTGTCGAGTGTATACTGTGATCTGAAGCGTCTGTCTGTCGAGTGTATACTGTGATCTGAAGCGTCTGTCTGTCGAGTGTATACTGTGATCTGACGCGTCTGTCTGTCGAGTGTATACTGTGATCTGAAGCGTCTGTCTGTCGAGTGTATACTGTGATCTGACGCGTCTGTCTGTCGAGTGTATACTGTGATCTGAAGCGTCTGTCTGTCGAGTGTATACTGTGATCTGACGCGCCACATCAGAGAGCAGAAAAACGTTGTGATAAAATGGACAGAATTTGAAAGATGACACTTATTGAAAGTAACAAAACGCGGAGATTACGATCGCTGTATTCGTATTGTACACACAAGACACAAGATAACATTTATTTTGCATTAGCATGAAGCTGCAGTTTCACAATACATTATAAAAAAGTCAAATGCAGCAAATCATTTTTTTATCTTACTCTTGAAAGGCGATTTACTGCTTTAGCTTCTCTTGCGCATGCTAACTAAATGCACTCTTATGTGGGCTACACTTTTACTAAGGCTTGTTTGTAAACCAGCTGAGAAAGTAGTTCACACGCAGAAGTGTTTAAGGATACAACCCCGAAGATTCCGGAAGTTTGAATTATTAAAAAAAATAATAATATTTTTTTGTTTGTTTACCAGTATTCGAAGACCTTGTCGGTTATTCCTTATATTTTATAATTAGTTTAAAGCTGTGATGTCTGAGTTTGGCCAGAGGGCGTATTCAGTTTAGAAGTTCTGTAGAACAGTATAACTGTAACTGATTAATGTTTCATCTCTCTCTCTCTCTCTCTCTCTCTCTCTCTCTCTCTCTCTCTCTCTCTCTCACACACACACACACTCAATTAAAACGGACTGCGGGGTTCAATATCAACTTTCCACCAATCACGTTCCTCGTCTCAAGACGCAACGTGTCGCATTCAAGACGTGCTGAATCAAGAGATGTCATTGGTGGAAAGTAGTGAGGACGCACATGCGCGTGTCATGTTTTCATTTCGGTGGACTTGTGCTGTTCATGACGGTCAGTTATTAGCACTTATTTCTGTTTTGATCGACGTTGTTTCTCAATTTTGAGAGTCCTCATATGTGTATGCTAAATAGCACGCTGAAGGTGTTTGAAGAACTTTTGTTAGTTTTTTTTTCCCCAAACGTCACGTCATTTTCAACATCAATACGTCACTATATTACGTACCCGTGTTTAATGCATTTAAATACATGAAGCTCTGATATTCAAGTGTATTGATGTTTGGTTGTATTAAGCGGTGTACAACTTTCTGTTGTGTCGTTCTCAAGACAGTTGTGTAGGAAATACAGGGGCAACTTCACTGCAGTTGATTATGATCTCGATTTGATTCAAGTCTTGACTACATAATATACATTATACACATATGGAAATATACATTTCCACCGTTATTATACTTTATAAACATGCAGTAATTCACTGATGTGAAAATACATATTATAATATATAAGTGTGTGTATGTATGTTCACAGCATATTTCTTCAACTATGGATACTTTATGTAGACTTTGACACTGAACTCTCTTGAATAAATTGTCACACACACTCATTAAATAGTTTACAAACATTATGGACATTCATGATGCACACGCATGAATGAACGTCATTTCCTCCACATCTCCCTTCTTCATTACGGTGGGAATGACAGGAATAAAATATCAAGACTGCCGTACAAGTCTTGCTGATAGTGTTAAAAAAATTAAAGTATACATTTCTTTTAATAAGCCAGATTTTTTTTAACCAGAATAAAAAAAGCATTTAAATGGCTGAAAGACAGCATGGTAAAAAGACTCGATACAAAATTAATGTCGCCTTTTAAAAACCAACAAAAAATAAAAATCCTGTTAAAGGAATAGTTTTTTAATTCAGTCATCAATTACTCTCATGTAGTTCCAAACCCATATGGCTTTCATTACTCTTCAAGACACAAAGGTATTTTTAATGAAAAGTCTTATTCTGAAACAATGTTCTCATCAGTGTTCAGTCAGCTTTGAAATATTCAAATCAGCATATTCTTGATATTTTAACCTTTTCTAAAGAGGTAGTCCCAAATATATGCTTAATTTAAAATTTGATCAATACATTTAATTAGAATAATAAGGCATTATATAGGGCTGTTACCAATTTTTTGTACATACAAAAAAGAAATGTTGGAAAGAATGATACTTTTTAACACGAAAGTAAACCAGTAGGTGGCGACAGATGACCTTAATGAGTGAGTCATGTATTCAAACGATTCATTCAAATGGGTGATTCATTCAAGAAAAAGGAAGTTGTTTATGAAATGGGTGTTGAATCTTTGACGTTTCGTTCAAAATGCTGAATCATTCAGTGATGAAACGCGGTTGAGTGATGTTGTGAGATGCGTAACGGTCATAGGTCATAGGACCCTTTCAATGAAAATCAAGCCTTAACTGACAGTTCAACAGCCAAACGTACAGATAAACATGACATACTGAGATGATTCTGAGACCCAACACATGCACTAATGCCGCTTCCCCCTCCCTCTGCAGGAGAAGCAGCCATCATGGATGATCTGGAGGAGGATCTGACGTGTTCGGTGTGCTACGGCCTCTTCACAGACCCGCGGGTCTTGCCCTGCTCACACACCTTCTGCAAGAGCTGTCTGGAGAGCGTAATGCAAGTGTCCGTGGACGACTCCGCCTGGCGCCCGGCGCGCCTGCCGCTCAAGTGCCCGAGCTGCCGCAGCGTGGCAGAGCTGCCCACCAACGGCCTAGACGCGCTGCCCACCAACGTGTGCCTGAACGCCATCGTGGAGAAGTACCAGCGGCCCCGCTCCGCTGCCTGCCCCGAACACCCCCCGCAGCCGCTCAACGTCTACTGCGTCCAGGACCGGCAGCTCATCTGCGGCGTCTGCCTCACCGTGGGCCGGCACCGAGGACACGCCATCGACGACCTGCAGACGGCGTACGCGAGGGAGCGCGCGGGACAGGCCCGGCTGATGGAGCAGCTGAGCGGCGAGCGCTGGGAGGGCGTCTGCTCGCTCACACAGCGGCTACAGCTGGAGAAGCAGCGGAGCGAGGGGCTAATCCAGGACGACCGCGAGTTCACAGCCCAGTTCTTCCAGAGGCTGGAGCTCATCCTAGCTCAGAAGAGGGAGGAGTTCCTGCAGGCCCTGGAGCGGGCGAGCGCTCGGCTGGCGTGTGCGTACGACCCGCTCGTTGAGCAGCTGAAGGGGCTCCAGGAGGAGCACGGTGCGGTGATGGCGCTCGGCGCCGGCGTGGAGCGCGAGGACAGTCCGCTGGTGTACCTGGAGACGGTGCGCGAGCTGAGGGAGCGCGTGGAGGCTCTGATCCGCACGCCGCTGCCGGAGATCCCCAGCATCCAGCTGACGCCGCGGGCCGAGCGCTTCCTCCAGGAGCACTGGTGCGGCCTGAGCGTCGGAGGACTGAGCGACGGGCCTGTCCCGGAGATCTGCGGTCCTGCTCCGGCTCAGTGCCGGCGTCTCCGCTCCTCTTCATCCGCTGCTGTCCTGATGATGGTGATGCTGCTGCTGCTCGCAGGCCTGTGTTTACATCACTGTGCTGGTGAGTTTCCTGCTCTCCGTCACGCTGAAGAACCGCTCCGTGACGTCGGGACGCTCCTCTTCTGTCCCTTACACAACACTATCATGACAGTACAAACTCTTATGTCTACTTTAGGAGAAAACATCTCCCAGCATCTGCTCCGCTTCCTCAAAGCACTGCACTGGAGTTAAACGCTCCAGATGCTGCAAACTCTCAGCCTTCGGGAGAAACAAACGGGAGCAGTTCTGGGTGACACTGGTTTGACCAGACAAACCATTTGCACATTTGTTTTGCTCATTTCCAGAACGAGCCCAATTGTGCACAAGTACTGTAGTACAAGCTTGATCCGTGTACACTGAATGTTCATCAGTTAACTCTTTCCCCACCAGAACTTTGTCAGCATATGTTTACAAAAGTTTCATGGCCCCCCAGAGTATTTTGTTGCATGAATATCTGAACATGCACTATATCAAAAGAACAGAGTTTCTGCTTTTAAACAAAGTAAAAACATTTTTTTTATGAAACCCACATTCAAGTGTTGAAATACAAAGGGAACATTGAGTAAAAAAAGCTGAGAAGGGCGTGTTTTGTCAGATTACGCCTGGATCAGATTCAGAGATGAAAACACAGATGGAGTAGCTTCAGTCCTGTAGCTCGTCCTGGGTCGACATGTCATTCAGTAACATTACGCAGTTTAGATTTATATGCCGCTCTATGTTCACGTTATTTAACACACGCTTATGATATCACATGTTTCTGCTTCCATTTCTCCTGTGTTGTGATCAGGAGATGCTGTACTCTTCCATTAGATGTGTAATAGCGCCCCCTACTGTATAACAGGGGAAACTCAAACCAGAAAATTCCTTCAACGGCGAGGAAAGAGTTAAAGGGCCACAACATTACTTGTGTCTTAACATGTTCCTTGAGGTTCAAATCATTTAAAAATGTTTAAAAAAAGTATCAATTAATAAATTAGTTATGGATGTTTTGAAAACCTCTATAAACATAAAACCAGTATTTATAGTCAACGTATTATGGAATAGTTTATAGTTAAGCTTTGCGATGTAGCAGCAGTCAGACTCAGGACAGGTCATGTCATCTTCCAACAAATGTCTCAGTGAACGCTGCATCGAATTACACAACGCTCATACAATCCTCCCACGCGATCCGGACGTCCAGGCCACTCAGGCAGTTACAGGAGCGATGAGCTGGAACTAGCGTGATGAGCTGGAGCTAGCGTGGATGAGCTAGTCAAGACGCAAACGTCTTCCAGTGACACGTCACAATGTGGAGGAAGCACACAAATTGTTTTGGCAGCTTAATATCAACAAATGGTATTTTTGAAGTCTTGAACTTTGAATTTGTATAGTACAGTGACTTCAGAACATCAGGGCAATCCTGATTCCCTGTGTCACTACCCCCTTTAACACCAAATGCACTTCAGTTCAGAAGAACGCTTTCCAGTCGGTTGTATCCATGCAGCACAAATTACCCATGATGCATCAGACGGCACAGCGGCCGGTTTTAGACATTGTGGACCCCACTGGCTACATGAGCACAATGAGATGCCTGAATCCATCCGTCTACATACTATTTGGGACCTACGTTTATGAACTGTGTGTACATTCCTAATTTTTCCATTCAGTCTTTGCTTTTAGTAATAATACATTGTAAAGTTTATTTTTTTTTAGCTTCTATTTCCACCTAAAGAAATATGAACGTTAACCCTTTTGGTCGCTCTGATTATGTTCAGTGGTTTCAGAGCTGAAGATGAATGAGACTCTTCTGTACTGAGGTTTCTCCTGGTTTTAGGAGCAAACCACTCAATCTAACACATCAAGTGCTCATTGTGTTGTAGTGAAGACGCAGTGTCACAGAACTCAAAACAATACATTTAATGTTTATTTAAAACATCCCCTGCAGAGCAGTGAGAGCATGATACCATTGCATGTTACAGCTAGTATACTATAGTGGAGTCATTGTGTGAGAAAGATAAAGGCGAGCAGAGCTGGAGGACCTGTAAGGTGCAGAGAGCAGTGATGTGCACGCAGCGCTCAGGCCATCTCGATCTCGCGCAGGACGATGGCTTTGGGGTTGATGGCCACGTTCTTGGTGGTGTTGTGGGTCTTGTAGATGCCAATGAGACGGTCGGCCATCTCAAACATGTTGTTCCTCAGGGAGATGATGATGAACTGAGCATTCTTGGTTTGTTCCTGAAACAACGAGGGAAAGATGACCGTTACAACTGTTCTGTTGTTTTTCTTATGGTAATTTTCCTGAACAATCAGTGATTCTGTTACATTAGTTCTCAGCATATTATTGATGATTGCACACTTTTTTCAGGCTGGCACTGAATTTAGTGTTTAGGATGCCACTGAATGCTAGCCTGCTAATGAAAGGGTGCTGATTTCCGGTGTAATGCGTGTGTTTCGGCACTGCAGACCCAGAACGATCATGTGTTTGGTGAGTGGATGAGCGTTTCCACTACATATGCAATGTTTTCACCAGAGATCTGACTACTACTGTATGTGGTTTCAGTGATCTGATCACTAAACATTTTAGACCCGTTTAAGCCTGTATTCAGCGCTGACCACATGATGTCAGTACCAGCTGTCAATGAATAAACTACTTTATATAATGCTGAATAGTTTATGATAATGCAATGGGGCATATTTCAATGTGTTGATCTTGATAATACAGGGTTGCAGCACACTTTCTAAAGTCACATTTAAGACCTGACGCAATAAAAATAATACTGTACATTAGGGGTGTGCAATATTAATCTCGATATTTTCAGTTTTGCTGATAATGTGTTAGTGTGCTGGTGCCATGGCTGGGTAAGGTCTGTCGTTTACAGCCGACTCACGCATATAGTCATATTCATATTCTATGCAGTGGTCTGTTCACAGCAGCGACTGAAATTAACATTTTTATTAATGGCCAATATTTGCCACCTTAAATTGATTTCCAGGGGCATTTTCACCTATATATACGGACATTTTTTCTAAAGGTAGCCTATTAGATGTGTGCATCACCTTTCATGTCAAATTCTAACATTGAAATTAAATTCTATTGGAATAATAACAGTGCAGGGCTGTCACCAGTCAACTGAAGCCATTGTCAACAAAATCCACCTTTGCAGAGGAGACACAGAAGAGGCAGTAATACATTTACACTGCATTCACAATTGCATAACTAAAGCTATGAAATATTTAAATATTGAATTTAAAAAATAAAAACTATGAAATTCACATTTAAAGTACCCTTTAATTACAACGTTAAAAGTTAAAGTAACAGCGCTAGTAAGCGGCAGCTAGTCACTGTCGGAATAAGTCAGTGAAATAAAGGAAAAACAAACAATCTAAAATGTAGCTCACAATTTGAAAAAGTTAATTTAACTGTTACAGTTATATTACATGTGCAATTGTGCTGGGGAAAACTGCACTCTTGCGCATGCGATTTATTTATATCATAATATGTAGTTATATTACTAAGTGTCTGAGTTAATTTATTTTACTGAATAGTCATGAACTGCTGTTAAAATGTTAAAAATATTGGAAAATAAATGGCACCTGACTACATGCGTTTAAAAAGTTTTAAAGCAAATAAATGATTGTGGCGTGGGATCACGTGACACGAGCTTCTGTTACACCCCCACATCTGACAGGGTTTCTGGGAACTAAAAGTGAACAGCTTTGTGTGAGGAACTGTGCATTACATTCCAGGTCTTAAATACGCCTCACTTTTAGGGTGCTTTATAATGCTTTAGCCCTGTGTGCAACTAGAGTAAATACAATAGCAGAAACCAGTCTCCAAGTCTTATAGTAGTGCACAAGTTAAACTGGTGTATCTCCCACCCACTGAACTCTCTCCCAGCATGCAGCAGCCGCCCCGCGGAGCGGCCAGACAGGCGCCCGTGGCATCACTCGTGGTGTGAGCGTGGTGAGTGCACGTACGTATATGTAGCAGGCCACGATGGAGACGTTCTTGAAGTCGAGGGCAGCGTCGATCTCGTCCATGAAGTAGAGCGGCGTGGGCTTGAAGTGGTGCAGAGCGAACACCAGCGCCAGAGAGCTGAGCGTCTTCTCCCCGCCCGACAGGTTGTAGATCTTCTTCCAGCTCTTCTTAGGCGGACGCACACTAGGAGCACACAGCCGGCCAGACATCACTCAGGGGCAGAGCCATAGACCTTATTCACAGCAGCGCCTTCTCTCGCCTTTAACGCGCACGGAAGTGTATTGGAGTGAGTGTACTTAGTTACTGTACTTAAGCATCTGTGTGGTTACTTTGTAGTTTTACTGCGTATAAAAGATATTAGCAACTTATACTCTCTGCTAGGCCTGTTGGAGCGAATTCTGAAATTCAAATATAATTAGACTATTAAAAAAAAAAAAAAATCAATGCTATTCGAATGCAAGTTTCTATTTGAATATTGCTTTAAAAAAACAAACAAAAAAAAAACAATCCCACCTTTCCCGCCGCCTTGGCTTACACGCATGTGAAAATGTAATGCTTTTGTTTCGTCTGATGAACAAAGTTTTTGAATCGTAACATAATTGTGCACGTTATCCACGCTGTATCATCATAACAATACAGTCAAAAATGGGAAATGTTTAACGACGTAAAAAGCGATAAGAGATCTAGAAGGTTTGTACAGCGAATGCCATTGAGCAGTTAGTCTGTCCCTCAGCCTCGCTCAGTGTCATGGCGCTGCGCTGAATAAGGTCCACTGATATAACCACAACTAGTATACATTTCAAGCATTATTAAAGACATTAAACACTCAGTAATTAAAACAAAAGAACAAAATCAGCAATTGCAAAACATAGATAAAACTGAACCAAGATACGATCGAAATAAACAGTGTTATTAGATTTTCAGGTATTCAGGTACAGAAACTGTAATCAAAATGTAAAATAGCACTGCAGTTTATAACTAAAATATACTTGCCTGAATATCTTTTGTAACGAACGAGTGAATGTTCTTATAGAGACGCAGCAGGAATATTAGTAGTCACTTTAAGAGCTGCCCAACACACACGTGTGCAGCACTGAAAACAGCGCTTGAATGGTGTAAAAGCACACTTTCTGTGAGCACGCTAAGGATGTGTGCACAGAAAACAGCGTGCGGGTCATCTCGCGCTAGAATCGTTTAAAGCCATATTGAGACGCTCACAACGGAATCGATAATTTAACAACAAGTATCCGATTCCAGAATTGGAATAGACTTGTGATTCCCAACCCTAGTCTTGAAGGAGTCGACGCTAGTTGCTGAAAGTCATAGCCAGTCTGCAGATGTCGGGCAGTCAGAGTGGAGGGATTTCACAGAAAATCACGTAGTGTATACTTCTTTACCTTCAGATTATGAATCCATCGGGTCGAGGAGATCAAACATGTCTGACTTTAACCTATTTTAGCCTCGTAGCAGGAGGTGTATGTAGCATGTACAAACTCGTCAAGCGTATGATGCCCAGTGTAGCGACACCAGTTCAGATTGTGGCCGGTGTAGTGTTGTAGCATGTGACTGCGGTGTAGACGCACACCTGAACATGATGCCCTCAGAGAAGGGGTCCAGACTGTCCACCAGCTCCAGCTCAGCGTCTCCGCCCAGCGTGAGCATCTGGTAGTTCTCCTTCAGCTTGTTGGTGATGATGTTGAACCCGGCCATGAACTCATGCAGCCTCTGCTTGCGAAGGTCCTCACAGCCTCTCTTGAAGCTGTCTCTCTGCAGGGTGATGTCATCGAGCTCCGCCACTCTCTGCAGGTACAGTTCCTCCTACACGCACACGCACACACACACATATATATATATATAGCCAGTCTAAGGTTGAAGTTATCTATGCACCCAGCAGGTGTTTTAACGTCCAATTAGGGATGCACTGATATGAAAATGTGGGCCGATACAGGTCATTCTTTATATTTGAAAGCCGATAACCAATATATTGGGCAATAAATTGTAAGACTGGAAAAACTAGAAGGACTTTAAGAGAGGACAACTCTCTGAGAAAACAAAGGAAATTAACATTTGAACTCCATCTCATGCACTATTGAGACGAAGGTCTCACCTCCCTCATCCTAATCTACATTTCTCTCCCCCATTCTTCATCCTGGCAGAGATCTCCCAAACTCACACAAGAATATAAATGGTTTAATGTGAATGATTATCATACATGTTTGGTATTATTTGAAATGTCTCGGTGCGACTGGTACAAATGTCTCCCAAGAAGTAAACCAGAAGATAATAAAGTTCTTAGGAAGTTTAGAAATATCTTCCACACTGGAGGGTGTGTCTTTGAGTTAACACCTTCTGACCATTTGACTGAATGCTAATTTTCCACTGCTAGCAAATGGTGACTTACAGGTAAATTTTCACTGTGGATGAGGCTTAGATTTGAAATGAGGTCTGGGTATATAATGAAACGCAGCGAGAGCTCGGGGCCTTTTCTGTATTTGAGATCGGCCCGTGAGGCTGAGAGTTGCGAGACTCTTTGTTCTAGAGCATTTGATGTTTTGCATTGATTATCTTTGAATTGATTATGAAATTGTAATGATACATTTACCTGACATATTAAATTGTAAACGTTTGATTTTACTCTGATTGACTCTGAGTTTGTTCTCCCAAGGAGATTATCGGATTCGTATGCTCCCGCAAGACTGCGTCAGATTGGCGACGGCTAGTACTCTGTCACTAGTTCAAGTGTACTTGTTTTGTAGAGACGGGGCATTCCGTTTAGGGTAGCTAACGTGCTACTTGACCAACCTAAATTTGGGTACGTCTATTTTACCTCTGTCTTAATTTAAAGTAACTTTAGATAAGTGTACGTGAGAAATCACGGGCTTGGCCAGTCTAAACTATTATGAGTGAAGTATTGTTGGTCAACTCATACCTATAATAGGGCCAAAACCTCTACTAAAGTATAACTATTGAATTAAGTTCAAGTGTATGCTATTCAAGGAGACTAAACGAAAAGTATCTCTGATTGTGTTTTGGGTGAATCCGACCGTCTGAGATATTAGTCAAAAACCTCTGTTTAGTGACGAAACTGACGAGATTGTGATCGTGAGACCGCAGAAGATGCGAGGACCTCTGAGCGGCGTAGTTTCCTAATCTGAACGGGTAAAACATAATTAAAGAGTTTCAAAAGAATAATCAAACATTCGCTCACTTTTAATGATACCCAGATATCATTAAAACCCTTTTCATTTATGGAGTCAGATGAAATAACGAGTCAATACATATGAGAAAATGTATTGAATTTAACCAAAATACTTTGCCTCGAGAAAAGACAGTAACCCGCAGAGACCTTCATCTGTATTATTGGAAACCCTCATTGGATCAATAAACAGGCTTGCAAAATCTTAACTGATTACAAAAACAAAAGTCTCACAGTTAAAAGCCAAGCACACAATTATAAAGATGTTCTCATAATTTTATGTAGCCTATATGCCAGAATTGCACTACACGTTTCATGAACACTGTTTCCCTTTTTCCTGAAGTGATTCCAATCATATTTCAAGCCATTTAAAACCATCATGGTGAACAGTGTCATCTGAAGCGTCTCAGCTGGAGGAAATAATACATCATTTATCGGCTTTAAGGTATCGGCCTAATTTTCTTATCGGGCCAATAACATTACAAATGAAGGCTACACTGTTTTAAGGTGTCATTGGTACAGTTTAATTATACATTTAAGTACTGAGTAATATTAATAAACTACATGTACCAACTATAGCGTTGCGGTAGGTTTAGGATTTGGTTGAGGGTAAGTTACATGTTCTTACCATATTAATAACAATACATAATTACAAGGACACTGTAAAATAAAGTGTTACCAAAATGAACACATCAGCTGATACCGTGCATAACCTCTTGTCCAACAAAAGACAATAACATGCTTTTACTCCAAACTCACTTCATAACGACAGATGAGCATAATTTGTGAGATTACAGTATGTGCCTCTTACACATAAGGCAGTCGTGTGTTTATAAGTCATGTTTAATCAAAGCATTTCAATCTTCTGTTATTCAGCAACAGCAACAGCGATTTCCTGGAATGATGCGCGGGCCATATTTGTCGTGTCTGCACGAGAGCGCCCTCTGGTGTTCAAATGGAGCAGCATTTACTACCGGTCAGCCCCTGCACTGACAAGCTGCGCATAAAAGAATCGCAGCCTTTGCCAAATCATGTGCGGTTTTATTGCGCTTAATCGTGCAGCCCTACGTGTGGGTGAGAAAACTAGAACTGTGGTAGAGCAGGAGCATGCACCTTCTTCTTGAAGTCTGCGATGGCCCCCAGGTTGGGCTTCATGTTGGCGCAGCGGTCCTCCAGCAGAGCGATCTCATTCTTGATGACGTCTGGGTTGCCGATGTCTGCCAGCTGCTCTGGGCTCAGTGCGGGCAGCTCTTCTGATGGCGAGCCGTCCACGGGGTGCAGCGACAGCCTGCCGGCCTGAGCGCGGGCGAGAGGAGGCAGGACAGAGGAATAAACAACGATATAGTGCACCCTATACTGGGTAAAAGAGGAGGGATCCACAGGGCCGACAGCAAACTAGCTAAACAGCCACAACCAACAGAGATGAAATGAGGCGGCAAATAAACTAAAAACAAGGGGACTGGGCTAAAGCATGACACAGAGAAGCACAGATGCTCGACCAACCACAGAGGCCACGTGTTCACACTAACACTCGGTATCAGGCAGCATTACTAACATATCTGTGTTCAAGCTCTTATGAAATCAGTCTACAGAAAACTGTTTAGGGAACTAAATTATGATTATACAATGAAGCGCACAATATACTGGTGACTAAAATTATAGATATTGGTCCAATTATTGGTATCGACCCTGAAAATCCATATTGTTAAAGCTAAAAAATAAACGTTGGGCTGTGTAACGATTAATCGCATCCAAAATAAAAGTTTGCATTTACATAATATAATATAAATTATATATAGCATTTACATGCAGATATGTATCAAATATATACATTCATGTGTATGTATTTATACACAAAATAATAAATACACATATTCCCAGTGCTGTTGCTGGTGGCATCATCTGTGGTGTATGGTCAGAGGCGTGTGTGGGCTCCGTACCTCCTTCTCCCAGTGCCTGATCTTGTTGTGGCACTCGGCGATGGCCGTGTCAATGTGCTCCACCTTCAGCCGGACGCTCAGAGACTCTTTCTGCAGCGCGTGCTCCTGCTCCTGGAGGGCCTTGATCTCCTGAAGGACGCCGCGATGCTGCTCCTGGACCTCCGGCAGAGCTTCCTACACACACACACACACACACACACACACTCTCAGCCCTGGCCGTGTGGACAGTGAGCCAGAGGACGGGATCAGTCAGTACCTCGGCCTGCTGGTAGGTCTGCATGATGTCTCCGGCCTGCTCCTCCAGCTTCTTCAGCTGCTGCATCAGCTGCTCCATCAGCTGCTCGTTCTCGCCCACCTCCTTCTCCAGCTGAGACACGCTCTCCTCAGACTTCTTCAGGTTACTGCCGCAACAGAGGACAAAAGCCACTTCTGGAATGATCAACTGGCCCTCTACAAACCCAGCCCCCTCAGGCAAGCTCATCCCACAGGGCGAACAGATGGAGAGGGAGAGCTTCAGCAAAATGTGCTCAGGGAGTGGTTAATAGCACACTCTTCTTGCATGGACTGGAATGATTTGAGATGTTTTATCAGCTGTTTTACTTTAAAGAGACTGGTTGAAGCATGTCATTTGTACTTTAAAATGATGGGCAAGCTGATCGTTTGTTTTGAAATATAATGTTTATATTGTAACCCTTTCTTGCAGTTGGAAATCTACCAAAATTTTATAATAATAGCAAGGCCGTGGCAGTAAATGAAACCCAGTCACATGTGAAAATCGATCACGAATCCAGTAAGTGCATCGCATTATGTTTTCATCAACTTAAATGAATGGGTCATTGAATCATTGACTCACTAGATTCATTTGAAAACGCAGATACATTCATGATGTTCGTTCTTGATGTCATGTCACATTTAAGAGCGTCAATACTGCATTTATTGTTTGAATTTTGTGATAATGGTCAGAATTCAAAAGCTGAAACTTTGTTTTATCAATCACAAAATTATTAGATGGGAGGTGCTACAAATAATGCCTAGTGTAGGAGAAACCGCAAACCTGGCAACCCTGGCTTCAAGGGTTCAAAGGTTTAATATAACGCCAGCTTTAACATTGCTGTTTTGAACTGTGTATGCGTTATTGTCGCATTAACTCGCCCTTCATTCAACACAAGAGAGATTTTCACACACAGCATGAGAATATGCCGTCCGACACGTTCTTACACACACCTTTGATTGATTGCTTTTATCAGCCGATACCGATTATTGGTCGATAAAGAAAATGCTGTTCTCATTCAGAGAAGAGCAACGTTTTTCATTTGATTAATTTTTTCTTTGAGAAAATGTTACATTTACTGTACCAGATATATATCCAATCGAAATTAAATTGAATCAGGAAATTTGTGTCAATACCAAGCCCAAGTGTTTATAGTTAACCATTTAAAAACCTTCTGTTGGTTACTGACCGTCCGGCAGTCTTGATGGCCACCTGGGCTTTGGTGACGGCTGAGGAGCACTGGTCCAGCTGTGTGTTGATCTGGTCCAGTTTGTCCTGCTGGGCCTTCAGCTTGTGACTGTTGATGTCCACGATGAGTGTGTGCAGCCTCTTCACCTCGGCCTCCACCTTCCCTGCTTTAGTGGACGCCGCCTCGAAGTCTTCAGCACAGAACACACATCATTACATCTACTGACGATGGCCGACACGCCAGTCTGTCTGACAAACTACATGAAGTTCTTTCTGCTTTTTCAGCTTACTGTGACCAGCAGCTCTTCAGCACTCAGAGGTCATTACTAACACAACTACTCATGGCATTCAGACACAGCAGCACTTTGGTTTCCACTGAATAAAGTAAAACAGAAATGATAATGATTGTCATTTTTGGGTGAGCGGTCAAAAAAAAAAAAAAAAAGATATCGGGGTTAAGCGCTTTAATGCGTAAAAATGGATCGTTTTATTTAACAAGCATGTCACCACCTAGATTATAGATGGAAAAAACTATCTACAGCCAATACGTTATTTATTAAGGAAATATGTTTTTTAAAGCTTTTTAACAGTTATAGAGCTAACTATGGGCTGATCTCCGCAAAAGTTTGCATGCTTGTTTGAAATCATGTCGCATATTCTCACTTCTTTTCGAGTTTGTTTAGGAATGAGAGGCTTTTGGGTAGACCTGGAGTGTGACGAACATGATGTTCTGAGTCACTACTTGGCCACGCCTGTTTTCTAAATGACGCTCCTATAACTATACAAAGGCCAAAGTTCAACATCTTTTTGATAATTATTGACCTAGAGAGTCCCGAGAATTGTGCCGTAGGGGTTTTATCGAGGTTGAGCTAAAAACCTAGGACTAGTTCGCCAAAGTTGGTTTTTAAGTAATCTCCAATATTGAACAAACGACTTGATTGGCAGTGGCGGCTCCAGTTTCTTTTGAATTTACCACAGGCCCCTAAGGCCGTGAGTCGAGGAGGCCCAGCAAGTTTCGTTTCAATCGACCTCCGTTGACCTGGTCTAACAGCTGCTCAAACTTAAGATGGTCGATGTTTTTCAAGATTCGCGAATGTCCTCAAAGGCCGTCTGGGCACCTTGGAAGAAGACACCGCGTGCCAATCAGACTTAGGGATGCTTAGTTACAGCCAAGTTTTAATTTTTTCCATGTTATAGCACCACCACGTGTTTTTTCACACGACCACATACGAGTTAGGTTAAAATATCTCATTCCGTTCACAAATTATAGCAAGAGAGATTGTGAATTGAAATTTTTATTTTGTTTTCATAATTATTGACAATCAGCAACGCACCTTTCCTGTAGCCGTCCAGGCTCTTCTCCATCTGCTTCTGCTGGGCTTTATCAGGAGCGGCAGAGATGACGTTGGCCTCCAGATGTTTGATCTGAGTCTTGAGGTGGAGCTCCTGCTCGCTCAGGCTCTGTAAGGCACAGGACTGGTTAACAGAAGGCTCTCACACGCTCATGCCTCGCTCGAGGGCCTGATCTGACCTGGATGGTGGCGGTGTACTTCTCCAGCGTGTTCTTCATGTCTCTCAGCTGAGATCGGGCTGTGTGCACCTTCTCCTCCAGCTGCTGCCGCCTCTGCTGCCAGTCCTGCAGCTGCGTCACCTCCGTGCTCAGGGCGCGCTCCATCTTATCCAGCTGCACACAACCACACATCGCTAGCTCCCGAGTCTGCAATCACTTCAATCGCAAGCATCTGCTGTAAATAACAATGTGCCGTTTTCCACAATCGGCGGATGTATGCGTGTTGTTACAAGCTGATTAAGCGGTGGGAAATGTCCTCATCCCTAGTGTCTACACAGTTGACAGGTTGGTGAAGGGGAGCAAAAGACCATTAGTAATGTTTAGGTGTGAGCGCTTCTAGTCTGACCTGCTCCTGAGTGACATCAGCGCAGACGGAGGAGCCCATCCGGCCCTTCATCACGCGTCCTCCTCCTCCGGTCATGGTGCCTGAGGACATCACCAACATGAGCACATCACCAACATGAGCACATCACGGCACAGTGACAGTGAGAGAGCGCTCATCAAGGCATGTCTGCGCAACTTGAAACTATCATAGAAGTATTGGTGCGTTTAAGCCATCTCATAAGACTGTAAAGCAAAGCACACCTGATGCACATCCTTTGTTTTTTATTTTCTAGAACTAGAGTTTAAGAACCTTTGTGTGATTAAGAGAAAGTAAACCGCCATCTTACTCCGACGAAAGTGACTTGATATATTACACATCTAGTGAGAAAAGTTGAAATTCAGCACATCTAGTGAGAAAAGTTGAAATTCAGCACAGAGTTCTCGGTTATAAAGCACATATATCAGATCAAACAGCGCTGAGGTGGGAGCCAGCGGAAACACGGTGCCATGAACGAGCATAGCATGGGCTCGAGTCCACACTTCACCAACATTCACCATGGATGATGTAGTAACGCTAACTGTAACCATGGAAATAGTCAAATATTTTTACATTATTCATTTCAGGGTTCATGCATACTTTTGGGAGTGAACTTCAAGTCCTTTTCAAGGTCTTTTTAAAGTGCTTTCTCCAGCACTTCAAATCTCTAAATATGATCCAATTGTAATCTTATTTGTAAAACTAACATTTTGTGGCGAGCATTTATTTAAAAAAAAAAAAAAGCAAAGAAATTTCCACTATAAACAGAGAGGGTGGCAGATGAGCACTTATTGACCTATTACTATTTGACTTATATTAGGGAGTGGAAATAGCTAATAATTAAAAGCAATATAAGAAAAAACCGTCTTCAAATAGTGACTGAATTACACAGAAAGCAGGTAAAGAGCGCTTTTATAATCACTGAAGCGGTCCGTCAGTCCAGTGTGGAACATTTAAGGAGTAGAATATTACATTTTCTCCATATAAAAAGTTGTTTTTTTTGCATGTTACTGTTGTCAATAAAAGTTAATTTTATCTGCATCTCAATTGCAAGTTCAGTGCTTTACTGTCACATTTCCGATAAATAAACATAATATTATTAGTTAATGCAATTATTAATGCAAAATAAAATCATGTATTATGATTAAATTTTCTTTTTATTAACCTTTCCCCAGATTTATATCTACACATTCAGTTTAATTTTTTCCCACTAAATGTTTAGATTTTATAAAGTTACTGTATACAATCAAGTAGTGTTCATTTAGTGGATAGTGTTTAACACAAAAGTAGTGGTGCAACAGATCACAAAATTCGCGGTTCGGATAATTTACGGTTTTTGAGCCACGGATCGGATCATTTTTCTGATATGTAGAGATAGACAAGTAGAGATGAAACTAAATTAAGTCTAACAGTAGTATTCAGGTGCAGAAATTAATAATAAAGCCTAAATGTAAAAACACTTTGTTATATTAGAAATTAAATAGTTTTGTCTTTGTTAAAGCTGTATTTGTTGTTTTATTAACATTAATGACACAAAGTGACAGCAGCCTAATTTTCCTGCTGTTGTCAAGACCGAATAAATTGACAAACATCCGGTTTCACTTATGACATAACCGAGAGAGTTCTTGCAGAGACCGGTATTTTGACATAATATTGTGTGTATGCGTCCGTTCAAGGGCAAGGAAACCTGGAAAAGGAATCAATTCAGCGCTATCTGAAACGCTCTTCGGGTGTGTGTGGCTGTGCGCAGATAACGTGCCAGTCCCCATTTTGTGGACGGAGTAAACGGAGTGTGTAAATTGGCAAGACTCACCGGCCTGCTCGATGACCTGGCCCTGCAGCGTGACCACCCTCCAGCGCTTGTTCTTCTGGAACGCCACTCGGGTGGCCTGCTCCAAGTCTCTGGCCACCAGCGTGTCCCTGAGGGCGAAGTAGAAGGCCGGCCGCACGCTCTCGTCCTTCACACGCACCATGTCAAACAGGCGAGGGATGTCCTCCGGGGTGGAGATGGAGCCCATGCTCTGCTGCCACACTTTCATCTGCACAACAACACCACCACACATCATCACTGCTGGACACACGGACTTCCCATGTACCGTGATAAAGGGGTTCTGCAAGGCAATGCGTGTCTGATACTGGCACGCTTAATCAAGATGTTCAGAAGGAACAGCACAGCCACACGTCAATTCTCCCACCTTGTCCAGACCGATGAAAGTGGCCACACCGATGTTCTGGGCCTTCAGAAACGTGACGCACTTCTGCGCCGTGTCAATGGTGTCCACTAAAATATTATCCAGCGAGCCACAGCTGGAGGAGATGGCGACGTCATACTTCTCATCAATGGCTCCCAGATCCCCCTGTGTCGAGACACCGGCAGGTTTAACAGCGTAAAACGATTAGTTGGCTGCAGGGTCTGAAATTAACACCCGCCAAATGGTAGTGTAGTGTACCACTGTTCCTTTAACTTTGAACTTGCGAACTATGCTTTTAACGGCGTCTCTAGGAGCATTTAGTGCCTTCGCTATCTTTTTGCACCCAGTTCCGTGTTTGTGAAGGGCGATGAAATCTTCTCTCTTAACTTTCTGGACCATTCTTTTGACTTAGGCATATTTCTAATTTGCAGTCAAACGTGACACTTAAACCTAGCCAGTCCAGATATGTCATGTGTTCTAGCTCAAGCACACCTGCTGCAGCTAATGAAGCCCTTGATGAGTGAGAACACCTGTTCTGCAGATCTGGGCGGTTGTGAGGGATTATATTCAGGGGTTGAATAATGTTCAAGTCATTAAAAGTTGCATTTTCAGTTAAATTTGTATATATACACACACACACACATACACAATCTGTGATAGTTAATCTGGTTAATTTCTTCTTATTATTATTTTCTGTGGCTAGTAGAAGTTCTGAATTGCAGATCATTTAATTTAGTAGCCAAATTGGTGAGTGAGTGAAAGTAAATGTCAAACCCTGCCTGGCTGAGGTGAGCGCGAGTGCACGTACCAGCCGTCCCAGGATGCCCGTGATCTTGCCCGAGCGCTTCTGCTGCATGAGCGCGTCCAGCACTTTGCTGCGGCTGCGGTTGCTGGACAGAGAGCTCTTGGCTTCAGACACCTTCTGCCTCAGGTCCCCAACCTGCGCTCGCTTCTGCCGGTCCTGCTCAGAGATCTGCTCCAGCTCCTGCTCGTCCTGAAACACACACACAATCAAAGCCACGTAGATCCATCGCATCCACATATTTTTCTGCATCCGTCTCATCAGCTGCTTTTCTAGGGTTGATCACAAAATGCTTACAAGTCACTAGTGTTGTCAAGATATCATAATTATGACTTCGATATGATACCAGACAAAAATAACTCCACACTGATACGGAAACGATGCCACAGGGAAAAAAAAACTAAAACATTAAAGTAATAGAAAACAATTGTTTTGTGAATTAATTTTACAAATCTAAAAACTCACTTGACCAGCATGTTCCTGCCCTGCTTTTTGACCATTCCCTCCCCTTAATTAAATAAAATAATAATAATTACATGCCAGTGTGTCCTTACAGAGATGTTTGCAACATTGACATTATTATCAAATAATGTTTACATTTGCTAACATTTCACAATTCTGAACTGGTCGGGATGTCCAAAATCTTATTTCAAGTCACTTAATATTTTTTTAAAGGGTCATGAAACCCAAAACCAAATTTTCTGAGATTTTAACAGAGGCATGTGTGTGGAAACCATTGAAGACAATGTTAGCATCTGTTAGGATTTAATAGTAGAGTGAAAATGGTTAAATTTGTGTTTTTTCCCGCTTTTTCCATCTTCCGGGTTTAAAATCTTCATTTTATAGTGCGTTGATGACTCATCGGTGTCTCATAATTATTGAGTCTGAGTTTTCATATCCTATGAGAAGACACTGTATCTTAATTATTCATGAAAGCACGTGGCTCTTTCCAATGACAGACAAGTCAAACTGTCATATGTCGTGTAGTAGATGAGAGAGACAATCATGGGACACAAGTGTTTGTTTTCGCGGTGCAAAAGTCCAAGTGGGTTGAATGTTTCCCCGCGATGCTGCCAGCGCTAGATGGCTCTGGGCGGTTGGTTTAACCACGGACACATCTAAACTATATGTGTGTGTGCCACAAACATCCTTCTCGAGAGAGCTTCGAGAATTGGAGAATGGTGGACTTCGGCCTTGTTGACGACCAATGTAGGTTGCGTCTTGCGAGTGATGCGGTGCCAAGTCCCGAGGACTTTTCTATCCCCTCAGAGGTGTGTGTGCGTCTAAAAAAATGTTTTTTTTTTTAAGCGGAAAATTAATTATTTTCAGATATATGCATTTATAGTGTGTATATAAACGACTATATATTTTATAATTACATTATAATTATACATGTAGGATTACTGTAGGCTAATAGATGTAGCAGGGCATTCAGTTTCTTTTGAAAGGACAATAATAAAGTGTCAGTGTATTTCACTTGAACTTTGCCAGCTATATATAAAAAAAGAAAATCTAGCATTTCCTCATGTTTTACCACTGATTTTTAGTGACAGTCGATATGCATGGGCCACTGGCGATGACGGCCACACACACACACCCTCCCTTCTTCTCACAGCTACCCACACACATTTAAGTTGCACTTTTCAAAAAGATTGAGAGCTAGACTTGAGCTGAGAGAGAGGGGTTTAATGACCCTTTAAATGTAATT
Organism: Meda fulgida; assembly: GCA_030578275.1. Classification (NCBI taxonomy): domain Eukaryota; kingdom Metazoa; phylum Chordata; class Actinopteri; order Cypriniformes; family Leuciscidae; genus Meda; species Meda fulgida. The sequence continues at coordinate 2,570,403 of CM060630.1, read as the reverse complement.
TTATAAATTACAATATAGATAATTTTATCTTTTACGTAGATTTAGACCATTTATACCTAATAATCAGCGAAAGAGAACTGAAGTCGCGATCGCATGCTGTGTGAAAGGTGTGTGTGCTCGTGCTTTATTTCCTCATGCATGCATGTTTCTTTGTCATGCGATATATTTTACTGTTCTGCTTCCGTTGTTTTAGTGTCTGCACACACACCCTGACTCCAGCTGTCACACATCAACACAAATAAAATACTGCTCTTATTACTTAGAGTGCTGTCACTCTCAAAGTACTAATACAATTTCATCTCATACCGTTATTAATAGCAGGGTATCGCGATACCTTTCTAGTACCGGTATATCATGCACCACTACGAGTCACTTGAGCATTTTCACACGAGCGGGTCAAGCCGAGCCTCACCTTCTTGAGCTGCTCTTCACACGGGGGGATCTTGACGTGCAGGTCCTTGATGGCGGCTCTCCTCTGTCTCAGCGTGGTCACGGCCTCCTGCAGGGCGTTCTGGGCCTGGGTGAGCTGGCTGACTGCGCTGTTGTGCTGACTCAGGTAGATGTCCAGCTCAGACTGGGCCACGTCCATCCGCGAGCGCGTCTCGTTCACCGCCTTGCTCAGCTCCAGCAGCTCCTGCTCCTTCTCCTGCAGACACACACACACAGCAAACACGGAGACCTTTCAGAACCAGGGTGCGTTTCCCAAAGGCATCGTTAGACAACTATGACGTCGTTATCAGCAGTTCAAACGAGTGTGTTTCCCTAATTCAGAAAATTCACCAACAGCATCGCAGAGTTGTGTGTGTGAGCCCCAGATCTCCTGCGGTTAGAAGCAGAGTTTCTTGTTTGCATGACATGTGGACTTAATAAATCCTTATTTTGAGCAAAATAAGCAGCTGATCTTTTATTTAGAATACATACAAATGTCATTTACGTCTCTTAGTTTGTCAAGAGATTTAAAGTGTAGTTTTTGAAGAGTGCACATGTGAACGTGTGCTAGGAAAATGAGCAATAGTCCTCAGATGCATGTCCGTAATTTATAGCAAAACATCGCATTAATTTGATCTCAAACACATTCATTAAATGTAGTTATTACTCCACCACATGCGTGACATCATGAGCAACAGTATGGTTTCAGGAAACAGTCGTGACTAGCTAGTTGATTTCTTCAACGAGTTACGGGAAACACCTCAGAACAGCTATGAAACATGTAAGCATAAAACAAATCATAGTGCTATTTATTATAAAAATGCAGCATAAACAATTTATCCTAAAGGTGAAGCATGTCATTTCTGCGACAAGTGGCACTTAAAACTACAGGCTCGTGTGTCACAGCTCTTACAGGAGATGGTGAAGGAATGGGAACAGCTGGCAAGCCATCGAGTAGGCTAATATCAACACTGTCCTGAGCAAACGCCAGCATCTCGCTTATAATAAACGCATCCAGCTAGGGGTGTGTGACATCGAGAAGATAGCAAGAGTCCGTCTCCATTTTCCTGAGTGTGTTTATTGTGCTGGCACCTTGGCAGGTTTAGGACTGTCGTGGACAGAGACTCTAATGTTTATATATATATATATATATATACTTTATTTGCATAAATTTCATAAATTAGAAAACAAATCCTGTAATAAACGTGCTTATACTTAAGATTGCAGATTCAATAAATTGCCATCTAATCAGTATTTTTCACAATAAAATATATATAATATATAAATAAAAAATATATAAAAATATTTCACAGTGAGTAAAAAGGAAGTAACCCTGTAACAGGGCACTCAGTAATCTGGTAATTTCATCCGCACTGGTAATCATATTTTTTCAAATAAAGGTAACGCTAATTGTACATGCAGCACACAGTGAAACTGACATGAATATGACACAGTGGGCAGCTGGATATAGCACAGCATATTTAAAATGAAGGATTGTGTTTGGATCGCGTCTCCTGAAGCTGATCTTCTGTCCGCGCTCACACACTTCACTGTCACTCGCAGTGACACGTTCATGCAGCTACAAATGCACACTTCACCAGATATCACAGCTGGATCTATTAAATCTGCAAGGTTAGTGAAATTAAATAAAATTCATAGATGCGTTTAAATGATGTAGATGCACATTTGCTGAATGTTGACGTCAATGATAAAGGATTTTAGCCTGATTGTTTGCTTTTCTGTTACAAATAATATAAAAGCAAACGCTTTACTTTTCCGCATACCATGTACTCTGTGTTTACCAGTTCTGTGTAACACTGACAGAGATGGTAAAGTAACGTGAGCAAGCGCTGTGTGCTCAGGCGCTGGTGACGATGTCCCGCACACACAGAACGGCGTGGTGTTGGCGTACCTGCTTGTCGTCCTGTAGGCCGCTGGTCTCCTCCTTCAGGCTCTCCATCACCAGCGCCAGCTTCTGCTCCTCCTGCAGCTTCTGCTCCTCCAGCTGCTGCTTCTGCGCAGACGCCTCACTGATGATCCGCTGACTGGTGGCAGGAACACTCCGCAGCTCCTCCAGCTGCACACACACACACACACACACACACACACACACACACATCAGGGGCCTCGCTCACACCGACCTATACTACTGTCGTCGTCCACACTGTGTATCGCAACTGGTCAGATCCGGTTGGGCGTCCATGGCGCTCTTTCGGAATCAGGAATATCTGCATTGGTTTCTATGGCAATGACGCTGCGTTGGTAGGAATACGCAAAAACCGCCGCAACATGGAGATGTTGTCTCATTTACATATTACAATGCCGTCGCGCTGGACTGTGGGTCTCCTGAGAATAAGCAGCTTTATTCCTGCTGTCGTCTCCACCAGTTTCAAAACGTGTCTCTGTTATATCGTCATTTTCTGCTCGTTCGGCACTTTGCAACAACAGCATTATTTCGGCGGAGAGTTTCAACATGTTTCCTATAACAACGCCTGACGTTTACATTTGTGCGTGAGAGTCACAAACCCTGTAAAATCCGATCAGAGCGGTCAGATGGAGACGGATTTCAAGATCTGCAGGACCACTGATCTCACCTTCTCCTTGTCTTTCTGAAGCTGTTTCTGCAGTTTCTTGGTCTTGCTCTTGGTGTGTTTGAGCTTCTCGCGCACCTCCACGTCCTGCAGGTCCAGCTCAGTGAACTTCTCCTTCTGACTCTCTATGAACTTGGTCAGCTTGGTCAATTTCCTTCAGAGGAAAAACAGCATAAGCTCTACGCACACCTTGGAAATAGAATCACCATATATATATATATATATATATAATGTCATTTTAACTAAACTAAGGACTGGTGGTGGTGCTTAAGATATTGTTGGTCATTCAGTGTTTCTGTAACAACAAATAGATAATAGTAACAGCTAACAGTTATTATTAAAAGATAGCAATTCTACTACTAATAACAGTATAAAACGCAGTAAGAATTGATGAGCTGAATTTATTAGCTAATGATAGATATCATTTAGTCGCCCAGAGTGAAGATTTAGTTGCGTAAGCGAGTGATTGTAGAGGGTTGTGAGCCACATCATTAGAGAAGTGGGTGGCACCAGTAAAGCTAACAGATTAATGATAGTGTGAACGCTTCTCACTTCTCCACAGCCTTCAGCTCCTCATGCTTGGTCTTCACTTCTTGTGTCAGCTGGCTGCTTTTGTCACTCAGCTCCTTCGTGTCCTCCTGAATCTGCTGTTTCTCAGCTTCCTTCACTGACGCACGCTTCTGAAGATCATGCCTGTGGAAACACCCACACAATACCATTATTGAGGAACAGTGTGCATCATTGAGCAGGGTTTCCCACAGGAGAGAGAGAGAGAGGGGTCATGCTACACTGGAAGAACATTTTGTACATGTTAAAGTTAAATTCATCAATCTGGTGCACTTTGAGAGATCAGAATTAAGAGCTCCAACCCATGTTCAGTGTGCAAACTAAACAAGGAAAAAGCTCACACATTTACACACATTTGACACACATATACACACACATTTGAACTTGATTGATCTTCCCACCTAATACACTAATGCACATGTCCGTGCTTTCGCATGCTTAGTGAATCAGACCCACGGTCTTTTGAATTGAGTCATTGAATCAGTCAATCAACTGATTCGTTTAAAAACCAGGGATTCATTCAGTAAAGAAGATGCTCTGAGATGTGAACAGTTTCTGCTGTGGCTTTGACTGATGGGAGTTACAGATGCTTCGCCGAAGCAACTGCTCAAAACACAGCTATAGATCTTCTGTTATTTGTACAAATATTTAAGTTCATTGTGAAACAGCAGGATAGTCTAGGTAATAATGAAATGAGAGGTAATTGTTCGTGGTCTCCAGGGGTGTGAATGTCTCTTACACATAGAACTGACAGAGGAGGCTCCTCTTCTTGAAGATGTCATTCTCTAAGGTGAGGAACTCAACGGCTTTATTCTTCTCCCCCTCCAGAGCGCTCTTCTCCTTCTCCACCAGCTTCACTCGATTCAGCTGCACACACACACACACACACACACACACACACACATCTAAATAAACTGGGATATACAGCTCAAAAATATATTTGCTAGAGATATTTTTCCTGTATTCAACCAAAATTTTGTCCATAAAGCCATTGTTGCAAAGTAGGTTAAGTAAGTAGGGCGAACAAGACACACGAATGTTCCTGCGGATTATCATCGTACCTTCTCTCCTCGCTGCTCGTTGAGGAGCTCGACCCGCCGGCACAAGACATGGATGGGTTCTTTGAGCCGGCAGGAGCCGATGATGTCCTCCAGGTACTCCAGCATGCCTTCGTCGTGCTCCGTCTGTCCCCGGGGCTTCATCATGGCAATCTGCTCCACCTCGCCCTGACAACAACACCACACACTCATGCACCTCGTGTCTACACACAGATCCAATCACGGCTGAGCTAGGGTGCGGCGAAGCTCTCTGCATTCATGTGTTAACCTGCTCTTCTGTTCAGTGGACGGGAACACTGCTTCATCTCTGCCTTTGCTTGTAAAAAGCCTAACGCAAAAACACTCGGGATGTAAAATGTTGCTTTCTTTTAACCGCTCACCAACCATTTGACTATTAAAGCTACACTGTGGCATTTTTTAAGTTGATTCTTAGCAAAAAACACTTTGTTCTTTCAAAATTATATGTGCTCATTAATGTGTAATTTCTTCAATCAAGTATTCTCGTAAGCCAGAATCTGGCATTCAGAATACATACAAGCGAGCCGCTCGAATAGCGGCGCCCATGTTGCGCATCCATCTTGAAAAAACATGAGCCAAAGAGGGACAAATATCGATTACGGATATTTCACGTCATGTTCGAATGCATATTCGAATAAAAAGTGGCAGCCCCAACGGCCACCGTATGAGTTAAAACTCCCTCGGAATGGGAAGGGCTTGAAAGTAATATTCAGTTGTTAGTCACATACAATTTCACAGTGTAGCTTTAACCAACAAGCCTTCATACCAGACACAACTCAAGGCTGTAATGGACTTGGCTTCTAGATATGTACATCTGTCACAGTCACAACATCTGAATGCTCAAGCAGGGTCTACGGCCTCAATACAAGATGATGCTTCATTAGTCTGTGTTCTGGACAGTGAGATGTTATTTCATAGTCCTCTGATGTCCAAACACAAGGGCCATGCGCAGCCAGACACGTGCGAGAGACTCGATGCTCAGACAGAGCGCTCACATATCACTCCTATAAAGCCTGAATTATCGGGAGCATTCGATCAGCTGCGAAAATCCTGATCGAAGCATCCTAAATGTATATGTTGACAATATCTTTAATTATACCGAATTAAAACTAAAATAATTAAACGACTTGCATCTTAGCTAAATGGCAAATCCCATCAGCCAGTGACCGAGCGACGTCCCGTTGCTCTGATAGGAACACGTGTACATGCGGGACACTTTACTGTGGCTGCGGTGTGTCGATCACACAGAACAGGATGAATCAGTTGTGATGTTACGTCGAGCACTAGAGTGTGAGTGACACGTGGCCCAGATGAAGTGAAGGCTCGCTCCTGTCTCACTGAAGCAGCACACACAATATTGGGGTTGGCCTTGACTTTAACACACCAATATTTACGTGCTGCTAAAGCGAGGAAGGAAGAGTGGACAGGTGTTGACCTCTGACCTTTTTGGACAGCCCATGTTTTCTAAATTGTTGGGTTTATAGCGTATGAGAGGCCCTTAAAACTCTAGAGCAGCAAATGATGGTTCGCATGGACAAGATGACCCATGACTGTTTTGCACAATATCTGACGGAACCGATATATAGTGCAGAAATAATCTAGTTTATCTACAGCTCAGATCTAGCATTCTGAAGTGAAATTCATTTAATGAATTAAACAGAGCGAGAGAGAATGCCTAACAGTGAAGCTTGTTGGTTTAATTTCAGTGAAGTTATCACCTCATTGCTGAGAAATATAATGCAGCTGTCAGTAGTGAAGCAGTTTGATTTAAAAAAAGTCACGGGCTGAAGTTGAACAGCAGCTCCTGAATGTTTCTGTGTTTGTGCACTTTCTTTACAAAGATAGAAAAGCTGTGAGCGAGCGCACACAGGCACCTCTGCCTCATAATACAACATTAAAAAGCCATCTTTGTGAATAAACGTGTCGTCCTCGCCTTGTGGTGGCTTGAACTGGGAGTGGAATCAGATACGTGTGTTTAGACGCAGGTCAGATGTCCAGATATCGGATATGAATCTGATTTAAATCCACATTTGGAAGTGGCTCAGATCGGACGCGGAAAAATCAGGTCTCATGTGGATTTTTGTGTTTACACATGTGCATTAAATTGTGCCCCGTGTCAGATGTGAGAGAAAGATTGGTGTGTGTGAGGATTACCTGCAGGATGAGGAAGCGGTTGTGGTCCAGGTCGATGCCGTGGCTGCGCAGTAACACACCCACATCTTTGAAGGTTGCCTTCCTGCCGCTGATGTGGTAGGCGGAGGAGTTGTCCTTCCCAGCGGTCCTGGACACATAGAAGCAGCTGTCGGGGATCACGTCGTAGTCGTCTCCTTCCTGAACACACAAGACCACAGCCGGACACACACTTCAATCCTGAATGTACTGTGGAGGCTGAGGACACGCGTATTATACCCCTTTTCTCTTTGATCTTCATAAGCAAGCCTTTTTTTGGCCCACTTGTATAACAAAACTAGGGCTGTAATGATAATGATTCCTCTTTAGGTATATTTTAACTGTGATGTTCAATAAACCCCATATGATTACTGTGAACCAATTATTATTGCTTATTATTATATAGTTGTATTTTAAGCACTTTTAAAGGCTGTTGTTCACTTGGATCTATTTTTAGTATCACAATTTATCCAATTACTCGATTAATCGAAGGAATAATCGGTGCAATATTATATTAGTTTTTATCATTTATTTTAGATGGTGTATTTTATCAGTGTTGTTCAATAAAATCCATATGATTTTACTTTGATACTTTATTTGAACCAATTATTATTGTTTATATATTTGTATTTTAAGCACTTTAAAGTCTGTTGTTCACTTGGATCGGATTGCTCGCTGGAATAATCGGTGGAGCGCTTGAGTGCTGATATAATAACTGAGATCTGTGTGTGTGTGTGTGTGTATGTATGTGCGTGAGTCTGACCTGGTCGATGATCTTCTGGAAGTGCACCTCCACAGTGCAGCTCTGCAGGTCCGGGTGCTCGTCTGAGCTGTGGATCAGCACCGACAGCTTCTTGGAGCGGATCTTCTGAGCCCGGTACCCGAACACAAACAGCATGGAGTCGATCACGTTGGACTTGCCACTGCCGTTCGGCCCGATGATACAAGAGAAGCGCTGGCGAGAGAAAGGGTCAGGCAGGATGCAATGGTGAGCAACAATCAACCTTATTACGCATTTATTCTACGCACTTTTATCGTGCCGTTTACACAAGTTAGTATTTCTTAAGTCCAGTAAAATCACTTGTTTTTCAGAGCCTAATCTATGGCATGTCTTGAAGACATTAATACACTTAATTTCTCCTTGTGTCTGCACCTGACAACATTGATCAGTGAAGGCCAGATTTTAAAGGCATCAGTCCACAAGAGGGTGCAATAAATCAAGCCAACAGCCAGGGCCGGCTCTAGCCCTTTGGTTGCCCTAGGCGAGATTGATTTTTGCGCCCCCCCCCTCCTTTAAAAATAATGAGTATTTATTTAACTAAACAAAAATACTCTTATAGTCACTCCAAAACTTCAACAAGGAAATGATGACTTGAACTGTAATAAATTGTTTATACAAATGCTACAAATACAAAGAACGTTCAAGGATATTTCAATAATCCTACATAGTTGCATTGTACAAATACATTTTATCTGACTTGTAGTAGATAAATGACAATTACTACCACCACTACTATTATTAATAATCTATTAGGCTGCTACAAGGGGGGTTTGGGGGCATGCGCCCCCCTAAGAAAATTTTGTGCATTTTAATGTTAAATTCATCAATCTGGTGCACTTTGAGAGTTCAAAATTAAAAGCTCCAACCCATATTCAGTGTTCAAATTAAACAAAGAAAAATTCAAACCTCTTTCAGTTAGTGTCTGTCTACATTACATAATAATAGTTATAATATTAATCCCATGATAATACTCATATATTGTAAAACAATGCACTGAAAAATAAAGGAAACTTTCATAAGTTCTGTACTAATTTCTATACTAATATAAAGAGTATTTTTCTATACTTCACATTAAAGATGTGATTGGGCCAGCCCAGTGTCAATCAAGAAAACAACTAATGATCCGCTGATCTACGCGTTTCATGCGGTGTCAGAAAAAAAGCTAACGCTGACTTTTCTTTGACCAATGCATTACACCAGCACTAACCGAGCGCCGCCGATTAAGCAAAACAAAACGAATGGGCTATTTCTATTTTAGCCCCCGGACGCTTTTTTGCTTTATCCATCTATTTCGACGACAACTCACTACTCGTGCCTGTTCGCTCAGCGCTCACGCCGCCCGCTCGCGATATTATTGGAGGGGGGTCCCCTGTTAAAATTCAATGATGAAATCTTATGAGGGCGCCTACTCCGCTACACATACCGGTATACCCACTTTTTGCGCCACTGGCAGGCTGTTGCAGTGTTAATGAAGTACTATAAAAGCGGAAAGTTCCTTATGCGGCTCTGGCGCCCCCCCCTAGGGTATAAGGCGCTGGCGCCCTTAGCATTTGCCTATACAGTACTGCCTAAGCCACGGGCCGGCCCTGCCAACAGCAGTGTGTTATCTCTCACGCACAGGCCAAGCAAGCGGTCCCCTCACACACACACAGATCTCCTGCTCCTATAACTGATCCCTGGCTTCGGTGGCTCTTCAAACGTATTTGTGGATTTGATAAACATCTGGATTAAGTTGTCTGAGATCACCGCGAGTTCTTGTGTTCATTGGAAAGGGCAGATATATAGATACTGATTTAATACACATTGTTTCAAAAGAGAAAATCACAATGTCGTTTACAATATTTAAATATCTTTGATCTTTGTTGAAGAGCTTGTTTGCAGTCATGTGATTCTGATAACGCGTGGCGTCAGATGGAGGGCGAGAAGTGAAGAGCAGAATGAAGGAGATGGGGAAGTCTGTACTGTGCTGGTGTAGAGAGGCAGAAACAGAAACTCAACATATGTTGGGCGTGATCCGTATGAAGGAGCGATTCTTCTACTGAACTGGAGGACCATCGAGGCGGTAAATGTAGAGAATGTGAAGCTGAGGTCTGGTCTGTTTATATCCTTCTGCCTTTCTGCTAGTGAGTTCAGGCCAGTATTTAGATTTTCTGTCGTGATTGTGAAAAATGTCGCCATCGTAGGTCATTCATACTGAATGGAGGATTCCCGTAGGAACATCATCGTTCAGGGAGAAAACTGGACAGTGTAATACACTTCAGGGCTAGCCACCTAGGGCTGTCGCGATAACCGTAATCTCGTAGGACCACGCTACTGACAGGCCAAGATTGATACTCACACGTTCTCTTTTTTCAGAAGGCTACACGCTTCTTGATTTGAACTTCGTGCATGAGTATTGAATGTTAAATAAGTTAATAATGATAACAAGACTGTATCATGTGATCTGCACTCGAGCCTACACAGACAGTGAAGGAGATCGACTGAGTGCGTGTGATGACCTGCGTCTGGCTTTGAGGTCAAGTCATATGTCCGTGTCCAAGGAAAGCGAAATATTTGTCGTATCATCCTTTTAACTTTTAAGGGTATTTACCATGAATGGCGGCAGCGCTGGTCAGCCTCACAGCGCGAGCAAGCCGCGGGAAACTAAAGTCGGATCACTGCTATTGGTCTCTATGAAGGGACGCATCAGCTTCAGCGCTACACATGCGACGCATCGCTGGTCAGCTGAGCCTTGACAAGTGGAGCTCAAAGTTACATTAACACAATATCATTTATAATTAAATTATATTTGTGAAGTGAGCGCATGCCAAACAATCAATTCAGATTTGAAGCTTGCGCACATCAACCCGATCACGTTTAGCGTTCTTGTAAATATACCGTGCAGGTTCATCAATCGGAATGCATTCAGTCCGATTGAAGCAGAGGTTGTGCATGTAAAGCAGCCAGCCTCTGTGGAGTTGCCAGTTATGGCGTCTTCCCAGCTCTTAACCAGAACGTGCTCTCCAACGGCTAGATGCACGATGGGCTAATGTAGAAGAGAAATATTTAAGGTTATTCTGGATATACTGAAAATATTTGGGAAATTCTGCGTTTTTGTCATTAATGGAAATCATCTGGTCTCAGTTACAAATTTGACAGGTAAATCAAAGAATGTTTTTCCCTCGCCGGTTTGTATTTATTTGATTGCATTGCATAGGCCTATTGTGTGTTCAGGGGTGACCGACTGATAAGCAGACATGCATTTATGACTGGATGTAACTTTTGATGCTTTGTGGTAAAAATGGCTCTCCTACTGACTTTGTCCTCTCATGAAAGACCACTGTTCTAGGGATTTGATTTTAGTTGTCATTTGTTGAAATAAATAATAAAAATAAAAAAGTAGAGTGTGTTGATGTCTGTCCGCTGAACCTCTCCTAGGCGACAGCGTTCAGTAAACGATTAAAGCTCCTTGTGGTTTCTGGGTTTGATCGATTTGAGCAACCATAAATGACGCGAAACATTGGCGTTGTGAGATGTGGTAGTGCTTTACAATGTAGAAAATCACTTCATGCTCTCCACCTGCATTTCACCCTCATCAGTACCGGCATGTGCACACAAGCTATGCTGAAGAAAAGAGTCCGCTGTGAGCGTGCATTTACTCATCCCACCTGCTCAAAAAAAGAAAAGAATAAATATTCCTGAAAATAAATAAAAGCAGAATCCGGTTTGAGCGGCGTCTCTACTGGACACCCGTGATTCTGCATTTCCTTCAGTCCGAGGCTTATTATCTCACTATTGGTGTAAAAGGAGCTTTACATTTGCCCAAAAATATAACTTTTTGTTATATAAAAACAAGCCCAGCTCAGGTGAGAAAATTAAAATAACGCAAAGGTAACAACATTACTTTTCTAAAAAAGTATCGCAATTAGTTACATTAAGGAAGTAACGCAATATTGTAATGCATTACTTTTCACAGTGACTTTCCCCAACACTGCTGGGGTCTGTGGACGCGCTGCTGGAGCGCTGAGCGGAGAATGACTGGCAGCCCAGGAAACCGTTTCAGATTAAGACTTCGACATTAAGTATTAAGAAGATTAAGAATGTAAAATGAAGACTTGATCTGATGGACTGATCTTGATCTGGTACCTTGTGGAAGGGGCCCAGGATCTGCTCCCCGGCGTAGGACTTGAAGTTCCTGTTGAGGATGTGTGTGATCATGAGGCGCGGGGCCCCGGGCTCAGAGCTCATGGCGGGGGGCGGCGGGGGGGCCACGCTCTCCAGGATCTCCTGCAGGCTGCGCTGATCCAGCACCTCCAGCGGCTCGGCCACACACACTTCTGCAGCTGAACACACACACACACAACCTCAGCCAGAGGAACACACTTCTGCAGCTGAACACACACACACACAACTTCAGTCAGAGGAACACACTTCTGCAGCTGAACACACACACAACCTCAGCCAGAGGAACACACACTTCTGCAGCTGAACACACACACAACCTCAGCCAGAGGAACACACACTTCTGCAGCTGAACACACACACAACCTCAGCCAGAGGAACACACACTTCTGCAGCTGAACACACACACAACCTCAGCCAGAGGAACACACACTTCTGCAGCTGAACACACACACACACACAACCTCAGCCAGAGGAACACACTTCTGCAGCTGAACACACACACACACAACTTCAGTCAGAGGAACACACACTTCTGCAGCTGAACACACACACACAACCTCAGTCAGAGGAACACACACTTCTGCAGCTGAACACACACACAACCTCAGCCAGAGGAACACACACTTCTGCAGCTGAACACACACACAACCTCAGTCAGAGGAACACACACTTCTGCAGCTGAACACAGACACACAACCTCAGTCAGAGGAACACACTTCTGCAGCTGAACACACACACACAACCTCAGTCAGAGGAACACACACTTCTGCAGCTGAACACACACACAACCTCAGTCAGAGGAACACACACTTCTGCAGCTGAACACACACACAACCTCAGTGAGAGGAGGAACACACACTCGAGGGTCCAAACGCGGCTCACGGCACCTGTTGATCATGTGTGCGCTGCTTTAAAGGTGCAGTGTGTAAGTTTACGAGATATTTGATCAAAGTTATGTAAAAGCGCCAATTAAAGAGAAATTTTTCATTGCACCGTTTTGTTGATGTGTTTTACATTAACAACAGGCTAATAAACTCACAATGTAAGCAATCCACACCCGAATTGATGCCAATCTGAAAGTGAGACTAAAATGCGCAAGGCTGCACGTGTCCACGGGCGCGGGGCGAGCAGAACGTTTCCAGCTCATTACTATGGAAAAACGCTCTATTCTGCGAACTAATGACTCATTTGAACCGACTCATTTTAATGAATGGTTAAAACAACTGATATTTCCAACACCGAACTCACGAGACGTCTGAATCCGCGTATAACTAACACTTTACAATAAGGTTCCATTTATTATAAAATCATATAAATTCCCATCCCTAGTGGTGAGGTTCTGAATGGCACCCAACAGAAGTTACAGTGGCCGACAGGAAGTGATGTCGTCGTCTGAGACAGCACACAGTTAAGCAATGAGATTTCTTTACAAAGATACAGTACGAAATTAGGTTTACTTAATTATTCAAACGATATGTTATTGTGAATATTATTGTTACTTGTTCATCATTGTGTCAGTGTTTTATTCGCTTCTTTGCATGAAGAACAACACAGTGACGAAACGCTTTTGTCCGCTCAGGGCCACCGTAGAAACATGTGATGTAAGGGGACCCGCGGTGTGTGTAGACAGAAATGCCTCATTCTAAGGTAATACAAACATAATGGTTCATTAAGTAAGGTCTTTATACACCACTGAAAACAGTTATGTATTTGATATTGCATTTCTGTCAACAGATCCTCCTCAATATTACACAATGCACCTTTAACTTATACACTTTCTGTTATTTGTCTCTTTCTTTTTGCTTCAGTTTTATTTTCTCTTTCAGATTAACAAAACAGTACATTCATTCTCCAAATATCAAACCCCCTCTTATGTTAGATTGCTAGAATACATCTGCAGATACAAAACAATAAAATAAATGAATTAAATAAGAAAAAAAAATGCAAACAAAGAATACTTAAGGTAACATCATGAAAGAGTCATTCACCAAATCCGTCAAGCAGCTGGTCTACTGCGTCTCCCCCAGCGCTCGCGGCTAATCATGGCTGAACTACTGGGTCCACACAGCTTCCCTTTCTGAACGTCAGTTTTGCAGACTTACATTTTCAAAGCTCTTGGTTTTCAGACTACATTTAACATACTTGTTTCATTCAGCATTACATTTGATATAAAGCACAGTCATAAGTGTTTTCTTTTCAACTATTTTCTGTTTTCATCTAAAAGTGATAACATGCACTTTTATATTCTAGAAAACGGAATAGGGACAATATTCTGGAAAGCACAAATATTGTACCATAACTTGCTCTTCATATTTTTCAAAACTGCATATGAATGCTTTGAGTTCTGTTGAATTACATGTCAAGTTGTCGGCGGTTTTGTTAAAGCAACGAGGAATGATTTGTGAGCCTCTCTTTTAATGGGACTAAAATTAGACATCACCATGTAGCTTTTTCTACGTGTGAACTTATTGCAGTCAGTCACTTCACAGCTGAACACATTTCCAGATCGTGTAGCATTTTTACAGCCATGACTATCGAAACTTATCTTCTCATAAGAAGAATACATAATCTATGAACATTAGCAGTAAGCGAACTGACTTCACTAAACAAAGATGAGGAATAAACACGAGCTGAAGAGTTGAGAGCGCGCGCTCGTGCGCGGCTGGTCTATTACCGTTCCCGTGCGCGCGGCCCGGTGCAGTGACGCTCTTCGCGACGCTCACGGCACCATCATCATCATCGCACGCGTCCCTCGCCGCTCTGCGGGAGGCCGTGGAGCTCTTGCTGGTCTTCGCGGGCATGATGAACGGCACCTGATGAAGAAGAAGAAGAAGAAGAAGAAGAAGAAGGAGAAGGAGGAGGAGGAGAAGGAGAAGAAGGAGAAGAAGGAGAAGAAGGAGAAGAAGGAGAAGAAGGAGAAGAAGGAGAAGAAGTCTTTGTTCACACTTTTCTCGGGTAAAACAGTAACAGCAACATGATCTGAGGTGACAATACTGCGTCAAACCCGACCGAGTAACTTACTGTAGCTGCATCGCTCGAGAAAGTGTGTGTGTGTGTGTGTGTGACACCACTACTGCCCAAGCGAGCTGCTTCACTAGTGTGTGTGAGGTAACCCCGATGACGAGCACAACACTGAACACGTCACGCGCGCTGACAGCTCCCACTGCATCCTCGAGGAGATCGCGTTACACACACTGCGCTGAAACACCCGCCGAAAGTGCTTTAGACTAAATATGTGTGTTAGGTACAATCTTGTGAAGAATGAGTTTACTGTCTGCATACCTGCCAACGTTACACGTTTGCTCTCCTAACATAAAACCAATAACAAGAGCAACAACTTACATCATGCATTCCCCAAGTACTTCAAATAAAATAAGAAACACGAACAGCGAATAGTGGAATTAGAGAAGGAAACGCTTTGTTTCAGGATACTAATCACACTAAACATGAATATAAGCTGCAATCGAGAAGCCAGTTTTATAAGATCGAGTAAAACTAGGAAATATATCCAGATTTATGAACCCAAACCGTAACTGTTAATCGTCATGAGAACAGAATAACGCGTTTATGCGACCTGACGCTTCATTTGACGCTCCGCATTAAAGTCAGCATTTACCTCTGTCTGGTTCGGCTGATTTCCCTCCGCTCGTCGAGTTTAGGAGTTCCTCTGACACGGATTCACATGTATTGAGAGTTCACAGAGTAAAACAGGGAAAGTCAGCGCTCGCTCACTTCCCTGACTGCCGAAATCTCACTCGTAAATGGCGCGTAAACTGAGTGTGACGAACCCGAGTCCGTTGTGACCCGCGCAGTGCTTCATGGGAACACCACGCGTCACGTGACTGGGCAGTTGTTTGTTTGTTTTAGCGACAAAAAGCACACTGAGCATGCACAAAAGTCAATGGCAATTTATTTAAAAACAGAATCATTTAAGTTTCAAAAGAAAAAAAGAGGCCATAGCTTTAAAGAAAAATAAATAAATACACACACACGCAGATTTTTTCTCTAATCAATAAATAATTTAGAAAATCTTACATAAATACATGACATTTGTCCCCCCCAAAAAACTGAGTATAAAAAACTGAGAATGAATAATAAAACAAATTATTTAATATTATGCACCGCTACGTCTCGTGAGAAGTGAGGCAGACGGTTTGGAGGAGTTAAGTCTCGCGAGATGTGGGACAGCGTCGTTTCAACATGGTTTTAACGCCTGTTCACCTCTTAGTATACTGCAGGGAAAACAACCCGTAACACAACAAAAAGAAGACTACTTTGAGATGATGTATACGACTAGTGTTTACTCTGAAGTGTTCTCCCTCAACATAGATAGCCTCATGATCATTTAATGTTTTTAAAGTTATTTTATTCCGAAGTAGATCGCTAGCACGGCATTGGTGAACGCGTTTCCGTGGCAACGGCGCCCTCAGTCAGGTAAACAAACATGTATCATTACCGCTACTCTCCTCAAGATATATGTCACATTTGAGTGGATTTTCACCGTTTCTTCTTATAAACAGGGAACTATATCGCATTTAAAGCACCAGAGTGACGCTGAAGGATGCGGTTGAAAACATCTCTGCTGAAGGAACCCAAACATATCCTTTACACTGTTGACATGATGTAATAATTCATAATGTTAAGAACACGTTGTGTATCATGTCTGTCTGCACTGATTTCCTCTGATTACATCTCTTATTTTGCTGTGACGATGATTATGATGATGTTTGGAACACACACTACGTCTTGGTCACTATAACATGTAGCAATTTTGGTTCTTTCATTAATTTATTAAGGGTCTCCTGGAAATGTGACCAAAAATGTACATACAACAACTTGAACTTTAGTGTTGTAAACATGCTTTGTGACCCATCCTCTGTGTGAGTAAAGAGTTCTGTGGTCAGATGAAACGCAACATGAGCTGTACAACAACAATCTTTAAGCCATACGTACAGTCAGCATTATGATGTTCTGAGGCTGTTTTACAAGCCAACAGATGTAGTTGAACTGCAGCAGTGGTAGAAGATTCAGTCAAAAGCTTGTGCATGATGGACACCAAAAGTGCCTTAATTGAAGTAAAAATGCAGCCAACATTATTGTATGTTTGAATATTTTTCACCCAGCCGATTTGGTCACATTTCCAGAAGATCCTTCCTCAATAACTTATGAAGGATCAAAGATTTATCATTTTAAATTTAAACGGTTTGTAAACTTTTGAAGTTTTGATCATAACAAGATATAACTGGTTATATAACACTTAAAACACTCACATTGCATTCCATACATAAAAATAAACCTAAACACTTAATCCCAAAGGTAGAAGAAGTGAAAACAAATGAGGTGTTCATTTGAGTGCTACTTATTTTTATAGTGCACAAATGAAATCCTGAGAGCTGCTTGTGATCGTGACATGATGACAACATAACCAACCTTCAGTATCACAACACAACAAACTCTTCTGAACTACTTTTGAAACAATTGTCCAAAAATTGTCTATACCAAAAAGAGAAGTTCACTATGGGCAGTTTTTGCCATTTGAAAGAGGACCTATTATGTTTGGATGTTGTTTTCAGGCTCTAATAGAACAGGTTTTCCTGCTTGAATGTTGATTATTCCCCCATATTCTCCATTGTTGCGGCTCCTCTCTTCCCAGTCTGTCAGTAACGCTCTGTTTACTTCCCGTCTCTTCTCTTCAAAGCCCCTCCTTCTGAAAAGCACACTGTGCTCTGATTGGTCGGCTGGAGCAGTGTGTTGTGATTGGTCGAGCGCTTCGAGTGTGTTTGGGAAATGTCCCGCCCCTCACCATAACCACCAGTTTAACACACTACTAACTAACACAACCAGGTTTTTCTTTGTTAAAAAACAAGCTAACAAAACTTGCAAACTAGCGTTAGTGAAGCGGCCAGGGGAATTGTTCTGCCTCCACCTAAGCTCCCCCCACAAAAAACGTCACCATGTTTATGAACTGAAAAGGGGTCTATTCGCACGGGATTAGGATCACCTGAGGTCATTTTTCTGACCTTTTTACAGGATTTTAAAGTCGCTGTAATCTTTACTGATATTGTCTGTAATGATCACTGAGATGCACATTCAGACAGGACTAAAATCACTGAGAAGCTCTGGTAATAATTACTCTACCCCACCTCTCCATGTTAAACCAGTCCCGTCTGAATAGGGCTTTAGAAAGAAGATTAACATGGAGAAAAGCAGAATAGGTACTCTTTAAAACTCTGGTGTGCTTTCCTGTGGCATCTTTGCCTGTGATAGTGAAAGTTGTAAAAAACGGAGGGTTACACTAGCCATGTTTCCATCCACTTGTCAATCGAATTATCTGAAGTTTGGTAAAAAACCTCATGCGAATAAAGCTGGTGAAAGTGTGTTTCCATCAAACGGCTTTAAAGCAATTAAAAACCTGTGCGTAATGACGTCACATGCTGTTTTGCGATCATATTGGTATATCGAATTGATTTGAGACATGTTAAGGTGTTTCCATTCATTTTCTCACCGAATTGCACAACATTCAAGCAAACATTTGCGAACAAAGTTTTACTAGGCAAAATGGAAAATGAAACATGATTTTTGAGGCTGTTGTCAAGAGGTGTGTAATGAGTGTACAGGCCCGCTGTTTGAGCCCTTAACAGCGTTGCACACAGAGAGCTGGTGAGCGGTGTGGGATGGACCTCAGCGGATGAGCTGTACTCCTGCAGCGACGACCACCAGATCCTCCGCTGGAACCTGCTCTCCAACGACACCAGTGTGCTCGTCAAACTGCAGGACCACATCTATCCCATCGACCTGCACTGGTTCCCCAAGACCCTGAGCGGGAAGAAGCAGGCCGTGGCCGAGATCTTCGCCCTCACCAGCACTGACGGTAAAACCTCTGCAATGATCCGCCTCCTCACATGTGACATGTGCTGTGCAAGTTTAAAGATGACATATCATGAAAATCCGAGTTTCTCCATGTTTAAGTGCTATAATCGTGTCCCCGGTGCCTCTACCAATCCAGAAAACATGTAAAGTGAAACCCAGTAACTTTGTTTGGTGAGCCTTTCTCTGCAAGCATGACAAAAAATAAGGCGATCAGATTCTGTCGTAGGAAGAGGATCTTATAATAATATTACCGCCCTTAATCTGCACGTTTACACCCACGGCACGACATTTGGTTTTGCAAGCAACAACAGTGACCAGTTCTAACACAATGGCAAAAGTTCGAGCAAAGCCTGAAGCTGGTGTGTGGTTGAGCACAGACGGGCACTGAACACTATTGACCAGGACATGTCACCGCTGTCTTACAAACGCCTCAGGAACTGTGTACACTTGTGTAGAAGTTAAACATGACGGTACAAGATGAATCAATGTAACTTCACAACAACTATATAAATGTGTCCACTAACCATTCAGAAATGTCTAAAAGTTAAACTCTTCCCGAGTCTCTCGTCATGCTGCACTCGCTACTGGTTATTCTGAGATTTTAAGATTGGTGTGTGTTGTTGTAGCAATGTTCAGGGAAGAAGGAGGTGGGAACCGGCGAACAATCAAAATATAATTTTTTTAAAATAAAACAAACAAACGAAAATACCGCCAGCAGCCCCTCGCGGACGACTGCTGGCTACCGAAAATAAATATAACTGCCAGCAGCCCCTCGCGGACGACTGCTGGCTAAAGAAAAATACAAAAACAAAACAACTAAAATACAGGCCTGTTCCTCTCTCGATCATCAACGTCGTCGCTCCTCCTTTATGCTTCCGCTCCTCCGTGAGAGATGCGAGACCGGTGTGCTTCACAGGTGTTTCTCATTAGCAATCGCACCACCGGCGTCGCGCCGTTCTCTCACGTCCCTCGGCCGTCCTGTTCGCCACAGTTGTTATTACTGGAGTATCTGAAGCTGAGATTCTGGATGATAGAGATTGGTGTGTGTTGTAATTGCTGGAGTATCTGAAGCTGAGATTCTGGATGATAGAGATTGGTGTGTGTTGTAATTGCTGGAGTATCTGAAGCTGAGATTCTGGATGATAGAGATTGGTGTGTGTTGTAATTGCTGGAGTATCTGAAAAAGAGATTCTGGATGAGAGAGATTGGTGTGTGTTGTTATTACTGGAGTATCTGAAGCTGAGAATCTGGATGATAGAGATTGGTGTGTTTTGTTATTACTGGAGTATCTGAAGCTGAGATTCTGGATGAGAGAGATTGATGTGTGTTGTTATTGCTGGAGTATCTGAAGCTGAGATTCTGGATGAGAGAGATTGGTGTGTGTTGTTATTACTGGAGTATCTGAAGCTGAGATTCTGGATGAGAGAGATTGATGTGTGTTGTTATTGCTGGAGTATCTGAAGCTGAGATTCTGGATGAGAGAGATTGGTGTGTGTTGTTATCGCTGGAGTATCTGAAGCTGAGATTCTGGATGATAGAGATTGGTGTGTGTTGTAATTGCTGGAGTATCTGAAGCTGAGATTCTGGATGATAGAGATTGGTGTGTGTTGTAATTGCTGGAGTATCTGAAGCTGAGATTCTGGATGAGAGAGATTGGTGTGTGTTGTTATTACTGGAGTATCTGAAGCTGAGAATCTGGATGATAGAGATTGGTGTGTTTTGTTATTACTGGAGTATCTGAAGCTGAGATTCTGGATGAGAGAGATTGATGTGTGTTGTTATTGCTGGAGTATCTGAAGCTGAGATTCTGGATGAGAGAGATTGGTGTGTGTTGTTATTGCCGGAGTATCTGAAGCTGAGATTCTGGATGAGTGAGATTGGTGTGTGTTGTTATTGCTGGAGTATCTGAAGCTGAGATTCTGGATGAGAGAGATTGGTGTGTGTTGTAATTGCTGGAGTATCTGAAGCTGAGATTCTGGATGAGAGAGATTGGTGTGTGTTGTAATTGCTGGAGTATCTGAAGCTGAGATTCTGGATGAGAGAGATTGGTGTGTGTTGTTATTGCTGGAGTATCTGAAGCTGAGATTCTGGATGAGAGAGATTGGTGTGTGTTGTAATAGCTGGAGTATCTGAAGCTGAGATTCTGGATGAGAGAGATTGGTGTGTGTTGTAATTGCTGGAGTATCTGAAGCTGAGATTCTGGATGAGAGAGATTGGTGTGTGTTGTAATTGCTGGAGTATCTGAAGCTGAGATTCTGGATGAGAGAGATTGGTGTGTGTTGTTATTGCTGGAGTATCTGAAGCTGAGATTCTGGATGAGAGAGATTGGTGTGTGTTGTAATTGCTGGAGTATCTGAATCTGATATTCTGGATGAGAGAGATTGGTGTGTGTTGTTATTGCTGGAGTATCTGAAGCTGAGATTCTGGATGATAGAGATTGGTGTGTTTTGTTATTGCTGGAGTATCTGAAGCTGAGATTCTGGATGAGAGAGATTGGTGTGTGTTGTTATTGCTGGAGTATCTGAAGCTGAGATTCTGGATGATAGAGATTGGTGTGTTTTGTTATCGCTGGAGTATCTGAAGCTGAGATTCTGGATGATAGAAATTGGTGTGTGTTGTTATTGCTGGAGTTTCTGAAGCTGAGATTCTGGATGAGAGAGATTGGTGTGTGCTGTTATCGCTGGAGTATCTGAAGCTGAGATTCTGGATGATAGAGATTGGTGTGTGTTGTTATTGCTGGAGTATCTGAAGCTGAGATTCTGGATGAGTGAGATTGGTGTGTGTTGTAATTGCTGGAGTATCTGAAGCTGAGATTCTGGATGAGTGAGATTGGTGTGTGTTGTTATTGCTGGAGTATCTGAAGCTGAGATTCTGGATGAGAGAGATTGGTGTGTGTTGTTATTGCTGGAGTATCTGAAGCTGAGATTCTGGATGAGAGAGATTGGTGTGTGTTGTAATTGCTGGAGTATCTGAAGCTGAGATTCTGGATGAGAGAGATTGGTGTGTGTTGTAATTGCTGGAGTATCTGAAGCTGAGATTCTGGATGAGAGAGATTGGTGTGTGTTGTTATTGCTGGAGTATCTGAAGCTGAGATTCTGGATGAGAGAGATTGGTGTGTGTTGTAATAGCTGGAGTATCTGAAGCTGAGATTCTGGATGAGAGAGATTGGTGTGTGTTGTAATTGCTGGAGTATCTGAAGCTGAGATTCTGGATGAGAGAGATTGGTGTGTGTTGTAATTGCTGGAGTATCTGAAGCTGAGATTCTGGATGAGAGAGATTGGTGTGTGTTGTTATTGCTGGAGTATCTGAAGCTGAGATTCTGGATGAGAGAGATTGGTGTGTGTTGTAATTGCTGGAGTATCTGAATCTGATATTCTGGATGAGAGAGATTGGTGTGTGTTGTTATTGCTGGAGTATCTGAAGCTGAGATTCTGGATGATAGAGATTGGTGTGTTTTGTTATTGCTGGAGTATCTGAAGCTGAGATTCTGGATGAGAGAGATTGGTGTGTGTTGTTATTGCTGGAGTATCTGAAGCTGAGATTCTGGATGATAGAGATTGGTGTGTTTTGTTATCGCTGGAGTATCTGAAGCTGAGATTCTGGATGATAGAAATTGGTGTGTGTTGTTATTGCTGGAGTTTCTGAAGCTGAGATTCTGGATGAGAGAGATTGGTGTGTGCTGTTATCGCTGGAGTATCTGAAGCTGAGATTCTGGATGATAGAGATTGGTGTGTGTTGTTATTGCTGGAGTATCTGAAGCTGAGATTCTGGATGAGTGAGATTGGTGTGTGTTGTAATTGCTGGAGTATCTGAAGCTGAGATTCTGGATGATAGAGATTGGTGTGTTTTGTTATTGCTGGAGTATCTGAAGCTGAGATTCTGGATGAGAGAGATTGGTGTGTGTTGTTATTGCTGGAGTATCTGAAGCTGAGATTCTGGATGAGTGAGATTGGTGTGTGTTGTAATTGCTGGAGTATCTGAAGCTGAGATTCTGGATGAGAGAGATTGGTGTGTTTTGTTATTGCTGGAGTATCTGAGGCTGAGATTCTGGATGAGAGAGATTGGTGTGTGTTGTTATTGCTTGAGTATCTGAAGCTGAGATTCTGGATGAGAGAGATTGTTGTGTTTTGTTATTGCTGGAGTATCTGAAGCTGAGATTCTGGATGAGTGAGATTGGTGTGTGTTGTTATTGCTGGAGTATCTGAAGCTGAGATTCTGGATGATAGAGATTGGTGTGTGTTGTAATTGCTGGAGTATCTGAAGCTGAGATTCTGGATGAGAGAGATTGGTGTGTGTTGTAATTGCTGGAGTATCTGAAGCTGAGATTCTGGATGAGAGAGATTGGTGTGTTTTGTTATTGCTGGAGTATCTGAAGCTGAGATTCTGGATGAGTGAGATTGGTGTGTGTTGTTATTGCTGGAGTATCTGAATTTGAGATTCTGGATGATAGAGATTGGTGTGTGTTGTTATCGCTGGAGTATCTGAAGCTGAGATTCTGGATGATAGAGATTGGTGTGTGTTGTAATTGCTGGAGTATCTGAAGCTGAGATTCTGGATGACAGAGATTGGTGTGTGTTGTTATTGCTGGAGTATCTGAAGCTGAGATTCTGGATGAGAGAGATTGGTGTGTGTTGTAATTGCTGGAGTATCTGAAGCTGAGATTCTGGATGAGAGAGATTGGTGTGTGTTGTTATTGCTGGAGTATCTGAAGCTGAGATTCTGGATGAGAGAGATTGGTGTGTGTTGTTATTGCTGGAGTATCTGAATCTGAGATTCTGGATGAGAGAGATTGGTGTGTGTTGTTATTGCTGGAGTATCTGAATCTGAGATTCTGGATGATAGAGATTGGTGTGTTTTGTTATTGCTGGAGTATCTGAAGCTGAGATTCTGGATGAGAGAGATTGGTGTGTGCTGTTATCGCTGGAGTATCTGAAGCTGAGATTCTGGATGAGTGAGATTGGTGTGTGTTGTTATTGCTGGAGTTTCTGAAGCTGAGATTCTGGATGAGAGAGATTGGTGTGTGTTGTTATTGCTGGAGTATCTGAAGCTGAGATTCTGGATGAGTGAGATTGGTGTGTGTTGTTATTGCTGGAGTATCTGAAGCTGAGATTCTGGATGATAGAGATTGGTGTGTGTTGTTATTGCTGGAGTATCTGAAGCTGAGATTCTGGATGAGTGAGATTGGTGTGTGTTGTAATTGCTGGAGTATCTGAAGCTGAGATTCTGGATGATAGAGATTGGTGTGTGTTGTTATTGCTGGAGTATCTGAAGCTGAGATTCTGGATGAGAGAGATTGGTGTGTGTTGTTATTGCTGGAGTATCTGAAGCTGAGATTCTGGATGAGTGAGATTGGTGTGTGTTGTAATTGCTGGAGTATCTGAAGCTGAGATTCTGGATGAGAGAGATTGGTGTGTTTTGTTATTGCTGGAGTATCTGAAGCTGAGATTCTGGATGAGAGAGATTGGTGTGTGTTGTAATTGCTGGAGTATCTGAAGCTGAGATTCTGGATGAGAGAGATTGGTGTGTGTTGTAATTGCTGGAGTATCTGAAGCTGAGATTCTGGATGAGAGGGATTGGTGTGTTTTGTTATTGCTGGAGTATCTGAAGCTGAGATTCTGGATGAGTGAGATTGGTGTGTGTTGTTATCGCTGGAGTATCTGAAGCTGAGATTCTGGATGATAGAGATTGGTGTGTGTTGTAATTGCTGGAGTATCTGAAGCTGAGATTCTGGATGAGTGAGATTGGTGTGTGTTGTTATTGCTGGAGTATCTGAAGCTGAGATTCTGGATGATAGAGATTGGTGTGTGTTGTAATTGCTGGAGTATCTGAAGCTGAGATTCTGGATGAGTGAGATTGGTGTGTGTTGTTATTGCTGGAGTATCTGAAGCTGAGATTCTGGATGAGAGAGATTGGTGTGTTTTGTTATTGCTGGAGTATCTGAAGCTGAGATTCTGGATGAGAGAGATTGGTGTGTTTTGTTATTGCTTGAGTATCTGAAGCTGAGATTCTGGATGAGAGAGATTGGTGTGTTTTGTTATTGCTGGAGTATCTGAAGCTGAGATTCTGGATGAGTGAGATTGGTGTGTGTTGTTATTGCTGGAGTATCTGAAGCTGAGATTCTGGATGATAGAGATTGGTGTGTGTTGTAATTGCTGGAGTATCTGAAGCTGAGATTCTGGATGAGAGAGATTGGTGTGTGTTGTAATCGCTGGAGTATCTGAAGCTGAGATTCTGGATGAGAGAGATTGGTGTGTTTTGTTATTGCTGGAGTATCTGAAGCTGAGATTCTGGATGATAGAGATTGGTGTGTGTTGTTATCGCTGGAGTATCTGAAGCTGAGATTCTGGATGATAGAGATTGGTGTGTGTTGTAATTGCTGGAGTATCTGAAGCTGAGATTCTGGATGAGTGAGATTGGTGTGTGTTGTTATTGCTGGAGTATCTGAAGCTGAGATTCTGGATGATAGAGATTGGTGTGTGTTGTAATTGCTGGAGTATCTGAAGCTGAGATTCTGGATGAGAGAGATTGGTGTGTGTTGTTATCGCTGGAGTATCTGAAGCTGAGATTCTGGATGATAGAGATTGGTGTGTGTTGTAATTGCTGGAGTATCTGAAGCTGAGATTCTGGATGAGTGAGATTGGTGTGTGTTGTTATTGCTGGAGTATCTGAAGCTGAGATTCTGGATGAGAGAGATTGGTGTGTTTTGTTATTGCTGGAGTATCTGAAGCTGAGATTCTGAATGAGAGAGATTGGTGTGTGTTGTTATTGCTTGAGTATCTGAAGCTGAGATTCTGGATGAGAGAGATTGGTG
Source organism: Meda fulgida (assembly GCA_030578275.1). Classification (NCBI taxonomy): domain Eukaryota; kingdom Metazoa; phylum Chordata; class Actinopteri; order Cypriniformes; family Leuciscidae; genus Meda; species Meda fulgida. Next base: position 2,544,945 of record CM060630.1, on the reverse strand, counting down.
TGTGTTGTTATTGCTGGAGTATCTGAAGCTGAGATTCTGGATGAGAGAGATCGGTGTGTGTTGTTATCGCTGAAGTATCTGAAGCTCAGATTCTGGATGAGTGAGATTGGTTTGTGTTGTAATTGCTGGAGTATCTGAAGCTGAGATTCTGGATGAGAGAGATTGGTGTGTGTTGTAATTGCTGGAGTTTCTGAAGCTGAGATTCTGGATGAGAGAGATTGGTGTGTGTTGTTATTGCTGGAGTATCTGAAGCTGAGATTCTGGATGAGAGAGATTGGTGTGTTTTGTTATCGCTGGAGTATCTGAAGCTGAGATTCTGGATGAGTGAGATTGGTGTGTGTTGTAATTGCTGGAGTATCTGAAGCTGAGATTCTGGATGAGAGAGATTGGTGTGTGTTGTAATTGCTGGAGTTTCTGAAGCTGAGATTCTGGATGAGAGAGATTGGTGTGTGTTGTTATTGCTGGAGTATCTGAAGCTGAGATTCTGGATGAGAGAGATTGGTGTGTTTTGTTATCGCTGGAGTATCTGAAGCTGAGATTCTGGATGAGAGAGATTGGTGTGTTTTGTTATCGCTGGAGTATCTGAAGCTGAGATTCTGGATGAGAGAGATTGGTGTGTTTTGTTATTGCTTGAGTATCTGAAGCTGAGATTCTGGATGAGTGAGATTGGTGTGTTGTAATTGCTGGAGTTTCTGAAGCTGAGATTCGATTCTGGATGAGAGAGATTGGTGTGTGTTGTTATCGCTGGAGTATCTGAAGCTGAGATTCTGGATGATAGAGATTGGTGTGTGTTGTAATTGCTGGAGTATCTGAAGCTGAGATTCTGGATGAGTGAGATTGGTGTGTGTTGTTATTGCTAGAGTATCTGAAGCTGAGATTCTGGATGAGAGAGATTGGTGTGTGTTGTAATTGCTGGAGTATCTGAAGCTGAGATTCTGGATGAGTGAGATTGGTGTGTTGTAATTGCTGGAGTATCTGAAGCTGAGATTCTGGATGATAGAGATTGGTGTGTGTTGTAATTGCTGGAGTATCTGAAGCTGAGATTCTGGATGAGAGAGATTGGTGTGTGTTGTTATTGCTTGAGTATCTGAAGCTGAGATTCTGGATGAGAGAGATTGGTGTGTGTTGTTATCGCTGGAGTATCTGAAGCTGAGATTCTTGATTAGTGAGATTGGTGTGTGTTGTTATTGCTGGAGTATCTGAAGCTGAGATTCTGGATGATAGAGATTGGTGTGTTTTGTTATTGCTGGAGTATCTGAAGCTGAGATTCTTGATTAGTGAGATTGGTGTGTGTTGTAATTGCTGGAGTATCTGAAGCTGAGATTCTGGATGAGAGAGATTGGTGTGTTTTGTTATTCCTGGAGTATCTGAAGTTGAGATTCTGGATGAGAGAGATTAGTGTGTGTTGTTATTGCTTGAGTATCTGAAGCTGAGATTCTGGATGAGGGAGATTGGTGTGTGTTGTAATTGCTGGAGTATCTGAAGCTGAGATTCTGGATGAGTGAGATTGGTGTGTGTTGTTATTGCTGGAGTATCTGAAGCTGAGATTCTGGATGAGAGAGATTGGTGTGTGTTGTAATTGCTGGAGTATCTGAAGCTGAGATTCTGGATGAGTGAGATTGGTGTGTGTTGTTATCGCTGGAGTATCTGAAGCTGAGATTCTGGATGAGAGAGATTGGTGTGTGTTGTTATCGCTGGAGTATCTGAAGCTGAGATTCTGGATGAGAGAGATTGGTGTGTGTTGTTATTGCTGGAGTATCTGAAGCTGAGATTCTGGATGAGTGAGATTGGTGTGTGTTGTTATTGCTGGAGTATCTGAAGCTGAGATTCTGGATGAGAGAGATTGGTGTGTGTTGTTATCGCTGGAGTATCTGAAGCTGAGATTCTGGATGAGAGAGATCGGTGTGTGTTGTTATCGCTGAAGTATCTGAAGCTCAGATTCTGGATGAGTGAGATTGGTGTGTGTTGTTATTGCTGGAGTATCTGAAGCTGAGATTCTGGATGAGAGAGATTGGTGTGTGTTGTAATTGCTGGAGTATCTGAAGCTGAGATTCTGGATAAGTGAGATTGGTGTGTGTTGTTATTGCTGGAGTATCTGAAGCTGAGATTCTGGATGAGTGAGATTGGTGTGTGTTGTTATTGCTGGAGTATCTGAAGCTGAGATTCTGGATGAGAGAGATTGGTGTGTGTTGTTATCGCTGGAGTATCTGAAGCTGAGATTCTGGATGAGAGAGATTGGTGTGTGTTGTTATTGCTGGAGTATCTGAAGCTGAGATTCTGGATGAGTGAGATTGGTTTGTGTCGTTATCGCTGAAGTATCTTAAGCTCAGATTCTGGATGAGTGAGATTGGTGTGTGTTGTAATTGCTGGAGTATCTGAAGCTGAGATTCTGGATGAGTGAGATTGGTGTGTGTTGTTATTGCTGGAGTATCTGAAGCTGAGATTCTGGATGAGAGAGATTGGTGTGTGTTGTTATTGCTTGAGTATCTGAAGCTGAGATTCTGGATGAGTGAGATTGGTGTGTGTTGTTATTGCTGGAGTATCTGAAGCTGAGATTCTGGATGAGAGAGATTGGTGTGTTTTGTTATTGCTGGAGTATCTGAAGCTGAGATTCTGGATGAGAGAGATTGGTGTGTGTTGTAATTGCTGGAGTATCTGAAGCTGAGATTCTGGATGAGAGAGATTGGTGTGTGTTGTTATTGCTGGAGTATCTGAAGCTGAGATTCTGGATGAGAGAGATTGGTGTGTGTTGTTATTGCTGGAGTATCTGAAGCTGAGATTCTGGATGAGAGAGATTGGTGTGTGTTGTAATTGCTGGAGTATCTGAAGCTGGGATTCTGGATGAGAGAGATTGGTGTGTGTTGTTATCACTGGAGTATCTGAAGCTGAGATTCTGGATGAGAGAGATTGGTGTGTTTTGTTATTGCTGGAGTATCTGAAGCTGAGATTCTGGATGATAGAGATTGGTGTGTGTTGTTATCACTGGAGTATCTGAAGCTGAGATTCTGGATGAGAGAGATTGGTGTGTTTTGTTATTGCTGGAGTATCTGAAGCTGAGATTCTGGATGAGAGAGATCGGTGTGTGTTGTTATTGCTGGAGTATCTGAAGCTGAGATTCTGAATGAGAGAGATTGGTGTGTGTTGTTATTGCTGGAGTATCTGAAGCTGAGATTCTGGATGAGAGAGATTGGTGTGTGTTGTTATTACTGGAGTATCTGAAGCTGAGATTCTGAATGAGAGAGATTGGTGTGTGTTGTTATTGCTGGAGTATCTGAAGCTGAGATTCTGGATGAGAGAGATTGGTGTGTGTTGTTATTACTGGAGTATCTGAAGCTGAGATTCTGAATGAGAGAGATTGGTGTGTGTTGTTATTACTGGAGTATCTGAAGCTGAGATTCTGAATGAGAGAGATTGGTGTGTTTTGTTATTGCTGGAGTATCTGAAGCTGAGATTCTGGATGATAGAGATTGGTGTGTGTTGTTATCACTGGAGTATCTGAAGCTGAGATTCTGGATGAGAGAGATTGGTGTGTTTTGTTATTGCTGGAGTATCTGAAGCTGAGATTCTGGATGAGAGAGATCGGTGTGTGTTGTTATTGCTGGAGTATCTGAAGCTGAGATTCTGAATGAGAGAGATTGGTGTGTGTTGTTATTGCTGGAGTATCTGAAGCTGAGATTCTGGATGAGAGAGATTGGTGTGTGTTGTTATTACTGGAGTATCTGAAGCTGAGATTCTGAATGAGAGAGATTGGTGTGTGTTGTTATTGCTGGAGTATCTGAAGCTGAGATTCTGGATGAGAGAGATTGGTGTGTGTTGTAATTGCTGGAGTATCTGAAGCTGAGATTCTGGATGAGTGAGATTGGTGTGTGTTGTTATTACTGGAGTATCTGAAGCTGAGATTCTGAATGAGAGAGATTGGTGTGTGTTGTAATTGCTGGAGTTTCTGAAGCTGAGATTCTGGATGAGAGACATTGGTGTGTGTTGTAATTGCTGGAGTATCTGAAGCTGAGATTCTGGATGAGTGAGATTGGTGTGTGTTGTTATTGCTGGAGTATCTGAAGCTGAGATTCTGGATGAGAGAGATTGGTGTGTTTTGTTATCGCTGGAGTATCTGAAGCTGAGATTCGATTCTGGATGAGAGAGATTGGTGTGTTTTGTTATTGCTTGAGTATCTGAAGCTGAGATTCTGGATGAGTGAGATTGGTGTGTTGTAATTGCTGGAGTTTCTGAAGCTGAGATTCGATTCTGGATGAGAGAGATTGGTGTGTGTTGTTATCGCTGGAGTATCTGAAGCTGAGATTCTGGATGATAGAGATTGGTGTGTGTTGTAATTGCTGGAGTATCTGAAGCTGAGATTCTGGATGAGAGAGATTGGTGTGTGTTGTAATTGCTGGAGTATCTGAAGCTGAGATTCTGGATGAGAGAGATTGGTGTGTTTTGCTATAGCTGGAGTATCTGAAGCTGAGATTCTGGATGAGTGAGATTGGTGTGTTGTAATTGCTGGAGTTTCTGAAGCTGAGATTCGATTCTGGATGAGTGAGATTGGTGTGTGTTGTTATTGCTGGAGTATCTGAAGCTGAGATTCTGGATGAGAGAGATTGGTGTGTGTTGTAATTGCTGGAGTATCTGAAGCTGAGATTCTGGATGAGAGAGATTGGTGTGTTTTGTTATAGCTGGAGTATCTGAAGCTGAGATTCTGGATGAGTGAGATTGGTGTGTGTTGTTATTGCTGGAGTATCTGAAGCTGAGATTCTGGATGAGAGAGATTGGTGTGTGTTGTAATTGCTGGAGTATCTGAAGCTGAGATTCTGGATGAGTGAGATTGGTTTGTGTTGTTATTGCTGGAGTATCTGAAGCTGAGATTCTGGATCAGTGAGATTGGTGTGTGTTGTTATCGCTGGAGTATCTGAAGCTGAGATTCTGGATGAGTGAGATTGGTGTGTGTTGTTATTGCTGGAGTATCTGAAGCTGATATTCTGGATGAGAGAGATTGGTGTGTGTTGTAATTGCTGGAGTATCTGAAGCTGGGATTCTGGATGAGAGAGATTGGTGTGTGTTGTTATCGCTGGAGTATCTGAAGCTGAGATTCTGGATGAGAGAGATTGGTGTGTTTTGTTATTGCTGGAGTATCTGAAGCTGAGATTCTGGATGAGAGAGATCGGTGTGTGTTGTTATCGCTGAAGTATCTGAAGCTCAGATTCTGGATGAGTGAGATTGGTGTGTGTTGTTATTACTGGAGTATCTGAAGCTGAGATTCTGGATGAGAGAGATTGGTGTGTGTTGTTATTGCTGGAGTATCTGAAGCTGAGATTCTGGATGAGTGAGATTGGTGTGTGTTGTAATTGCTGGAGTATCTGAAGCTGAGATTCTAGATGAGAGAGATTGGTGTGTGTTGTAATTGCTGGAGTATCTGAAGCTCAGATTCTGGATGAGTGAGATTGGTGTGTGATGTTATTGCTGGAGTATCTGAAGCTGAGATTCTGGATGAGAGAGATTGGTGTGTGTTGTAATTGCTTGAGTATCTGAAGCTGAGATTCTGGATGAGTGAGATTGGTGTGTGTTGTTATCGCTGGAGTATCTGAAGCTGAGATTCTGGATGATAGAGATTGGTGTGTGTTGTAATTGCTGGAGTATCTGAAGCTGAGATTCTGGATGATAGAGATTGGTGTGTTGTAATTGCTGGAGTTTCTGAAGCTGAGATTCGATTCTGGATGAGAGAGATTGGTGTGTGTTGTAATTGCTGGAGTATCTGAAGCTGAGATTCTGGATGAGAGAGATTGGTGTGTGTTGTTATCGCTGGAGTATCTGAAGCTGAGATTCTGGATGATAGAGATTGGTGTGTGTTGTAATTGCTGGAGTATCTGAAGCTGAGATTCTGGATGAGAGAGATTGGTGTGTTTTGTTATCGCTGGAGTATCTGAAGCTGAGATTATGGATGAGAGAGATTGGTGTGTGTTGTTATTGCTGGAGTATCTTAAACTGAGATTCTGGATGAGAGAGATTGGTGTGTTTTGTTATCGCTGGAGTATCTGAAGCTGAGATTATGGATGAGAGAGATTGGTGTGTGTTGTTATTGCTGGAGTATCTGAAGCTGAGATTATGGATGAGAGAGATTGGTGTGTGTTGTAATTGCTGGAGTATCTGAAGCTGAGATTCTGGATGAGAGAGATTGGTGTGTGTTGTTATCGCTGGAGTATCTGAAGCTGAGATTCTGGATGAGAGAGATTGGTGTGTGTTTTTATCGCTGGAGTATCTGAAGCTGAGATTCTGGATGAGAGAGATTGGTGTGTGTTGTAATTGCTGGAGTATCTGAAGCTGAGATTATGGATGAGAGAGATTGGTGTGTGTTGTTATTGCTGGAGTATCTGAAGCTGAGATTCTGGATGAGAGAGATTGGTGTGTGTTTTTATCGCTGGAGTATCTGAAGCTGAGATTCTGGATGAGAGAGATTGGTGTGTTTTGTTATTGCTGGAGTATCTGAAGCTGAGATTCTGGATGAGAGAGATTGGTGTGTGTTGTTAATGCTGGAGTATCTGAAGCTGAGATTCTGGATGAGAGAGATTGGTGTGTGTTTTTATCGCTGGAGTATCTGAAGCTGAGAATCTGGATGAGAGAGATTGGTGTGTTTTGTTATTGCTGGAGTATCTGAAGCTGAGATTCTGGATGAGAGAGATTGGTGTGTGTTGTTAATGCTGGAGTATCTGAAGCTGAGATTCTGGATGAGAGAGATTGGTGTGTTTTGTTATCGCTGGAGTATCTGAAGCTGAGATTCTGGATGATAGAGATTGGTGTGTGTTGTAATTGCTGGAGTATCTGAAGCTGAGATTCTGGATGATAGAGATTGGTGTGTGTTGTAATTGCTGGAGTATCTGAAGCTGAGATTATGGATGAGAGAGATTGGTGTGTGTTGTTATTGCTGGAGTATCTGAATCTGAGATTCTGGATGAGTGAGATTGGTGTGTTTTGTTATTGCTGGAGTATCTGAAGCTGAGATTCTGGATGAGAGAGATTGGTGTGTGTTGTTATTGCTGGTGTATCTGAAGCTGAGATTCTGGATGAGAGAGATTGGTGTGTGTTGTTATTGCTGGAGTATCTGAAGCTCGTGTAAAGGCGGAGGCGGAGCAGCAGCTCATGTGCATTTAAAGGGACACACACAAATAGCCTACTTGTTTTTGCTCACACCCAAAAAGGGGCAAATTCGACAAGCTATAATAAATTATCTTGGGGGAATTTTGAGCTGAAACTTCTCAGACACATTCTAGGAACACTATAGATTTATATTACATCTTGTGAAAAGGGGCATAATATGTCACGTTTAAACATACGACCTGTCAAGGGTTGTGTTGTGCTTTGGGGTGAAATACGGGCCTCCAGTACTTGAATATGGCCTGTGTTCAAGTTTTGGCTTTAAAGCTTTTGTTCAGAGCTGCTGACAAATGTTGTATTTCTGACAAAATTTGTATTTTTGCTCACATGCATCTCATTTGCACAACATTTAATGCTTATTTCGTGCACCTCTAACCTGCACTCACATGCACTAAATATAGCACAGCGGAGGGCAGCAACATGCTGATTTGCAGTTTTAGCCGACCACAAATTACACAGAACACTCATGGTTCTTTTAATATGCAGCGCCACTAAGTACACGCCAGGCTAGTGTCCTCGATATCTGTCTGTGTGCCTGACTGCCGTGTGTCTGCAGCGCTGCTCGGATCGGCTCAGAGGAAGCCAGCACACACAGTATGGCGAGTTTTTTGTACAATTTGATAATATCTACAAGATTAAAAAGCTTTCGGCTGAGTTTCAGTTATGTCTGGCTGAATTTCTAGGTCATATTTCACCCCAGAAAAAAAACAAACTAAGAAACTATATTGAAGCTTATGACAACAATGTAACAATATTTTCATGACAGTTAAGCTGATATTTCCCTCAAATTGTCTGGGATGTTTTACTTTCACATTCATTGGTAATACTCTTTTGCAAATTGCAATGATAGACTGTGTTTATACTGTTATCCCTTTTATTCAGTGATGTATTACTTGTTTAAAGTCCCCCGTGGTGAAAATCCAGCTTTTAATGTTGTTTATATGTCTATGCGGTGTTTTTAATTTGCTTTTTGACAAACCATGTGTAAATTCATAAGTCGGAAAAAATGCAATGTCCACAACACTGCTTTAAACTCCGATATTTAATGAAAAATGCCTTTTGCCTGAAGAAGACCCAGCAGGGTCGAAACGTTGCCTTTTTATTAAATATGGGAGTTTAAAGCAGTGTTGCGGACATTACATTTTTTTCACTTTAGTAAGTTCCTTTTGTCCTGCACCTGCCAGAAGGTGGGATGTGCACACAATTACTTTTTTAAAATAGATTCATACGTCGACAGCATTGCTGAGTATTCTCTCCTTAAAACTGCAGTGAACAAAGACAGTCTCAAAAACACGGTGTGAAATCGCTGGTGTTTCTGACGTCACAAACGACCTTGTAACCAATCAGATCAACGTGTGCTCGTCAACCAGTGGATCTCTGAGTGAGTGAGTGAGTGGAGGCGGGGCTCATTTGTATATTCATAGAGCCACGCATACTAAATGAGGCAAGGGTGTCGAGTTACATTCAAGATATTGTAAGGCATGAATAATTTTTTTTCAAGGAAAAAACATTTAAATATATCATTTTGCTGATCAGAGATGAGTTTTAAGGGATACAATGATTGACTACAGGGCGACTTTAAGGCCTGTTCACAAGAGGATGATAACTACAACTATTAAGGTTTTATGAATTATTCTGTGAGAATAGGGAAGTCCACACCACAGCTGCAATGATAACGACACAATATCAATGGATCAGCCAATCAGAATCCACCGGACTTCAAAGAGCTGAAGTATTTAAATAGAGTTATCATTATAGTTATTGTTCTTGCTGTGGATTATGGGCCTTTACAGCACTATTATGCAGAGTTTTGTCACCGTCTTCAGTGGTTTTGTCCACTCATCTAGTGTGCGTGATCAGAGGATGTGTCCTCGCTCTCACTGGACTGTGCGGTTGTGTTGTGCAGGTAAACTCCACCTGGTGTCTAAATCGGGCCGCATAGAGAAGAGTGTGGAGGCGCATCGAGGAGCCGTTCTCGCTGGACGCTGGAATCATGACGGGACCGCTCTCATCACAGGTTCACCACTATACACACACTCAACAGGCTTCAGACAACACACACATCAAAGATAAAACCACACTCTCACTGGATAAAAGCAGACAGGTCTAATGGAAGTTGTGTTCATGAAAATTACTAGTAATTGTTATAAATTACACACACAAAAAAACATTTAGCCTGTCTATGACAATTGTCTGTTGTGTTTTTGAGCTCTGAACAGTAAGTTACGCTAGGGATCTGTTTGTGTAGGAAGTGTGAAATTGCTCAATTTAAATGGATAGTTCAACTGACCTCTACTGATCCTGTTGTTCCAAACCTGTATGACTGTATGACCCCCCCCCCCCCCCCCCCCCCCCCAACATGAGCCAGCTCAAGTCATTTATGTTGATACGTGTTTTGTATAACACTTTTCACAATACACATTGTTTCATAGCAGCTGGAAGGGAAGTGATATTGTAACACACAGTCAGTGTCAATGATGAATAAATTTAAAGTCGCTATTTGAACAGTTTAATCAAAAACGTGATTGAAAGTCATGCCACATGGCATTCAGTGAGCAAGACAAAGACTGTGGTCATACAACATGAACAATGTTTGAGTGAACTGTGAGATTAGTTATTGTGTAGCTCTTGTTTTCAGCCACCCGTCATACAGAGAAGCTTTTCATCATGCAGTTAGTTCCTCAAAGATACGGTCAAGTCCCACTCTGTAGTTTTTTCTTTGTTGATTACACTACTTCACATTATTAAAGTAAAATGGGTACAGGCTGAATTTAAGCACACAGGTCAGATTTACATCGTAGACTGTTAACAAGGATGTTGTTGTTCTTTGTGTGTGTGTGTCAGCTGGTGAAGATGGACAGCTCAAGATCTGGTCTAAGAGTGGGATGCTGAGGTCAACCCTAGCCCAACAAGGTACACACACACACACACACACACACACAATAACCAAACCCCTAAACCTACCATCACACAAAACTTTCTGCATTTTTACATTAAAAAAAAAAAACTCTTTTCGATTCTGATTCGAATTTCACACACACAAACACACACACACACACACACACACACACACTCACACACACACACACACACACACACACACACACACACACACACACACTCACTCACTCACTCACTCACTCAAACACTCACTCACTCACACACACACTCACTCACTCACACACACACACACACACACACACACACACACACACACACTCACTCACTCACTCACTCACTCACTCAAACACTCACTCACTCACACACACACTCACTCACTCACACACACACACACACACACACACTCACTCACACACTCACACACTGCTCCTGGCACAGGGGGCGGAGCTTCAAGAGCTTGTGTACCTCACAAAGACATGCACTGACAATTTCTAAAACGTTTACCTTTTATGTTCAAACCGGAGTCAGACAATAATGGAGAGACTCAAGAAGAAGTGAAAACATGTAGAATTTCTGAATGGTTAGTTAATTAATTTATGTAGCTTATGTGTAGTTATCTTCTAGTCATTGATTAGCATATTCTGTCATGATAATCTATTAATCGCGTTCCCGGGGGTAAATTTCAAATCAGTTCAAAGGCATCATAACTTCAGCAGAAGATAATCTTGGACATTATATAAACCTTTGGTTCAGACTTCTGACAGTTAGAGAACGCTGCACTGAACCTGTGCTCAATAGTGTAATCACTAGAGCTGCAGTATAATGAGCTTCATGATGACGCACAGTAAAGCCCATGGTTTACTGACTGTGCTTAGAGTAATTATCAAGCCTTTACTCATCCAGCATGATTAACTCATGTAGAATGGAGATCTGCTGCTGTGAGAATCACACACACTTATGGAACAGCTTTACACGTGAAAACACATGTTAGCCCAAACAGAATTCCCAAAGACCTCTGAACAATACTGCTGAAACATTCCCAGCATGCAGTGCAGCATGAATAAACCATAGGATCATTGTTTCGCAGTTTGCTGACTTTTCAAACCTTTGTTGTTGTTTAGTCAATATGATTAGTTATTTGTGGTGTTGTGATGTTAAGAGCTCATTTTTTTACACAGTTGATTGTCACCATTCTTGAGGTTTATGTACAACTTTCTAAAACTTTATCCCAGATATCTTTGCTTTGTGACTTCAGAAAGAGATAGGAGATCTAGCATGGTTCACTTCACATATTAAGTGTTCTATATGGCTACTCTTAATTTGATTTGCTGTGAAAAGGCAGTATTAAAGTGTGAGGGAAGTCTCTAATGACAGGAAGTCCACGTAAAGGCCTGGCACAAACATGCTCACAGTGTTAGAGTCTCTGTGAGAGGAGTACCAGGCTTCGATCTGAAAACCAAGATCTGAGATCATTTTAAATATGCCAACATTACATTCTGTTCCGTTTAGGAATTTTAACAATATTTTATCATTCAAAACAAAACTATGTACTGTTGCCAGGTATCAATTCAAGCAAAAGGATAATCATATTAATTGTTTACCTCAGTAAGCTGCCCGAGTGGATCTCTGAGCTGCTGTGAGTGAGTGGAGGCGGGCCCAATTAGCATATTCATGGTTTCGCGTAAATAAGGCAAGGGTGCAGAGTTACATTCAAGCTATTTTAGAAGAATGAAGAATATTTTTTTGTCACAGAAAAATCTTTTAAATATGTAATTTTGGTGATCGTAGATGAGTTTTAAGGGATAAAATGATAAAAAGAAGATGCATGTCAGGTTAGGGTAAGAAGTGAGGATTTGGTTCAGATAGAGCTCACTCCGGCAGTGTGTTTGAGCAGTGACACCACACACACCACACACACCTGGAGCGGCTCACATGACCACATCTCTCACTCACACCAGAACAATGTTTATCACAAGAAAGCATCTTAAGACATGGAAGCGCCATTCACGTTTACATGCGTTGTGTTAGTGGAGTAAGAAGCTTGCTCCACACTGTTTCTTACTTTAGTGACCCCCCCCCCCCCCCCCACACACACACACACACACACACACTCTTGACTGCATGCGTTCTCCAGCAGAAACCCAGGTGTGCTGCACCGCTTCCTCCTGATCCCTTAATCGGCGTAAGAAAAACAGCAAACCCCTGATATAAGCTGTTTCCTAAGGTTTACGTTTAACTCCCTGCTCATGGACGGGTCAGTGTCTGTTCATATGAGCAGTGAGCGGGTTAGCTCATTGTGTGTGTGTTTGACAGGGACGCCGGTGTACTCGGTGGCCTGGGCTCCAGACTCAGGACGGGTCCTCTACACGTCGGGTCGGCAGCTCGTGGTGAAGCCACTGCAGCCCAACTCTAAAGTCCTGCAGGTACTCACAACACACACCATCAGGATCAACACTGACACACAGGTGCATCATCTCAAGATACGCCATTCTCTGACCTTTTTAACAACACCAAGGTGGAGGAAGACTGGCAAACATGCTTTAGTCAAGGAAAAAACTTGTAGTTGTTTGTTCCACTGTGGCATTTTCTCATGGCAGCTAAAATTGGCAAACATGTTAAAGTCAGGGAAAAGTACAGCCCATCACAAGTAGTTTCTATATTATCTGTGAAAATTTGCATCATCTCTGTTAGGTGTAAGCAATATAACAGTTATTTCTTAACTGGTAGAAGTTTGCCATGGCAAAAAAATCATATTTTACCTGACTTGACTGAGTTAACAGTCCTAATGAGATTAAAAAAAGGCTCTGTAACTTAAAATAATGGGAGGAACCATTTTTCTGTTGTGTTGTTCTTGTGAACCGCACACAAATACAATTCACAAATAATTTCAAAGAAGTTCAATTCACCTGATCAACGGTGTGCTGTTAGCGAACACCAATGGCGCATTACACTGATGAGAGTTGTGCTGAGATCAGTGTGTAAACAACACAACACACAGCTGAGAGAACACAGCAGTGAAGAAATGTTAGATGTGTTTGACCCAGAACTATATATATATATATATATATATATATATATATATATATATAATTATCTGCTATTTTTAAGCTTTTTTTTTCTTTAACTCCTGCCATGTCTTTGGAACAGGATTTGTAAAAACCTCAACAGAATATTTCTTAGAACTTTATTATTTAGTTCCCATACATAACCAAACATGAACCCAATACTAACGTTAGGGGAATGCTGTGCGTTCGCTGGGTCAACGGTGATGTAATGCCACATGACTAATCGTGATGATTGAGTTGGATGGGATGGCTAGAGATATGTCTGTGTTTTTGTTATAGTGGTTATAGTGCACGACCCTTGACCTCCTTACCTCAAGCTGAGGTCAGACCCAGGGGTGGGGGTCACAGCCGGGTCACATTTACACAGCAAAAACACACAACACCACGCATTCAGATCTCTGGAAACAAAACTGTGTGTGTGTGTGTGTGTGTGTGTGTGTGTGTGTGTGTGTGTGTGTGTGTGTGTGTGTGTGTGTGTGTGTGTGTGTGTGTGTGTGTGTGTGTGTGTGTGTGTGTGTAGAATCTAGATTAGGATGTGTGCACATGTGTTCAGGCTGTACATACATAGCTTATACATACCAAATTCACTGTACTGCAGTGAACATTACACTCATAATCATCATCATCTACATCATCAGAGTCATCATTATGGGAACTGCAGTATGGCACAACATGGCTATCACACTGTTTAATCAAACTCTCCAGGAGTTTCTTTCACACTTCACAGCAGAATCATTAAGTGACTAGAGAAGCAGTTAAACACAGTTAAACACACACCGTATCCAGTGGAACTCATTCCCATGGTCAAATGATGCTTAAACGTTAGTTCCCTCAAAAAGAAAAATGACTTTTAATGACTAAAGACATCATTAAAGTAAGCCATGTGACTCCAGTGGTTTTCTGAGGTTAATTTACAAAATCTGAATCTCCAGCCTGCGTTCAGGAGAGCACCACGACGCATGCGTTGCATGTTGTGTTGATGTCGATGAGCAGCCATTGTTGTGTGAACGTGCGTCGGATATCAATATTTTATTTATGTTTTTTTGCAGAACCAAAGCTCTTGTTGCTTTATAAAATTGAGGTTTAACCATTGGAGTCACATGGGTTACTTTAACTATGTCTTTACTACCTTTCTGGGAAAGTGGTAGTTGCGTAGACAATGGAGGGACAGAAAGCTCTCAGATTACATTCAAATATCTTCATTTGTGTTCTGAAGATGAAGGAAAGGCTTTTGGGTTTTGAAGGACATGAGGGTGAGTAATTAATGACAGAATGTACGGTTTTGGGTGAACTAACACTTTAATGTCATCGAGACCACTTTGGTGTATTCATATACATGTCAAACATATTTACAAATCCCCACTAGAGCATAAAGACAATCATAGGCTGTTGCTGTGCATGTGTTTCTGAGTCAAACTCAACAGTGTGCACACTTAGTGAAGTCACAGCACAGCTCTTCTCAACAAGACACACAAGCATTCCTGTAGCTCAAATCTCAAATGCGTGACAACATAACTGAAAATACTCATTGAACGCATTGAGACGCTTTATACACAAGCATCTGGCAGAAGTGTAAATGACAGTGTAATAAACAGCACTCATGATTGTACGTGCCTCTGTCTGCAGTGGAAAGCTCATGATGGAGTCATTCTGAAGGTGGACTGGAGTGCCGTCAATGATCTCATACTGTCAGGAGGAGAAGACTGCAAATATAAGGTCAGCACATGTTGATACTGCAATACCAGCGAGTACACTATTGTTGTGTTGCTTTCTGTGAATACAGTAAAAGGCCGCTTCACACTTGATATCATACTCTGTGCTGTAGAGGGCATC